>LR812527.1:44825367-45442867 GCA_903798195.1 Danio kyathit | reverse complement strand
CAAAAAAAGTGACTTCACCCAAAAACGAAAAGTCAACCATCTTTTACTCACCCTTGACTTGTTTAGGACCTGTTTGAGTTCTTTCTTCTGTTGAACTAGAGATACTTACAGTGTAGCTACTAGGGTAGCTGACACCCATTGACTTCCATAGTATTTTTTTTTTGTCTTTCTATGAAAGTAGATGGGTCCCAGCAACCAGCGTTCTTCAAAATATCTCCTTTGGTGTTCAACAGTAGAAAAACTTTTCTATGAAACTCATAAAGGGTTAAAATTAAATGAAGAGCTGCCTTTTATTTATGGGCAAAGCATCCCTTTAAGAATGATGTAACTTTATAGGCTGACCCGGAAATATGCATAACACTGCTTTTCTTGACAAAAAAACTACAAAAGTTGGCTCAACAAAAGTGTATGGTTCTTGCATGTTTTGCTTATCAATTAAAATGCTAATAAATGAGGGTGATTAAATGATAAAAGAGTTTATCTTTCCAGTTTGAACTTTCCTTCATTCTGGATTTCTCTCAATATATTATGCAGGACAATGTGTGAAAAAAAACTAAATCAAAAAACTATTTTCCCTCAGTGGCTTAAAACTCCCAATGTGGGGAGTCATATATTTAAAGGTCTCGAGAAGTGTTTTGAACTAATTTCAACTAAAACATACAGCTAGGGCAGGACATAGAGTAGCTCCTCCCCTTAAAAAACAGCCAATAGCATTTTGCTTTAATCACAGCTCTGCAGGTGAGAGTAGTTGAACTCAAGCACATCAAATGTAAAGAAAACAAGAAATAGGCTCGTTTGAGACGGCCAAAATCTGCGCAGAATCGATCACCGGTGATCACAGCAAGATGCATGCCTGTTAGAAATGTGTCCGAGTTGCGTCCGCCTGGCTCTGATGTCACGCTGACGTGCGCCAAAAAACTTTCGTGGTCGCGAGGCGGAAGCCTCGGATTGAGCAGTCGGCAGCAGTTGCTCTCCAAAGACTGCGCTCACTAAAAGCATTATGGGAAACGCCTGGCTGACGACACAGCTGAATGCTCATTGGATGAGACTGACAAACTACACGTTATTCTCTATCTTGGTTTTTACTGAGGTTTATACCTGGCTTTGTCTACACCTTTTTTGTATTTTCGTTGATAAAAAAAAAGTTATAAAGAGCATTACATATGTTTATTTATTTAGATTTACACACAAACAAAAACAAAACACACCTTTGTAAAAACATAATGTGACCTATCTAATATAACTAAATGTTACAAATAAATCATTAGGATGTGCATGTGCTTTATTTTATTTCTCTCTCAGTTTAAAGTCCTGTTTGTTGTCATTTTCACTTTCTTGTATGTTTGTGTGAATTTTGTATGTTTGTAATTTTTATGCAACGTTATTCCATGAAAGTCAATCCATTACATACATACATGCATACATCAGACTGTTTTGCCATTATGCCTCATCTTTGTGTGGTTTCATAAGTGAACGGGGTGTAGTAAACAAAACACACACGCACACACACACACGTATGTGAAGTCAAATGTTCTGTTTAATAGACCAAGAACATTTTCCCAGTATTTCCTACAGCCTATAGTTTTTATTCTGGACAATCTGCAGAAAGTCTTAGGCTGTTTATTTTAGTCTGGCTGGAGTAAAAGCTGTTTATATAGACCTAATAAACATGTCAATATAATAAGCCCCTTTATAATTTCTTTATGCCTACAGAACAAACCACTGTTGTCCAATGGCTTTTCTATTTTTCTTCCACATAATTAATCTATAGCCAACTCTTTAAATTGCACTTTAGGCTGAATACTAGTATCTTGCAAAAAACTAGTAAAATATTATGTAAACGCGAACGTGACCTCCACCACTGGTGACGTTTCCAGGCGGCAAAACAGCGAGATTCGGGAGGTGTTCGACTTCTGATGTATTTTTTGAGCCCTCCTCTTACTGCAGCCGCTTGCTCTTGTCTACATTGCAGTCAAGGCGAGGCGCACCTCAAACGAGCCCAACGTCTTTAAAGGGGGCGGGATTTGTCAGATAACACAGAGCATTTGATTGGTCAGAAGATTTGATGAAAAACTGAAGTATGAGGTGATGTCAAAAACATCTTTGATCCATTTACGCTCAGAAATGACTGCTTGTTCAAGCTATTAATGTAAAATAAGTTAAAACAACACAATTCTTTTGTGTGGTTTTTTTTGGGACAATTTAATTGTTTTATGTTCAATCCACTTAAATTTGAGAAAAACGATTACGTTAACTTAATTCCTTCCTGTTGACCCAACAAAAATAGATTGTGTGGAACCCACCAGTGTACATGGAAGCGACAAACTGCAAGCTTCGGATGTCTACATCTTCTAAATGTGAATTTTGCCACAGTTTTTAAAACTTGTCCAGCTTAAACACTAACAAACAGTTACTAACTTCTAAAAAACGTCATTTTTATGTCACACAAACTTTAAGCTCCACCAGTACTTGTGAGATGACGACAGGGACACACGTGATCTTTTTCCAGCCCGGCGTAGTCAGAAAGAATTGAGCTCAGTTTGGCTGAAATCCAATGCGGCGTTCAGGGAGAGGCCACGAGCGGGAGTGGACATGTGTGTCGGGGGAATGGAGCGGGCTGATTGCTAAAGATTACCACATGGCTTCTCCTTGCTCAACACATCCAGCTCGTCTTCCAGTCTGTTGGAGAGGAGTCTGCGGCCTGGCAGGGATTCAGCGCTCCTCTTTGGATCTCCCTGCTCATCCTATGGAATGAGACTGATCTATCTGCCCACTTCATTCCTGGCAAGTCTGGTCAGGAGCTGGGAGGCCGCCTGATAAATCACAACTCCCTTGCATCGACTTCTCCGTTTTCCAATCACTCCGGAAACAGAAGACTATCCTAGTGAACCGCCGGTGGCCTCTTCAGAGCGATTCAGACTCGGTTTCTGCATCCGATTAGATTCGACAACAAACACTTGGAACAGTGTGCTATTGTTTGAGCCTGTGACAGTGAGAGGGTAAAACTGCGACTCGCAGACTGTGAAGATGATACAATAACTGTAACGATGATACAGGCAGATGCTGTGAAGAGGTTCCCATAATGGAGAACTGGATAGTCCGTCAGCAGCCCTTCAGGAATTAATTAACTCGCACATCAAAGCTAACCCTCAGAGGCCACGGTGTCACACGGTACTTTGATTTAACGCTGGCTGTTGACTTGATAGTAATGCCTATCCTGACACACACACACACACACACGCAGGTTTATATTCTGTGCGCTCTTATTCGAGAAGTAAAACTTCTGCAAACTCAGTGGTTCACAAGCTTTTTAGGACAAGCAAGGCCTTTGATCAGATTGAAAAATCCAAGTCCCAAAATGGGAATTGTAAAGAATTTATCGATTTCTGTTGCGGTGCTGATTCTTCTTAACAATTCCGGTTCCCTAACAGCTTCATCAGTGATTCCTTTTGTAGTTTTAAGGACTATTTGGGGAAAAAAAAAAAAAAACGAATGTAACTCTGCTGCCAGTTGGTGAGATCATTTCAGTAATAAATAACTTGGATGTGTCTCAGAATTTTTAGTGTCTTAATATATTAGTGCAACACTAAAACCCAAACAAAACACATTTTGCTTCCTAATGCTTATAAAATAGTACTAAGATAATGCAAAATGTCCATCTTAGCATGTTGTCTGATGACCATTCTATCAGTTCAGCAACTACATTGATTGTTTTTTTTTAATTTTCCAAAATAGAAGACAACAGCATTGTCAAAATGACGCAGTACAAATCAATGTAAACAAGCTGTTTAGTTGAAATTCGTGTTGAACAGCCCCTTCTTCATGAAAAATCTATTTAATTTTAATGCAAGTTTTCAACCTAGGCATGGGCCGGTATAAGATTCTGACGGTATGATAACCCAGCCTGATCTCACGAGGAAAAGTAAGTATTTTATGTTTTGTCAGTTTAGTGGCCAATTCGTACAAGTTCAGTCGTACGAAAATGTACGATTTTAAAAAAGAAGACGTGGCACCCAACCCCACCCTTAAACCCAACCGTCATTGGGTGATAAGCAAATTGTACTAATTTGTACGAATTAGATCATATGAATTCATATGAATTAGCCACTAAATCAAAAAGATACGAATTGCCAAGAGATTGCATTGGATAACCTTGGATAAAAATAACAACAACTTTTTCCTCTTTAAACACAATAGATTTTATTTTAAAAAACATTTTAGATATTTTGGAGCAGTAAACATGTCAGGCTAAATAGTTCAAATAAATCATTGACTTCTGCGGTCTTCATTAGTTTCAAAAACACTGATTTCTTTACAATTTAAAACAGCATCTTTGGAGATATATCATATTCTGCTGGAGATACTGCTGTCCTAAAAAAACGTTAAAAAAAAAATCTTACATATACCATAGGAACGATATAACAGAATTTTCTTTTTCGGTTTTAAAACCTTGACTTTTCCAAACTGCGGTAAACCTTGAAAACGGTTATCCTCTCATGCCTATTTCAACCTGATTATGCTTAAAGAAATTCACCCAAAAAAGAAAAAGGTCACCCAAAAATGAACATTTACTCTCTATTTACCCTCAAGTGGTTGCTTCCAAACCTTTATGAATTTATTTATTCTATATAAAATATATTGAAAAAAGTTGTAAACCAGTAACCATTCACATCCACAGTTTAGG
Organism: Danio kyathit; assembly: GCA_903798195.1. Taxonomy (NCBI): domain Eukaryota; kingdom Metazoa; phylum Chordata; class Actinopteri; order Cypriniformes; family Danionidae; genus Danio; species Danio kyathit. The sequence continues at coordinate 45,438,183 of LR812527.1, read as the reverse complement.
AAAAACAAACACTACAGATGGATACAAGCTTCCAGCTTACTTCAAAATAACTTCTTTGATATTGGAACAATTAAAGCGTGAATAAATCATGACAGAATTTTCAGTTTTTTTGAGAACTCAACACTAAAACCCAAACACTGCAAAAACACACTTTGCTTCCTAATGCTTACAAAATAGTATTAAGATAATGCAAAATGTCCATCTTAGCATGTTGTCTGATGACCATTCTATCAGCTCAGCATCTACATTGATTGGTTTTTGAAGTTTTCCCATATAGACAACAACATTGTCAAAATGACACAGTACAAATTAATGTAAACAAGTAGTTTTGTTGAAATCTGTGTTGAACAGCCCCTTCTTCACGAAAAATCTATTTCATTTAAATGAAAGTAAGTTCTCAACCTGAGTCCATTGAACTTATATTATGTTATACTGACTTCAAACTGCTTGCATAACTTATAAAATTAAGTTAGAACATGATTAACTTAGTTTAATAAGTTACAATGACCTAAAAACATATGCTGTCAGGACAAATTGATTATATATATTTTTACAGTGGGGAAAAAAAGAGAAAATTCACCCAAAAATGAACATTTACTTACTATTTACTTCCCCTTAAAGGGTTTCTTCCAAACCTTTATGAATTTATTTATTCTGTTGAACACAATATAAGATACATTAAAAAAGCTGTAAACCATTAACCATTCACATCCACAGTTTAGGAAAAATTTATACTAGATGTCAATGGATACAGGCTTCCAGCTTACTTCAAAATATCTTCTTTTATATTGAAACAATTCATGAGTAAATAAATGATGAAAGATTTTTTTAGTTTTGGGAGAACTCTCTATTAAATAAGTGGACAATGCACATGGTCAAGTAAACACATTCACCAAGTTTCCTTTACTAGAGTAAAGCCATAAACAGATTAAGCATAAACCATTCGTCACAACTAGATTTCCTTATGATGGTTTCACCCAGCCTGTAAATGCATTAACCTGGTTTCTGTCAGTTTACTGAAGTATGCATGTGTGATATGTGATAGGAACATGTCCTTACTGCAGATTTAAGAGCATCCAGATGGAGCAAATGCTTTACAGTAAGGGAGGAGGCAAACTCTGAGGCTTTCTTGACCCCAAGAATTATAAAAATGTGTTCCCATCTCATGCAGCTGAAGTAGAATTGCTACAATCAACGTTTCCGATACTCTTCTTCAGTTTATAATGACATATTAACACCACTGATAAAACAAATGTAATACTAATAACTCGGAAAGATTTGTAAACATGGTTATTTTGCATTCATTTTACATGTAAACAAAAAACCTTAGCAACTTGGTGTACACAAATTCAATACTTGGGAAGTTTGTTTTGGATGGCAACCACATAGAATTACACTGGTCCTGTATAACAACTGTATAATCACCTATATACTATATAACTGCAGGTTATGCTTATATATAATAACTTGAACTCTTAAAAGCTATTAGTTAGGCAGCATGGTGGCTCAGTGGTTAGCACTGTGGTCTCACAGCAAGTAGGTCGCTGGTTCGACGTTCGAGTCCCAGCTGGACCAGTTGGCATTTCTGTGTGGAGTTTGCATGTTCTGAACTAAATTGGCCATAGTGTATGAGTGTGTAAATGTGAGTGTATGGGTGTTTTCCAGTACTGGAAGGGCATCCACTGCGCAAAACATATGCTGGATAAGTTGGCGGTTCATTCCGCTGTGGTGACCCCTGATAAATAAGAGACTAAGCAGAAGGAAAATGATTGAATGAAGCTATTAGTTACTAGTTAATTCGTTCAAGCTATTAGTAACTAATCAAGTTATGGTAACTAATTACCTTAACTTTTCTGATTTTGACTGTGATGCAACCTTTTGTAAAGCTGCTTTGGAACAATAATTAATGTGAAAAGCGCTATACAAATAAACTTGAATTGAATTAATCCTTTAAGTGTAAAAATCTAAATGAAGCCTATGAACTGTAATCATAAATGACAAATAAAGCACAGAAAAAAAAAATGTCTGAACAACCCAAAGTAAAGTAAAAAGTACTATTTTGATTCCCATGCACTGCCTGCTGAAACTCTTATGCATTTTGAGAACCACCGAACTCGTTCTGACAGTTATCTACATATAATTCCAGCACCACAGCTTGTTTTTTATGTTCTATGGATATTCCGACAGACTCAGCTGTCACTACACCTCATCTAAAATTCAAATACAGACTTGCAATTTTGGTCAAGTGGGATATTTATTCATGGTCAGCTAATAAAATAAATTTAGGGCCGTCCTCCGCACACCATGTCTGGAGGTTTGCATGAATCACAGGTGGACGTGCGGTTTGGGAAACATTAGCCGTTCACTGTGTACAAAGTCACAGCTATGGTAAGTCAAATATAACTTAATGTAAACAGTGTACGTTTCAACTGTTCATTTTCCAGCTGTCTTTAAACTGCGGCCCGCCAGCCCACAGCACAAAGGAAATGAAAGGGTACAAGAGGAAAAAAAAGTGAAAGAGAACAAAGCAGAATGCTTACAGCTTAAAAGGCCTCTAAGGAAGGTGAGCAGCATTTCTGCCTGTGAACTTTCTTTACCCGCACACATGCCAACATGCTTTTTTCTCTCTCTCCACCAAATCCATTGGGATCTGGAATTCATATAAAATGCGTTGCTGCATTATTAAAAATAACACATATGTTGAGTCTCCAGCATATGTAAAAGATCAACTAGTCCCTCAAAATGAAACCTTGCCGTTTCTTCTAAGGCACTATAGGAGTTTTCGTAATGGGCCTTATTTCCTTTAGGCTTGGCAACTGTTGCCAATGACTAATGAGGTCAATCAATCAAATTCTGGTCTTTCGCTGATTTACCATATGCTATTTAATGGCTTATAAGAGTCGTTTTATGTGTATATAGAGTGTTGATGTGATTCTTTAACAATGCCTTGATAGTTGCATGAGAGAAAGAAAAAAACTATAAAGAAGCCCATCCGCACTCATAAACCGGATGTGATGTGATCCTAATTAACCCCAGACACTTGTGAGTGAATGAGGCGGATGTCTGGAGGGGTGTCCTACACTAGCTACTAAAATGCAGGGATTGTCCCGTGTCCTACGGGCCAAAGCCAAGGAGATGGGTTTCAAAGAACAGCCTTTAAGAGGGCAAAAGAATGTAAGCAGCTACCACTTCTCACATCTCTCTGTTTTCTCACCAAGTTGCCCTCATCTCAAATTCAGAGCGACACTAGGAATACGGCACACAAACTTGAAACACAGCTGTCCTTCTCAGCACTTTTAATGGCCATTAAAGGCTCATCAATTCACTTTGAGGCACAAGTGTACTTCAGGCACTCCTCACAGCTTTTGCTCGGTCATAAAGAGATTTAAGGTCTTGCCCGACACTTAACGTTCACCAAGCTACACTCTGAAAAAGAGGGTTCTTTACACAAAGTGAAAGTTCTGTTTAGAACCAGATCATCTACAAGAAGCCTTATGCTAATTTTTCTTTCTTTGTGTTAGAGTTCAGGGTGCTTTATTCCCACCATTTAATTTTTTTTTAAATCTGTAAGCGTTTATAGATTCTAAAAATAAGAAAAGAAATTTTCACTGTTGGTGTAATGTGTACCAAAAAAGTTTGCATGTGTCCCAATGAAAGACAGCGTTGCTTTAAACCCTGTTTGCACAACACTTGATCTTAAACTTTAAAATTGTTTGATCAGGGTTTCTACAGGTTTTATCAAATCAAATTTAAGGTTTTTAAGACCATAATGAATTAAATTTCAGACTTTCACAAGGCTAAGCGCTAAAGATTTTGAAGTTAAAACCTTAAAAACACATATTATTGTAAGGAAGATAATTAAACAATATTATTAAGTAATTAAAGTTAATAAATAACCGTCTCGTAAATTTTTATTGAAATATATTGTTAGTGATTGGACAGGTGTTGGCCCAATTGGGTATAGCTTTACATGGACATAGGAAAATTAAGACCCTTTTAAAATGATTTAAGACCTACAACACAATATTTTGGATTTTTTAAATTTACGAAATTTACGACAAGACCCGTGGAAACCCTAATGATGAATTTTAAATTCCAATCTTTAATCTGTACTGTTTCAGTTGGTGCATCAATAAAATGGTTATCTAGAACTCCATTAAGGATCTATATAGGGCTGCACAATATATCGTTTCAGCATCAATATCGCAATGTGCGCATCTGCATCTGCAATAGTCCAGCAATGTTGAGTTTATATGTTGGTATTATTTTTAAGCAAGAGTCATATTTCCAAAAACAAGAGATTTCTGCATTTTATAGAGTGAAAGTTTATCACCTGCATGTGTTCATAAGGTCTGTGACTGTGCATTCAGGCACAAGAAATTGTACCAATTGTAACTTTAATAAAGATTTATTTTATTATGAGGACTATACAGTGTTATCTCACATATGATTCTAAAATATTTGTTCCTGAATGCTGTTTGACTCCCCCCAAAAAAACAAAGCAATGTAGCTTTACCTTTTTTCGTTGCTCTACTGTGTTTTTCTATACTTTTAATTTTTATTATATTTTATACGTGGTTCACATCCAGAATAATCCCAAATCAGTCTAAATATATGAATTCTTTCCAAATAGGGATATTCAAGTCTTCTGGTGAAATTGTATTCTTATCGCAATATATATTGCAGAAAAACAAAATGTTGTAATGTCATATTTTTCCAATATCATGCAGCCCTACATTAATTTCAATGTAGAATTCTTTTTGAAACCAAATTTTTATCACCAAAACTTCTTAATGTTCTGTTATGGCCACAAGCCGAATAACCCAAATCTGAAACTGCTTAAAACCATATCTTAGGCACAGCATTGAGGTATATGTATTGTACAGTACTCAGCATAATTGAGTACACCCCATTTGAAAAATGAATATTTTTATCCATTTCTAAGTGAATATAGGCAATGTATTTTGGTGCATTTACACAAAACAGATTTATTATACAGATATATTTATTAAAATAATATTTCAGTCACCAAACATATTTAGATATTGAAAAATAATACAATTAAATTCAAGAAAAATATTGCAAAAAAAAACCTACAAAAATTCAACCTACAAAATTTCAACTAATTTTTCATTATTTTTTTTTGTATTTAATATTTTTCTATAACATATAAATTTGGGTGTACTAGTTTTTATACCGTTACCGTAGGTATTTTTTAGATACGCTCCAGATTTGGCTTCAGTTCTGACTAATCTAATGTATATGCACAAATATAATGTATAGCTTTAGCTTCCTATTAAAAATATGAATTTAAAAGATAGATTTGTGAGAGAGTACTTCTATATGCTAAACACTACATGATGCAAATTTCATCATCAAATAAGTATGAGCATAATGCATGCAGCTTGATTTTTCTAACCACTGCTTTTGCACTATAAAAATCACTGAGGCGGGGTGTTGTTTCAGCTGTAAAAGAAATTGATGAGATGCAACAAGAACAACAGAACACGACTGAAGACAAAACAATGGACACTCACCATGACAATTGCATGTGTGAGGGTGTTAAAAGCTACCTGCTGCAACTGTAGGTTTTATTGCTCATAACATTTGAAGAGAAAAAAAAACACTCACAAAAGAAGGATGAATCTTTCTAGTGTGGATGTGCGAAGCATGTATTGAATAAGTAAAAAAAGGAATAAGTAAAAAATGAAGTATACTTTGGGGTGGTACATAAGCAGATTTACAAAAAAACACTAACAAGATACACAATAACTGCATTTAAATCCTCAAAAACATTATAATGATTTAAAAAGTAAACTATATTGTATTTTTAATATAGGAAATCCATTTTAAAAAGTAATTGCATTGTCTTGTCTCGTCCTTGTCTGATGCATGTGCAATGTCATTCAAGGTCCCCCCTTTATGAGTGTTTGTTAAAATCTCCCGCGGAATTCCAAGGCTGAACGGCCATGATTTAGGCAGCAGGACAAGAGGGAAATGTGTGAAAATGTGCAAAGCAGCAGGAAAGGAAGATGAAAGTGACACGGTCGACCCATGTTTCAGAAGCTGATGACCGTAGCCCAAACCAGGCTGAATAATCTGAATAGGCCATCATTTTTTTCTTCTTTTTGAATCCTTTCACTCGCTCTGCCTCTGACTGCTGGCGCTTCTCATTCTACACAATGGGAAATTCACTAAGACCTTTTATTCTTATGCTAATGCTCTCAACTGGGCATCACATTAAATTTAACACATGCACACACTTTTCTGTTTTTCAGGAAAACAAGGCACACTCTTGCCGCACTTTTTTTAGCCAATCCTTTAAACACACAAAATTTAATTTACATAATACTTTAGATTTACTACAAGATTTTATAGAGTTACTGACAACTAGTTGTTTGAACTTTTGTTTAAACAGAAAACCAAAGAAAAGCCCAGAAAACATACCACTGTCTCTAATTAGTTAAACTGCTTTTAGTAAAGACATGTATATAAAAAAAAAATACTTTAACATAACTTTTCAGCTTAGTTGAACAAACTGTGCCCTTTTACATTTACATATAGACAATCTTTTATGGTAACCAGACTATTTTTAATTCAAAATCGTTTTTTTCTGTACAAGCACCAAATTAGTTTCATGGAGCAGGTTAACAACACGGTTTTGTCAGCGTTCTGCAAGGATGTGTAATACTTTTCCACATAGCCTACGATTCTTGTGAACCGGTTCTTTTGGGAGAATTACTGTGAAACAGCGCGAAAAGCGTGGACCGATTGCTGATGGAATGACTCTTCTGAGTCGGTTCTTTTAAGTGATTCAAAAACATACAACACGATACTTGATGTTTGATACGAATGAGTCGTTTACTGAAAGAATCAGATTCACTTTTATGAACTACAAGTTATTTCTTCTTTTCAAGTCTAGAATATAAACTGTTAATAAGTCATGTTTAAGAAACTTAACAGTAGTTACTACGTGAATGCTCGTATGCCAAGTTAAATAAACACATTGCGTTGTTGGAGCTAACTTTAGTTAGCTAAGTAGCGGTAAAATCTGAACAACAGAAAAGTCTATAAACATTCCTTTAATAGTCTTATTTCATATATGTTGTAGACTAAAATGATCGTCATTTGGCAGAATACTGCCAAGAACAGGATATAACGTTACAACTATTCAGCTATTTCTTCAGTAAAATACTAAACGAATCTTTAACAGAGCACTAAATGAACAGGAATCGCTAAGCGGAATTCGAATCAGAAACAGACTCGCCAGAATCTTTACGATTCACATCCCTACCTGGGACACTTGAGAAAAGTTTGAAATTGTCAAAAATCACAAAACATAACGTATACCACCAAGCGATGAAAAGTAATGTACAACAACAACTTCTCGTCAGCATGAACTGTATGTCACACTCCAATACTAACGCGCTAACGTTAATATCGCGGCAAATGAAATAATTGAACAATATAAATGAATAGTTAAAACTGTCGTCCAATGGAGGCTCGTGCAGACGATGGACAGTAAACTTAAAAGTATAAGAACAAAAGAAACGCAGAGCATTTACCTTCTTGGATGATGTAAAGTTCGTCAGTTGCTCAGTTGTCCAGCGTGCATCCGAAAAACAATGAAATTGTGCTCAAAACAAAACTGCAGAAAGTGGATTGGACTCTGTCACGAAACTCCATCAGCGATTTGTTCGGAATTAAAGCAAAGGCGTTCATGAAAAACTACATCACTCGCGGACGACGAAGCGCTACAGTTGCATCTCGCAAACTTTGACGATCCATCACACACGATACTTCAAAAGACTGTAGTTACTCACATTAAAAAGAAATTTAGCCGTCAACACTGCAGAAATTCACCCCAAGCAAGTTTGTGGAGTCGTCAGTTGTGATGTGCGGTGGGAGATCTGTTGGCGTGATTTGTTTTCAATCCGATCTGCCCTCCTCTGTCTCCACTTCTCCCCCCAGTTCTTTGAGTTTTGGGCCACTCTCTTCACCAGATGGGCCGGGTTACATCAAACCAAAGGTAGCCGAGGCTTAAGAAGAGTTTGTTTTCAAGTTTCACTGGAGATTTGCTAAACCGTTGCTTGAGTACGGTTTATGTGGTTGTAAATAAATCTAAGAACAGCTTTGTTGAGATAACATAGCATAAACCAAAAAAAGTGGGTTATTACAAATTAAAAACATTTTTTGTTCATAAATTCCACAACCTTTTAAGTTAAGACAGTTTTTTTTAACTAAAGGCTAACTTTTGAGAGATTTCACTAAACATAGACAATAAGTTGTGGAAAAGTGCAGTGAAAAGTTGTGATTTATTTTATTAGATTTTAAATATTTCTTATGATTATTTAAATTAAATACATATTTTATTTATTTATTAATTTAAACTTTCTTTTAGTAAATGTGTGTGTTAGCCTACTGCAGTTTATTTGAATTAGGGTAAATTATAAGATTAATCAATTAGACAAACTAACCCTTAAAGTTTTCTGGTTTGTGAGTTATGCAGTCCAGCATTGCAGATCAGAAAATCTAAACCACGCTGCCAATTATGTTACAGATGAACAACAATATAACAGTTTAAACTACCACACTGCTAATGTTAGAGATAATAAACAATATAACAGTTTAAACTACCACACTGCTAATGTTAGAGAGGATAAACAATATAACAGTTTAAACTACCACACTGCTAATGTTAGAGATAATAAACAATATATCAGTTTAAACTACCACACTGCTAATGTTAGAGATAATAAACAATATAACAGTCTAAACTACCACACTGCTAATGTTAGAGATAATAAACAATATAACAGTTTAAACTACCACACTGCCAATGTTAGAGATAATAAACAATATAAGAGTTTAAACTACCACACTGCTAATGTTAGATGATAAACAATGTAAGAGTTTAAACTAGCCTAAGATCATTTGCTGGAGCTGCCAGCTGGTTCAAGACGGTCTCCCTGCCCATGCTGGTATAATGCTCACGTGGTTTAGCTGAGAGGTCAACTGGTTTCCAACCAATAAAACCATCAGTCTGGTTTAAATGTTTTTTTTTTTCAGCAAATATGTTTTTTTTTCAAACGATAAACAAAATACAACGACATCTAGTGGAGAAGTGAGGGTAACAACCATTTATAAAGTTCTAAAAAATATATATCTTAAGAAACCTTTTCCACTCTTTTTATACAATAGATTTTTAACCTGGAAACTGTGAATGCCAAGTAAAAACTATAATTTTATAATTGCATTGGATTTTGGGAGATTATATCATATTGAATGAATGAATCGATGAATCAATGGGTCTATCTACTAGCAGCTAATTAAAGATAATTCTGATTCTATACTTTTCAAACAGCCATATATCCTTAGGCCTTTGAATTACAAGCTGATTTCATGTAATTTTATATTCATTCATTCATCTATTCATTCCATCATTCATTTTCCCTTTGGCTTTGTCCTTTTGTTCATCAGGGGTCGCCACAGCGGAATGAACCACCAACTTATCCATGCTCTTCCAGCTGCAATCCAGCATTGGGAAACACCCACACACTCTTGCAATCAGACACATACACTACGGGCAATTTAGTTTATTCAATTAACTTATAGTGCACTTATAGTGCTTTGGACTGTGGGGGAAACCGGGGCACCTGAAGGAAACCCACGCCACAGGGAGAACATGCAAACTTCACACAGAAATACCAACTGACCCAGCCAGGGCTCGAACCAGTGACCTTCTTGTTGTGAGACGACAGTGCTAACCACTGAGCCATTATGCCGCCCCTATATTTTTATATACTTGTAAATATAAATATTTTATTCATTCATTCATTTTCTTTTAGGCTTAGTCCCTTTATTAATCTGGGGTCACCACAGCGCAATGAACCGCCAACTTAACTAGCACATGTTTTACGCAGCGGATGCCCTTGCAGCTGCAACCCATCTCTGGAAAACATCCATACACACTCATTCACACTCATACACTACGGACAATTTAGCCTACCCAATTCATCTGTACCGCATGTTTTTGGACTGTGGGGGAAACCAGAGCACCCGGAGGACACCCACGCGAACGCGAGGCTCAAACCAGCGACCTTCTTGCTGTGAAGCGACAGCACTTCCTACTGCGCCACTGCATCTCCATAAATATTTGATAAATTATATGGATATTTGTATTTATTTGTACAGTTAAAACAGTCAAAAATGCACATATTGCACATAAATCTATATGTGTGTGTGTGTGTGTGCATATATAACTTCTTATTGTCTTAAGATAACTAACAAACTTTCTACACCAGAGATGCCCAAACTAGGGCCCGTAGGCCAAAGTTGGCCCACAGTAACCTTTGATTTGGCCCTCCATCCTATCTAAGAAGAGTGGGAGAATGATGGGGAATTTTAAGGGGAATGCCTTTAACAGAGATTGCCATTTTTCAATTAAATGTTGTGAATGAATCAGATTTAAAAAAAAAAAAAAAAAACAATACAGTCATATGATGAATAGCGGACATTGCAGAAGACATCATCAGCAAGCTAATCAAGGCGAAATGTATTTCTTAGTGTTATAAATGAGATTGTTAATGTTTTTTTTATTGTAAGATGTTCATTATAAAATGTGCAAACATGTAAAATTATTAATAAAATTAAAGTATTTTAAATGTAATAAATTACAGTAATAATTAAATTATAAAATAAATTTTATAATTATAAAAATAAATTAGGAAACTACATTGACAACTTTACAGTTTGGTTTATTTACCTCAGGCCCGCCACCCTCAATGAAGTTTAGTTTTTGGCATAAGAAAAAAATTGGGCACCCCTGTTCATATGTAGTACATAATTTAGGCAAATGGTTTATTTCTTTAATTATATGTCTTTCACTACATAAACTATAGAATTAGCGCAACAGATTAATTAAACTAGCCTGCTTTACTATAATATGGTACAAAAAAACATTAAAATATTTACTGTAAATATAGTATTTGTTTCTCAAGTGGGCGTATACTAGTACTACTAAAAGAACATTTGAAGGACAGATTTGGTAGGAGGCTATGCTGAATGGACAGATGGAAGTGTGCTTTTGAAAATATTTCTTTGATTCCTTAACTACCATAAAGGGAATACTGATATAAACAAACATGAAAATGTGTAAATTAAATTAAATGTGTATTTAACATTTCAATTGCATGATTTCTAAAACTTGCCAATAAATTCTCATGTGAAACATTTATTCATTCATTTTCCTTCGGCTTAGTCCCTTTATTCATCAGGGGTCGCCACAGTGGAATGAACCGCCAACTATTCCAGCATATGTTTAACACAGCTGCAACCCAGTCCTGGGAAACATCCCTTTCAGACACATACACACTCATTCAGACACATACACTAAGGCCAATTTAGTTTATTCAATTCACTTATAGCGCGTGTCTTTGGACTGGGGGAAACCAGAGCACCCGGAGGAATCCCATGCAAACACGTGGAGAACATGTAAACTCCACAGAGAAATGCCAACTGACCCAGCCAGTACTCGTACCAGCGACCTTCTTGCTGTGAGGTGACAGTGCTAAACACTGAGCCACCATGTCACCCCCACATGAAACAATACTACAATAATGTATGTATTACAGCAAACTGCATACTCTAGGTTTTACAACAGTAAACTGTGGTGTATTGTAATATAATATACCCTATAGTTGTAGACTCCTATAGTATTGGGTAATTTGTTTGTATTTCTATAGTTGTGTTACCATATCACCACAACAGATTAATTCAAGCAATTTATGGTTAAAACACTACAGTATTTACTTTAAATTACTAGTGTCTTTTTCTGTACTGAATGTACTTCTGTACTGAAATGCATGCAAGCTGCCTTCAAAAAAATTAAATGAAGGCATTCTCTAGTAGGCATGGTTCGGTATATGTTTCTGACGCCCCCCTTCCCTCCCTCTGTTTAAAACAATATATTTTATTGTTCATACTCTGCTGTCTTCAAAAGCACAGATTTCTTTACAACACAAAAAAGAACATAAAAAACCTTACATACACCCTAGGAATGGTATAATGGTATATAAAAAAAATGTGGTTTAAAAATCTTGACTTTTCCAAACCCCGGTAAACCTTGAAACCGGTTATCATCCCATGCCTATTCCCTATACATCCTAAAATGCCAGTTCCATATCTTGTCTCGCATAACCACAAACATTTAGCTTTTTATACATCTCTGTCATACAGGGTTTTGAATTAGATATTATCTCTTGATAATGTCTATTGCAAAGACATTGTGTACATGGTACATTGGTACATTGGGATGCCCCAATTGGATTCCTGAAATTGATTCACATTGACCCTTTCTGTACCTACTGTCGTGCTAAAAATCAACCAAATGCCAATGCTGATAACGCCATCTAGTGGTACATAATATACCTCAGATTCAGTCCAGATGTTCAGACATAACTATTGAAAACTTCATTTATTCATTCATTCATTCATTCATTCATTCATTTTCCTTTGGCTTAGTCCCTTTATTCATCAGGGGTCGCCACCGCGGAATGAACCACCAAATTATCCAGCTTATGTTTTACACAATGGATGCCCTTCCAGCTGCAACCCATTACTGGGAAACATCCATACACACTCATGCACACACACTACTACTACGGTTTCATTTCATTCATTGATTCATTTATTCATTTTCTTTTCGGCTTAGCCCCCTTATTAATCAGTGGTCGCCACAGCGGAAGGAACCACCAACTTATCCAGCATATGTTTTACGCAGTGGATGCCCTTTCAGCCATGACCCAACACTAGGAAACACCCATACACTCCTGCAATCACACACATACACTACGGCCAATTTAACTCATTCAATTCACTTGTGTTTGGACTAGGGATGAAACCGGAGCACCCGGAGGAAACCCGGGGAGAACATGCAAACTCCACACAGAAATGCCAACTGACCCAGTCGCGAACTTCTTGCTGTGAGGCGACAGTGCTAACCACTGAGCCACCGTACCGCCCATTCATTCATTCATTCATTCATTCATTCATTCATTCATACTTTTTAAATGTTAATTAACTTATTATTAAATATTCTCACTCAGGACTGTGTTAGTATCGTAAAATGGGAGTAAGTTAGGTTTGTCAACTTCACCATTACACCTTTTACAACATTACTCAGTCATTCCATCTCCTTGCCGAAGGGAGGCGCCAAATATATGTTGAAGGTAGGTTTTGTTTATCTGTATTTTAACCTTAAATGGCAACTACGAATACATAAATGCTGTTTTTGCTGTTTTATTTTTATTGTTTTGTTTTAAACAACGTTATCAACCAGAGCATTCGTTTCCAGATGCATATTTGATATGCTGTATGAAGGTACGTCTGCTATTAAGTCTCATAAAGGTTTAATTTGATATTTTTCTTCGACGTAATCGTTTGAAACATGCTTGCATTTGAGTTATTTGGAAAGTTTGGATGTTTAATTCAATTCAATTCAATTCATCTTTATTTGTATAGCGCTTATAAAATGTAGATTGTGTCAAAGCAGCTTCACATGGAAGATTATAGTGAATTGAAACAGTGTCATTTTGAAACCGTGTTCTCATTTTGTGTTTTACCTTAATCTTTGTTGTTTAGAGTCAACTTTGTGTTTGAAAAATCTTGGTTAAGGCCGACCACTGTTGTAACCAAGAATAGAGTGATCCCATGTTTGTCATTGTGGTTTGGTCAAACTAAATGCTGCTTAACGTTACTTTCCCGTCTTCTCAAAGAACATCATGTAAATATTTACAAAACTTGACTACCTTCAAAGAAAAGTGCTGAATATTTTTTTTTTTTTGTACATTTGCTTTTTAACTAGGCTAATATTTTTGACAATTCAAAGAATGGGTGCTATTTTATCTCAATTTAGTCCGAAATGGCCATTAAAATGCATTTTGTGTTGTGAATGTGGTTGACCGCTTGATGAGATTATTGAGATGGAGGCTCATCATGTCTAGACTTTCTTCGAACACCAAATTAATACCCATCCATTGTACAGCCCCATTGATGTTATCACAAAGCAAGTCTAACATTTTCATGCTAAAGTTTCCATGAAACTAACGGAAAGGCCATTCAGGAGTTGGTGATTGGGTTGGTTTGTCGTGGGAAGGTTTATTTTCTTTTGACCAGTGTTGCCACTTCAAAGAACAGGAAAGTTGGGGGGGGTTTCTGTGCCCTCCACTGACTCATGCCCATGGTTTACATTGTGGCTTCCCCATTTACTTTAGGCAGATTACAAGTCGACATCCGCATGAACGTCAGATGATGGTTCACTAGTTCTTTACTAGCCAAAAAATGAATATTCTTTCATTACTTACTCGCCTACATGCTGTTACAAGCCTCTTCGACTTACTTTCTTCTGTGAAACAACACAGAGATCGAATGATTGATTGACTGACTGATTTGCCCACACAATGAAAAATGGGAAGTTTTAGGAAGTTTTTGAATGACATGAGGTTTAACAAATTCTGTTATAATAATTTAAGTTTTTGATTAAACAGTACCTTCAAAAGATGCTCACAGACAGGCACCTGCACAGTTTGTATAGAGTTGATTATTTCAGTGTTCACATTTTGTTCCGACAGTGTTTTTGTTCTATTGTGGTGTAAAATGAAGGACGATTTAATGGTAAAGTAAGTTCTATGATCTATGAAGATCTATCGTTTGTGTATCAGAGGAAGGAAACTCAAATAGGTTGGAAACAAGCAGAGGCTTTTCTGGGTTAAGTATCACTTTAAAGTTTCACAAACCTACAGTGATTGCTGCATGCATGCATGTGTCAGTTAAAGTAAAAGTTTGGGGGGGGGGTTTAAGGCCGTGATGTATTTTCAGATTCATTCATTCATTCATTTTCTTTTCGGCTTAGTCCCTTTATTAATCTGGGGTCGCCACAGTGGAATGAACCGACAACTTATCCAGCACATGTTTTACGCAGCGGATGCCCTTCCAGCTGCAACCCATCTCTGGGAAACATCCATACATTCTCATTCACACTACGGACAATTTAGCCTACCCAATTCACCTGTACCACATGTCTTTGGACTGTGGGGGAAATCGGAGCACCCAGAGGAAACCCACGCGAACGCAGGGAGAACATGCAAACTCCACAGAGAAACGCCAACTGACCCAGCCGAGGCTCAACCCTGCAACCTTCTTGCTGTGAGGCGACAGCACTACCTACTGCGCCACTGCGTCGCCCTGTCAGATTCATTCATTCATTCATTTTCTTTTCGGCTTAGTCTCTTTATTTATCAGGGGTCGCCACAGTGGAATGAACAACCAACTTACTCAGCATATGTTTTATGCAGCGGATGCTATTCCAGCAACAACCCAGCACTGGGAAACATCCATACACACTCAATCACACTCCTACACTACGGCCAATTTAGCTTATCAATTCACCTATATAGTGCATGTCTTTGGACTGTGGGGGAAACCAAAGCACCCGGAGAAAACCCAAACCCCACAGAGAAATGCCAACTGACCCAGCCGGGGCTCGAACCAGCGACCTTCTTGCTGTGAGGCGACAGTGCTACCCACTGCATCATCATGTCACCCTTTTGGAGTATGTTACACTTAGGAAAAAATAGGTTGTATAACATTAATTTTGTTATCCAAGTACTTAAAATTACCTTACTTACTTACTAACTTAATGCAGTTTTTGTGCTGGGTATTTAAATAGTCAGCTGTTTAGCAGTACCTGTTTCTACCGGCAGGTTGAGGTGGGACTGTTGTCACATGGCAAGTGTTAAAAAAATCCCGCCCGTCGTCATTCATTAATTATTTTGAGGAGCTGAAACTGATGAGGTAATAATACAACTGTTTTGCAAAACTGAACAGTTCTAACTACTGATGAAGCTTAATATTAGTTTTCACAGTATAAAATGTATGTAGTTTTGGTGAAATAAAATAACTGTAATCAATAAAACGTGAGTCATATCAATGTAACTACATGCAAATTATTCAGAAAAACGTAAATTGTACTAGCTTTCTAGATATGATATAGATATCTAGTAGGGATGCTCCGATCGATCGGCAAGAGATCGGTATCGGCCGAAAATCACATTTAATAACTCAATTGGTACTCGCCGATCTGGCCGATCTCATGAACCGATCTCAAGTGTTTGTGTTAGGAGATTAGGGCTGTGCGATTTTGGGAAAATATCTAATTGGGTCTTTTCTGACAGATATTGCAATTGCGATTTGATTTGCGATTTAATTTTGTAGTCAAGCGTCAGCTCAATAATCGTAAACCATGGCAACAATTCTGTGACAGCTCTTAAAAATGACCTGTTTTTGTTTGGTGTCTGTGACTTAGAAACCAAAATATTCCCATGTTATCTGTGACCTGTGACCTGCACTTTCATGTTTGTTTTAGTTCGGTTGCGCAATTCTGATTGGGCAGAACGAAAGTGTGCTCTCTTAATTGGCTAGTAAGACCATCACACACAGACGGCAGTCATGCATTTGCTCTGGGCAGGGAAAATTAAATAATACATACATTTCATATCACAGCCTCTTGCGATTTAGCAAATCGCAATGTTTCAAATTGTGATTGCGATTCGATTTCGATTAATCGCACAGCCCTATCGGAGATGAGCAAAAGATTTGATTGACCTTGCATGTATTTAGGCCTTTTTACATATAAGAATGGAAAGTTCTTTGTTTTTGACAGTATTGCAAATTCACTTATTGCAATAAACAGTAGTTTATAGACCTATTATCTTTTAGTAAAGTTGTAATGGATTTATAGGTGTGCATTTTAACTTATTATGCATCAAATATGCGCTTCTAACTTTTTCTTGATTGTCTTAATTGTCATTTTTCTTACCAATTTTTTTTTAATCTTTTTATCTGTGCTTTCTGTTATTTTCTGTAAAGTTGCTTCTGGCCATGACATGTCCACGCTAGATGGTTATAAGAGACATGTTTAAGGGATTATATGCAGCATCCTTAATTTATTCTCTTAGGTAAGGACAGATCTCCACTTAAGTATCATACTTAGAGGGGAAAAATGTGCTTTATGCATTAAAAAAACTTTAAAGCATCAGAATCGGTACTCAGTATCGGCCAATCACAATGACAAGGAATCAGTACTCTGTATCGGCTGCAAAAATCCTGATCCGAGCACCCCTAATATCTAGACATATTTATCTAGATATGATATAGCCAGTCACATCTGTTTCTGTAATAGTTAAATCACAGTAAGTTCATGCATCTAGCTTGTTATTTTATAGCTATAATCTACTGTAACATGCTATATCAGTTAGCATTGGATTATAAATCAACTTTATTCTAGTTAAAATACCTAAGATGGCTGGAAAAACACCTGTAGAGCATTTATTGTCACAGGGGGTGTTCAGAGGGGTAAATTAGAACTTCTTTTTTTATAGGGGTTGGAGGGTGGTGGAACTTCTTTAGGACTTCTATACCTTTCGACTCTAGCAACGCCTCTGATTGAAACCAATGATCATTGACTTCCATAGTATTTGTTTTTCCTGCTAACCACCCGAGGGCAGGAAAATATTCATTTTTAATTCCACATGACAATAGTGTCACACTCATCATTGTAGCTTTTGGAAGGATACTCATGAGTACCCCTGTGCATCTGCTGTGATGATCATTTTGAATTGGTCTCTGAGCAGACCACTACCTGATAGTAAAAAAAAACAACATTAAATGACCAAAGTGTTAACTCAATGGAAGCAATTTAGGATTGGGCCTCTATGATACAGTTGAAGTCAGAATTATTGGCCCCCCTTTGAATTTCTTTTTCTTTTTAAATATTTCCCAAATGATGTTTAACAGAGCAAGGAAATTTTCACAGTATGTCTGAAAATATTTTTTCTTCTGGAGAAAGTCTTATTCGTTTTATTTTGGCTAGAATAAAAGCAGTTTTTATTAAAAATAAATTTTAAGGTCAATATTATTAGCCCCTTTAAGCTATATATTTTTTCGATAGTCTACAGAACAAACCATTGTTATACAATAACTTACCTAATTACCCTAACCTGCCTAGTTAACCTAATTAACCTAGTTAAGCCTTTAAATGTCATTTTAAGCTGTATAGAAGTGTCTTGAAAAACATCTAGGGGGGCTAATAGTTCAGGGGGGCTAATAAACAGTGTTAGACATCTATACAATTGTTTTTTTTGTCTTGCTGATCTTGTCTAAGGGCCAAGTGGATTGTGGGCCATACATGGCTGTTGTCTGACCCTAGATGCTATCTAGTGCTAAATCTGTTTGTGCCAGGCAGGCGACGCTCATCTGTGACTCATAAACGATTCTTTCCTTCATGTCGTGCTAGCAGAGCCAGTGCCAGAACACGCGACCTGACCATAATATCCTCTCTGCTAATGACAAACTTACGCTTCCAGAGAGAAAAAAAAATTAGAGACCTCTGAAGTGGGACGGTGACCTGGAAAAACGCCTCCGGTTTTCCCGTAATGTGTGGTTCTGTGCGGTCTGGCCTGCTTTTTACTTTAATGATAGAGATGTTGTATCACTAGTTTGAGAACCTGGAAGAAGAGAGTTGTGCCACAGTTTGGAAAGCTGATCATTTTATTTGGGCACTAGAGGGCAGCAGTGAACTTTTGATTGCAGCTTTGCTCATCCACTGCTTGCCACAATATTCTTTAAACTTCATAATCAAGTTTTGATGCTTTTATGGTTCTTTCTGATAATGTTGTTTCAATGTACTTGATGCCGTACAGAATGCATGCTTACTGGATACTAGGTCTGGGTGAGGTGCAATTCGGCTTTATATTAGATTACTAAATTGCTCCAAATTGCTTATAATCTGTAAATTCGTGTTGTTAAGAGGTTTTGAATCATGATATAATTATTCAGAGGAGTGGAACGGTGCCAGAGCTTACTCTTTATGTTGTTATATATTTTTTTTAATTGATAGGATAATGAAGTTAAGATATGGAAGTGGATGCACATTTGACCCACATCTGAATGTAAGTATTATGAATCATAAACATTGGCTGAGTTTGATTCTGACTTCTTAAGCAAGAACATCTAAAATGCCACAAAACAGGAATCATTTATAGAATCAAATACATAAAATCAAACACACTGCAGTTAATTGCTCCTATAATTACGTATAATCTGTAAAATGTATTTTGTTAAAATGTTTTGAATCATAATATAATAATTTAGGGGAGTAGAAGAGTTCTTACGTTTTATGTTGTACTTACTTTTTTTTTTTTTTTTTTAATTTGGGAAAATTTGACCCACATATGAACACAATTCTTATAAAGCATACACTGTAAAACCCAACAGTCAACTTTATCAAATGAAATGAGTGTAGTTAACTCAAAATGTACTGAAAGTTAATTCTACTCATTTAAAAAGAGATTTGAACTCAATGTTGAAGGTAATGAGTTAATAAAATACATCATTACTTCAACATAAATGGAGTAAGTTCACAATATAGATTAGTTTTTTTTTTTAACTCAAATGGTTTGTAGCAATCGTTTTACAGTGCTCAGATGGTTTGAGTTCTCTTCATTTATTGGATTTTACTGTGCTCAAATTGCTTTGTTTACTCAAATGGATTAAGTTCACTGTACTTATTAGGATTAGTTTTTGAACTTAAATGGTTTGTTGCAATCGGTTTCCTCAAATAGTTTGAGTTACCTTAACTTTTTGGGTTTTACAGTGTAAACAAGGCCTGAATTTGATCATAAGAGGTTGTTCACACAGGTATTATTCTCACATTCAGAAGCAGCTACACTCAATCAAACTTAATTTTACAAAAGTAATTTGAGTTCTAAAGTGGTTTTAATCATCTTTATGAACATTTTAGATGTTATGCTGTGTTGTCCACACGGTAAAATTGGATATAAGTGTATACTAGGCATGGGATGATAATCATTTTCAAAGTATACACGATTTGGAAAAGTCAAGGTTTTAAAATTGCCAGAATTTTCTGTTATACCATTCCTACAGTATATGTAAGTTTTTTTAATTATGTTTTTTTAGGACAACAGTATCTCCAGCAGAATCTGATAGATATCCAAAGATGCTATTTAAAGTAAATAATTTAATTTAATGTAAATTATAAAGAAATCTGTGTTTTTGAAACTAATGAAGACCGCAGGAGTAAATGACTTATTTGAATTATTTAGTCTGACGTGTTTACTGCTCCAAAATATTTCAAATGTTTATCAAAATAAAATATATATTGTGTTTTTGTTTTTTACCCAGACATTTAAAAAGAACATATTTTAGAGCAGTAATCACAATATCATAATATTTTTATTCAAGGTTATCATACTGTCAGAATCATGTCAGGTGCCATCAGGGGTTGAAAACAAGTGTAGTATTTCAGGTAGTGTGCAAATCTGAAAAATAATCTTTTTTATAACAATAATTAATAACAATTTATTAATTTATAACAATAAATAACTACAGTATACCGATGAGTGTTTTTGATCTCCCTTTGCTGCTTTAGGCATATCATGGATAAATATGACAAGTAGATCCATCAGTAGGTGGTGCTGAGTTTCTGTCTTAATTGATTCATTAAATCATACATTAATAATACAATTCATTCAAAATGGCTGATTCATTAGAAACTTAACAAGTGGCTTACTTTATAAAATGATGAATACAATTATGAATTTGGATGTATTGCCTTCTACATGTAGTTGTGATATTTTCTGCTTACTTTTGGGATTCAGATGTTGTCATATACTGTTTTCACCTACAACATAGTATGGCATTGTGAAATGTGGATGCAGCCACTGTCTTCATGAATGGATTGCTGAATCATTGGCTCACTCGATTTGCTAAAATCCTTTTTGTTTGTTTTTTTTATTGACAAAGGCAGAAGAACCTTCAGTACTGTTTGTGAACTGTAACTCAATCAATTTTAAATACATGGTATGTGTTTGGACTTGTATAAAATCAATATCGCTTTTGAATTTATGCTAATATGCTGATGTTTGGAAAAACAACATTTGCTTGTACACTAAAAAAATGATTCATTGGATTTACAAAATTGTTTTAAGGTAATTGGTTGCAAACAATTTATATGGGCTGAATTTAAACAATCTAATTAAATTTTGTAATGTTCAACATAATTTGTTAATTTAAATTCAGCCCATATAAATTGTTTGTAATCACTTACTTTTAGTAAACCCAATGAATAATTTATTCAGCACTGTAATGCTGGGTTTCACACAATTTATTTGTGTTGGGAAGATGAAGGAATTAAGTTAACTTATTAGTTTTTACAGATTTAAGTGGATTGAACGTAAAACAATTAAGTTGTCACAACGAAATCTCTAAAATTGTGTTGTTTCAGCTTATTATTTAAAAAGTAGGTTGAACAAGCAACAAAAAATATTGTTTTGAGTGAGTGTACAGTTGAAATCAGAATTAATAAACCCCCTTTGAATTTTTTTTCTTTTTTAAATATTTTCCAAATGATGTTTAACAGAGCAAGGAAATTTTCACAGTATGTCTGATAATATTTTTTTCTAATAGAGAAAGTCTTATTTATTTTATTTCAGCTAGAATAAAAGCAGTTTTTAATTTTTTTAAAACCTTTTTAAGGTCAAAATTATTAGCTCCATTAGGCTATATTTTTTTCCAATAGTCTACAGAACTAACCACCGTTATACAATAACTTGGCAAATTAACCTAACCTGCCTAGTTAACCTAATTAACCTAGTTAATGAAAAAACATCTAGTAAAATAATATTTAGGCGACGCAGTGGCGCAGTAGGTAGTGCTGTCGCCTCACAGCAAGAACGTCGCTGGGTTGCAGGTTCGAACCTCGGCTGGGTCAGTTGGCGTTTCTGGAGTTTGTATGTTCTCCCTGCGTTTGCGTGGGTTTCCTCCGGGTGCTCCGGTTTCCCCCACAGTCCAAAGACATGTGGTACAGGTGAATTGGGTAGGCTAAATTGTCCGTAGTGTATGAGTGTGTGGATGTTTTCCAGAGATGGGTTGCGGCTGGAAGGGCATCCTTAAAAATGTGCTGGATAAGTTGGCGGTTCATTCCGCTGTGGCGACTAAGCCGACAAGAAAATGAATGAATGAAAATATTATTTACTGTCATCATGGCAAAGATAAAATGAATCCGTTATTAGAGATGAGTTATTAAAACTATTATGTTTAGAAATGTGTTGAACAAAAACTTCTCTCTGTTAAACAGAAGTTGGGGGAAAAAATAAACAGTTATTTTTATAAAAATAAACAGTTAAAATAAACAGTTATAAATTGTTATAAACAGTTATACTTCAGGGGGTTTAAAAATTCTGACTTCAATTGTATATATGTATGTACAATGCACAGCAAAAATGTGTATGCCTGCTTTAAAAAATCCATTTATCCATTTTATTCATTTCTCAGTGAATATGGACAATACATTTTGGTGCATTTATAAACAAAACGGTTTTTTAAACAGTTATTTTAATTCAAATAAGTATTGTCACTGAACATTATTAAGAATAGAAAGATAATCATTTTAATATCAAATGATTTATTGAAAAAATGACATGCTAAATTTCAACTAAATGTAATATTTTTGTATGCTTCTTTTCATTTTTGCTATTTATTGTGTGTGTGCTTGTTTGTGTTAACTTGAATTTATGTCATTTAACATTTATTTTTGTGTTATTAGGGGTTCAAGCGTGAAGCACTGAAATTGTTTTATTGTTTTTGTTAAGATTTTTATTATTATTATTATTTATTCTTCATTTATTGGAGTTTTTAGGTAACAATTTTGTTTTTAATAAATGAGTGGCATACTCTATAATGTCAGCTTACATACTGTTAAAACAACAATTCAGATATTATCATAGGCAATAAATTTAGCATTCCCCATATATCAGAGCAGTCAAAAACCTAAATCTGGCACAGTAAATTCCAAGAAAGCATTCCACTGAGAGTGTACTTCGTGAGTTCTGCTTAGACAGCGATTAGTTTGCTGTATGTCATGCTATATATTTTCCCAGAAGGCACTTGAATATTTCTGGATGTATATCTCTGTCTAAAATGCATACACACACACACACACACACACGCGCGCACGCGTTCGATGTAGCGTGTGACCTTGTTTAAGCTCTGACACTGAGAAGAATCACCCAGCAACTTCACCGTATTTTTAGAAAATCCAGCAAGCAAACAAATTGCACGGTGACCCTCTTTCACCTCTTCATGTTCCAGCCTGACAGGTGTGTAACTTATAGCATGGTTTCCTCCACCCTTCTGATTACATGCCCCCGGACCCCCTCGACCCCCACCTTCGAGTATGTGAGAGCCTCTGTCACGGGTGGAGTTCACCTCTGACCCCCATTTCTCCTTGAACTCCACACTTTTGTGTGTGTGTGTGTGTGTGTGTGTGTGTGTGTGTGTGTGTGTGTGTGTGTGTGTGTGTGTGTGTGTGTGTGTGTGTGTGTGTGTGTGTGTGTGTGTGTGTGTGTGTGTGTGTGTGTGTGTGTGTGTGTGTGTGTGTGTGTTAAATTGTGCCATGTCCCTTGTGCCGGTGTATCTTAGCCCATTTTTACAAGCTAGGGAGGAAGGCCAAGCCCTTTACTTTTTAGCACAAACAGCTTTTTTCCTGTGACATTCCAGTAATACTGTGGTTGTTAACAGGTGGTTTGAGCAGCTGTGTGTCCTAAAAGATAGCACAGAAATAGCCTTTGGTGTGATCTATTCAAAGAAAATGTCCTCTTGTTTTAGCCATATCTGTTTCTAATTACCTATAATTGACTCTTCTTGAAATATCTATTCTCTTTTAAAAAACAATATTTTTTATCCATTTCTCAGTCAATATAGACAATATTTAGGTGCATTTAAACAAAATGGTTTTATTAAATATGTATATTCATTAAATTAAGAGTTTCGTCAATGAAAATCATGAGAAATCAAAATTTAATACATTTAATATCAAATTAAATAATAAAAAATTAAAAACTACTACATTTCAGTAAAATTTTATATATTTATATATATATATATATATATATATATATATTTATACTTTTATTTCAAAGGGGTGGTCCACAACGATATCATATTGATATCATATTTGAAACTTTAGTTGATGTGTAAAGTAGCTATGTGAACATAAACAACATCTCTGAATGTAAAACGTGCAAAGGTCAGTGCAAAGGGAGACATTGGCTTTTACAGAGTTAGCTTAGCAAAGCCTACAGCGAATGAAGTTTGGGGACTGCAAAAAAAATACATCCAGGTTAATGATGTCATAAACTCTTAATATTACGCACATACACCCCAAAAGCGAAGGGGCATGGCCAGAGGCACTTTAATGTTACAACAGAGAAGCTTCCTGGTGACTTGGAGCTGATCTGCGAATCACAGCTCATTATGTTAGCTGACCAATCAGAGCCTCTTGAGGGTGGGTCTTCAGTGAAACTAGCAAATATGACAGTCGTTTTCATGTTAGCTGAGTAGCTGTAAAACATCAAAGTAAGATATCTGAAAAAATAACCTGATTTTGTACAAATGAAGCATGAGCACACTTTGCTTTGCACCCCATAAACACAACCAAGCCTTACAAATACACTCTAGACCACCCCTTTAATGTTTTTTTTTAAGTACAATAGAACAAACAAAAAATAAACAACATTAATAAATAAAAATAATACATTTAATATCAAATTAAATAGTAACAAATTAAAAGCTACTTAATTTAAACTAAATTTGATATATATTTTTATGTTTTTTTTTTAAGTACAACAGAACAACCAAACAACATTGTCTCAGAATATACATACTTTGCAAGTAACTATAATGTGAATTGCCATACATGTGGGTTCAGCTGTTGGAGATACAAAATGTAGTGTTACAGAGTATATAGTCATCAAAAAGACCTATAAGGTAGTGTGCCAGTCAGTTTTCATGAGGGGGGCTAGATTTGGATTGAGCACCTTTTAAGTCTAAGTATCCGAGTAAAAGTTCCCACGTAACAAAGAATTAGACCTCATAAATCGGAGCCTTTCCAAGTGGATAACTGAGGCCTATCCATTAACTAGATTCGAAAGGAAGGAGGTAAAGGAGATTTTCAGTTTTTTTAGTATTAGCCGCTTGGCCACAGTCATTCCTAGAGTTAGGGCTTATTGGAGATGTTTTGAAAGGGTGAGCGAGTGTTCTGAAACACCAAATATAGCAAGTTCTGCGTCCAGTTGGAGGGAAATGTTATAGGCCTTGGAGTATAAATCAAAAATGTTTGTCCAAAAATCGAAGAAAGAGGGGCAAAACCAAAACACATGAGTTGCAATGTCCTCTGTAATTTTACACTTGTCACACACAGTTGTAATAGAGAAATAAAATTGTGTAATTTGGTTTTG
Organism: Danio kyathit; assembly: GCA_903798195.1. Lineage (NCBI taxonomy): Eukaryota > Metazoa > Chordata > Actinopteri > Cypriniformes > Danionidae > Danio > Danio kyathit. The sequence goes on along the minus strand of LR812527.1, from coordinate 45,412,810 downwards.
GTATAGTGCAGGCGATAAATGACTTCGAACTGTATTAACTGGTGCTTACTGTTTACTGAACAGGAACTTTACTACAGTCAGACACTTATCCCATAGTTCCTCTGATATCTCGGTTTTAAGTTCATCCTCCCACGCCAGTTTAAATTTCTCATTAGAAGTCTGGACATGACCAGAATATAAGACCAGATCCTGACGGCACCTTTGCATCTATCACACAAAGGAGAGGTAGAAGGATACAGCATGTAAACTATTATTGAATGATATTTTATTGGGTCTTTGAATAATAGGAAAATTGTTTGACAGTCATTATTTTTAGCTCAGTGTTAAATCTCTGATATTCACAATGAATCAGTGTTGATAACGTTACTTTTAAATGTAATATATTACAATCTTAAGCCACTTAAAAAAAAAAAAAAAAGTAAAATAATGTGTTGCTTAGTACTTTTTAAGGAAAGTAGGGCTGCATGAATCATGATACTGGAAAAAAAACTGACATTTTTATTCGATACATATTGTATATATATCTACTAGATGAAATGAATAGCTCTATATGGATAGAATTTACATAATTGATTACGGTGATTTTGTAGAGTGCATCTGCAATATAATAAATAAATCAAATGTATTGATAAAAACAGTAGTGCAAAGATATAAATAAAAAAACAACAACAGATGTTTAAAAAAAAAAAAAAATTCCAGGGAGTCTTACAGTATTTAGGTACCCAAATTGAGTAATCAGTAGCGTAGTTTTCGTTGTATATATGTGTGTATATATATATATATATATATATATATATATATATATATATATATATATATATATATATATATATATATATATATATATATATATATTTTTATATATATATATATATATATATATATATATATATATATATATATATATATATATATATATATATATAAATATATATATATATATATATATATATATATATATATATATATATATATATATATATATATTAGGGATGGGCGATATGGCCTAAAATCCATATTGCGATATACATTGCAGCCTCTTGCGATAACGATATATATTGCGATATATAAATTATAATAGAACCATTTCAGAACAGGTTACAGAGACCCTTAGGAAAGCCAAACTGCTATTTTATTTAAGAAATAAAGAAACGTTGCATGTCGTTTTGAGAACATTTATTGTGCAAAAGTAAAACTGTAATTAAACAACACAATGTTGCAGATAAATAAACTAAATGTAGTGCCTTTTAGAAAGAAAGACTTTTCTTTTAAGTCCTTGGTTCCTAAATGCCAAGTTACAGAGAACAAATAAACTGGTGTCTTTTTAGTTAAAGAACTTACACTGTACTGAAAATACTTCCAGTATTAAATTAGTCAAATAAAATTGTGTATTGCAGATACTTTAAATAAAAACATATTTCTAACCTGCAGCCTAAGGTAACACATTTGATTTTAAACATTTTGTTCTCCTAATGAAATTAAAACTGGTGTCTTGATCTGCTCTCTCTCTCTGTCTCTCTCTCCCTCACTCTCTCTCTGTCTGCGTGCTGCAGAGAGATTGAGACGCACCAGATAAAGTTTGCTTATAAAGTAATGCAAAAATGAATACAATTAATATCGAAAGCGAAAGCAGATTCTTGGACATGTCCGGGGAAAATGTATTGTCACCCCAAATTATGAGCTGGATCAGTCTATTTAGTCTTCGCGCTCTTCTGTATCCAGCGCGTCTCTGTGGGTCTGCATGCAGAGCATGTGAGTCTGTGGCAGAGTGTTCTCAGTTTCTCGCGAACACAGAACCGGGCCGCCCCAATAATATATCGGCCGCCCAGGTAAAATCTGTGTGGGAAGCGCTGTGTGGGAATCTGTGTGACAAGCCACGATATGCCATGCATGAGTCTCGCAAGTTGTGCGACACGTCGCTATTCGGTGCCATGCGTTGCTTAGTGCTGTTGTTGAGAGCGTCAGCGTGTGCTACAGTCACAATAGATTTCCAACGTAATACACCATAAGTTAGTGTGAAGAGCATGTTGTTTTACAGTGGCCGAGTGAATTAAGTTATCAATCGAGCTTATTATTTTTTGTCACAAATGCGAGCGAAATGGTCGCACTGTTGTTTATTCAAGATGATGCGTTGCAGCCGGCTGCAGCTCGTTGCTCTTAATTTCGCGGGTAGATTGCGTCATCAAACATGCATTATCGCGATAGTGCAATAGAATTAGAATCTCTATCGTAGGCCAATTTTGTATCGTTTATATCGCATATCGTTTATATCGCCCATTACTAATATATATATATATATATATATATATATATATATATATATATATATATATAGTTGCGATCAGAATTATTAAACTCCTTTTGAATTTTTTTTCTTTTTTAAATATTTCCCAAATGATGTTTAACAGAGCAAGGACATTTTCACAGTATTAATGATAATATTTTTTCTTCTAGAGAAAGTCTTATTTGTTTTATTTCGGCTAGAATAAAAGCAGTTTTTAATTTTTTAAAAAACATTTTAAGGTCAAAATTATTAGCCCCTTTAAGCTATTTTTTTTTCGATAGTCTTCAGAACAAACCACCGTTATACAATAACTTGCCTAATTACCCTATCCTGCCTAGTTAACCTAATTAACCTAGTTAAGCCTTTAAATGTCACTTTAAGCTGTATAGAAGTGTCTTGAAAAATATCAAGTGTTATCAAGTGTTATGTTCTTTGCACTGGCTGCCTGTGCACTATAGAGTCACTTTTAAAATGCTTCTCTTGGTTTTTAAATCTTTAAATGGCCTGGCACCTTCTTATTTGTCAGACATGTTAATTGCTCATCAGCCTAGTCGGTCTCTTCGGTCATCTAACCAGAGACTGTTATGCATCCCTAAGTCGAGGCTGAAATGCAGAGGTGACCGTGCCTTCGCAGTAGCTGGTCCTAGGCTGTGGAATGCTCTGCCCCTCTGTATTAGATCTGTTTCATCCCTGTCTGTTTGTAAATCTAGGTTGAAAACTTACCTCTTTGATTTGGCATTTTATCAGTGAGAATTGTCTGTTTTAGCTATAATTTTATATATATATATTGTTTTTTCTCTGTTTTGAGTTGTATTGTACAGCACATTGGTCAACCTCTGGTTGTGTTAAATAGTGCTATATAAATAAAATTGACATTGACATTGACATTGACATATTATTTACTGTCATCATGGCAAAGATAAAATAAATCAGTTATTAGAAATGAGTTATTAAAACTACAGTATTGTGTTTAGAAATGTGTTGAAAAAATATTTTCTCCGTTAGACTGAAATTGGGGAAAAAAATAAACAGGGGGCTAATAATTTAGGGGGTTTAATAATTCTGATTGCAGCTGTATGTGTATATATATATATCTATGTTTTGTGGACTTGGAGAAGGCATTCGACCATGTCCTTCGTGGCATCCTGTGGAGGGTGCTCGGGGAGTATGGGGTCAGAGGCGCTCTGTTAAGGGCCGTCTCGTCCCTGTATGAACAGAGTAGGAGTTTGGTTCGCATTGCTGGCAATAAGTCAGACTTGTTTCCAGTGCATGTTGGACTCTGGCAGGGCTGCCCCTTGTCACCAATTCTGTTCCTAATTTTTATGGACATAATTTCAAAGAGCAGCCTTGGGCTGGAGGAAGTCCGGTTCAGGGACCACAGGATTTCATCTCTGTTATTCGCAGACGATGTTGTTCTGTTGGCTTCATTGAACATGGACCTTGAGCATACACTGGGGCGGTTTGCTGCTGAGTGTGACGCGGCTGGGATGAGAATCAGCACCTCCAAGTCCGAGGCCATGGTGCTCCACTGGAAAAAGATGGTTTGCCATCTCCAGGTTGGAGGAAAGTCCTTACCCCAGGTGGAGGAGTTCATGTATCATGGGGTTTTGTTCACGAGTGAGGGAAGGATGGAACGCGAGATTGACAGGCGGATTGGTGCAGGGGCAGCAGTAATGCGGTCGATGTACCGGTCCGTTGTGGTAAAGAAGGAGCTGAGCCGAAAGGCAAAGCTTTCGATTTACCGGTCAATCTACGTTCCTACTCTCACCTATGGTCATGAGCTTTGGGTCATGACCGAAAGAAAAGATCTTGGATACAAGCGGCCGAAATGAGTTTCCTTCGAAGGGTGGCAGGGCGCACTCTTATGGATAGGGTAAGGAGCTCTGACACTCGGGAGGAGTTTGGAGTAGAGCTGCTGGTCCTCCACATCGAGAGAAGTCAGCTGAGGTGGCTCGGGCATCTGTTTCGGATGCCTCCAGGACGCCTACCTAGGGAGGTGTTCCAGGCATGTCCCACCTGGAGTAGGCGTCGGGGAAGACCCAGGACACGCTGGAGGGGCTATGTCTCTAGGCTGGCCTGGGAACGCCTCGGGAACCCCCCGGAGGTGCTGGAGGAAGTGTCTGGGGAGAGGGAAATCTGGGGTTCACTCTTAAGACTGCTGCCCCCACGACCCAGCCCCGAAAAAGCGGCAGAAAATGAATGAATGAATGAATGTGCAGCCCTATTACCTATATTCACTGAGAAATGCATAAAAATATAATTATTTTCAAAATGAAGTGTAACCATTTATGCTGAGCACTGTAGTACCTGTATATCACGCAGGAAAGATTATACTTAAATGATCTATTCTTGAGTTGTAAAGCTGGATGTAATAAGGATTTACTGTCAATGTTTTTCTCCACGTTTCACATCTCCTTTCTTGACATCTGATATCTCGACTAGCCGTAACTCCACATTGTCTCCAGGTTGCATGGTCTGGTGTTGAATGAATCGTGGAGCTCATGGTTCACTTGTCAGTGTTGGTGGTACTGTCAAAACGTGAACCGAGAGGAATGTGTCCGATTCTGAGCTGATAAAAGGCCCAAGTTTCGTGCGTCACTCTCTGGGCATAGTGCTTTGAATGCTATCTTCTCCCTTTCAGCTTCAAACACCAGGGAGAGTTGTAAGGGATCCTCGGGTGAGGCTCATCTTGATATGAGTTTAGTTTGAGATATGCATCCTTCATGTATGCAGAAAAGGAGGAAACCCTCTGTTTGCTGGTTGCTGGGGTGAGGTTGTCAAAGGGTAAACCCCTGACGACACGTTCATGATTTTACATTGTGCCACCCACATCCACATCTCATGGATGCTTTTGGCGCACTTTCCTGCTTTTTAAAAAGGATAGTTCACCCAGAATTGAAAAATTTATTTTAATTTACTCTCAAGCCATCGAAGATGTAGGTTTTTTTTTTCTTTCCTCCAGTAAAATTTTTTACCCCTAACTAAAAAGTCCATAAGAGGCCATACATGCAAATATTTCTTCTTTTTTCGTGATCACAACTTATTTTTTGCGTGATCTCGATATAACTCGTTTACTTGTGATGACGTCTTTTATTTTCTCATGATCTCGGCATAACAAAATGTTGTTTTCTCGTGATCTAGAAAAAAAAACAGTTGTTTTCTAGTGATCTCATCATAACAAAGTTGTTGCCTTGTGATCAAGACTTTTTTCTCATTATCTCAACATAAAACTCCTTTACTCCTGATGACGCCTTTTATTTTCTCGTGATCACAAATTTAATCTTCTCGTGATCTCGACATAAAAAAAGTTGTTTTCTTATGATCATGACTTTTATTTTCTTGTGATCTCAACATAACTCATTTTCTCATGATCACGGCATATATTTTCTTATGATCACGATATAACAGCTTGTTTTCTCAATATCACAAATTTTCTCGTGATCTCAACATAACAACTCGTTTACTTGTGATCACATCTTATTTTATCGTGATTTCAACATAACTTTTCTCATGATCATCAATTTAATCTTCTCATGATCTCAACATAACAAAAAGTTGTTTTCTCATGATCATGACTTTTATTTTCTCGTGATCTCAACATAACAAAAAGTTGTTTTCTCATGATCATGACTTTTATTTTCTCGTGATCTGGACATAACAATAAGTTTTCTTATGTACAGATCTCAAGAAAATTAAGTTGTGATCACGAGAATTTTTTTTTAGTATAGATCTCGAGAAAATTAAGTTGTGATAACGAGAAAAAAACTTTTTGTTATGTGGAAATCACGAGAAAATTAAGCTGTGATCAGGAGAAAACAACTTTTGATTTGTTGAAACCATGGAGAAAATTAAGTTAAGATCACAAGAAAACAAGAAAGAAAAATATAACACATTGCATCTAAGCACTTCCGTACCTAACTTCACACTGTAAATAAAAGTTTGTTAAATTTACTCAATCGAATTGCGCAAACTCATTGCCTTAATTCAATTAACCAATCTTAACTTAATTATATTAAGCATTTATTTCTTAATAATATATAAAAAATATTCCTTGCTTCACATATAATGACATTTGCTTGACTTGATTTCTTGACTTAACTCAAACTGTAGTCAAAGCTTTGTCCATTCGTAGGCTCAAGCATTGCTATATCTTTGTTTACAAATCTACATTGGGTTTACTTCCATCATATCTACAGAATTACACTTGTAAAAAACCTGTCCTTAGCTATGGCTTTCGGTAACAGTATATTTATTTACTATCTGTTCCTAAAGTGCAGACTGAGATAGGGAAAAAAGGCTTTTAAATAGCACCTTTTGCATGGAATAATCTACAAACAAAGTTGCAGTTTAAAGAATTGATTTGATTAAATGTTTTTTAAAAAAAGTATAAAGGATTTAGAAATTGAAACACGGGCTTGTAGATGTTTTAAAAAGTTTGTTTGTCAGTGTGTGATTCATGTTAACTGTCAATTGTTTTTTGTTTGTTGTTTGTTAGACCCATGTGATGTGTATGCGGCCTAATGTTGGCCAGGACGCTTTCGTAAAAGATATTCTTAATCTCAATGTGTCTTTCCTGGTAAAATAAAGGTAATAATAATAATAATAATAATAATAATAATAATAATAATAATAAAAGATTGCAGATTTAATTTTTACAGACACCTCTGTAAATCTCACACTAAACCATGTCTCCCTACTTTAATCATGTGCTTAAAATGCACAATAGCGCTTAATATTTTTCACACTTATTCTCCAGTTGGACACAAAGCATGCTGGGAACTAGAAATCTGCGTGTTTGGGTAAACTCATTCAGTTTAAGTTCAGCCTAATAAAGTTGAATTTTGAGTTCATGTATCTCTTGTTTCTATTAAGTACAATTGAAGAGTTCAAATGCAAAAACCTCTAAAAGCCGTTTGAAATTTCCTTCAATAATGAGCATTTTTATCAGACTACTGAGTGTAGGTTCAGTAATTTCAGGTTCATGGCAAAGAATACACTCTTTTAAAGGTCTTTAAAATGAAATAACTGAACATAAACATGAGAAAAATGCTCATTTTTGATGGAAATTTCAGACGGCACTAATAGGTTTTTGCATCTGAACTTTTCAATTTAACTTTCATAAAAAAATGTAAGTCAAATAAACTTATTTCATTTAATTAATTGCACTGCTCATTATTACAGTGGTATGTGTGTGAAGAGTGGTAAAATAAACACAGCAAAAATGCTGTGAAATATAAATACTTGGAGTTGTGTCTTGTTTCTAGTTCAAATATCCACAAATTCTTAAATCAAGAAGCATTTTTTAGACAAGTAATTCAGAAATAATATGTAAAAATTAGGTCAAATGCTCCTTAAAACAAGCTTTCACTTAGATTTTCCTTATTAAAACAAAACATTTTTTTACTTCTTTAGAAAATACTTCTTGATTTAAGAATTCTAAAAACAAGACAACTCAATGTAAGACAGGCATTTCTTTGCAAAAACCAATTCTAGTAAAAGCTTCTCTGCTGTTCAGGATCTTTGTTTTGCATTTGAGGAATTGAGATCACTTAACCAAGTCCCCCAAGCTAAGGTTAAGCTACAATGGTTGTGTGGATCACTTTAGGATCATATAAGCTTCATCAGAGTTACTTGATTCCTCTTGGGAGCGCCGGAGGAAGAGGAGGTCAGAGGTTGTTAGGTTGCCCTGTTGTGCTTTTGTAACCCTTCCATTGCTTCACTGTTAGAGGAATAAATTAACTCTCTACTACTTGCCTTTGCACACATGCTTTGTGGCTTCTTTGATGTCTTTTCACCAAAGGGAATGGGCGATTGTTCTTTTGCCAGGTAAGCTTGATGAAATCTCACAAACCTTGAAATCAAGACCCATTTTGAGCAGGAAAAATGAACATCAGTTGTACATAAATATTATTATTATTTTTTTTAAAAATAGTACTTTAAGAACATCAACAAATTTTGATGGGTACATCTCGTACGTGAGCAAATGACTTCTCACGTTACCACTGTGGTTTTGTGGTCGTTTGATGGACATCAAGCACAATTGCGTAACAGGGATTTCCATGTTTACTGCATATAAAAGGATATTTACTCAGGAAAGCTTTTTACATCTCTTTTAGAGTCAAGGTGCATGATGTGAATACAACCAGATGATAGCATCTTGATTTTGGCCTTTTTTTGCTTGTAACGTTATCTTCCAGCTTCCATACCAATCTGCCCACTCACTGAGATTCTCAGGGATGTAGCTTTGCTGGATTTTCTCACAGACCAGCAACTCTCTGTACACCATCCCACTTCCATTCTCTTCTTAGCATATTGTAAAAGCTGTTTTCTAGGATTAACATTCATTTTCCAACTCGTTTCATCCATTTTTATTTAAGCAGTATCTGAGTTCTTTTTTCAAACTGAGATAGATAGATATTTAGTTAGTTAGTTAGTTAGTTAGTTAGTTAGTTAGTGCATGTAGACAGCATTCACACCAAAACTTCTGTTTCCAAAGCAAACTTTAAGGGTTAGTTCACTCAGAAATGTAAGTTCTTCTATTATTTAATACAAAGTAAGATATATCAGATTAAATCAGACAATCTCTGACCCTCCGTATACACTCAAAAATAACGTTTGTTGTTTCAAGAGTTCACACTTAGATAATGCTTGACGATGTTAGCAGGTTTGGCATGCTGTCCCGGGATAGAACCCTGAGTTTGGAGATAGATGAGCCCAAGTGTCCCATCTGGTCGATGAACATTAAGAGGGATAAATGATCAGGTAGTTTTCGAGAGCTCCCTCCGATTCGTTTGGCCTATACCTTAATAAGACAGCTCTATAGGAATAGGCCGCCAACCACGTCAGTGCGTATGCATTAAGTGCTTGCCACTGTTACTATTATTTAATTCACTTGTGTCACATGTGGGAGGAACCCGGAGTACCCGGGGAAAACCCATACAAACACGGGGAGAACATGTAAACTCCGCACAGAAAATGCCGACTGACTCAGCTAGGACTTGAACCAGCGACCTTCTTGCTGTGAGGCAGCAGTATAGCCACTGAGCCGCCGTGTCGCCTGATTCTAGAATTGAGGAGGAGGGAGAAGGGATGGATGGGAGGGGTGGGTCTTCCAAAACGAGGATAGGGGATAAAGTTAGGCTGGATATTTATATTAAATTTGGAATAATTGGCTAGCTAATGATTAGGGATAGGGACTAGCTGTGGTCAATCATATCACATGCTCCTCTCGAAATTAGTTTGTAAAACTTCACTTGTTGTCAAACTGCTTATTTAAAATGAGCTAAAACAATAGAATTCTTGAGTTTTTTGGGACAGCTCGATCGTTTTTTGTTCGACATTTGAAAAAACTAATAAGTTAACCTAATTCTTTCCTGTTGCCCCAACATAAATCGATTGTGTGGAACCCAGCATTTTTTACAGTGTAGTAAGCAAGGTTCCCTTGTCCAGAAGAGAATCCAAAATATTGTCAAAGTATTTCACATGACTTCAATGGCTCAACTGAAATTATACAAAAGCTCCAATGACACTTTGTGATGATTAACAAAAACTTGTAAAAATGACTTTGTTCGCCAAAGTGTTGTGCATCAGGTCAGGGTATCGATGTACAATCAGATGCTTGTGTGTTGTTCTGATCAGTAAAATGGCAATATGTCTTACTGCACATATAAGAACTTGACAACTTGATGATGAAAAGAAGATGTTGGTGAACAAACCATTTTCACAGTTTTTTTGTGGCTCTTCGTATGATTACAGTTGAACCACTAAATGAAATGTTATTGGTTCCTTTTTTAATCGTCTTGGCACTATTTCTGTATATGGAGGATGATAGAGCTTCTGGATTTCATCTAAAATATCTTAAATGGTTTTCTAAAGATGAACAAAGGTCTTGGAATTATAGGCATGGGCCAGTATAAGTTTCAGTCGGTATGATAACCTTGGATAAAAATACCACGGTTTCACGGTATCATGGTATTGTGATTACTGGTCTAAAATAAGTTATTTTTAAATGTCTAAGTAAAAAAACAACAATTATATTTTAGGAAACATTTAAAATATTTTTTAATAGAAAACATGTCAGGCTAAATAATTAAAATAAATAATTGACTTCTGCTGTCTTCATTAGTTTCAAAAACACAGATTTCTTTACAACACATAAAAACACCTTACATATACCTTAGGAACGGTATTACAGAAACTTTTAGCAGTTTTAAAACCTTGACTTTCCCAAACCACGATAAACCTTGAAACTGGTTAACATCACATGCCTACTTGGAATTGGAGTGATATGAGGACGAGTAATTAATAACAGACTTTTCATTTTTTTAGGAACTCTTATTAATCATTGAATTTGTGTTTTTCCGCAGAGTGCAAACCATAAGGCCCTGAATTGTTATGGTAGAATCCCAGCTACAGTAACCATCAATACCAGGAGATCAGTGCTGAACTTTCTTTATATGCAAAGAATGTGAGCTGAGCATGCAGGATCCTCATCTGCACCATTTTGGATTCCTTAAAAGACCCCAGCGGTGAGCAGTAAAATAGTTATTTCTTATTTTGTAGAATGTTTTACTAACTTTTTCAGCTGTGAAGAACTTTTTTATGGAACATACATTTTTTTTTGGAGGTTAAATGTTCTTTGTGCAACCACCAAAGCCAATAGAGATGCTTGATTTTTAAAGAGTGTGCTTGCATCAGATAGAAGAAAGGACCTGTGGCGTACAATGCAGCTCATGGCTTAGGTTCAGTGTAGCAACAAACCATGATCCTCTGCTATCGGAATAACTTACACTGCACGGTACGGTGCTCACAGGGCCAGATCACTGAGCAACTTGATCTCTGGACCCTTTGTGCTGAAATCAACCTGCACTGCACACCCACTGTTGCTTTTAGTAGAGGTCACCAAGTGCAAAATTGGACATTCATAAAAGTGGATACTCGTTTCATGAAACCTTGATACCTTGTAAATTCCCAAACAAGCAACATTTAAAATATATATTTTTTTAATTGGGGATTGAAATTACATTGTTCCCTATGATTTCCACAATGCAAAAATGGATAGAGATCCAGTCATACATGGGCAAAACAGCTCTAATATCCTGAAATTTGGCCGAATTTTAAATAGATCAGAAGTACATGTGGTAAAATAACAATGTGGACAAGTAGTTGTGAATATTCAAACACAAACATCTTCACAAATACCTGTCAAAATAAGTGTTCAGTTTAACTTGAAGAAATTGTGACTATTGAGGGTGGCACAGTGGCTCAGTGGTTAGCACTGTCGCCTTAGCAAGAAGGTCACTGGTTCGAGTTCCGGCTGGGCCAGTTGGCATTTTGGTGTGGAGTTTGCTGGGTTATCTCCGGGTGTTCCGGTTTCTCTCACAGTCCAAAGACATGCGCTATAGGTGAATTGGGTAAGCAAAATTGCCCATAGTGTATGAGTATGTGTGTGAATGCGAGAGTGTATGGGTGTTTCCCAGTACTGGGTTGTGTCTAGAAGGGCATCCACTGGGTAAAACGTATGCCGGAATAGTTGGCGGCTCATTCCGCTGTGGCAACCACTGATAAATAAAGGACTAAGCTGAAGGAAAATGAATGAATGAATGAATATACTACTATTATACAGTAGAATGTACTTTTCAATAATAGTAAAAAATTTCAGGATGTTTATACAATTATTCTTCCATGTTTTAAGCTTAATAATAAAACATATTTAAATAGTAAAACAATTTGAAAAAATAAATGTTTTTTAAGAAAAAAGGCAAAACCGTAGGCTTTTTTTTTCTTTTTTTTGGCTAACTCGATAAATTGATGTCAAATTAAATGTTTTATGATTAATTTATTTGAATGAAATCCATTGTAAAAATTGTCTATATTAAAGTCTGATTTGGATTAATTAATCAAGCAAAATAAAATGTAAAGAAAAAAAACAATTTTTTTTTTTCTTGAACTACAATTATACAGTATGATACAATCTGAGCACTGTCTGAAGATTCTAGGCCTGTTCCTACAATCTAGCGAGGAGAGCCAAGAATTCTGGGCATTTGTGCATACCTGTAATAAACATGGGCTGTAAACTGGACAGTCCATCTGAGAATGTCCTGGGGCCTCTTGGTTGTCTTAAAGCCACACCAGCTGCAGTCATTCCTCTCATTGCTGCATGTCACTTAACACCTAAAACCTTTGCCGTCCACCTGGACCCATAGCAATGACTGCATGGCAGAAGCCTCACTTTCTTACGTTACTGGTGAAAAGTTTGGATTATGTGCAATTTTTTTTAATGCAATAAAAACTAAAATTGTGAAATATTATTACTATTTAAACTAACTGGTTTCATATTGAATGTAATATAAAGTTTCATTTCTGTGATTCAACTGGGAATTTTAGCATTATTACTCCAGTCTTGATCCTTCTGAAATCATTCTAATATGCTGATTTGCTGGTCTATTGTGGCCAATTAATCATTCATTCATTTTCTTCGGCTTAGTTTTATTTTTATTAGCTTTATTTATCAGGGGTCGCCACAGAGGAATGAACCGCCAACTATTCCAGAATGAACTGGCAACTATTGCAGCATATATTTTATACAGCGGATGCCCTTCCAGCTGCAACCCAGTACTGGGAAACACCCATACACATATTCACATTCATACACTAGGGCAAATTTTGTTTACCCAATTCACTTATAGCGCATGTCTTTGGACTGTAGGGGAAACCGGAGAACATGGAGGAAACCATGGAGATCATGCAAACTTCACACAGAAATGCCACCTGGCCCAGCTGGGACTCAAACCAGCGACCTTCTTTCTCTGAAGCAACAGTGCTAACCACTGAGTCACCGTGCCGCTGTCAGGATCAAAAATTATTCCAAGAAAATTATTCCAAGACTCAGAAATATTCATTATAAAAGATTTAATGTTCTTGCAGCAAGGGAACAATACAGAGGAAACACAAGAGGTTCCATTCTGGTTGTTGAAAGGGCAGTCCTATGAGTCCAGTTTATATACAGGCATACAAACAGATGATGATGCATTGTCTTTAATCATTAATCTAAACAGTGTGTTTGGTAGAATCCTATTGATCATGAAATCAAATCATTGTCAGCACAATATTCCTGAAACTGGCACATTCCAACTATTCAACTGATTGAAAACTACAGTTGAGCATGTGATTATATCAAGAAGCACACACATTTAGTATTAACTTTGGGTTCCTTTAAAATTATACATATATAAAAAGGGTCCCACTTTATATTGTCGCTTATACCTGTGAACTTACATGGTAATTAGATGTGTAAGTAGTATGTAACTACAGTGTATGTACACACGTTTACATAGTATTTACTTTTGTATTACTGGTGTAACTACACTCATGTAACAACCCACTGAATAGTATGTGTAAGTACAAATGTGTAACAGGACATTGGTAACAACAGTAGGAAAGTACACATTTGTAACAAGAATTATGTAAGTGCATTGTGTAACAACAATATGTACTTGCAGATGTTTTCCCACTTCCACACCTGTTTGCAGATCATGCACTTGTGAACACTGTATGGCAGAACTAATGCTGCACTAGAAGGTTTCACCTTGTGATACCAGTGTACTTACATGGTAACTCCACAGGAACTGTCCACTTAATATAAAGTGTAAAATGGTCACAAATTACTGTGTAACTTGTAGAAATATCTTCTATGCAACACTTTAATAACAGTGTAGTTACATGGTAACTCCACAGGAACAGTCCACAATATAAAGTTTAAAATAAAATTCATTTTCGTTTCGGCCTAGTCCCTTTATTAATCTGGGGTCGCCACAGCGGAATGAACCGCCAACTTATCCAGCATATGTTTTACACAGTGAATGCCCTTCCAGCTGCAACCCATCTAAGCCGAAAAGAAAATGAATGAATGTGTGAACAGTAATTTGTGACCATTTTACACTTTATATTGAGTGGATCCTGTGGATTTACCATGCAAGTACACTTGTATCACAAGGTGAAACCTTCTAATGCAGCCATACAGTGTTCACAAGTACATGATCTGCAAACAGGTGTGGAAGTGGGAAAACATCTGCAAGTACATATTGTTACACAATGCACTTACATAATTCTTGTTACAGATGTGTACTTTCCTACTGTTGTTACCAATGTCCTGTTACACATTTGTACTTACACATACTATTCAGTTGGTTGTTACATGAGTGTAGTTACACCAGTATACACAAGTAAATACTATATACCAGTGTGTACATACACTGTAGTTACATACTACTTACACATCTAATTACCATGTAAGTTCACAGGTATAAGCGACACAATATAAAGTGGGACCAATTATTCTAATAATTACCAATGTTTTATATATTTTTGTGTAAACAGTAATGCATTACTTGATGAAATAAAAGTTTAAAAAAGCAGCATTATTTATGTATGGCCAAAGCCTCTATGTGCCATCTGAACTTATATACTACTATATATATGGAACATTCTACCAAAAACTTGCATTTTCACATGTAAACAATGTGACAGGGTCTGACTTAAGCTTGTCGTCCTCAAAGGATATCATACAAAAACAAGCATAAAATCATACAATTCAGTGATCGAACACATCCTTGATCACGGTCAGCTTGTTCTTCATCAAATGATGTCACTTCTAAGTCATAGCCTTAAAGGTGTATAGCACACATTTTATGTTAAATTTGATGTAAATGTGACAGGACTGACAGAAACATTTATTTGCATTATATATTTGTAGTGTTTATTTGTAGAATTTATTAATAATTTCATGTTTTTAATCAATTGATGTGAATGGTAACAACTTAAACTTGCTTTTTCTGAAGTTTTTTTGTCTTTCTAAACAACAGCACAACAGTTTTGTAGCATAACAAAACTATTAAAGCTGTAGACTCAGTTGGGCTGAGGACAATGACAGGGTTTGTATGTTTGTAAAGCGTGTTTAATAAAGAACAAAAATCTGAGAACCAAGTGAATGACATACTCCTTTACAGAACAACTCACAGAAATCAACCATCAGTCCATTTTAGACATTTTTAACATAAAATACTTTATTTCCTCTGTATTTATGTTATATGTTATTATGTTATATATGAAGCATCCCAGCAATTTTCAACATAATAATAATAATAATTGTTTCCTCTTGCATCATCTGACACTGAAAGCTCCAGTAATAATTGCAGAACATTTGGCTTCAAATCACAGAAATAAATAAGAATTATTTCAATATTTCATTCAATATTTATAGTGAAGTCATATTTTACATGTTTTACCAAAATTAACTTAGCCTTGGTGAGCAGAAAATACTTTTTTTGAACATTTAAAACATTTTACTGATCACAAACCTTTGACCAGTTGAATGAGGTGAAAGTTATGATGCCTTTATTTTCAAGTGACAGTGTGTCATGCAGTTCACCTATATAATAGTGTGCATACTTGTATTACTATATGTATAAAAAAGCGATTAAACTTGTTTTGACGGCACTGTTGGTCAGTTAGCAGCCTGTATTATGAGCACTAACTTAATCGCAGCAAATCTCATTAAACCTCTACCAGAGTCTAGACTGTCTCTTTGAGCACAGCGGCCTATACTGTAGGCAACACAAACTAACATCACCGGGACACACACTTACGCCCCTGTTTCAGAAGCACCAGCTTAATCCAGGAAACAAAACCCCCCACTGAGGTCACGTAACATCAGCCAGACAATGACCTGTGATCTGCTGAGGGGAAAAAGTAGATGCTAGAAACTTTAATCCAGGGAGAAAGCTGTATTTATTCCTATTTGTTTACATTTTTTATATTATCATTTGTTTTGGTTCTTTTCCAGAGGACTGGACTTTGCTCTAGTGGACAGTATGTCAGATTTGTTAGAAAGGAAATGTTCCAGACAGTCAGAAGGATTAAATAAAAAAAATAAAAACACGATGAACATCATGTTTTCGTATCAGAACACACAAGCAGATTACATTTATAGCACAACAAGTCAAATGAGCGTTACAACACTGGAGGATTATTATTATTATTATTATTAATGCAGTTTATGTTTCAGCATCCCTATGACTGAAATCTCTGCTTTTTGTTCGTTTTTGTTTTGTTTTTGTGACAAACTTAATTCAAATGTATTTGCATACTTTTCCCCAAGCATCTAAAGCAAGCAAACTTAATAAAAAACTGTAATCAGGAAATAGGTGGAATATAGGTGGAAGAAAACGTAGCCCCTATATTTCTCCTATATTTTTAATCTTGAAAGCATGTTGAAATTAATAGCAAATTATCAACAAAAAATGTTTTAAATAATTTTATAATTTTTAACAAAGATCATCAGGAGCCCCTGTTATTAATTTTATTTTGCCTCAATTTTTTTCTTATTTTTGTTGTTGTTGTTTCTTTGTTTCTTTGTTTGTTTGTTTGAACACTGTAATACTTAAATACATACATTTATACAGTATACTCTATATTATATATATTTTTAAATTAATACTGATTTAAATATGAAAGGGGTGGTGCGGTAGCTCAGTGGTTAGCACTGTTGCCTCACAGCAAGAAGGTCACTGGTTCGAACCCCGGGTGGGTCAGTTTGCATGTTCTCCCCGTGTTGATGTGGGTTTCCTCTGGGTGCTTCGGTTTCCCTTACAGTCTAAAAACATGTGCTACACGTAGGTGAACTGAATTTAATTGAGAGTGTGTAGGTGTTTCCCAGTGCTGGGTCATGGCTGGAAGGGCATCTGCTGCGTAAAACATATGCTGGATAAGTTGGCGGTTCATTCCGCTGTGGAAAACCCTGATGAATAAAGGGACTAAGTCGAAGAAAAATTAATGAATGAAAATCTATCACATGGAGAACCTGTCAGAGAATAAGAAAAAGTAAATCCCAAATCACTGTAAAAAGCATGGAAATGTGACTGTTTATTCAATCCAATGATGTTTCAACGCCCTTCTTTTTCTTTCAAACAACAAAACGCATAACCTAACGTAGCACAACACAACACAACACAACACAACATAACATAACAATACCAGTTGAGTTTGTTCATTACAACAGTGTATGGCAAGAAGAAACAATGCTGCAGTTCACACTGACCCGGTACAGAAAAAAAACCCCACAAATTGTGAGAAATCAAGACCAATATAAACGTTATGTGACGCAAAATAAATACACCGTTCTTTGAAGTAAAAATAATATACTTTCTTGCAAGTTATCGCATTTATCTGCCAACTGCCATTTTCATCTGACAACCAGAGATATTGAACTTAGTGAGGAAATTATAGGATACTTTTTGTGTTTAATATTGTATTCATCTTGATTTAGTTGTGTGTTTGTGTGTATTTTCTGGGTGAGTTTGGATTGAACAGCAAAGTTAATAGAATTTTATGAATGTGCACAAAGAGTACCTACATTCATTCATCTTTTAGAACATTAGCTATCTTAATTAGTTTATTTGTAAAATAAATAAATAAATCAATGTTGCGTTGTTTTACACAATAGTTTATCCCCCAAATAGCCTACCTGACAAAAGTCTTGTTGCCTATCCAAGTTTTAGGAACAACTAATAATAATTTGACTTCTAGTTGATCGTTTGGTATCAGAAGTGGCTTATTTGAAAGGCAAAGGCCTCTAGATTACGCTTATTTTACCAAAATAAAATATGATCATGCCTTGATTTTTAATGATTTAATTAGGACAGTAAGGTCTGACTTTGCTTGGACAAAAGTCTTGTCACTTAACAGAAATAATGTACAGTATAGAATATAAAGTCATGGTGCACTGGAAAAAGAATTAATATTGTGTATGACTCCCTTGAGCTTGGACGACTGCATCCATACATCTCTGCAATGACTCAAATAACTTATTAATAAAGTCATCTGGAATGGCAAAGAAAGCGTTCTTGCAGGACTCCCAGAGTTCATCAAGATTCTTTGGATTTATCTTCCATGCCTCCTCCTTCATCTTAAACCGGAGCTCAATAATGCTCATATCTGTTGACTGGGCTGGCCAATCCTGGAGCACCTTGACCTTCTTTGCTTTCAGGAACTTTGATGTGGAGGCTGAAGTGTGAGAAGGAGTGCTATCCTGCTGAAGAATTCACCCTCTCCTGTGGTTTGTAATGTAATGTGCAGCAAAAATTTCTTGATACCTCAGGCTGTTAATGTTGCCATCCACTCTGCAGATCTCTCGCACACCCCCAAACTGAATGTAACCCCAAACCATGATTTCATCCTTCAGCAAACTTGACTAATTTCTGTGAGAATCTTGGGTCCACGTGGGTTCTAATGGGTCTTTTGCAGTATTTGTGATGATTGGGATATCGTTCAAAAAATCTACCTTATTCCACTTTTCCAAATGATCAACTAAAAATCAAGTTATTATTTTTGTTGCTTTTACAACTGGGATCGACGACAAGTCTTTTGTCAGGTAGTATATATGAAATGTTTCTTGCATGTATTTGCATAAATGCTTCCATTATCTGCGCTGCTTTTTTTCTTCTTTATTATCTTCTTTTGACCTACAAAATAAACCTAACCCTTTAATTGCATAATTAGTTTGTATTTGTAACCTGTAAATATTTTTAAACTAACTTTCTCCAGAACTAGTCATTAGTCTTTTTCTAGCTTGTGGCATTTCCCAGTGTTGACACAAGAAATAAACCTTTATTTGTTGAGTGGAGTTTTGCCAATGATTTGTTTCTGATTGGGATGTTGACATTGTTGTATCTCTCTTTCACCTGCTATCTATTAGCCCTGTCGCTGATACTGAGGAGTAAACCTGGGAAATTTCTTCAATGGTTGCTGTCATTATAGCATATCAGTTATAGCAAGTCTGTTTTTAGCGGGATAGTAAATACCCTGTGTTGCAAAAAATCCTAAAGACTGTATGATTGCTGTTTTTTTTTACAGTTACTTTTATAGAGTAATTAACGTGTAATATTGCCTCTGCATCTTGTGTTTGTTGACAGAAAAGCTCGAAGGCCTAAGAACATTCTTGAGTTTCTTCATGATAACATGTTCTTGGCCTGTCTTGAAGTAATTTTCCTCCCCCTGCTATAAAAGAAAGGTGCATTGGTTGTGTGCTTATGCAACAAACAATAAACATCATCTCCATCAGATCAGCCACCCACGAGGATGGAGGAATAGTCTTAGTATAAATATTTTGATCGTCTTAGTGAGTTATATTCTAATTGGGAAATATAAATGGCCACATTTTTTCTTATAATTGTGTTAATCCTCATTTGTTTTAAGACATAATGTTGCATCATACATATTGTCTTTTTATTTTGTTTTTTTAGAAAAGGCTATTTCTCATTTCTAAACATCCGTGTGGTATTTATTTTCCAAGAGTAGCGAGTGATACTGGAAAAGGTTGGGTGGCGCCTATACAGCGTTCTGGGAAGTCTGACACAGGAATGCCTGCAGCAAAACACTAACAATTTCAAGAATTTCAGTTTTATAATTCAACAGACAATTAGTCTTTAATGTCAGACTATACTGGCAGTGTGAAATGGCTTCATTCAGTCTGCCTGTTTAAGTAGGTGTGAGTTAAAGAATATATTTGTGATATCAGTGATATTTACTGTCAAAAATTCAACCCATGTCGGCGCCAGTGGTGTAGTGGTTAGTGCGTCGACACATGCACTCCGGTGCTCCCGGCGACACGAGTACGATTCCCGCCTTGCGGTCCTATGCCAATCCTTCCCCTCTCTCTGCTCCCCATGCTTTCCTGTCAATACTCTCTACTGTCCTATACAATAAAGGTGAAAACCCCTAAAAAATTATTATATAAAAAAAAAAAAAAAAAAATTAAAACCCAGGCTTATTCTGATTACGTACCCTTATATATATTTTTGTAGTGCACCATGTATGTCCCAGTAGCTACATTTTTTAGCAGTTTTTGTTGTCGCGAATG
The DNA here is from genome assembly GCA_903798195.1 of Danio kyathit. Classification (NCBI taxonomy): domain Eukaryota; kingdom Metazoa; phylum Chordata; class Actinopteri; order Cypriniformes; family Danionidae; genus Danio; species Danio kyathit. The sequence goes on along the minus strand of LR812527.1, from coordinate 45,392,609 downwards.
CGCCAGAGGCTGCTGTGTATGCTTTTTGAGATCTCAAATTTCTCTCGTGAGTGTCTCTTCTCGCGTAAATCCACCAGAGGTTGCTTTCGACTGACTGACTGAACGACCAGCAGATAACCCTCCCCCCACTTCCCTAAACCCAACTGATAGTGTTTTAAAAAGCACCAATTAACCAACGCCCACCCACTGCCCTAAACCCAATCGACAATGTTTTGAAAGGCAATGCAGAAAAAGAAAAGCCCTTGCCTGAAACCACGTTTTCAAATTTCACCACATTCTCACCCTGTTATTTACTTGTTTGTTTTATTTTTTGGCTTTTGTTTTTGTCTTACCCGCTTTCTGGAACCGTTCTCACCGGACTCAAACCCAATCATTACGGTCAACTCTGCTCTGTGTCTCAAATCCTCCGATGTACGCAACAGCCACTGGACAAACTGGTAACAGTGGGAAAGCCGTCCACACGGAGGTAAACGGTCAGCTGGTAAGCACGAAAAGGAACGGCGTCATACTGCCCGGTTGCATTCGTTTTAAAGATGAAAAGCCTGCAGCAAAGCACTAACAATTTTAAGAATTTCAGTTTTATAATTCAACAGACAATTAGCCTTGATGTCAGACTATACTGGCAGTGTGAAATGGCTTCATTCAGTGTGCCTGTTTAAGAAGTTGTGAGTTAAATAATATATTTGTGATATCAGTGATATTTGCACTGTACAACCCACGCTCAGTCTGATTGTGTACACCTATATACATTTCTTAAGAGTGCCAAATACATCACAGGAGCTACATTTTTTTTTTAAGGTTTTTGTTTTCGCGAATCCCCCAGAGTCTGCTGTGTATGCTTTTTGAGATCTCAAATTTCTCTTGCGAGTGCCATTTGCGCCTGCTCTTCTTACATAAATCCACCAGACGTTGCTGTCGACTGACTGACTGATTGATTTTACCACATTCTCACCTTGTTATTTACTTGTTTGTTTTATTTTTAGCTTTTGTTTTTGTCTTACCCGCTTTCTGAAACCGTTCTTTGCTGAACCTCGTCTTCATGGTCAACTCTGGTCTGCGTCTCAAATCCTCCGACTTATGCAACGAGCCACTGGACAAACTGGTAACAGTGGGAAAGCCGTCCACATGGAGGTAAACGGTCAGCTGGTAAGTGCGATAAAGAATGGCGTCATAAAGCCCCGTATCGTTCGTTTTAAAGACAGAGATACATACAGCTGAAGTCAGAATTATTAGCCCCCCTGAATTATTACCCCCCCTGTTTATTTTTTCCCCTGTTTTCTGTTTAACGGAGAGCAGATATTTTCAACACATTTCTAAACATAGTTTTAATTACTAATTTCTAATAACTGATTTGTTTTATCTTTGTCATGATGACAGTAAATAATATTTTACTAGATATTTTTCAAGACACTTTTATACAGCTTAAAGTGACATTTAAATGCTTAACAAGGTTAATTAGGTTAACTAGGCAGGCCAGGGTAATTGGGCAAGTTATTGTATAATAATGGGTTGTTCTATAGACTATCGAAAAAAAAAATTAGCCTTAAGGGGCTAATAATTTTGTCCTTAAATTGGTGTTTAAAAAAATTAAAACTGTGTTTATTCTAGTTGAAATAAAACAAATAAGACTTTCTCCAGAAGAAAAAATATTATCAAACATACTGTGAAAATGTCCTTGCTCTGTTAAACATAATTTGGGAAATATTTTAAAAAGAGAAAAAAATTCAAAGGGGGGCTCATAATTCTGACTTCAACTGTACCTCTGGCTACATAATTCTCCAGAAATGTATATAGGGCTACATTTTTAGAATGAGCCTATGTTGCAATAATTACATTAAAAAACATAAAAAGTGATGAAAACAAATGTTTTTATGTTACTTTAGCTTATAATAATAAACTGAGCAGGTTTCAACTAATGTTTTATTAGTCATACAAAGTTTGACAGATAAGTCAGTTGAGTTGAGATAACTATAAAAGTTCCTACTAAACTAAAAAACATTTAGGCAGCAAAATTTTTCAGCCAGCAAAAATTATTATTATTATTGTTATTATTATTATTATTATTTTTATTATTATTATTATTATTCATTAAATTAGATTCAATTTTAATTTAAAGTATAAACCTAAAATAATCATTAATTACATTTTTAAAGAAATCATCACAAATAATCATAAGAACTTGTGTATTAATATTAAACATCTCAAATATTTTATACAAAATATGTATTTATAGATCTATTCTGTTGTTGCTATTATTATTTGCTACCAATGCATTTCTTGATTCTGATATGCATGAACCTACATGAGCATTATCTCATATGTAATCTGTCAGTTACATCGTGATGCCCTTATTTACTGTTTGTCAGGCTAAAATGTTGGCAAATACTTTGAGGTTAACTCTTCTCCTGTAAGGAGGTGTCCGGTTACCTCAGGTAAAGCTACGGCTCAGTCTGTTTTGTTTTGGTTCGGCATGTGGGTGACACACTTACGCGGGAGTCACACCCTGCTTAGGCTGTGTAGGTGTTAAGTAGAGAAACGTGATTATGTGATGATGACCTTTTGGCAGCAGGGGTGGCCTGAGATAAATATTGTGGCGCATGCTATTTTGGGTAACCTTATGGTATTTGTAAATATTTGCTTGCATGAATGTGTTCCGTTCTGAATGTTTGAAGAGTGCTGTAAGAAATAGAACAGTCAAATGATCTTTCATCATAGATAGTGTGATGTTATCTTCATCTTAGTAAAGAAAGTGCATTTTGGTTATATATTTTCATTCTTAGCCACTTAAATTTCTGATCTGACATATTTGGTCATATTTAATTTTTTTTTTTGCACTTATTACTTTCCCTTAAAGGGACAACTCACCCTCAAAATGAAAATGATCATATATGTTCTTTTCACTTGTTCAAATCTTCTTTGATTTTCTTTCTTCTGTTGAACACAAATGTAAAAAGATATTTTGAAAAATGCTTTTTACTGAGATGCATTGACTTCCATAGTAAATTGTTCCTACTATGAAGGTCAATGGGTTCAAGCAATCAGCATTCTTCAAAATATCTTTTTTGTTCAACAGAAGAAAGAAACTCATGAACATTTAAAACAACATGAGGGAGAGTAAGTTATTAGGTCATTTTGATTTTTTTGGCCCTAAGCCCCTGTTAATGTCCAGTCATGACACATAGGCTACGTTCACACTGCAGGCAAATGTGGCCCGAATCTGATCTTTTCGCCCATATGTGACTCTGGTCCTGACAGTGTGAACAGCCCAAAGCGCATGGAATCTGATCTTTTCACTTCAGATTTGTGCCACTTTCATATGTAGTCTTAAATCTGACACAGATCTGATGTTTTGCAATGTGACCGCAGTGTAAACGGTTATGTCGGATTTCATGTGACTTTTACATAATCTTCGAGCGACTTACGTCATCATTCTGTGCTGAAAACATCATCTCTACACCTCTGCAGCATAGTAGATTAACACACAGGGCGATTACTTTACCACAGAAAGTTTGTTGTTCATTTTGAAAAAGACTTTGAAGGCAAAACTGGTGCTTGTTAACGATCGGGGCACGGGATGATCGCGACGCTAAAGAGCGCCGGGGGTGTTGCAGAAAGGGGATCCGTGCACAAAGGAGCGGGCACTTTCATTTTAAGGACGAACATCATCTCCGAGCGAATAAAGGGCAGGAGCTCAAGCACCCAAACCCCCCATCTGCACGTGTCTGTTGTTTATAACAAAGTAAAATAAAATAACTGCAAACGGAGATAAACCAACTCCGCCTTCACAGTTCAGTCTGCGGCTGCTCATTAACCCTTGATGAGTTCACTACACCGGTGGTCAGACAGACGCGCGCCGAGGTTGACATAAATCACAAATGATAAGTGTTTTCAATCACAAGTGACTTATTTTAGGTTTTAAATGCCGAAATACACATTAGTAGTAGCAGAACAACCCTTTACAGTTCATGTAATACACCACGGTTGTCTGTGAAAAGGGCAATAATCATATCCCAGCCGGCATTTCAACGGTGATTCAACGTTGAATCAACGTCAGGTCTATGGTTGGATCAACGTTGAATTACCTTTCGATTTTGCAAATTGGATCAACGTTTATATAGTGACGTTGTTTCACCGTCGGATCACCACCGGTGATTCACCGTTGAAATCACGACGTTGTTTCACTCTTACCTTCTTCATGGGTGAATTTTGGTCGTTTTGTAGACGTTGAATTAAGGTTGAATTACCTTTCGATTTTGCAAATTGGATCAACGTTGATACCTCGACGTTGTTTCACCGTCGTACATTTCAACGTAAGTTAAATAGAAATTACATATAACACAAAGTCCATAAATATAGCAAACACATTTTTACTAATAAAAAAACACAATACAAATACACAACTTAGCCTGTGTATCAATTTATTCAATAGACCACATTATCACTTATTCTAAATATACAGCAACATTTACAGCATACAATCGTTCATTAAAACCATGCAGGTTACTGTACATGCAGTACACTCAAATACACAAACATTTAAATGGTTACTTTTTAATTAGGTTGCATGAGTTGAAGTTAGTTCATATTTACTAACATGAACAAAGAATAAATACTTACAGCATTTATTAATCATTTAATTAAAGTATGTCTCAATGCGATTAAAATCAAAATGTATGCTTGTTAACATTAATACACTGAGCTGACATGAACTGTATTTTCTTTATATGAAAGACGTTTTAAATGTATTGTTCTTTGTTCATGTTAGTAAATACATTAACTAACACAACCTTATTGTAAAGTGTTACCATCTTCAGAAAGACAGATAATAACTAACTAAATAACTAAACTGTCACCAACACAGTCTCCAAAATACAATTCTGTTTACAAAGTTTACAAAATACAAATTTTTAAAGTGGCTGCAGTAAAAAAATCATAAACATCACCCACAGCTAAGAATCACAAGTAAAATACATTACATCTGTTTAAGGTTTTATATGTTGAGAGAAACGCTTGAGGTAAAAGCTGGCACCGGGGACAAAAAATTAAATGTAAAACACTAAAAACATCTATATCAGTCTAGCAGTTAAATACATCTTTTATTTTCAAACACCAGGTGAGTATCCTACAAAATCAATAATGAGGTTTGCCACTCCAATTCATTGTGAATGAATGACTCGACTTTCACAATAGTGAAAACTCCTGCTATAATCACATAATCAGGTCAGCATGCTAAATATTTAGTTGTTTTTGTCTTTTTGCATAAAGTACATCTATTGCGTTTAGCATTACTGCAGCAAAACTGAGCACCTGTGACAGTGGAACATCAAGAAAATGTGTAGAATATATGATTGGATTCTCTCTCACAAACACAACAGTTACACCTTGACATGTTCACATCTATTTGACTTATTATAGGCTATAACTTAAATAATACAACAGTAATTTGTTACTCTATTACTATTAGTATCATTAAAATTGCATGTTCACATGGGTCCTACAATGATGGCTCACGTTTGTGAATGTAGGACTATTCACCTAGTAGATACATTTCACTATTACATTGGTCTTTAAAAAAATGTCACATTAAGTATTCACATAGGTTATGTTATTAATTACTTGTGTCATCCCAGAGACCTGTTCATCTTCAGAACACAAACTAGAATATTTTAGATGAAATGCTCCTCATCCTCTACAGACAGCAATGGTCCTGAGATGGTCATAGTCCAGATAAGGCACAAAAAACATTGTCAAAACATTCCATGTGACTTCTGTAGTTCAACTGAGAACATGCTAAGCTCCAACAACACTTTAGTGAGGCAAAACAAAACAGTAAATACAAAATTGTTTGCGTATATCTCTCCCACATTAGATCAGCGTGTGTGTTTACTATGAGCAGTAAGCGCACACCCTAACCTGTTGTGTGTTTACTACGAGCAGTAAGCGCACACCCTGACCTGTTGTGGCAGAGGCAAACAAGTTATTTTTACAGTACTTTTGATGCACAAATGTGTTTGAGTTTTGCATGATTGCAGTTGAAACACTGAAGATAGAAGCAATGTTTTGACAAAGTTTTTAGTTCCTTTTCTGGACTTTGAACATCTTGGGACCCTTGCTGTACATGGAGAAAGAGAAAACTATAGCTTCATGGCAAATGAGTCAAATATCACATCGAAATCACCAAAACAGGCACAAACCAATGTTTAGTTTGGAGAGAGAGAGAAGGGAGGAAGAAAAAACATTTGCAAATTCTTAAAATAACTTTTCTCTGTAATTTTAACACAAATTTCACTGTAACAGGTGCTGTTATTTTGCTCCAGTGACACCTTCAGAAAACACCGTAGTCAGACATCCATAGAAAAGCAGAGAGTTTGGTGTGGTGTAGCAGAACTGCAATAGACGTCTGTCCAGGCTGACACTGGTTTAGGCCATCGGTATGTCCTTGATACCCTCAACTGGAGCTTCCAGAAAACCTGCAATGAATGAAATACTAGGTTACAACCAAGTTGGTATCTGCTATTATACAAAGTGAAATTCAAACTCAAATTTATTTTTAATTGAATCCAAATTTGTCCTATAAAATCGTCAAATTCAATAATTTTGACTCATCCATCTGAATATTCCTACTTCACTGATCTTGTTTGGGTTTCATTTACATTTAATTTGATAAGATTAATGATGCAAAATCTCTTTTTAAATTGAAAGCACATACAAACCACACACAATTAAGTACTGCTACGAGTAAACCGCAGTATACAAGAGAGACAAACAGACACAAAGGAAAACAAAACACACACCAGAACATAGTATAACAATCAATAAAGAAACGAGGACAAAGGTGGTTTGTGAACACAGGCAATTATAAACAGAACATTATTTACCGACCAAAGAAAAAAGAAACTTGACATAAAATGAACTTAGCAAACTTACATACGGGCAAAGCCTTTTCCATTCAATGCTGTGTAGTGCGCCTCTAGTTAGGAGAACATATCTAAAGTAAAAGGAAACAACAACAGTGAAACAACAGTAGTTCACTTTATAATAATTATTATATTGCATGTTTAATATATTATTGATAACATTGCTCAGTAAAAACTTAAGGTTATTTGATAACTGTTTCTCAAAGTCACAATGTGTTGCCAGCTTTTTTTAGGATAATTCCTATAGTCATACATAAGATTTATCAAGAGGAATTTGCAACCAGCCAACAAAAAGTTGGAGAAGAAAAAATATTAACTATAAGAGACTTGAAGAACTAAGAGAAGTGAAGAATTAGGTGTGATATCATCAGGAGGCCTTTAGTTATCACCGGTGCCAGCATTTTCCAGAATTCAGATTTCAGATTCTCGAAAAAATTACTTGGCTGCAGTAAAGAATCATGAAACATTCACCACATCTAATAATTGCAAGTTGTTGTAAACCATTACATGTACTGTAAAAGCTGTTTAAAGTTTTTTAGACATACAGGTTGAGAGAAACTCTAGGAGCAGCACTTTTGCAAAAGCCTGCATGTAGGACAGAGAAAAGGGATAGTTCAAAATTTAAATTCTGTCATCATTTACTCACCATGTTGAACAAAAGAAGATATTTTGAAGAAAGCTGGAAATCTATAACCATTGACTTCTACAGTATTTGTTTTTTTCCAACTATGGATGTCAATGTTTACAGGTTTTTAGCTTTCTTCAGAATAGCCTCTTTTGTGTTCAACAGTCTAAACTCATAATGGTTTTAAACCACTTGGGAAGTAAAATGTAAGTAAATTTTCAATTTTGGGTGAACTATCCCTTTCAGTTTGAAAACACCAGAGATCTTATGTAGACCCTTTTCACAAGACAGATGATGCGTTTCATTTGTCATCTTAATCCTCACGTTTTTAATATTTAGATTTTTTTTAAATAGCATGTTTATTTGTTTTTATGACTTCTCAATGACATCACATGTACTGCTGCTACACATATATCACTATTTTTTTAAGAATACAAATTCCACTGTAACGGGTGCTGTTGTTTTGCTCCAGTAATACCTTGAGAGAACACCGTAGTAGTCAGACATCCATACAAATCATTGGCATGGTGTAGAACTGCAGTCTGTCCTGGCTGACAGGTTTGGGCCATCTGCATGCTCTTGATGCCCTCAACTGGACCTTCTAGAAAACCTAGAAAGTTAAAACACATTACACCAATACACCTCTTATCTGCTACTGTACAAAGTGTAATTCAAGCATTCATTTATGACTAAATACATATTTGTCCCATAATATTGTCACATAGCATAACCTCGCAACATAACACAATAAATAGAGGTAAAGTTGGTTTTATATTCGCACATTCGTTCATTTAGAAGTCTCTATATTGTTTACCATGTTACTTTGAATATTCGATCGGAATTAGTATGCAAGTATGACTTCTAAACAACACTAACACTATCTAATTCACTATGAACAATGTTGTACTTTGATAGTTATTGGCTGCTAATATGATTTCCCTATTTAGAATTTGCAAAGAATACTTTTCTGAAATTATATTATTAAGGAGAATGTCTGAATATCCGAATATAAAACCAACTTTACCTCTATACACAATAATAATATCAATATAACAATATAATATAACACAACATAGCCTAACAATCAATAAACAAACAGATTAGAAAGAGAATATCATCAACCAAAGCACCAAGATTTTTAACAGATAACTTAGTAAACTTACATATGGACAAAGCCTTTTCCATTTAATGCTGTGCAAGTTAGAGCGTCTCTGGAGTAAGTTACATCTCTACAAGTAAACAACAACACAACAGTGAAACGACAACAGTTTACTTTGTAGTAACAATACAGCGTATAAAAAAGATATTGTCTTATAACGTTGCTCAGTAACTTTAAACCGCGTTTGGAGTTTATCGATTTGAATTTGCCAAATAAAACAGGTAAAAACACTAATATAGACTAAAGTTAAACATGTAGCATTAGCTCGAGATTAGCTGCTGCGTCACCGGAGCGCAAACAAGACTAAAAACCAAACTGGAAAGTTTTAAATGCTTCAAAATTCGAAACACTACAACTCAAAAGTCACCTTCAAGATTAACTGTGTGTAAAACAAGACTGGGGATAAATAAAACATGTAAAGCATCGAAAAACATGCTTACCTCTGAATTCTGTTGCACTGCAGGTGTCCGTAATTACGATTCAAACTTCCCATGAAGCGCTGCGCGTGGCCGCGTGCGCCGAGTCCTCCAATGATACCATGGTAACCACCAAAAACGTTGTTGAAAATAGGCTGAAGCCACGACGTTAATTCAACATACAGATCACGATTAAAAAATGTCAACGTTGACTTGTTTAATGATTTCTGTAACTTTTTTTCAACCATTTATCATTCAACATTGTTTCAACTTTGAAACAACAACTGACGTATTTTCAACCGCATTTCAACGTTGAAGCCTGGTCATATGCAGGAAGTTTTTCAACCGTTGAACATTAAACGTTGTATCAACATTATTTCAACGTTAAAAACACACCTGACCTTATTTCAACCATATTTCAACGTTGAAGGTCGGTCGTGTGCCGGCTGGGATTAAGCATAATCTGACAGCGTGCTTCATACAGTATACACATTGTGTGCATAATTAGACATGTTGTGTTGTCCGTAACTATAGTTCTGCACATGCGGGTCAGTTTACGACCATGATCTGTTCACACTGCAAATCTGATATTGGCCACATTTATAACAACAGTGTGAACAGCTATAGGCAAAAAAAATCAGATCTGAGAAAAAATCAGATTTGAGCACTCGCAGTGTGAACGTAGCCTATATTCATTTTGATAGGGAAAAAGGCCCTAGTTGCTTAACTTAAAATTGTACAGCATTTTCCCCCTGAGCTCATGTAAATTTCTGCTCCTTTTTTGAATTTGTGGGATGTTTTTTTTTTTCATTTTGCTGCTATTATTGTCTTAAACCACCATTACAGTATTCAGCCCTGTCACATTGATACACATTTTGCTGTGATAAATGAAACCTGGTTGTTTTTGCTAGAGATGTCCAGATCTGATCATGTGATCAGAAATCGAACCCAATCACGCTGTTTCAGACTCTTATCGGAATCGGACGTTACCTCCCGATCAGGACTCGATTATTTATATATATATATTTTATATATTTTATATATTTTTGAACCTCTTTAGACCTCTTTCCTGACTTTACACAGAAACAGCAACGTAAGCGGCATGACATCACTTTGTTGCAGAGTTATTGGTTAAATGCCGGCAAAGTAGAACACGGAAGCAGCTTGAAACGGAAAGCATGAGTATGTCTGCGATCTGGATTTTTTATAAAGTTGATGACGACAACATTGCCATGGTAAACTGTGAGATATGTTAATTTGGGATTGCCTCCCGGGTATTTTACGTTGAGGTGCTGTTTGTTTTTATATTAGATTTTTTTATATTTGCTGTTGCACTAAAGTCTAAAAGTGAAGAATTAATTTTATTTATTACTTGATTGTTCAAGCTACCTCACAGAAGTGCTCTGTTTGTTAACAGAGTTGTTGAATGTTAAAAGGTGAATTAAATAAATTATAAGGAATGCCCTGGATCTGTTTTCTTTGCTCTTCTTTATTCTTTTTTTATGTATCATAGAAGTATCGGATCGTGTATTGGTAGATACTCAAAATCAAATGGCTTAGACTCGAGGGCAAAAAACCTGATTGGGACATCCCTAGTTTTTGCTCATCTATCTGTCCATTTTCAACTGCTTATCTGGGGCTGGGTTGTTGGGGCAGCAGTCTCAGAAGGGAACCCCAGACACTTCCTCCAGCTCCTCCGTGGGGGATCCCATGGCATTGCCAGGCAAGCAGAGAGACATAATTCCTCCAGGGTGTCCTGGGTTTTCCCAAGGGCTTCCCTGCCGGTGGGGCAAGCCTGATACACCACTCGTCCAGTAGGCATTTAAAACAAATGCCTGAGCCACCTCATCTGGCTTCTTTGTGTGACAGAGCTCCTCTCCCTCTGAGGGTGCACCCTACCACCTTGAGAAGGAAACTCATTTCAGCCACATCCATGAACTTGTCTTTTCGGCCTATAGATGACAGTTTGAGAGTGACTTTTAAACCGAGAGCTCTGCCTTTTGGCTCAACTCTTTCTTCACCACAATGGACCAGTACATCAACTGCATTACTGCTGCCGCTGCACTGATTCATCTGTCAATCTCACGTTCCATCCTTCCATCACTTGTGAACAAAAACTCAAGATATTTAAACTCCATCTGTGGCAGGGTCTCACCTCCATCCTGGAGATGGGAAGCTGTCTTTTTCTGATCAAGCACTGTGGCCTCACCTTTTATCCCTTTGTCTTAAAATTGGAAGAATTTGAGTACCAGTCAAACCTTGACGTTGTGGTTCTCTATTATTGATTTTGTTGAGATTATTGCCACAAACCCAGTTCAATTGTACACTAAAAAGCAATTAGTTTGTTTTACTTAACAAAATGAATAAACCCATTGCCTTAAAAGCAACAAGTTGAGTAAATCCTTTGTAACTTAGAAAGGTCAAGTTGACATATTTTTTTATTATTATGCACATAATTTATTTATTTAATAATTTTAAGGCAAGGGGGTTTCCTCCTTCAAGTAAACTAATTACATGCATAACTATAAAAACTTGACTGTTCCAATTTAGGGTGGAGTGGTGGCACAGTGGGTTTCGCAGTCGCCTCACAGCAAGTAAATTCTGGTTCGAGCATCGGCTGGGTCAGTTGGCATTTCTGTGTGGAGTTTGCATGTTCTCCCTGTGTGAGTTGTGAGTTTTCTCCGGGTGCTCCGGTTTCCCCCACAAGTCCAAAGACATGCGATATACATAAATTGGCCGTATGTATGTGTGTGAATGAGAGTGTATGGATGTTTCTTGGTGATGGGTTGTGGTTGGAATGGTATCCGCTGCGTAAAACATATGCTGGAGTAGTTGGTTGTTCATTCCGCTGTGGTGACCCCAAATTAATAAAGGGACTAAGCCAAAAAGAAAATGAATGAATGAATGATTGAATGTTCCAAGTTATGGATTTATATTCACCTTTTGCTTTTAAGGCAATAGATTTATTTCTTTAAAGTAACTAATTAATTTTTACAGTGTATTGAGGTTAAATTGGGGTTGTGTTGGGGTATTGGGGCTGCCCTCCAGGGACTGCAGGTGGAAAATATGTTTTGCTAAAGCCTGGCTCAAAACATTTCCTTTTTAAGTGTATTGCTGTGCATGACCCTGTCAAATAAATGAATTTAAATTATATGGTACATTTTTAATGGGAAAAATCTCTCTTTTTTTTTTTTGGTCCTTTGTCATAAAAGTTTGGAGGAATTTTAGTTCTGGCCCTCTTTTAATTTTGTTCCTGACTGTTTTACTGTATTTTTTGAATTTGGGGAACATTTTTTCTTAATTTTACTGCCATTTTTCGCACCAGGCATCTATCACTTTTCAACCCTGGTTCATAGATTTTTAATGCTTCATTGATTTTGATGGCAATCGCATCCTAAGATTTCCCCAAGTGCCCTGTTTAGAGGATCTATATGGTCATTAATGTCCAGACTGAAAGGATTTGACCTTATGAGCAGACCTGGATGACTTCCATGTTATTGTACCAAATGCCATCTGCCCTATTTGTTCTTGGCCCAAACTCTTGAGAGTCCTCAGCTCTTGGTGCTAATCCAGCCTAAACCAGTATGTTATTTGAATCAAATTGCTGCACAGTCACTGAGAAAGAGATCGGTTTGATAAGATATATGAGTTTGTAGCGTTCAAGTGGATGTCGGGCTATGGATAAAGTGTAGGATATGAACACTGCAGTGAAAGGATACGGTAAGAGAACGTTACATATACTATGCTGCGTTTCTGCTCAGTTCTACTATTTATTTTACAGTCGTCAGTACCAGTACAGTATTGTTTTAAACATTAATAGCTGAGCTGTAAATAAGCTCCTTGAATATGTGTGCAGTGTTGAAAGGGTTGCGTTCAGGCACGAGAATGAATACTCGCCTAATGTTCGGCAATCAGAAAGTCATGCTCCCAAAATAAAAGAAAACGCTGTGCAAACACGCTGCTTGTCAAGAGCTCATTAAAGCCGTGAGGCGTTTATAATGCAGTAGAGACATTGTAAATCACTCTATCCCCTGAAGCCCTGTTAGAAAGCCAGCCTTTTTTAGCTGTGTTTGCCCTCTTATGAGTTAATGTGCCACACCTCTAACCCACTGCTGTCAGACCTGCTGCCACATTACCTCTGAAAGCAGCTATTGGAACAGAAGGATGCATTCAGCTCGCTTTCCTTTCTCTCTTACAGTCTGCAAACACGCACATACATTTATGTGCACATAGCAGGGTCATTAAGCGGCAATATCATTTCTTGAGGCATTTTTAAAAATATATGTAATGAATTTTTATCAACTACCATATTGAAGTTGACATGAAATAAATACTTATTATTTTTCCTGTGAAATATTGCACTGTTAAATTATTTATTATTATTCATTCATATCCATCCATCCATCCATCCATCCATCCATCCATCCATCCATCCATCCATCCATCCATCTATCCATCTATCTATCTGCCTGCCTGCCTGCCTATCCATCTATCTATCCATCCACCTACCTACCCACCTATCTGTATGTCTATTGTACCATCCATCCATCCATCCATCCACCCGTCTGTCTGTCTATTGTTCCATCCATCCATCCATCCATCCATCCATCCATCCATCCATCCATCCATCCATCCATCCATCCATCCATCCATCCATCCAAATATATATCATCCATCCATCCATCCATCCATCCAAATATATATCATCCATCCATCCATCCATCCATCCATCCATCCATCCATCCATCCATCCATCCATCCATCCATCCATCCATCCATCCATCCATCCATCCATCCATCCATCCATCCATCCATCCATCCATCCATCCATCCATCCATCCATCCATCCATCCATCCATCCATCCATCCATCCATCCATCCATCCATCCATCCATCCATCCATCCATCCAATCAATCTGTGGGGTCTTTACAAGTCTTAAAATGGCTTAAATCTCAAAAGCTAAATTGTAGGCCTTAAAAAGTCTTAAATCTACTGAAATGTTGTGTTGTAGGTCTTTTTTAACAGGTCTGTTCATGTATAGCTACCCAATCTGGCCATTAACACTAGGGCTGGGCGATATGGCAAAAAAAAAAAATCTCGATTTTCTCATAAAGTTTGACCGATTCACGATTTCGATTTCGATTTTTTTTATTTTTTTTTTTTATTAATTTTGTTTTTACTGTGTAACTACCTTACCAGTTTACCTTGTTCATTTAAATTTAAATAAATGCTGAAACTAGTTTTTTTCATGCTCACTTGTAAAAGAAAAGCAACTGTGTGACTAAACGTGGTTATGGCACTCTCTCATGTAGGGATGCTAAACATAGCTACAATAGAAATCACAGCACCCGTATTTATGTAGAGGTCATATGTTGTGCAGCTTTGGGCAATTTTTTTTTGGAGAGAAAATGACCAAAATGTAACGTGAAGATTGAAAAGGATTGGAGGGGAAATAAATATTTCAAATAACAGAAAAATAAACAATGATAATGCAACAATAGTTTATCTGTATTAGTGGCATGGCAGAAATATATATTTAGACAGGCCTTGTCAAAGTGAGCGGGCACTTTCACTAATAAAAAATATAGCACTTAAATTATTTCATAACAATCAATAAAATAACAGCGGTTTTATATCAAAAGTTGGTAATGATATAAAATATACTACATTTTGATGGTAAAATATAACCATTTAAATGATTTCAGTATTCAAATATTAAATAACGAATGCATCAAGTTAAAGATAAAAAAACAAATGAAACAACACAGCATATCAGGATATAAAGGACTATAGCATTTAGCAAAATGCTGCTCTTTTGTTTTATGTTTACTTCAGTAATTCCACCCGGGAGCTGTTTTGCACTGTGAAACTGAAAACACTGAAATAAGTAAAAGAAGGGCATGCATCGAGTACTTTTGTCCGTCTCATCATTTGCTCGAGCATGAATTAACGAGCTGTTACTCTGCCGCCGGACATTGCGGAGAAAGTTACACCTATCACCATGCTTAAAACAAAGAATTAGAATTATTAAAGTGGCGATCGGGTGCGGATATATATATCAGATAAAATAATATGTGCGGGCGGGTGGATGATTATAATGAAGGAGGCAAGGAGCGGACCTCCGCCTGTCGAGCCTTCTCTCCTCTCCTCTCCTCTCCTCGCGCGCGTGCGCGCGCGGGAGAGACAGACGGCTGCGGGACAGAGCCGCGACATCAACACACAGAATCAGCACAATTCAGCACGGTTGTCTAACAGTTTAGAACGGTTTGGCACGATAGTGGAAAAGCGGCTTTAATATTTTTATTTAAAAAATCGCGATTTCTCGATTTTATAAAAAATAAAATCGTCTTAAAACGTAAATTCGAATTAATCGAAAAAATCGAAAAAATCGCCCAGCCCTAATTAACACCCATGCAATCACCAACAATCCATTTCAATTCAACTTTTTTATTTAAAAACAGCATTTAATTCCTTTCCTCACAGTAACATTTGCTTAAAAAAAGTTCTCTATTTATTTGCTGCTGAGGATACTGACCTCACCTAATTGTTTTATTATTAAATTATTATTATTGTAGACTGAGGTAATTGACAGCTATGTTTTGGTCTATTCTTGGTAAAAGTTATAGGTTTTTTGAATGGATATATTTGAAAATAATACAAAATATTCAAACTAAATTACTATTATTGTATTATTAAATGTATTAAATTGTAATTTTTTTTATGGGGCAAGTAAAAATCGTTTCTAACTGGGGTGTTCGAAAAAAAAATCCTTAGCATTTAGCCCTGTATAAGTCTAAAATTTCATTCGTAATGGTCTTAAAAGTGTCTTAAAGTCTTAAATTTAACTTTGTGAAACCTGCAAAAACCCTGCTATCTATCTATCTGTCTGTCTGTCTGTCTGTCTGTCTGTCTGTCTGTCTGTCTGTCTGTCTGTCTGTCTGTCTGTTTTTTTATTTAAAATTTAGAATATGTAAATATATTAAAATATAAAATACACTCATACTGTAAAAATATAGTACGAGTATATATCCCAAACATATATTTCATGCAAAAAAGCAACTCGTTCTGTAATTTACGAAGCTGTCTACTCAAAAAACATATCTAGTTTGCATTGTATTGATTTAGTTTTGGTCTCCCATTTATCTTGAATTTTGTGGTGGTATTTTTGCCTAAAGTTCCAGTTCATTTGCATTCCAGTCACATAATTTTTTGTCACCTAGTCCCCACTACTGGGTTGTTACTAGATCAGATAAGGTTGTGGCGGGAAGTTAACGAAAATGATTTTCCTTATAAAATTTCTCATTGATTGTATTTTATTAACGTCTACCCCCACCCCAACCCTAAATCCAACCGTCACAGTAACGTAAAAACAGTAGTTGTACCAAGTATTATTTATGGTATCTATTAAATTACCCAATAAATTGTATTTTTTAACATCTTCCCCTACCTTAACCCTAAACCCAACCGTCATAGTACTGTAAAAATATTAATTATTGTCATACAGTGTCATAAAAAATGCTGCAATATTGATTTGCATATCGTACTTCCGGTCGGTCGTGTATCCTTTTTCTTTGCAGTTTTATCATAAATCCCAATTGAAACAATAAACGGGACATAGATTTATGTTGTGGTAAGAACTCTATATTGTGATGCGTGTATCTGCAGAATCTGCAATTATGAATCTGGATTATAGTTGACCAGAATCCACCACTAAAAATATGATTTGTGGATTAGTTTCAAAGTTTAACCATAAAGTTACTAAAAAGTTTATTTTCTATATGTGTTTTTAAGGCCTGTAACTGAAGTTTAAAACATTCAGGCACAAGTAATGCTAATGTTTTTAACTTTAAGAAAGATTAATTGTACAGTATATACAATGAAGACTTTGCAGTGTTGTTCTACATTTGATCATTCAATTTCTGTACCTAAATACTGCTAGGCTCCCAGAAAACCATAAAGCATGCATTGTTTATTTCATTTGTAACTTTGCTCTACTGAATTTATTTATGTTTTTCATTGGTTTATAAAACTTATGCAGATGCATTCAATATCTAAAATGATGAATTCTTTTCAAATAGAGTTGTTCATTTTATCTAGTAAATATATACATTGCAATATGTATCAAAGAAAAACAAATATTGCAGTGTTGTTGTTTTTTTTAATGTCATGCAGCTTTAGTAAGAACATTGTTAAAAATATTCTTGCCATTTTTTTTGGCCCTTAAATTAAATTTTTTGGCGACGCAGTAACGTAGTAGGTAGGGCTTGTTCGAGCCTCGGCTGGGTCAGTTGGTGTTTCTGTGTGGAGTTTGCATGTTCTCCCTGCATTCACGTGGGTTTCCTCCGGGTGCTCCGGTTTCCCCCACAGTCCAAAGACATGCGGTATAGGTGAATTGGGTAGGCTAAATTGTCCGTAGTGTATGAGTGTGAATGAGTGTGTATGGATGTTTCCCAGAGATGGGTTGCAGCTGGAAGGGCATCCGCTGCGTAAAACATGTGCTGGATAAGTTGGCGGTTCATTCCGCTGTGGCGACCCCGGATTAATAAACCGAGTAAGCCGAAAAGAAAATGAATGAATGAATGAAATAAAATTTTCAGTTTTATTCATTTTTGTGCCAAGCCCCTCTTAATTTCTGATCTTGGCACACAGACAAATATTGTCAAAGGAAATTTGATTAGGTGAAATGCCTATAAATATTTTGCCCCCCTAAATTTAAGACACTTTTCTGGAATTTGAGGGACATTTTGGTTCTTTTTGGTGCTACTATTGTCCCCAAAAACTTCTGGCACATTTGCATTGAGTCATGAATTTCAATGGTGTTTGCATCCAAAAAAGTTCCAGAACAAAAACTGTGCATTCAGGAGACAGTCAGGTGTGATCAACTCCCCCCAAATGATGTGAATGCAGTGACATAACAAGCATGGAGAATGAGTGCATTCTTTAAATAAGTTGGTGCTCTGGCGCCCCTCGAGGCCCTGCTCTCTGTTTTTGCTCGAGGTAAATGGCCCCCATTCAGCAGCCCAGTTAATGCTAATAGACGTTATTTAAACAACTGTTAAACAGCGGATTAAGTTGGATTTGGCTCAAGCAGACGCAAGCGAGCGGTGTTTTCCCTCAGTGTGTTCACATTCACACGGGGTGACACACTATGCAGGTAGACAAGAGCTTAGCGTGGCAAAAGTCAGGATGTACTACATCAGGTCACCCAAACACATATAAATAAAGCCAAAGCTTTTAGCTTCCACGTGGAGCATTGGAGATTGGAAAAGGTGCCACGCGACATGATTACCGTGTTCTACAACATTACTCATTCTGGCATCCTGTTGATTAAACTGTTTGGCTTGAGAGTTGCGAGACAGTTAATTAAGAAGAACATTGCACTCCTGAAACTTGGAACAAGCATATATTGTTCTATATGTTGTCGTAATCCAGTTTTTATGTTTACAAAAAACAGATTATGACTTTGCATTTTTTTGGTCTTCACATTTTTGTATTGTTTTAAAATTAGTAAGACTAAGGGCTATAAACTCACCGGCCACTTTATTAGGTACACCTTACTTGCCTTCAGAACTGCCTTAATCCTTTGTGTCATAGATTCAACAAGGTACTGGAAATATTCCTCAGAGATTTTGGTCCATATTGACATGATAGCATTTCTATCAGCTTGAACCAGTCTGGTCATTCTCCTCTGATCTCTGGTATCAACAAGGCATTTGCACCCACAGAGCTGCCGCTCACTGGATATTTTCTCTTTTTTGGACTATTCTCTGTAAACCGTAGAGATGGTTGTGCGTGAAAATCCCAGTAGATCAGCAGTTTCTGAAATACTCAGACCAACCTGTCTGGCACCAACAACCAACGTTCAAAGTCACTTAAATCACCTTTCTTCCCCATTCTGATGCTCAGTTTTAACTGCAGCAAATCGTCTTGACCATGTCTACATGCCTAAATGCATTGAGTTGCTGTCATGTGATTGGCTGATTAGAAATTTGCGTTAACGAGCAGTTGGACAGGTGTACCTAATAAAGGGGCCGGTGAGTGTATTTATAGGCAATAAAAGTTTTCTTAATTAATTTTCAATTTTTAAACCTACATTCCAGCCAGAAATTTATCAAGTGTAATTTCCTTTATTTGAATTTTTTCTCTGCCTTTCTTGTAAAATATTTAATTAATGGATAACAATAGTTATTATGTCATCAGCAATATCATCAGCAATTATTTAAATAATTGCTTCTGCAGTTTTTAAAAATAAATGCTTCTTTTTGTTTGTTTTACCAAATGCAATGACATTTTTGGACCTAAGTGTGTATGTTTCTTTGGAGGTCACTAAGTTGGCCGAGCTAAAAGTGGATCGACACACTGACACATTCACCTTATCCCTCCTTCACTGTGTTGATCTAGAGAGTTGTGTCAGGTTATGTGCACGTTATCTAATCTGTCTGTGCTTTGCTCACTCTTCCATCCCTCACTTTTTGTCTGAGCCCATGGAAGATTTTTCAGGCCAATACAGTTTAAAGCTTAATGCTTTCCCTTTGTGGGCGCCAATAGTATTATGGGCAGTACACAACATATAGCAACATTTCGCTTTGGATGTCTCGAATTTGAGTCCTGGCTCACAGAAATTTACCAATCTCATTCAACTTTTCTCTTTCCAACTTTGCATGTACTGTGATCTTATAATAAAAGCAAAAATGCCTAAATAAATCTTTAAAAAAAGTTAATGCTTTCCGTTTGAAGGTAAAACCAAACCACATTTGTTTCCCTTTAATGCTAATTTACAAAAATGATTTGGAATGATGTTTGGCATAAATTTAGTTTTTATTTTAAGCTAATTACCTCGCTTCCACCTAGACGGTGCTCTCATTCCCAGCAGGACTGTTGTGGCTGAGAGTGAGATGGCGTAGACTGATCTCTCTCTCGCCGACTGGAAAGTGATTTAGGTGAGACTTTTTAAAGTTGCCTGTCTAGGCCACCCCGTCACGAGACTCTCGGAAATTCAGCCTCTCTTTCTAAGACGACCGTGGCCTCATTCCGAGTTCATGGCCCTCCCCCTTCATCCTCTCGCGCTTTCCTTTCCACCGTGTAATTACAACGAAGACGAGTCAAGGAAATGCTGTGATGTCATCACACTCACTGGTGATTATGCGTCACCTATGAGTATTAATTGAACATTTAGAGAGCTTTAAATTGATCTATATATATAGGCAATGCTTAAATATATCTCACAAAATAGTTTGTTTTATCTCATTATGTAAGTTTTGTAATACCACTAATATTTTAATTGTACAAATTTAGCAAGAATTGGATTTAAGAATTGGATATACTTCTAATTGGCATCAACAATTCCATAATGAAGCTTTAACATCTACAGTACAACCCGTTATACTTTCCTGGTTGTTTAGACGATTTGAAAAAATGTTATTATTTTTTTAAATATTGACTGAAAGGTTCACTAGGAAACCCAAAATGGTGCTTTTATGGCGTTAGTGTGAAAAGCTTTTTTTTTTTCTTTTTAAGAGGGTAGCAAAGCAAATGGATGCGTATTAATTGAATTATAATACCTGTTGTTTTGGGTTGTGTTTTGAATGAACTGAAGCGGGCTGGTAATGAGAAGTGAGTGGGGGTGGTGTGGACAGCTGGCCGTCTGATCCCCTGAGTCTGCTCCTAAATTGGTTTTAGCAGCACTAATAAAGCTGATTATCTCTCTGCTTCCAAGTCCCACTAACCCTGACACCCGGGCAGCTGGGGCCCTCGTACGCCAGCCCGGCCCCAGCTCACCCCACTGCAGGCTCTTCTGCGCTTCCCTCAGCTCTGCTCTTATCGCTCTTAGCAGCTGCCATTAAGCTTTCATTGATGCCTCTCGAATCGCTTAGGGTGGCACATGATGCTTTAGCGCGTTTTCATTAGAGAACTGTCAATCAATTTCATTTGTAATTGAATTAAATGATATGGTAATTAATTAGTTTGGAGGTCAACGCTTTGTTTGTTTTCGTATCGTAGGATATTAGCCTATCACTGGACTGCAGTGAGTTTGTGAAGCTGATTATGTAGCAGCAAACATGTTTGCCTTCTGTGTGACATATTGCCCGCAAGTTAAATGTGTCTGCTAAACGCATGTATTTGAATGTAAATGTGGAGGTGTTCTTGTGTTTGTGATATATTTTTTGTTTTGATTGTTGATACAAACAGTCTTTTTCATTTACTTTTGGTGGTCTCACTGGTTTTCTGGATTTTATTGAGCTTGTTCTTAGTTGTTCTTGATTGTATTATATGTTGTATATACAGATAACTCATTTTATAGGCCTTGTTTACATGTATATGGCTTTTAAAATTATTCATATCACTTGTTTAAAAAAAATTTTTTTTTTTACAAACTTAGTTTTTTTAACATTGCCCATTAATTTTGTTCAATATTGTGCACTGTATTTTGGATCAAATAAATGCAGCGTTGGTAAAGAGAATAATAATTCTATAAAAAAGCTTTTTTATCTATCTAAAAAACACAAAAAAAAACTCCATCCATCCATTCATTCCATCTATACATTGTTCTGTCTGTCCATCCATCCATCCATCCATCCATCCCAATCCATGGGTCGTCCTACCTTTCATTCGTCCTATCGTTCCATCAATCCACCCGTTGCACCCTTCCATTCGTTCTATCCATTCCATCTATCCATCTATCCATCCACCCACCCATCCATTCCATCCATCCATTCCATCCATCCCATCCCATCCCATCGATCCAACCATCCGTTCCACTATTGCATCCATTCCATCCATCTGTCCGTTCCATCTATTCATTGTTCTGTCTGTCCGTCCATCTGTCCCATCCGTCCGTTCGTTCCATCCATTCCATTGTTCCATTTATTCTATTTTTCCATCCGTTTCATCCATTCTATCTTTCCATCTGTTTTATCCATTCCATCCTTCCATCCGTTCACTATTCCATCATTCCACCCATCCATCCCTCCATCCATCCGCTCATTCCATCTATTCATTGTTCTGTCTGTCCGTCCATCAAATGCCTCCATCTAATCCATCCATCCGTTTCACTATTCCATCCATTCCATCATTCCATCAATTCCATCTATTCATTGTTCTGTCTGTCTGCTCCATTCCATCTCCTCCGTCCTTCCATCCATACATCCATCCATCCATCCATTCCATCTATTTATTGTTTTGTCTGCCTGTCCGTCCCATTCCATCCATCCATTCATCCATCCATCCATCCATCCATCCATCCATCCATCCATTCCATCTATTTATTGTTCTGTCTGCCTGTCCATCCCATCCTGTCCATCTGTCCGTCTCCATCCATCCATCCATCCATCCATCCATCCATCCATCCATCCATCCATTCCATCTATTTATTGTTCTGTCTGCCTGTCCATCCCATCCTGTCCATCCCATCCTGTCCATCCATCCATCCATCCATCCATCCATCCATCCATCCATCCATCCATCCATCCATCCATCCATCCAAATCCTTCCATCCCAATCCATGGGGCGTCTGTCCATTTGTCCGTCCTTTCTATTCATTCATTGTTCTGTTCAATCCATCCAACTATCGTTCCATCAATCCATCCGTTGTACCCGTCCATCTGTTCCATCCATCTGTTTCATCTATCTGTTCCATCCATCCGTTCCATCCATCTCATCCATTCCACCATTGCATTCATTCCATCCATCTGTCCATTCCATCTATTCATTGTTCCATCTGTCCCATCCATCTGTTCGTTCCATCCATTCCATTGTTCTATCCATTCCATCGTTCCATTCATTCTATCTTTTCATCCATTTCATCCATTCTATCTTTCCATCTGTTACATCCATCCATCCAATCCATTCCACCATTCCATCATCTCACCCATCCCTCTCCGTCCATTCCATCTATTCATTGGTCTGTTTGTCCGTCCATCCTTCCCATCCAATCCCTCCATCTAATCCATCCTTCCGTATCACCATTCCTTTTCATCATTCCATTAATCCCCCCATCCATTTGTCCATTCCATCTATTCATTGTTCCGTCTGTCCATACATTCATCTCATCCAATTCCTTCTTCTAATCCATCTATCCGTTTCACCATTCCATCCATTCCATCATTCCATCCATCTCTCCATCCATCTGTCCGTTCCATCTAGTCATTGTTCTGCCTGTCCATTCTATCCCGTCCATCTGTCCGTCCGTCCATCCATCCAGCCTTCCATTTCATCCCATCAACCCTCTATGCATCCAGATGTTCAGACATTTTCATCTGTGGATCTAACATTAGCAATTATGAAATTAAAGAAAGGTTAGAAACTACTCACAAATTGTCCACATATTAAAACCAACTAAAACTATACTTTTGTTTGTTGTTACACCTTCATTATTGTTAATTATTTACTTCTCCCACAGTAAAAAAAATATATAAATAACTATCATCCTCTTTCAGATATCCATTTCAGTCAGAAATTGCTCTAACCTTAATTCTGTCCATTCATTTGATGTGTTTGAATGAATTGACATAATTGTCATTTGGTTAATTGGGTTTTGTCTCGAGGACATGGCCTTCCTAACAACCACATCAATGGCCAAGAGAAAAGAGTCCTACTGTATTTGACTAATGCTTTTGAACAATCACTTAGCCAGTCACCAGTTGGTTAATTGAAAGGTTATTTATCTGCTCATTAAGTCTCGCTGCTTAGTAAAATCGTAATTGTGTCGGAACAGCATGTGCTGTTCTGTCCTTCCTCTCTGTTACACCCTGTGACAACGAACACTACAATTCATCCTTCTTGTTTTGTAAACCATTAAAGGCAACCACAAAGGCCTTATCATGTAATCATAATCTCTACTACTTACTTTTGCATTCCTTTTATGAGGGTAAATCCTGCCACATTGAGTCTCCACATCACAGAATTAACATTATCTAATTAGATCATTTTTAACTGTTATGATAACTGGTCTTCATGACATTGTTTTTCCCAGATCAAGAAGTCAAAATTTGCTCCGCAGCTGTTCTGAGCCATCAACGTATTATTAAACATGTAAACAAGCACAAAATTACCTCGTAAACATGCCGCTTTGCTATGACATCTTAATGAGTATATTGCTAGATGCAAGATTCAACTGTTTATAGAATATAGTCGAATATAGCAGATGGTTTACGCGCTACATTCTGCAATTGGGTCAAACATCTTAAAATGGTTTCATGTTGTTGCGTTTCCTGTAACTGTGAGGTTGCCGGTGGCCTGTGAAAGGAGGTACATTTGAAAGCCAAATAAGTATCTGCAATTTATCAAATCGGCTGAGTTGAGGAGAATGTGGAGTACTTTACAGTAAATTGTGGAGGGAAAAATTAGAAATTTGGAAGGAGGAAAGAGAGAAAGGGAAGCGATAACTTGAACCTGTTGGATTGAAACCGAAATTGCCCCTAAGAACGGGAATGGCCTGAGAGCAGGAAGCTACTTCAAAGACTCTGATGCATCTCAACTATTTGTGGACACCACAATTGCAATGTTCCTTTCTCTGCTGTCTGGTTTTTATGCTGGGAAGTATACTTGGCTGTTTAGCTAGTTCAGTTGACAATAAATGTAGTTTTTTTGGTTTCCCTCCTGGTAGATTTTTTTATACTTTATACTTTTTTACTTTAAGGGAACATAACCAGAACCAGGGAACAGCAGATGTGGAGTTAACAGCAGAGAATTTCAGAGGCTGATCTATGTCTTCTGAAAATGTAATTGGACTCTTAAGATTTTTCTGGTGTGTGTGTATATATGTGAAACTCCTATTATACCTTCTCAAATTAGGTGGCGATTATATAAATTGTCATTTAAGAAGCTGTTACCTTTGACTTTTAGTTGTCATTGTCACTTTCCCTCATACATTTGTAAATTCTGATGTAGACAGTGAATGCATAAGATTTAGGTTTGTGTATGGAGCCTATTGCTGTTTTTGCATTAATAATTGCATTTTTAGTGGATAAACATACATACACTGTAAAAAAAATGTTGCCTTATTTTTTGTTGTAGAATCAAATGAACTTTTCTTGTCATCTCAACTTGCATCAATCAAACTAACAAAAATATTAAGTTAAACTTTATATAACTTAAAAACAATTGAGCTAAAACCTGATTAACTTATTAAATTAAGTAATCATATAAAACATTTGTTGTCTTGACTTTTGTAATGATTTTTTTACAATGTATATAAATATAAAGAAAAAAAATACTGGCATCTTATTATTCATTTTTGTTCTCATTATTCAATTCAATTCATCTTTATTTGTATAGCGCTTATACAATGTAGACTGTGTCAAAGCAGCTTCACATGGAAGGTTATAGTGAATTGAAACAGTGTCAGTTCAGTTTTCAGAGATTAAGTTCAGTTCAGTTTAGCTCAGTTCAGTGTGGGTTAATATTCACTACTGAGAGTCCAAACACTGAATGGCAAATCCATCGATGCGCAGCTCTACAGATCCCGAACCATGCAACCCAGTGGCGACAGCGGCGAGGAAAAAACTTCACCAATTGGCGAAAGCGAAGATTTAAAAAACCTCGAGAGAAACCTGGCTCAGTTGGGCACGACCATTTCCCCTATGGCCAAACGTCTTGTGCAGAGCTGCAGTCTAGGCGCAGGAAGCTGGACCTCAGCGAAGACTCGTCTGTCCTTGGAGCATCACAGGAGTCAGTCATGCTCTCACTCCATGAAGACCACCACGGCAGCTGCTCAGGATACGGCCTGGTCCAGAAAACCTTGGGATCATCTCGTCGCTGGTCTTGGATTGCGTCAGTGGCACTGCATAGTCTGATGGCCTCGAAATGAGTACCCCCAGGTGGAAATACAGAATAAGGAGAATAATTAGCGTAGCTGCTGTTCATAGTGTATATAAACGAGAACCAAAATCATGTGTGGGGCACATCATGCGTCATACCGCTATGTAATGCACTGAGTGTATGCTTTGCTAAAAAGATAGGTCTTTAATCTAGTTTTGAAGAGCGAGAGTGTGTCTGAGCCTCGGACATTATCAGGAAGGCTATTCCAGAGTTTAGGGGCCATAAATGAGAAGGCTCTGCCTCCTTTACTCGACTTTGATATTCTAGGTACTACCAGAAGCCTTGAGTTTTGAGATCGTAAAGAGCGGGTTGGGTTGTAGCAAGACAAGAGTTTGGTTAGATAAACAGGAGCTAGATTATTTAAAGCTTTATAGGTAAGGAGTAATATTTTAAATTCAATACGAAACTTAACAGGCAGCCAGGGTAAGGAGGATAAAATTGGGGTGATATGATCATATCTTCTAGACCTGGTAAGAACTCTGGCAGCTGCATTTTGCACTAGCTGGAGTTTGTTAATAGAGGATGCTGGGCAACCAGCAAACAGAGCACCACAGTAGTCCAGCCTAGAAGTCATGAAAGCATGGACTAGCTTTTCTGCATCTGATATGGATAGCATACTTCGCAATTTAGCAATATTTCTCAGATGAAAGAAAGCAGTTTTTGTGACATGGGATATATGATTTTTGAAAGTTAAATTGCTGTCTAATATGACACCCAGATCTTTTATAGTAGAGCTAACGCTAACTTTGTATCCCTCTAGTTGCAGGTCCAGTTGTGAGAACTGCTGTGTACAGGATTTAGGCCCAATAAGTAATAATTCTGTTTTGTCTGAATTTAAGAGAAGAAAATTGTTGGTCATCCAGTCTTTAACATCTTTGATACACTCAGTTAGCTTAGACA
This sequence comes from Danio kyathit, assembly GCA_903798195.1. Classification (NCBI taxonomy): domain Eukaryota; kingdom Metazoa; phylum Chordata; class Actinopteri; order Cypriniformes; family Danionidae; genus Danio; species Danio kyathit. The sequence goes on along the minus strand of LR812527.1, from coordinate 45,365,773 downwards.
GTTCAGACATCTCATCAGGTTTAGTTGAAATGTATAATTGAGTATCGTCTGCATAGCAATGAAAGCTGATCCCGTGTTTTCTAATAATGTCCCCCAGGGGAAGCATGTATATTGTAAACAGCAAGGGGTCTAAAACTGATCCCTGAGGGACCCCGTACTTTACTGGCCTGACTTGTGAAAGCTGTCTATTAATATTAACAAACTGGTAACGGTTTGCTAAGTATGACCTAAACCATTCAAGAGCCTGTTTTTGGACACCTGTAGAATTTAAGCGGTCTATGAGAATATTGTGGTCAATGGTGTCAAATGCGGCGCTAAAATCGAGTAAAACTAATAGTGAGACGCACCCTTGGTCAGCAGCTAAGAGTAAATCGTTGGTTATTTTTACTAATGCAGTTTCTGTACTGTGATGAGGCCTGAAGCCTGACTGAAACACTTCAAAAATATTGTTTATCCGCAGAAAGGAGGATAATTGGGTAGAAACAACTTTTTCTAGTATTTTAGACATAAACGGAAGATTTGAAATAGGCCTATGGTTAGCTAAGTTGCTCGGGTCCAGTTGTGGTTTCTTAATAATAGGTTTAATAACAGCTAGCTTGTAAGGATTTGGAACATGGCCTAAAGATAAAGAAGAGTTGATAACATTAAGGAGAGGTTCTCCTATAATAGGTATCAGTTCTTTCAGTAATTTTGTTGGAATTGGATCTAACATACATGTAGCTGATTTAGAGCTATTTATAACTTTATCTAGTTCTTCCTGTTCTATGGTTTTGAAGCATTGTAGGTTATTTTTATTCAGTTGAATGTTTACTGGATCTGGAGTATAAGGTGGTGCAGAAAGTTTAACATCTTTTATTTTCTGTCTAAAGCCTTCTATTTTATCACTGAAAAAATTCATGAAGTCATCACTACTAATTTGCGGTGGGACATTTTGTTCTAAAGATGATCGATTATTTGTTAGTTTAGCAATGGTACTAAATAAAAATCACGGATTGTTATGATTATTTTCAATCAGTTTAAGATAAACCCAGACAAATATCATTTCAAAGTACTGAAAATGACAACTATAGGCTCATTCTGAAAAAGTCCTCCTATATACATTTCTGGAGATTGTGAATTATTTAGTATGTATGGCTGCATTTCCTCTTTAAAATGAATGCTACTGGGCGGTATAATGCTTTTTCTTTCTGCGCTTACCAGCTGACCGCTTACCTCTGTATGGACTGCTTTCCTACTGTTACCAGTTTGTCCAGTAGCTCACTGTGTACATTAGCGGACTTGAGACGCAGAGAGGAGTTGACCATGACAATGAGGTTCAGGTCCGATTAAAAACTATTCCAGAAAGCAGGTAAGACAAAAATAGAAGCCAAAATTCAGGTCAATCTGTGCTCTTGAAAACACTATTGGTTGGGTTTAGGAAAGGAGGAGGGTGGGTAAGTCGATCGGTCAGTCAGTCAGTCAGTTGACAGAGGCCTCTGGTGGATTTAGTGGATTTACGTGAGAACAGCAGGCACGAATGGCACAAGCGAGATGAATTTAGATCTCAAAAAGCGGCTTCTGGTGGATTCGTGAAAACAAAATATGTACAAAAATGTAGCTCCTGGGAGCTCTCAAAAAATGTATATAGCAGTACATTTTCATAATGAGCCTGGGTTGAAAAATGACAGTAAAAGTCACTTTGTTAAACTGCAGAGTCAGAGCATAAAGCGTAAAACAAATGGGTATAAACACCCTTGATGAGCAACATACAATTACTGTTAAAATAAACAGTAATTAGGGCTGGATTAGTAGATTTTGATTCATATGTCCCTATTTGATTTTATTGTGATTTGCTATCTCTCATTTCAATTTGATTTAATTCTTGATTTGATTCAGTTAATATAGATGTAATGCAAATATTTGTTTGGTTTTTTGTTGAGTTGAGTTGAGTTGACTTTATTAGTACCTGTAGGTAGATTCTTTTTGCAACAAAGTTTGGCATTTGATACAAACAATTAAATCACACATATACATACCCACATATACACATACAAAGTACCTTATAAAAGATTACAATTTATTCAGAACGACAATAGATGATGGGACAAAGCTATTCCTGAACTGTTTTGTCCTACTAAAAAGCATCTGAAACCTTCGACTCCTCACACCACTGAACAAAATAATCTACTATGGGACCATGGCTATTTTCATCTCCTTGGAGGAGGCTTACAATCACAGTGTCATCTGCATATTTTAAAATAAAATGATTTTCAAATGTGCTCTGACACATGTTTGTGTACAGAATAAATAAAAGTGGGGATAACACACACAGGCTTTCTGACAGGGAACTGTTTATTCGCACTCTTTGTGTTTTATTGGTTAAAAAGTCTAAAATCCAGCCAACAAGATTGTTGCTTATTTGAAAATGATCTAAAAGTCTCTGGATTAAAATATGAGGATAAATTGTATTAAAAGCTGAAGAAAAATCTATAAATAAAAGCTGAGCATGAGCCCCCCTTACCCTCAAGATGCTTGAAAAGTAAATGCAGCAGAGTGATTATGGCATCTTCCAAACCTCTATTAGACCTGTATGCAAACTGCATTGGGTCAAGAACTTGTTCTGTACTTTTAACAATTTCTGTCCTAATTATTTTTAAAAAAAATCTTCATAGGGATAGAAGTCAGAGCCACAGTATCTTACAAACTGTAATTCTTAAAAAGAATTTAAGGAAGAAAACATTCGTATTACGTCTGTATCGCCAACCTGACTTCACCAAGTAGGACGTGTTCCTGAATTAACATCTACTGTATGTAGATCGTGGAACAACATTCCAATCAGCCAATCAGAATTAGAGCATACGTTTACAGTTTATGTTAAGTTTAGGCTTATATAGGTTTATGCACTTCTACGTGATTGTTAATCAACTATTATTCCCCTCTGATTTTGGGAATAATTTACAGTTATAATTTGGGTTTAGTGGTATGGAATAGGTATGGATTACATTTTCTGTAAGTCTGTATTTTTCAAACTTTGAGGCAAACTGTGAAGCTGTGTGCAAAAAGGGGCATCAGCACCATTTTTGTCTCAGGAAACTCACGTTTTCACATTGCCCAAAATATGCTTACTCTATTCTGTCATGCTTTTATTGAATCTATTCTATTCTTCACTCTGGTGGCATGGTTTGGAAGTCTGTCCCTCAAAAACATGAGCAGGTTGATTGGTGAATCACAGCATACAGAGTATTGAATCCTTGTATAGTAGGCAGCTTTTACGGATTGCCCAGAACATTAGTAGCTGTAGCTCTCATACTCTGTCTGAGAAGTTTAACCTGCTCCCTTGCGGGTCGAAGGTTTCAGATGCTTTTTAGTAGGACAAAACGTTACAGGAATAGCTTTGTCCCATCAATATTTTATAATGTACTTTTGTATGTTTATATGTGGCTATGTATATGTGTGATTTAATTGTTTATATCAAATGCCAAACTTTGCTGCAAAAAGAATCTACGGGTACTAATAAAGTCAAGTCAACTCATTCACTGAATCAAATCAACAATCAAATCAAAGTGAAATGAGAGCTTGCAAATCTGAAACTCAAACCAAAAATGAGTGTATAAAGCCTTTTTTTTTTTTTGCTTACTATATCTTTATAACTGATTTTTTTCTTTTCTTTATGCTTTAATTCAAACAAAGGGCACTATTTTCAAAATATCTTAGGCTAAGAAAGAAATATGTGTGCATTTAATAAGAATAACTAAACTGAATTAATTTGGTTTTCATTGTATGATGACACATTTGTATCACGAAACAGAATTCCAGGATTATTTTTTAACAAAATGTATACATTTTTAACCAGTCCCTTTAAGTTATATCTAATGTGGCATTCAATTTAACATCAATACATTGTTACTGTAACACGTCATTTACAATATTAATGATGTTACGATGAAAGGAATACAATGAAATATGGCTATTTAGCGTTCCCTACTCCTCAAACAAGCTCAAATTAACATCACTCACAGTCACATCAGTCAAAACTTTATCATGGCCCGTTAAGCCAGCGCAAGAAGTTTGTCATTTATCTTCGAAAACATTTCAAGACCGTGGCTGATGTATGTCTATTGGAGTGAACGTGTGGGGCGCAGGTTACAAAGCAGAACAAGCATGTCAGGACAAGCGTGTTTCAACACATCTTTTTGGACCCTTAACAAAATCCAGAGTTAAGATAAAATTAATATGCCACTGGCTGCATTTTTACCACTTTAATTTCACTCAGACCTGTTTCCTTGTTTAACGTGATGTTATCTTTTTTTTTTTTTTTTTTTTTTTTAAGCGATGGCAAAATACTTTCTTCTGTCCCAGTTTCGAACACTGAAACATTTTAAAGTCAGCATAAACCAGAAGCTGTGATCGTTTTTTTTTTTTTTTTTTTTGTATTGTGATGCAGTTCCTAGAGAAACAAAATATTAAGTGAGAAAACAGTGGGAGTGGCTTGTTTTTTTTACTACAAGCTAAATCGAAAGCCACGCTTCTATTTACAAAACAAACTGAAATTATTTTACATAACTACGAACACACATTTGAACACATTTGTAAAAATTATTTTACCAATGATGACGCATAGGGAAATTCCTGAGTTTGTAACTGAAATGATCAGTTGGCGTTTCTGTGTGGAGTTTCTGTGTGCATGTTCTCCCCGTGTTCGCATGGGTTTTCTCTGGGTGCTCTGGTTTCCCTCACAGTCCAAAAACATGTGCTATAGGTGAATTGGGTAAGCTAAATTGTCCGTGGTGTATGTATGTAAATGAGTATATATGGATGTTTCCCAGTGATGGGTTGTAGCTGGAAGGGCATCTGCTGCATAAAACTTATGCTGGATAAGTTGGCGGTTCATTCCGTTGTGGCGACCCCAGATTAATAAAGGGAATAAGCTGAAAAGAATATGAATGAATGAATAAATGAATTCATATCACTATTTGGAAAGAAGTTATAATGTTAGATTGATTGGTATGATTCTGGAGTAGGAGTGCATCTCCATAAAATCTAATAAACTATCTATAAAATTTTTGGGTCCCCCCCGACACATTTTTGTTGTTGTCTGTGCTATCTGCAGTGGGTTTCTGTATTTGCATCTGTTGTATTTTCATTCACATGTTTAGTCAAAGATTGATGAATTAATGTTTACTATTTGCATCTCTATAAAATCTAATAAACAATCTATACATTTTCGTTGTGGTATGTGCTATTTGCAGTGCATTTCTGTATTTGCATGTGTTGTGAGTATTTTCATGCATCACAATCTATAAATACAATCAAGAAAAGATACAATTGAAATAAAGTATTTTATCGTTTCCCGAGTCTAACAGTATTCAAGTACAGTAACTGAATGATAAAAATAAAATTTAATTTAATAAAATTAGTCATAGTTAAGGTCACAAATTAAGGTATTAAGTTACAATTTCTTATATCTGAATGCTTTTAAAATCATTTTACAATCACAGGCATATAAACACATGCAACTGATAAATTATATTACAAAAACAACATTGCATATACTTATGATGTGGCTATGCAATGCAAATTGACTATGCAATGCTATTGCGAATGATCTCATTGCCATATCGATGCTGAAACAATATATTGTGCAACTCTATTAGCCATGCCCAATACCTCAGACAGACGTGATCTGAGAATTTAACTGAAAACAAACAGGAAGTGCATTTTCAGATTTTAATTTTAGACTACAAGGGCAAACAATATTATTTTTTCCTAATGACGTGCACAGATAAATTGTTCACCACAAAACTAGCACTGTGAGCTAACAAAATCAACATGGTTAGTTTTGATTTCATTCATACTTTAAGTAAGCCATTTGTTCAAAATGTGCCAGGCTCAAACAAGTGAATATTTTCAAAGTTCAGAATTTGTAATTAGTCAACCTAATCTTCTGATTCTGCACTCGTAATGCTTATTCCCAGTGGGTCGGTTGGTCGCGTGGCAGCTGAGGTTGTGGGCAGAATGGCATTGGCAGCAGCTCAGAGTGGCGAGTGGTTCACCACAGTCAGAGACGCACAGCAGGACCCAAAACACAGTCAAACACTGAGTGCAAATGGCCCAAGAGCTGTTAAATATTTAATGTCTGACACCCCTTCTCACATGTCAAAAAAAAATAGAAGTCCTGTTGAGAGCCAAATGCTGCCCTGTAAAAGCAAACCGTTCGGGATATCCTTCACCACGCAAGTCTGTTTGTGCAATAAAAAACATATCAGAGAAATCTTTAATGAAATAAAAAAATGATACATTTAGCTTGGTTAGTGCATAATGTGTGTAATGCTTGAGTAGACATATGCTTGATATGCAATATACTGTGACCATGAACATTCACAATATTGATATTGTGGGCAGTTCAAAAAACTGTGCACTGAAACAAGTGTTGTATTAATGTAAATATCTACATCAGTTGTACATATTGAAGTTCTGTTTATTAAACAGGATTTATAGAGTTCAAGTCAGAATTATTAACCCTCCTGTGAAATTAAATTCTTTTAAAAATATTTCTCAAGTGCTATTTAATAATAATTAATATTAATATTTAATATTTAATTTAATAATAATTGTTTATTAATAAACAACTTGAAAGTGTATTCGGGATGAATAATCAAACTAATAATTAAATCGATTTTAATCTACTCACTTTATCATTTCATTCCTGAATGCTTGAAACTACTTTAAAAAGGCTTCAAACATGTCGGTGATACTGTCCTGTAAATGTTCACTCTGTTATGATTGAACTTTGAAATTAGTCCACAAATTACTTGACATCAAATCCTGTGAGGTAAAAGTTGCGCACAAGAATGCAAAATAAATAAATAAAAAAGGATGCTAAAACGCCATCTTGTGCAGCTTTAAATACTCTAACTTCTACTCACTTTTTTCCTTGCAGTATAATTTTTTATTTTTTTTATACTGGAACATATAACCAGTGGGAACAAAACAAACAAACAAATAATAATAATGATTATATATATATATATATATATATATATATATATATATATATATATATATATATATATATATATATATATATATATATATATATATATATATATATATATATATATACATATATATATATAATATATACATATATATATATAATATATACATATATATATATATATATATATATATATATATATATATATATATATATATATATATATAATATATATATATATATATATATATAATATATATATAATATATACAAATGCATCAATTCCACATGTGTGTGTGTGTGTGTGTGTTTAGAAATGTGTTGAAAAAAATCTTCTCTACATTAAACTGAAAATGGGGGAAAAAATAAACAGGGCGGCTAATAATTCTGACTTCAACTGTATATACAAATATATATTATACAAACATTGAAATATTACATTACCCCCGTCAAGCAAATAAATAAATAGAATAAGCATAAAATAATATTCCCTCAATGATGCTTAACCTCTAGAATTATATAAATGTTAAATTATGGATAATTATATTGTCGTCGTGGAGAAAGCTTTACTCCATTTGTTTTCAAAGATCTCTTTTTGTAATCGAAGTGCATGTGTCATTTTTTTTTCATTTCCTCAAGTTCTGCTAATATTTTGAACCATTCATTTTATTTGGTGGGTCTTCTTTATTCCATTGGCGGCTTATAGCATATTTACTTGTTGCCAGTAATATCGTAAATAGATTTCTATCCTCTTTTTGGATACTTGGATGCTTACGCTTCATCCCGCTCCATTTCGACCATGATGAAATGTACTTTGTTTAATGATTTTTCTGTTTGAAATAACTAAATCAAATCAAATCTTTTTCAAGTTTAATACTTCTGTCTCCTAGATAAAGCCTACAGTGTCATTTAAAGAGTCAATTTGCACACATATTTTAAATTCTGACGTCATTTGCTTGTTCTGAACCTGTTTGTGTTTCTTTCTGCTGTTTAACATAAAGGAAAATACACTGATGGTTGTTGGAAAAAAGTTCCATAGTACCTTTGTTCATACAGTGAATGTTTCCCCAACATTCTTGAGAATTTCTTGTTTCATGTTGAACAGAGGACAGAAATTCATAAAGGTTTACAACCACTCAAGTGAGTAAAGTGAAGAAAGATTATTTTTTTTAATTACAGAATTTATTGTCAAAATAAATGATTACATGCATTATTCGTGTAATATTAGTGTTCACATTTTGTTATTTTGTAGTAAAGCTGAATATTTCAAAGTGTAATAAGTCATAAGTGACAGGCCAGTTTTCCATTGAATTAAAAGTGATTGAGGTGTTATTGAGATGTGTGGGTTTTGTGGTTGCTGTAGATTAGTGTAGCATCAACTGCCTCGGGATAAAAGGAATGAGAAAAGGAACAAGCCAGTTAAAGCTGATTTGATACATAAGCAACAGTGATGAGCTGTTTATACTAAGTTCCTTTTATTTAAAGTTAGCAAACTAGAACTGATGGCATTATGATTATCCCACTCTTGTTCCGTTTGCACTTCAAAGGGATAAGCCGCTTTGGAAAATAATTGCTCATTTATACATTGAAGTGTTTGGTGTGCACTGCAGCAGTAAATGGAATCCAGGAGCCTTAAATGTAAAGCTTCTTAAAATGGAAAAGTGTGTAATTTTTTTGTTCCCAGCTTAATTGAACAAATAAGCTGTTCGTTGATTGATTTCTACACAACACTGTTCCTGTATTTGAATATTATATTAATGCCATATTTTTATTTTTATATTTTATTATATAGTTCTGTATTTTTAATAGTGTTTACTATGTTATTATCAACACTGTGATGTAATGACAAAAGTCTTGTCGCTTATCCAAGTTTTAGGAACAACAAATAATACCTGGACTTCTAGTTGATCATTTGGTATCAGAAGTGGCTTATATAAAAGGCAAAGGCCTCTAGATTGCGCTTATTTTACCAAAAAAAATATGATCATGCTTTGATTTTTTTGACTGTACAGTATAGAATATAAAGTAATGGTGCAGTGGGAAAAGAATTAATATTGTGTATGACTCCTATGAGCTTGGAGGACTGCATCCATACATCTCTGCAATGACTCGAATAACTTATTAAAAAAGTCATCTGGAATGGCAAAGAAAGCGTTCTTGCAGGACTCCCAGAGTTCATCAAGATTCTTTGGATTCATCTTCAATGCCTCCTCCTTCATCTTACTCCAGACATGCTCAATAATGTTCATGTTTGGTGACTGGGCTGGCCAATTCTGGAGCACCTTGACCTTCTTTGCTTTCAGGAGCTTTGATGTGGAGGCTGAAGTATGAGAATGAGCGATATCCTGCAGAAGAATCTGTCCTCTTCTGTGGTTTGTAATGTAATTGGCAGCATAAATGTCTTGAGGCCGTTGATGTTGCCATCCACTCTGCAAATCTCTTGCACACCTCCATACTAAATGTAACCCCAAAACCATGATTTTCCTTCACCAAACTTGACTGATTTCAGTAAGAATCTTGGGTCCATGTGGGTTCCAATTGGTCTTCTGCAGTATTTTTGATGATTGGGATGCAGTTCAACAGATGATTCAGAATCAGAATCAGTTTTATTGCCAAGTGTGCTTCACACACAAGGAATTTGTTTTGGCTACAGAAGCTTCCAGTGTACATAAAGTGACAAGTGACAACACAAAATAAATATGAAAAAAGACGATAAACATTAAACAGAGATGCAATTAGTCCAAAAAGATCTGGATGAGATCTGGATTCATCTGAAAAATCTACCTTCTGCCACTTTTCCAAATGATCAACTAGTAGTCAATTTATTATTTGTTGCTCTGACAACTGGGATCAACGACAGAACTTTTGTCAGGTAGTGCATTTAGTATTCCATGAGGCCACAGGACAAGATTTGTGAATTGCAAGTCACAATGTAGCAGCAAACACTGAAGGTCTGAAATTCATTCTTATTACATGCAAAGTATTTCCTATTATATTTTTCTTCTGCAAAAAGTCTTAGCTGGAGTTTTTACATTTTTAAAATCATTTTAAATGTAGAATGGCACGGTGGCTCAGTGGTTAGCACTGTCGCCTCACAGCATAAGGTCACTGGTTTGAGTCCCGGCTGGGCCACACTGTAAAAAAAATCCTGGTTACCTTACATTTTTAAGCTGAATCAAATTAACCTTATTAGTCCTTCAAACTTATATTATGTTAAACTGACTTAAAACAGCTTGCTTAGCATATAAAATTAAGTTAGAACATGATTAATTTAGTTTAATAAGTTACAATGTACTAAAAACCTTTGCTGTCACGACTAATTGATCATATAATATTTTACAGAGCAGTTGGCATTTCTATGTGGAGTTTGCATGTTCTCCCCGTGTTTGCGTGGGTTTCCTCCAGGTGCTCCGGTTTCCCCCACATGCGCTATAGGTGAATTAAATAAACTAAACTGGCCATAGTGTATGGGTGTGAATGAGTGTGTATGGATGTTTCCTAGTACTGGGTTTGGGGCTGGAAGGGCATCCACTGCGTAAAACATATGCCGGAATAGTTGACAGTTCATTCTGCTGTGACAAGCTCTGAAATAGAGACTAAGCCGAAGGAAAATGAATAAAGGAAACATGAATTTTAAATGTAACAAAAAGTCGCCTTAAGAATTTATGAATCATATATATATTTTTCCAATTGGCTACAGAACAAACCACTGTTGCCCAAAGACTTCCCTAATTAACCTTACTTGCCTACTCAAATTAATTAACCTAGTTAAGCCTTTAAATTGCACTTTAACTGAATCTTGCAAGTTATATATTAATCTTTAATGCAAAGAAAACAAATTTGTTATTAATTCCATTGTTTAAAGATGTGTGAATTAATTTTCATAGGAGGGCTAATGATTTTGTTATTAAGTGTAACTTACTGTTAATCGACATGTGTTCAAAAGTAGATCAAATGCAGTACCGCTTACTATACAGTATATGATTTTTGGATGCAGTGATTGTCTCCTACATAAATTAGAGGTGTGTTTATTTGTTTAGGGGAAGTTCAGAATTCGGCATTTTGTAACTCAAAGTAATGTTGTTTAAAGCCCATCATAAATTTACTGAGCTTCTGCACAAATTTTATTTCTAAGTATGTTGACCCAAAACTCTAATGCTTTAAAAGGTTTGTACAGGGATCAAAATATAAATCCAAGGTTTAAACCAAGGCTTTTGAAGAGACATGGTCACTTTATAAGATTAACAGATTTAATTTAGGTTTATTAAAGGGATAGTTCACTTCAAATATGAACATTTTCTTATTTCCTCAACATGGTTCTAAACATTTATGAGTTTCTTTCTTCTTTTGAACACAAAACAATATATAAAAAAAAGTTTGAAGAACGTTGGAAAATTTAGAAAGTATATTTTGTTCCTACTACGGAAGTCAATGAATGTTTTTTCAGTACAGTACAGTATATTTCCCTTTGTGTTCAACTGAAGAAAAACACATATGTTTGGGACAAATTGAGGATGATTAAATGACATAAGAATTTTAATGTTTGGATAAACTATCCCTTTAACATAACTAAATGTAGTTTTAATCCAGTTACAGAAATCAGTTTGATTTGATTAAAATATCTCAATTTGTGTGCAAATGTGAATAATAGTCTGATGCGTTTAGACCAATATGAGGTGAGTAAATAATGACAGTATTCCCACAAAATCTGTGTTTATCTCCCCTAGAATTCCTTCCCATGCCATGTTTTTAAAGCATTTGTTTCATGTACCTGTGTTGCTATTTATGCATGTGTACACATGTACGATGCTTTGTTCGGCAGCGCTATTGCTGTTTTTAGATCAGATAACCTTAGATAACCACTTTTCCCTTTGATTTTGTTACTTCAGAGGACTTGTAGTAGGTGGATGCGCTGTCTTTGTGATAGACAGCGAGTAAAAACGACATGCACAAAAGCCAAGAGGCTTTGTTCTGTTGCACTTTTGCACATGAAAAAAGTTGAACTCTTCAAGCACTTGTTGACAACTTTGTCAGATAATTACTGAAAGTTCCACTGAAAAATGAATCTAGTTTTGACATAAGAGTGTGGTATTATTTGACATGATACATGTGGTATTAAGATGTGTTTTGTCAATTAATCATCATCAACAACAACTAGGGATGCACAATATATCCTTTCAGCATTGATATAGCAATAAAGCACCGATTTAAAACAAGGTGCTGTTCAGCCAAACAAAGAAAAAGAGAAACATTAACACCAAGGACAATATAAATTTCACCCCAGAATAAGACCTAACATAATTATCACACTAACTATATTTACAGTCAAAGCCAAAAGGCAAAGGTGGGTTATGAGTTTGACTGTAAACTCATGCAGACTGTTCTAATAGAAACTGGAAGGCTATTCCAGAATTTTGGAGCAGCAATATTAAAGACTCGGTCACATCGAGATTCATATTTAGCCTGAGGAACATTTAATAGTCTCTGTTTGGATGACCTAAGAGACCTTAGAGGATTATGAACAGATAATAAATCAGGCAAAGCTTTAAAAAACAGCAGAAAAAGTTTCAAATCTATTCTATAATGGATTGGGAGCCAATGCAAAGATGTTAATTGTTCTGGTCTAGTTTTAGCCGCAGCATTTTTTTCCCACTTGAAGGCAATTAAGAGAAGTTTGATTAATACCCATGTAAATGTAATCACAGTAATCTATCACAAATGGATGTGGCTGGAAGGGCATCTGCCACTGAAAATATGTGCAAGAGTAATTAGTGTTGGTGCTGTGGTGACCCCTTGATAAATAAGGACTAAGTCTAAGGAAAGTGTGTGAGTGAGCACAAATGGACAACATTGAATATACAGGGTATTCAAAGGATCTCAAATGTTTCAACCACTTCCCGATGTAGTCAAAAACTCACTGTACACATCATTGTGTAGAAACTATAGGGCTGAGCAATGAAATGATATGGATAATTATTTTCACAGCTATTACACTGGCTTTCAGGAATCATTATTATGATATTGAGAAAGCAATAAAGCTGATATGAGGCCGCTATAATAAATGTACAGTACATTATACATACACACTAAATGCATGAATATTTATTAAAGCATAAATTAAATGCATTTGAGTTAAAACTGTTACTGTATGATTCATTTAATACTTCACTCATATAATTACATAATTGCTAAGGTTAAATATGTAGGGTGTATATCAAATGCTTTAAAGTTTCGACCACTTCCAGAGGTAATCAAAAACTTGTATAGAAATCACAGGGCTGAGCAAATAAAAGGACATGGGTAATTGAGTCCCACTTTATATTAAGTGGTCTTAACTATAGGTACTCACATAAAAAAAAAAATAAGTACAACATACTTATTGTGTTTATATTGTATTGAGGTGGGATATGGGTGAGGTTTGGGAAAGGTTTGGTGGTATGGGTAGGTTTAAGGGTAGATTAAGGTTTAAGGGATGGGTCAACAGTGTAATTGCAGATTTGTTTAAAAAAAAATAAGTACAATTTAAAAATATGTAATAAAAACATTGTACCAAATGATTCATTTAAATGTAATACATAGTAATTAAAGCCACTTAATATAAAGTGGGCCTGATAATTGATGCTATAAAACAGGAAAACACTTTGCCATGAGCAATCCATATAGAAGCCACATGGATTTACCATGGATTTACTGTAGTACTAGTAACAGGACCATTGTGTTGTGGCAAGACTAGGAGACACAGTATATTTAAATTTATTATTATTATTATTATTATTATTAATAATAATAATAATAATAAAAATGACATCCATTAAATATGTTTAAGTACTGAGTACTGAATATACAGAGTGATTGTTTTAAGCTGTTGCAGTTGTGCATTTGTATTTATTGTATTCGGGATAGTGTTTTTCATGTAATTATCATAAAAAATATATATTAGTTGGTAGTTTTATCTATAAGGTTATGATAATATGTTTGTAAGTTTAGTATAAAATTAAATCAAAATATTTAAATATGTATGTAATTTTTTTACATACATATACGTAAGATATTATACACAAATTCAGCTAACAGAAACCTGTTTCATTTAATATCACCCATAGAGCATGCGTGAGCTAATACAATAATTGGGGTCACACTTTTAAGGTGCAATTCTTGCTATTAACAAACCATAACACATTTAGCTCAAACTGATTTTCTGTAAATAGTTAATGTTTTCTTAGTTAGTAAGTTTACTATTAGGTTTACTATTGGGCATTAGGTATGCAGGACAAGATCATACAGAATATGCACTTTAAGTACTGAAAAACTGCCTTTATCGTAATCATAGACAGATAATAATCCACTAGTTAATAATGAGAGTTGGTACTTAAACCAAAGTGTCACCGTTAATTGCTCTGTAATATATTTTGTTAAGATTGTAAAAGATTTGAAGCTTTCTTAATGCAAAGCTTTACCATAATAAAAATTGTTCCTTAGATTTTTGAAATTTTCATCTGATGTTTGTCATGCTCTAAAGTGGTGCAATGATTTTGAAGAGCCACAAAAGGACATCTCTGCCTACATGCCTAATTTTTATTTTACAATATTAAAAGCCTATACATATACAGTACCTGACCATAGACCTTGGAGAAGAAATCAAGGAAGTGGTCAAAAGTAGACTACACTGTATGTGTATGTATATATATATATATATATATATATATATATATATATATATATATATATATATATATATATATATATATATATATATATATATATATATATATATATATATATATATATATATATATATATATATATATATATATATATACACATATATATATATATATATATATACACATATACAGTGTAGTATACTGTATATCCAAATGCGAACAGTTAGGGGAAAATTATTCAACAAATCTTTTTTTTTTTTTTTTTTTTTTTTTTCAGGGAAAAATATTCTAAAGGACCTGTTGACATGGAATTGAACAAGATTTTGGTAAAACCTAAACAATAAAAATATAACAAAACAAACAAACGAAAAATGTTATGTGTAATAATAATGAAATGACACAAGGAGAATGTACTGAACAATTGTATTTAATACTTTATATAAAAGGCTTTTCTGGTAATGGTAGTTTAAAGACGCCTCTCATATGGAGAATAAAGTCACATGCATTGCTCAGATTATTTTTTACAGACTTCAACAGACTTCTGTACAAACAAAAATCTTAATGTTCTGTAGTTCTCGCCTATCAATCTAATCTTTATTTTGTATTTTATATTGGATTCAAGTCAGGTGATTGGCTAGGCCATTCTACAGCTTGATTTTCATTCTCTGAAAGTATTTGAGGGTTTCCTTTTCCTGCTGAAATTTTCACTCTGGTTTCATCTTCATCATTCTGGTAATGTAGATGTTGGACTGAAGCAACTGATATTAATTTACACTGAAGAAAGGCAGAGGGTTGCTGAATAAGAGTGATCTACTGAGAAATTTCAGCTGCTGTCTGGGCTTTCACTGCCTTTCTGCACCTCCCTTTCTTCATGTGTTCAATACTTTTTTCCTGTGTCATTTCATTTTATTACACATAACTTCATTTGTAAACTAATTAATATTGTTTTATTTGCATACATGGATTTCCTTGGTTGTTACCAACAATTTCAAGTCAATAGCACTTTTAGAAATATGTTTTCTGAGATAAAATGGTGACGTGTTCAATACTTAATTCAGTCAATATATTACTTATTGTCACGTAAACTATTAAAAATGTCAATAAAAGTGAGAAGAGAAACTTGTTGGAGGAAAGATCAAGGTCTACTTAATGCATTTAATACAAATCTAAAGCTTTAATAATAATAATAATAATAATAATAATAATAAAAATAATGAACATTAATGATAAAATATGGCTAATTTACAGTTGTTTTACAGTGCAAAAGTAGACCAATAGATTCTAATGCATCTTACTACCAGGTAAAACAAGGCCTAAAATGAGGATGTGTAAATGTAACATGACTTACTTTACAATTTTTATGGTAAAGACTTAATCTGTTCATCTTAGAAGCTTAATTATTTAATTCAAGCCTTAAATAAACGTAAAAAAAACAAAGGATTTAACATTGATTGCTTATTAATGCCAAAAACTCAATGTGCTGAATTTGCCATTAACCATAATGTTTGGTGCCCACATTTTAATCCATATCCTGTTTCCTGCCTATCCTCATATAACTTTGATGAAAGCAGTGCAGTTGAGCAGTAAAGTCCGCTAAAAGGTCACTCTCCATCTCAGTGATGTAATTCAATGCTGGCAATCTGGAGCACGTCAAAGCAAAGCATTTGGGTGAACGTGTGCGCACATGTAAGAGTGAGCATGTGTTCATGACTTTCATGCATGTTTGCGCATGTCTCCAAACAGAAAAGTGTCACAATTCTGGTAAGGCTAGATGCTCTGTCATCAAGTATGGGATGTAGAGAACACAGGGGCGTTATAGCCGCTTTTGGAAATTTCTAAGTTCATCCCTTCCACTTTGAAGCTGATAATCATTATATTTTAAGAGTTTTATTTTGTTTGGCTGCAGGGCAGATGAAAAAAATAGCACCTCGGCCTGTAAAATTGTGACTTTATGACCAAGCAGAAGCATTTGCTGGAAGCAGGCAGTGCACTTTTTTAAAAAGATTTTTTTTATATGCATTACATTGGTATGATTTATCCCTCAATTTGGATTTTTTTTTTTTTCAATTTAATTAATACATTTATTAATTAAGTAATTAATTCTTCTTCTTCTTCTTCTTCTTCTTCTTCTTCTTCTTCTTCTTCTTCTTCTTATTCTTGCTGTTGTTATTATTATTATTATTGCTATTTTTATTGCTGTTATTATTATTATATTATTATTAAGAAATGTGACGCTGGACCACAAAACTAGTCATAAGTGTAATTTTTATGGAAATTGATTGAGATTTATACATTAATATTTGGTGATATGCTACTATTTGAAAATCTGGAATCTGAGAGTTTGAAAAATCGAAATACTGAGAAAATCAGGTTTACAATGGTCAAAGTTTCGAAATTAAGTTCTCAGCAATGCCCATTACCAATTCAAAAATTAGTTTTTATATGTGTGGTAGGAAATTTTAAAATTTGCTCACAATAGATGATCTTTACTTAATTTTACAATGATTTTTGGCAGAAAATGTATCATTTTGACCCATGCAATGCATTTTTATAGCCAGAATATACCAGTGTGACGTACAATAAGACCATGGTCACATACTGTTTGTCTTTATGGTTTTAGTCTTAGATTTATAATGTAAATATACTATTAAGAGTATCCTACACTCAAAAAAATATAAAAAATGTATATTTTTTACTTGTTCAAACTACTCATTTAAAATGAGCTGAAACAACACAATTCTTGATATTCCATTGGGACAACTTGTTGTATGTTCAATCCACATAAATTTGTTAAAGTGTTAAGTTGACCTAATCGATTTGTGTTGGGACAACATTAATAAGTTGTGTGGAACCCTGCATTTTTTACAGTGTAATCTTAAGAAGGCTGCTTATATTTGATAAAAAAAAATACATTGTAAATTACAACTGTATATTATGAAATAATATTACATTTTAAAATAATTGAGTTCTATTTTAAGATAAAAAAAAAAGTAGTTTACTCCTGTGATGGCAAAGCTGAATTTTTACAGCCATTACACTGGTATTCAGTTTAAAGGGATCCTTCAGAAATCAAATATGATGATTTTCTGGTTAAGTAATATTTTAAAACAATTTTGAAAACGATTTATTTAGTAAAACTTTAGTTTAAGTTTGTTTTTAGTTCAATATTTTGCTAAAGTCTTGTTCTAGAGATAATAGTATATGGAAAATACATATCATGGACGTGTGATAAATGGTTGACACTTTACAATATGTTGTATTAGTTAATGTTAGTTAATGCATTTACTAACATGAACAAACAATGAACAATACATTTATTACAGTATTTGTTCACGTGAGTTAACGTTAGTTAATGAAAATACAGTTGTTCATAGTTCATGTTACTGTAACTCACAATGCATTAACTAATGTTAACAAGCATTGGATGTTAATTATGCATCAGTAAATGTTAAACTGTGATTAATAAATGCTGTACAAGTAATGTCCATAATTAGTTCATGTTAGTAAATACATTATAACGTTAACTAATGAAACTGTTGTAAAGTGTGACCAATGCATTAAATTTATTTTATGCATTGGTTGTTTATCTCAATTTGACCAATCAGATGGGGCCTTACTATCTTTATCCAGCCAATCAGAGTCAGGATTTCTGCTGAGGTTTTCACTCATTCATAGTGTATTTAAAGACTAAATGTTTGCACCTTGACATTTTTCTTAGTCTGAATTGGAATTAATTGAATCTGAAAATCTCTTTTACCTATTTATTTTAATATCATGAAACGGTTAAATGATTTAAAAACATGGGCAATAAAAAATATCATTTGTCTATAGAGTTGTCATATTGTAAGAAAAATCATTATTGCAATTCTCTACAAACAGTATCACATATTACATATTTTTCCAGTATGGTGCTGCCCTATTAAGTACCAATTGCCACTATTAACTACTGGCTTATAACCTGTTCATTTATAAGATAATGGCTGGTTTATTAGTAATAACAAAGTATGATTTTATTCTACATCCCTAATCCGACCCAATACAGAAATCCAACTACCACCTTACTAAATATTAATAAGCAGCAAATGAATACTTTGAGTGTGACCAAATTTATTTAGTAATGTAAATGTGATCACATTGAGTTTAATGCTCCCAAACATTTGGATGGGTGCCCATTTTCTTATCCACACAAACATACTATACACTTATTGTTCTTAACAATGGCTTGAGCAATAGTTTCGAAAATCCCCCTGACAAAAGAACTATTAATTCAGTGTATGATACTGTCCCGTCTACGTTTACCTCATGGCAATGGTTCAGTCAGTTTCTCAAGTGTGACTGATGGGCCTTTCCCAAACAATGTGAACATTATCTATTTACCACTGAAAAACAGCTCACATCATTGGAATCAAAGTCAAAGCCAGCATGCTTGTGTTTGCTTGCCCCGTATTGCAGTGGCTAGTGCTCTGTTTTTG
Organism: Danio kyathit; assembly: GCA_903798195.1. Classification (NCBI taxonomy): domain Eukaryota; kingdom Metazoa; phylum Chordata; class Actinopteri; order Cypriniformes; family Danionidae; genus Danio; species Danio kyathit. Next base: position 45,346,661 of record LR812527.1, on the reverse strand, counting down.
GAACTTGTACCAAACACTAGGGGATCGATTTTATTTTAAAATACATTGAAGTAAAAATACTTTTCAATGACAAAAATAATAATAATTGGTATTAATAACAATAAAAAAGCTTCTATTTTTTAAAAGCATCTCAAATTTTGCTCTTTTTATAATAGTTTCTTAAGTGCAATCCATTTGGTTGTTTGTAAATCACCCATTTATATAAATAAATAATAGAAGCAAAACTGACATTTTTTTATTGAATAAATCCATCCATCGTATTCATGTATTATGTTTGACAAATTATGGCTGTTTTTCACCTATCCATCTATAAATCCATCCATCCATATATATCCATCCATCCATCCATCCATCCATCCATCCATCCAATTCATCCATCCATCCATCCATCCTATCCATCCATCCATCCATCCATCCATCCATCCATTCATCCCATCCATCCTATCCATCCCATCCCACCCCATCCCATTCATCCATCCATCCATCCATCCATCCATTTATCCAATTCATCCATCCATCCATCCATCCATCCAGCCTATTCATCCATCCTATCCATCCATCCATCCATCCAATCCATCCATCCTATTCATCCACCCATCCTATCCATCCATCCTATCCATCCATCCAGCCTATTCATCCATCCATCCATCCTATCCATTCAATCCATTCCATTCCATCCATCCATCCATCCATCCATCCATCCATCCATCCATCCTATCCATCCATCCATCCATCCATCCAATCCATCCATCCTATTCATCCACCCATCCTATCCATCCAGCCTATTCATCCATCCATCCTATCCATCCAATCCATCCATCCTATCCATTCAATCCATTCCCTTCCATCCATCCATCCATCCGTCCTATCCATCCATCCAATCCATCCATCTCATCCATCCCATCCATTCCATCCACCCCATCCATCCAATTCATCCATCCCATCCTATCCATCCTATCCATCCCATCCATCCCATCCATCCATCCATCCATCCATCCAATCCATCCATCCTATCCATCCATCCTATCCATCCATCCATCCATCCTATCCATTCATCCAGCCTATTCTTCCAATCTTTCCATCCATCCTATCCATCCAATCCATCCATCCTATCCATCCGATCCATTCCATCCATCTATCTGTCCATCCATCCTATCCATCCTATCCATCCCATCCATCTCATCCATCCAATTCATCCATCCCATCCTATCCATCCTATCCATCCATTCATCCATCCATCCATCCATCCCATCCCATCCTATCCTATCCTATCCTATCCATCCATCCTATCCATTCCATCCATCCGTCCTATCCATCCATCCAATCCATCTCATCCATCCCATCCCATCCATCCAATTCTTCCATCCCATCCATCCCATCCATCCATCCATCCATCCATCCATCCATCCATCCATCCATCCATCCATCCATCCATCCATCCATCCATCCATCCATCCATCCATCCATCCTATCCATCCATCCATCCATCCTATCCATCCATCCATCCATCCATCCAATCCATCCATCCTATCCATCCGATCCATTCCATCCATCCATCCGTCCATCCGTCCTATCCATCCATCCAATCCATCCATCCTATCCATCCATCCAATCCATCCATCCCATCCATTCCATCCCATCCATCCATCCCTCCATCCATCCATCCATCCATCCATCCATCCATCCATCCATCCATCCTATCCATCCATCCATCCATCCATCCTATCCATCTATCCTATCCATCCATCCTATCCTATCCCATCCTATCCCATCCTATCCCATCCTATCCCATCCATCCTATCCATCCATCCATCCATCCATCCATCCATCCATCCTATCCATCCTATCCATCCATCCATTCCATCCAAACGAACCTTGGAGCGGTTTGTTTGTGGTGAGAACATGACTTGAACTAGAACAGACCCAACCACAAAAAGTAAGCGCTTTACAAACAATTTTAAACAGAGAAAGAGAGGGAAAAACATTACCTGATCTATCGTTGGTAATATTTCTGAAAGATGACCATGTCGCTGTTTAGCTAAATTATTCATGCCTCTTCCTGAAGTGACTTGTGATGCGCCTTTGCATTTGCAGTCACATGACTGCATTTTGGTTCTTTTCAACTAATTCGGACCAAAGCAATAAGTGGGGTGTGAAAAGGACCCAAAAATGGTAGAAAAATGCTACAATGTATCATTAGTGGCCCTTAGTCCGGACCAAATGAACCGAACAGATGTGAAAGCACCCTAAGATATGCTTGATGCTATTCGCAGGTTTGGCATGCTGTCCTGTTCGAAAACCCTAAGCTCTGAGAAAATTGAGCCCAGGGCTCCCGTCTGGTCAATTAGCATGTAAGGGGGTCCAAGATCAGGTAGTTCTCGAGAGCTTCCCCTGGTAAAGGAGGAAAAGGAGGAGATGGGGTGAAAGGGAGGATTTTTCCAAAACGAAGATAAGGCAGTAGGGTGAAATCTGTCTATTTATTGTAAGCTTGGATCAATCTGATTGGTTTATCGCTGATTACAGACAAGAGACCAGCTGCGATCAGTTAATGTGCTCCTCTCGAAATTAGTTTATAAAACTTCATATATTATTTGCATTTAATTTATTAATTGTATACATATTTTATGATTTTTATCTTGTTTTCTACTAAATATTGTTAAAATGTAAATAATTTTTGGCCAAATTAAACATTTGGTCACTTTACTTTAGGATGAAATTCTAGATTATATTAAATCGTTAGCTATGACTAGGCCCACATGGAATCTGCACACATTTCCACAGATTTTTAGCCCATCATTGAGTCTGTTTATTTACTTGTGTAAATCTATATTTGTCTATATCTGTTTTTTAAATTAATTTCAGTAATATTATTGACTAATATGAAACTGTTCATATGATTTATTTACAATCCAGTTTGTAAAGTAATATTTTCTGTCCTTTAGTAGATATATTTTATAAGATACTTGCTTTGTTTACCAAATAAGTGGATCTAATTGGATTTGCATTGTAAACATTAAAGAAAAGTTTAAATATTTAATATATTATGTTTTTAGTCACGATACACCCAAAATCATCCGCATAAATCTGCAGATGTTTTTGCAAAATTTTAAGCAGAAATAGCAAAAAATGTCCACAGATTCTGTCTGGCCCTAGCTATGACTTTTACCTTAATACACTCGTAATAAGCTGTTTTCTTTAATACAGTTGTATTTAATATAATTTGTACATTGTGTATAATTTGTACTGTAATTTTATAGCTGCTTTCTTTTTGATATGCAAGTATGGATGGACGAAGATGGTTTTCATTTTAATATGCCATGTTCAAATGAAAATGCAGCAGATTAAACAAAGCCTTGATCTGTAAGCTCAGTTGTCATTTGTAAGCCCTGCTCACCAGAGAGTCTTTGTTCACCTTTAAGATCTATTTCAAGTCATTTCCAAGTTGAAAAACAAAGGATCTTTAAAGTGCCCCGCTTGACCAAAAGTATGTAGACACCCCCTTAATTACCCCCCCCCCCCCCACCCCCAGCCCCTTAATCGTAATGCTACCCTATACAGTGACATTGTAAAGATTTGTGTTCTTCTGACCTTATGGCAGCAGTTTAAGCAAGGGTCTTTTTTTCCTGACAATACCCTCAGCACAAATTGCTCCATTAACGCCTGTGGTTTAGAAAATGACATGTTCAACAAGCACATGTAAGTGTGGTGTCCAGGTGTCCACATACTTTTGGCTGTAATTTATAACTATATCAGTCCTTCTTTGGAAGTTCACAATTTACAGTATGTCACCTTTAATGGACTTATGAATGGTAAAACACCTGATTATTACACTTTTTTTGACACTGGCTCTTCAGAGTTTAACAGTAGATCACCTGCAGAAAATGAGTTTAAATTATCATCATCAATCTCTGAAACATCCAGGTTTTTATGGATGTTTTAGTAGGGCCTTTCACACTGTGCATAACCCTGGGTTATACTGTAGTCAGGAAATGTTTTAAAAGGTGTCTTCTGGAGGAATTTTACAATGTTTATCATTGATCAAACTGAAACTTATTTGACTTTTGATCAGTATTGTTGTTATTTGTTGTTACTTCCTCACACACACTGAGGAAGGCATTGAGCCAAACATTTGTGTTCACATATATGTGAAATAAACGATATAATGCAACTCAATAAGTGCACATCATGACCTTTTGAGTTATTCTGTTTAATAAAATTAATGCACCAAAATCAAACAATGCAGAAACAGAGTGTGTACCTCACTATGATTTATATTTTGTGCAATGATTGATTAAGAAACAGGTATGATTGTAAATTATATATTGAATATTTAGCGTAAGTGTTGCCGTGAATATAGCCAGTGCTGCTGATATGGCATTAAAACATAAATAAATAAACTGGGTTATTATTGTTTCATCTCTGGTTAAGAATGCACTTGTCAGAAGCAGGGTTAGTACTGTTTTTACTGATCCTGGGTTAGCAATGTATTTGCATATTTAGGTTGGAAACTGTAAAACAATTGTAGTGTTTATATGTTTACAGCTATACTCTTAGCAATTTACAGCCAATTATGTGTCTCATTTGAACAGATAAGGAAACACAACATAATATTTAAACTGTCATTTTAGTGTTTAAGTGGGACGGTGATGGAAAAATGTCAACTTTATTTTATCGACTCTCTTGTCTAAAATAAAATAAATTAATGTTATATATTAATTGAGCTGCAGATTTATGTGTTTTTCAAAGAAAATTTCACTTTAATGCAAATAAGCATTAATTTTTTTTATTTTTTATTTGCTTGTTTATTTAACAGGGACAATACACTTTACATTGTTATACTAAGATAACAGATGTTGTGTACATAGGGCATATAGCATAAAGCTAATTTGCAGCCCTTGTCCCTGGTTAGGCTTTACATTAAAAAATAAACAAACAAGGAAAAAACAAACATGTACAATATATACAGAGTCACAAACATAAAATGTAAGCCAATCTGCATAAAGAGAAATGGAAACCTGACCAACCTGAAAGAATAATACTTAATGCTCACATTGCTGTAAAGATTTCAACCATTCTTTTAGCTTTACAGAAAAAAACTGGGAGTTCTGATTGTTACTTTAAATCAACAGGCATGGCATTCCATAAATGTGAACCTTTTACTGAAAAGGATGACTGACCCACAGCGGTTCTGCATCTGCTGATTCTACAATTCCCACTTACTGCCCCTCAAGTCTTTGCCCCATCACTGCTGAATTTATGTATCAACTCACAGACTACTTTAGGGGCAAGACCATGTATATACTTAAACATGTTTTTTAAAGATGAGAGCTCTAAAAAAACATCAAAACTTAAGTTATATTTTTTAGTATTTTTTAAGAATTTGACAATTGTGCCATTTTATTGGTTTCTGATCCAATACTTTTAAAGTTTGTTCGTAAAGTGACATTACAGGCTTAACAACTGACTGAGTAGCTTGACCCCAGATTATTGCACAATAAGACATACGTGATAACATCATAGCATGCACAAACATTTGCGCTGCTTGCTCAAATGCTCAAAAGTGGCATTTATAATGCACAAATTTATAATGTTGCAAATTATATATTTTTGTTATTTAAATACATTCAGTTCAAGTCAAGTTGAGCTTTACATACAGTGGAACCAAATGTAATAAGAGCTATAATTTAAACCTATACATTATTTTCATCAGAAAATAATAAGAATAAGCACTGTGACAGTGGCTCAGTGGTTAGTACTGTCGCCTCACAGCAAGAAGGTCGCTGATTTGAGTCTCGGCTGAATCAGTTGGCATTTCTATGTGGAGTTTGCATGTACTCCCCGTGTGGGGTTTCCCCCACAGTCCAAAAACAAGCGCTATAAGTGAACTGAATAAACTAAATTGACCATAGTGTATGTGTGTAAATGAGTGTGTATGGGTGTTTCCCAGTACTATGTTTCAGCTGAAAGGGCATCCACTGTGTAAAACATATGCTGGATAAGTTGGCGGTTCATTCCGCTGTGGCAACCCCTGATGAATAAAGGGACTAAGCTGGAGGAAAATGAATAAATGATTGAAGAATAAGCACCAAATTTTCATAATAGATTTATGATTAATAAAAGATGATGTGACTTGAAGACTGGAGTAACATCTTAATTTTCCATTACCTAAAATTAACATACAATTTTGAAATGGCCTAAAAAAGTAAAGTTATTTTAAATTGGAAATCAGTTCCTAAGTTTAGCTTTTTTGTTGTATTTTATCAAATAAATGCCTTATTAAGCATTATAAATGCCTTATTAAGCATTATTGAGCACATTTTAAAAACATTTTTACATTGCCGCCAACATATAGTGCATTTCCTGATTTAAAAAAATAATTGATTACGTTAAATTAAAGACAATGGGTGTGACTCTATGCAATTTTTTTCCTTCAATGTTCAATTTTCCTTTATATTGTTTGGTGTAATTGATTTAGCTTTTCATTAGCTTGTCTTTTTCTGGTCTTTTATTAGGTTTATTGTATCATTGTACAACACATTGGTCAATAGTTTGTTTAATATTGTTAATATTGTTTGTTTACCACACACACACATGCAGATTATAGTATTCTAAGGCTGTGTGCCAGTTTATTTATTTACTATATTTTGCTGCTGTTTCTGTTTTAATTAGGCTACCTCTGTACAACACTTGTGTTTTGAAATGTGCTTTATAAATAGCTAAACTAAATTACAGTAAAGCTAATTACTTTGTTAGTGTAATCTATAGTCTAAACTGGTTTGCATGGTCCAGTTAGCCTCTGCTGGTAGAAGCCATAACTACATCTTTGCACAGTCAAAGACATCTATCTTAATTGACGAAAGCAGCCATTTACTATGATGCAATTGTTTTTGGTTGCAGATTAATTAATCTGTTTTAATAACTGAAATTCGCCAACGACCAATTTTATCATCACATCAATGCTCAAGACTGTGTGCCAATCAGAATTAATTAAAGTTGTTAATGCCAATTAAAATTAATTAATTAATCTCTATGATAACATAAAGTGGCAGCTCAGCTTCTAAAACACTGATATCAAAATATGCAGATACTTCCGATTTTATAATTTAACATTTCATAAAAGATTAAATCAGTCTGATCTCTAAAAATCCACAGCAATATAATCTAAAATATAATTTAATAAAAAAAATGTAAATTTCCAGTTGATTCTGTAAATGATTAAAGAGTTCTGAAAGGGGAAACAATGCCATTTCCAAGCCTCACAGTGGCATACAGTGCTTTTTAATAAGCAGATCTAAGCAAATCACCTATGTTTAATCTGAAAAAACAAACAAACAGACATTTTCAAAAAAGAAAAGACATTTTCGACATGTTAAACAATGTAAGCAACTGACTCCTGTGTTTATAGACGGTGATTTTTAGAAATGTCTGATTAAAATAAAATAATCAGCCAAGTTTTGTTGTATAGTTTCCTAAAAGGCAGCAGGATATCCGTCAGCTTCAGTGAGGACACAGATAATCAGGAAAACCGCAGGAGTCTTAGGTTCTTTAGGATCCTTCATAACAGATTGATTCCTATCTTACGGGGAGAGAGAGAGAGAGAGAGAGAGAGAGAGAGAGAGGGACTGCTAATTGGGATTTAATCCCCTTTATTGACCATGAATACATTCCGGGACTTCTCTAAATGATTCATTTGAAGATAAGATTTTAATAGCTTAATGTTTGGACAATTAATCTCATAAGAGCCTTTTTCCCTCCCCTCCTGTTAAGCATCAAGAGCTGCACCATCAGGAAACCAAGCTGAATTAATCCATTACATTTGTATGCTGATTTAACTTTTTTCTTTTCCTGTGAGATTTGCAGCTTTTTTTTGGATTAGAGCAGTTTTATGTATTATTATTTTTTAAATAATTAAACTGCACCTCAAAGGATAATATAATTCCCAGTACTGGGTTGCGGCTGTGTAAAACATATGCTGGAATAGATGGTGGTTCATCCGCTGTGGCAACCCCTGATGAATATGGGACTAAGCGGAAGGAAAATGAATGAATGATAATTTAAGACACAGGAGCAGGATATTATGGCTGCAGTTTGTTGTCAGCAGAGCAGGTTTTTAATAGTCATTATGCTGTTTTGGTTTTAACTCGAGCATTGCGTAACGTGAAGCAGCTGTTTTTGCACTTATGCCAGACTTTATTTGTTATGAAAGATCCTATTTTTTGGTTTGTGTACATCAAATTCCAAATAGTATTCGAATCAAATTCTGTGTATATTATTGTTTTATATGAGCTAAATTAATTGCACACTATTAAACACCCTATTTGGAATATGAAATGAGTCATTTTGGAAATACCACCTACTTTAGTCAACAGACATGCCTCAATCTGTTCTCTAAAGATTTGTCTTACAGGAATCAAATTGCTTGATATCTTTGATTGAGGAGGAGGGTCATTAATTGAGGATTAGTAGGGGAATATAATTTTTTAGGAGATTAAAGAAACACACACACACGTTCTTCTTATCATTGTCTACAATCAAAAAGATTGTTGCTGCTTGTTCAAACTACTTGAGGTGAAAAAAAATCTTGAGTTTTTATGGGACAGCTTAATTGGTTAATGTTCAATCCATTTGTTATGTTAACTTAATCGATTTTTGTTGGGACAACATGAATGAATTGTTTGGAACCCTGAATTTTTAAAAATGTATGGATTTTATGGCTTCACTTTGGCTACTGTAATGTTCGTATCCCTAAATATATTCTGTATTATATAATTTGTTGTTTGGAGCAATCACCTTTTGTAGCCTTCCCACCTGTAGCTCAAATAATATCCATGTTAGTGTGCTTGTCAAGGGCTTTTGTCCAACAGATGGTTTTGCAAATCCCCTCCCCATCATTTGCAGGGATATTTGCTTGAAAGAGTGTTTAGAAAAACATCATATCCTGACATAACATCCGTTTTCAATTGGACTTACAAGCTAACAAATTAACCGATTACAGAAGCTGACCTTTTTTAGCGTATTCCAGCCACTCTGCAATGCTTGAAAGTAAATTGAGTCTAAAAAAAGCGGATAAAGATGAGGGGCAAACATTTGGGATATGCAGTAATCCCTTACATGCAAACATACTTGACAATCTTTTTATGTACATGGATAAATGGGTCAGGAAGAGTTATGTAAAAGAAGTTCAGCATAGTGCTATAAATATACCAAATCTGCATGTTTTGAACGGAAGTCTGTGCTTCTGGGAAAGCACTTAGTCATGGCAATGACATACTTATTTTCCTTAATCCGAGAAGTCCATGTCGCTGTGAATGATACACTACTACATCTAATCATTTTAATCCTTAAAGATTTGTTTACACTTCTTCCTAAGGCACAATTGTCACTGACATTATTTATTTATTTATTTATTTACAGTGAGCATTTTCTTCCTTTTAAAATGGTCTTTTATTTTTTTTCTCAGGGCAGGTTTTGGATGACTGCATTTCTGAAAATGTGAAAGAGTCTGTTTTACCCTTCTGTAGTCAATTATTGCTTCTGTCTCGGTCAGGAAAATACCACTACAGGGTGCTTTTCTATTGCTTTGAGGTTAAATTCGGGCAGAAGTGACAAGGAGAAAGGGTACAGCATGGCGGATGGCCTAGAACAACAAATGCTTTGTGGTTTGTGCAGGGCTTACAAAGCCAAAGCTTATGCTTAGACTTTTTGTCAGATGTACAAGGGATCAGATTCCTCATCCCCTTCACCAAAATGCCACTGTATGTACAATATATCCCAACTTTACTGTGTTAGGTTCTGTAAAATCCCCCTGAACTCACTCTTAAAGTGATAGCTCCCCTAAAAATGACAATTCTGTCATTATTTACCCCATGCTAGAAGCCAGGGGAGATTCGGGTGGTTTGAAAGACCCACCAACCACTGATAGTCTAGAATTTGTCCCTATATGAGCTCCTTTGTCCCATTTTTGACAGTATGCCATCCTAAATTGTAAAAATAACCGATATAAGAAGGCTTTAAGACAAATTATATTTCTAATTATTCAAATGGGCAAATTCTGACTGAGGAAATGAGCTGGCCAGCTTGTAATTTGCCTATGCTTGTCTATAAATCACTAAATGGTCTAGGACCTCAATACATTACAGATATGCTCACTGAATACAAACCTAAGAAATCACTCAGATCATTAAGATCAAATAAATTAGAAATTCCAAGAGTTCAATCAAAGCAGGGTGAATCGGCCTTCAGCTACCGCTGCTGGAATCCGCTTCCAGAAATGATCAGATGTGCTCCAACATTAAGCACAATCAAATCAGGACTGAAAACACATCTGTTTAGCTGTGCCTTTACTGAATGAGCACTGTGCTACATCCGACATATCACACTATTATGTCTTTCTTTTCTTTTTCATTCTTTCATATCCTGTTTTATTACATTTGAATCTGTTTTTATTTGTTTTTAATCATTTTATTATTTTTTTCATTTATGTAAAGGACTTTGAATTACCATTGTGTATGAAATGTGCTAGATAAATAAACTTGCCTTGCCTGTAGACAAGAGTTTTTGATTTGAAAGTAAGTATTAACAGATTCCTAATTAGTTTTTTAATGATGGATGATGATAAATTAGTATTTAAATAAATATTTATTCAAAAATGTTACATTTTAAATTCTAATCTCATAACATTATCTATAAAACTAGTTTAAATGCGCATTGGTAAATGAACACTTCATGGTAAAATACTATGGTAAGCGCTTTGACAAAATTTTAGGAAACATTTTTGTTGCATCAAAAAGTGTGGTTATGATCACCATCCAACAAGCTAATCCAGCAGAGATTAATGCCTAAAATGTCACTAAAAGGCAGTATTTGAACCGTAAACTCTAAAAGATATGGACGTAGTATCCGTGACGTCACCCATAGGTTTCTAAAGAGCACAAATGAAGCTACCAGTAGGCGTGACCAACCGTCGCCATTTTGTTCGCACGTCATTGCACTGAACGAGGGTAACCAAACAAGATCAAAGAGGTTGAGCGTCAGTGGAGCTGCAGATGCCTGCTAGCATTCTGCTTAGACTGGCTTTTCTTTGGGAGAAACGCTTAATACTTCACTACCTGTGACTCGTTTGTGTTCTGACCACTTGTGCTTGGTTGTACACTATATCAAGTTTTTAGTCTTTTAAAAACACTGTTGTAATACATTGAGCCTCCAAGCATTGTTCTTATGACATTTTTCTACAGGAGGAAAACACAAATTACTTCCAAATACAGTCTGTGTTAGTAAATGCAAGGCCATTTATGAAATCCTCGCATAAAACTGTATAACAACGTTAAAGATGACTGTTTTATAGCCTGCACCTAATCAGTCTTTCAGATTCTGGAGTGCATTCAAGTTCTAAAGAAAAATATAAATGATCCTAAATACATTTATAGATATGGTATAAAAGTATATAATTTCACTCCCCTGGGAAATGGAGGCAACTTGAATGGCTTGTGAGCACAATTAAGTCCACAGCATGTCATACTATCTGATAATTGTAGGAAATAATTCCAAAAGGCAATCGACTATGTAAAGCCACAAAAAACAAAACAAAAATATGATGTATATGCCGAGTTCAGTGGTTAATCAGCCGGAATCAGCTGAGGTGAATTGACGGCGACCAGCAAGACCTAGCTGTCATTTAAGTGGCCATGCTCTTAATTATGCAGACTTAATAAAACTTAATAAAACAAAACGGATGAGTAATAAAAAAATTCACCCCCCTCTCAAAAGTATATTAGCTATATGCACCTAAACTATCTTTTGTACCAGGCTGTAAACATGTTTTTATCAGCTGTAAAATTGGACAGTTTAGCATTGCAGTCAGTGAACATCGATGAATTCATCCAGTCGATGAATGGCAGTTTCAGTTACTTCCATATTGGCTATACGAGGGAGAGCGGGATGTTGCCGCTTCATTCGAACATCGTAATTTAATAGAAAATGAGACGAATAACTGCAAAAAGGTCCACTTTTTAAGAAAAAAAACCTCTTTCAATAGGCTGGCTACAGGCCTGTACCCTTATGCACACAAACCTGAAATAAAAAAGAAAACGTTTGGAAAATTATTTTTTACTGTCTGTAAATGAAAATCAGTGGGCTTCAGAGTTTGCACTGTTGTATTTTAATTGTTAAATTACAAATATTTTTGTGTTTAATTTGAAAATGAAAAACATGAAAGCTTGCTTCTGATACTGAATGCCAAAAAGGTACCTGCTATCTTTTATTTTCCAATTCTGACATGTTTTAGCATATATCTCTCAATTCACATAAAGCACATAATTGTGGACATTACATTTTAAGTACTAGTCAGAATAGTCAGTGTGGTATTAAGTAGGGCTGCACAATATATCATTTGAGCATCGATATCGCAATGTGTGTGTCTGCAATAGTCACATAGCAAGATATGCAATGTTGAATTGGAATTTATAGATGACCAGGAACCACAGGTCAAAACACATGAGATTTGTGGCGACTCTGCAGTATTGAAGCATAATAGAGTGAAAGTTAATCATGTGCATGTGTTTTTAAGGCCTTTGACTATGTAAACATTTTAAAAGTGTTACATTTAAAAGAGCATAAAGAAGTTAAATAAAAATTCATTTTACTGAACAGTTTATATGATGAAGACTGCATTGTTAATTTACATTTGATTATTCATTAATTTACATTTGATTATTATACATTATATTTAATTTTTGTAACAGAATATTGTTAGACTTTGCAGAAAACAATAAATCACTGTTCATTTTACTTTAATATTAGCTTCATTGTGTTTATGACAGTATTTTGTTTAATATATGTATATATTAAATTACATAAAATACATTTATATTTTACTGCCCTATAAAATCATCCCAATCAATCTAAAGTATTTGCAAAAAAAGAGTTATTTAAGTCATCTGGTAAAATTATATCTCAATATATTATATTATATACAGTTGAAGTCAGAATTATTAGCCCCCCTTTGAATTTTTTTTTTATATATATTTCCCAAATGATGTTTAACAGAGCAAGGAAATTTTCACAGTATGTCTGATAATATTGATAATATTTTTTCTTCTGGAGAAAGTCTTATTTGTTTTTTTTTTTTTCGGCTAGAATAAAAGCAGTTCTTAATTTTTTAAAAGCCATTTTAAGGTCAAAATTATTAGCCCCTGTAAGCTATATTTATTTTCAATAGTCTACAGAACAAACCATCTAATTAAACTAGTTACGCCTTTAAACGTCACTTTAAGCTGTATAGAAGTGTCTTGAAAAATATCAAGTCAAATATTATTTACTGTCATCATGGCAAAGATAAAATAAATCAATTATTAGAAATGAATAATTAAAACTATTATGTTTAGAAAGGTGTTTAAAAAATCTTCTCTCCATTAAACAGAAATTGTGGGGAAAAATAAACAGGGGGGCTAATAATTCAGGAGGGCTAATAATTCAGCAGGGCTAATAATTCAGGAGGGCTAATAATTAAGGAGGGCTAATAATTCTGACTTCAACTTTATATCGCAATATATATCGCAGAGGAAAACAAATATCGCAATGTCAAATTTTTCCAATATCGTGCAGCCCTGGTATTAAGTTAAGATTGTGAGATTCCAAGTGACTATTATATTCAGAGGTTATCACATAATTCTGAGAAAACAAATATGTCAAAGCTGTAAAATTTCATCTCAGAATTGCAGCATGTAACCCTGGAATTGTGAAACTGATTTATCAGACAAATAAGATGTTATATGTGGCAAATCTGAATCGTGAGGAAAAAATGTAATTATCCATCTGCCCATCCATCCTGTGGTAGAAGCAGACATCCATAAGAAAGTCCTACTGGTCAGAAAGTGATGATTATTTTTACTTGAACTACAGGTTTAAGTGTAAGGAGCTCGGGCCTAAGTGTTAATTACATGATACCTAATAATGCTTACGTAACCTTAGCTGCATTATTTGTTAAAACTTGTCTTGAAGAATGCTCGCATGTAGTCCTGAACGCACTTCCAATGGCCCTGTTTAGGATTCCTGGTGGAATGTGAAGAATGGCAAAGCAAAGCAAACATCGCTGCCGACTCCGCGCCCTAAAACAACATCATGATTGATAACTGCAGTTTAATGTTCGGGACATGTGGCAGAGATTAATTCTCATTTGGCTCTTTGTGTAAACGCTATCTCGTGCATCTAAGGAGCCTGTTCATTGTCTCACCGTACCGGCAGGGTTTGAATGATGTGCACTTGTGTCTTTGTCAATGCATTATTAGGTGGAATCTCTCGGACATTGTGATGAATGAAACAAGACTCTTCCGGACTTCGAATCTCACAGCATCATCCACCATATTGGCACGCGATACAATGAGATTTCGCGCGGAGGCCCTGCAGGTGCTTTCTGCCCTGTGTTTCCCACACCTGGAAGGGCACCAAAGGGCATGGACACATTACACGCCTATTCAGCGTGGTGTCTCTCAGGCTCCGCCCACTCTATAGGATATACTACTCCGCCAGCAGGCTAACAATGAGCATCGCTATCACTGTCCATCTATTCAACGTAGGGTGGGACGCACTTATCATAAAGGCTCCTGTCATTTTGATGGCCGTTATCATTGAATACGCCTTCATGAAACCAGACATAAAAAAGGCTGCCACCTCGGGGGGCCCTGTTCCGATCCATCTCCCAAAGAAGAGAAAGAGTCGGGGTCAGAACCTCCACTTTTCAGATGTCATTTATCACGTCAATGGAGACTGTACAGTACATGGGATTAATCGGGGATGAATTGAGGCACCTAGAGAAAAAGGATATACAGGGACGGCTTGAAGATCGGGAGATAAAAGGAAGCAGTAAAGAAAGAACTATGGGATTTCCAAGCCTTTGAGGGGTGGCCGATCTGACACAGAGTAGCGCTGACGGCGCCAGTGATACTGTATGTCTTTACTGTATTACTGTATGTGCTGGAAAGCGCAGAACTGTCAGCGTAGGGTTGTAATTGGACAGCATCTTTAGGCTTTCGGTAGGAATGGGTGATATCCTTTAATTTGCAATATATCAGTGAACTTTCTACAAATGATAAAAAAAAAATTACTAATAGTACAAATAATAATGATGAAACTTATATTTGGTCTGTGCAATAAGTGTTATTAGTACAGTTAGGGCTACACAATACTGGATTGGATGAGAATCACATTTTGGTTTTTACTTAGAATAAAGATCACCATTTCCTCATGATTGTGTACACTGTAAAACAGGGGTTCTCAATGTCTACATTAAAAGGTCAAAATCTGAATTTTTATTAAGGTCAAAGGTCCGGAACAATTGATATTACATAACTTGTTTTTTAATAAACATCTATAACATGCATCACACATCAACACTATTTTTTTTTTCTTTAAACAAAGTGGCATTTGCAGTCAAAACACATTAATGTAAATGTGGCAAGACCACGAATATAAGTGCATTTTTGTACGAAACACAACAAAAGGTAGGCCAATAGTATCTGGATGCAGTCATGATGATGCAAGCTGAGATTGCATATCTCTGAGATGCAATGTCAGACTCGATGCACTCAATGGAGCTAGTGACCTCACTGTGAGGGGTAGGGTTTGCGGTGGGCATTAAAAAGCATTGCATGCAAGCCAACTGCACCAGGTCTGCATCCAGACCCCTGTCCAAAAAAGTGAAAAGTACAAAAGGTGTGTAATGAAAACTTTAAGTGTTGTAGTTTTGGAGTCCTTATGTCTGTATTTTGTGGATACTGCCGCTCAAAATGTCCGTGTTTCATTTAATAGTGCTGTTTCACATTTCCACTCTTTACAAATGAAGCAGAATGGCTTTGTGCTGGCTTGTGGCAAAAAAAAAAACGCATACTTATCTGCCCATTCAACTTTGAAGCCCGCTCGATCACGTGAAGCCTCGTATGATCACTGGATGTCATGACAACAGAGTCACGCATAAAAATTTGCCTTCGGTTTTATTTCGGCCCATATTTTTTTAAAACAAAAATGCAAACAACTAAACTGTTGATTTACAAGGTTCGTGCATTTATCAATGAAGAAAATCCACAATCCTTTACGCATGGTCTTGCAATACGAAATAGAGTCGGGTCTGGAATGAATGCTCTCGCAGTCCAGATTCGGAGCAGAGTCCGGACTTTGAGAAGCCCTGCTGTAAAACGTTTCACTTGATTAAACTTACAAACTCAAGTTCACCAGTTGCCTTGAAAATGTGAGTTAACTCAACTTGGAGAGGTTCTTTGTTTCAACTTAAGATGTTGAGTTTTAGTTAAATATATTGTGAAACTTAACATCTTAAGTTGAAACAAAGAATCTCTCTAAGTTGAGATGACTCGCATTTTCAAGGCAGCTGGTGAACTTGAGTTTGTAAGTTTAACCAAGTGAGATGTTTTAAAGTGTAGATGTAAAATAAAGGTTAATGTTAGTAAGCTATAATTAATGTTATTACTCAGACATCGAAAAAAAAAACAATAATAATATTTGGCCTATGTGGAGGCCTACTGTTGGTTAAAATGCTACATTTTGTATAGAGTTGGGGTGGTGGACTTGAATAGCCTCTAAATAGACTTAATAATAGAATAATATAATAGAATAGACTTTCCTAGTCATTAATGCACAGGAAAGTCCAACCCAGGCTCATTCTGATTACGTACCCCTATACACATTTCTGGAGCGAGCAAAATACATCCCAGGAGCTTATTTTTTTGCAGTTTTTGTTTTCGTGAATCCGCCAGATGCTGCTGTGTACGCTTTTTCAGATCTCAAATTTCTCTGGCGAGTGCCAGTCGTGCTAGCTGTTTTCATGTAAATCCAACAGAGGCCGTTGTCGACTGACTGATTTATTGACTGACCAACTAACCGATTTCCCCCACCCTCTCCCTTTCCTAAACCCAACTGCAATATTTTTAAAAAGCAATCCAGAAATAGAAAAGCCCCCTGATTTTTACCACGTTTTCAAAATTTACCACATTCTCACCCTGTTATTTACTTGTTTACTTATTTTTTTTTAGCTAAATCTAACAAGGGGGCTAAAAATTCAGGGGGGCTTCAACTGTATACTTGTGGAATGCCCTATTTTTTATTTTATCAGACATTAACAATTTTTATCTGGAGAGACTTTAAATGGAATATTTTTAAATGTGAATCCTTCTAAAATTGTACAATTTTAATCAACGTAAACCTTAAAAAACTGTTTTAGATTTTTATCTTATATATTATTATTATTATTATTTATGTATTTTTACCTTTTAGCCAGCCAGCCAGCCTCAGCGCTCTCGGTGAACTGCTTTTCCATTACAAAATTGCCACATTTATTTCTTTAAAAATCAGTGATCTTCACTGCCTGATAGATATACGATATGAAGTGGCTCTCAAACCGGACAAGAAGCACTGCATTAAATTCCATTTTCCCGGACCATGTCTTTAAAATATGACCCCTGAATTTTACCCCAATATTTCAATGGAGTTTCTGCGCTCTTTCATCTCGTTTTACACTTTAACAACTAAATGAATGCTCAAGTCTATTTAAGTGAATGTATTGTAATTACATTACAACATCGATGCTGTAAAAGGAACCTTATGAAATTGAAAATGGTCACATTAGGCTTTCACTAGCTGTGCATATACCCTATTGATAACATTTTAACAGTACCAAACCCTGTGCAGGATAGTGGGTGTCCAGGAGCTGGGGTTTTCCCTGTAAAATATAAATAAAATATATGAAAATGAATGCTTTTCTTAAAAGATGCAGGACTTTTGTAGTCAAATATTAGTTATCGTAATCAATATCATTATCATTAAATAACAAAAAATATAATTTTAAGTTCCACACATCACCCATCCTTAGCTTTTGGGTCAGAGATTGCAGTAGCTCAGCATGTCGGATTTGCGTCCTCAGATGGCCCCGCGTAGAAATGAGCAAGCTGACTGCATGTGGTCATCATTTGCCCGCCAGATTAGTCTTGTGACTCTCAGGCCTCGCTGCGTCTACTGTCCTCTCTCTTCATGCGCACTGGTGTGAACGTCTCTTTCTGAGAAGGTCACGGCCATTCATTTACTGGCACTTATGACATCATT
This sequence comes from Danio kyathit, assembly GCA_903798195.1. Classification (NCBI taxonomy): domain Eukaryota; kingdom Metazoa; phylum Chordata; class Actinopteri; order Cypriniformes; family Danionidae; genus Danio; species Danio kyathit. The sequence goes on along the minus strand of LR812527.1, from coordinate 45,328,556 downwards.
TCTTTGTTAATTGACTGGCTGAGCAGTTCTTTGTGTAGGAATGGAAGCATGTAATTGATTCGGGATGCTTTTGGAAATACCTGTGGTTTTAAATGGAAATCAGGAAACATTCCGGTTGGACTTTGTTTTGATGGGCTTCTTCAGACATTATGTTGACTGTAATTGACTTATATAAGGTTCAACTCATTAAAGCATTAGTACTAAAATCACTAAAAGGGATAGGACATCTATGAAAATCCACTCTAAATTTTCTCTACCTCAAACCATATAAGATGTAGGTGACTTTTTTTTTCCCCAGTAGATTTATAGACTCTTTTTTCAGCATCTAAAATTATAAAAAGTTTTTAATATGTAGATTTTTTTTTTTAAAAAGGATGTACATCTATATGATAGCATCTTAGTATCAAATTGCCAAAAAAAAATAAAAATGAATAGTTAAAGGTGAAATATTTTTTGTTGTGCTGGTTGAAAGTCTCTTCACATTGCACTAATAATGATTAAAGTAAATGATCTAAATGTATTTATATGTATTTTTATATTCTTTGTAAGGCATAAATCTAAAAAAAGTTCATCCAATTAAAATTTGTCAGGCCGACATCTCCAATAATCCAAAACAGTTCACGTGTGCCACGTTCATGTGCACACGAGAGAGAGAGAGAGAGAGAGAGAGAGAGTGATAGTGGTAAAAACAAATAAATAAATAACAGCATCAAAACTATTTAAAATCCTGAATCAATATTGGAGTTACTTTTGCATGCTGGAGGAAGGATGACACCAGGCTGAAGTATTTCTTGTAATGTTGTGTTTTCAAAACAGTTTTAGTCAGACAAAGCTGATGTAGATTTTGTTGTTATATGCACGGAAGTGTTGTTCAGCTACTGAAATCTTCCAGCGAAAGCTTGATGTGACTATTTTCAATTTCATAACGTACATTTTACAGCATCGATAATGTCGATTTTTATTTAGTTTAGCAACAAGTAAAGAGCGATATTCTGCCTAGCCTGCTTTACTGAGGTGAAGTTGATTTTATTTGTTTTACTGGTTTTATTTGTATTTAATTGTTTACCATGCAACTCTAAATATTTGGTCTGAAATAGCATGCAAGTATGGATTAGGCATAAGCAGGGGCGTTGCTAGACATAAAGCTCTACTGGGGCACAGCTCCCCCTCAAAAAAAAAAAAAACATATATATATATATAAAATAGTATTATTGTTATTGTGCAATTATTATTCTAAATAAGTAACAGAAATGAATCCTAAATGTAACTGGAAAACAATCTAAGTACAACTGGAGTGATGCTAAGATAATTTAAGAAATCTTTTGCATGAATCTTAATTTCATTAGAATGAAATTCTATAGACAATTCTATGTTGTCTTAGACTTGACACATGGCTGAGAATTAGGTTTGTTAAGTCTTACCTCCCTGACTCATCATCCTCTTTTTTGCTTCATACAAAAAATCTATCAGTAGCCATGCGTAGTGAAAATAAGATCACAATCATATTATTTAAACTTTGTTTTGTCGACTTGCAAAACTCTCTGCGTGCCGACACCTCCAGATAAAAGACTGTTATGCCGGTTTCACAACGCGTGAGCAGCGCAGCTATTTTTTCGGCGTGCATGTTCACAAGCGGGACAGAGCAGCGTGTCAGCGTCATACAGGAGTGGTGCGTGATGCGCGCGGATATGTTTTTTTCAGCGCACATGCTTAGTTTGCTTTTTGATTAAACTACATTGCTTTGACCAGCGTTGGTTCGGTTGCACATAGAGAATAATGTCTTTACTCTGGGATTACCACTCTCAATAAATACACTTGTATATAAAGTAAATCGTATCTCAAAGAATTTACTTGGGCACTGGCGATTCTAGCGACGCTCCTGGTAATAAGTATAATTCCTGCACGCCGCTGGCCACTAAGCATACAGTAGTTGCTGTAAGACAAAGTGTGTGAGAGAGTGAGACCAGCGATCCTTGCATGCATAAAATATTGCACATTATAAAGTTTTGCCTGCTACACAACTGATAACGTGCTAGATATAATACAGTTTTTCATTCGGAATTGTAGTATTATAAAATACTATAAAGTTTTCTGGCGAATGACATGATCTAGTGGGTTTTCTACTGTCATCTTTAAGGTGCGTGTTTGTTATTTCAGGAGGCGTGGCTTTAAACGGCAGTGTAGGGACTGTGTTTCAAACATATTATGCTAACGGATAGCATTTTGGCAGATCACCTACTGCACCTTTAACACTTTTACAAGGTGTTTGTAATGCACCATCTATGGACGAGACAGTCAATTTTGACTTTGTTCTCTCCTCTTGCTGCCGTTATCAGCAATTTTTACCCTTCTTTTGTAAGTTATGAAAACACTATTGTGGAGTTTTTCTTTTATAACTTGTGATGCAAAACATTTTTTTTTTTGTGGTTTTCTGAATGGATTTGCTATTCAGTGTTTGGACTCTCAGTAGTGATTATTAACCCACACTGAACTGAGCTAAACTGAACTGAACTTAATCTCTGAAAACTGAACTGACAGTTTCAATTCACTATAATCTTCCATGTGAAGCTGCTTTGACACAATCTACATTGTATAAGCGCTATACAAATAAAGATGAACTGAATTGAATTGAATTTTCCCATTCGCTGCACTCTAAAGTTTACCAGTTTATGATGACTTGTGCTTCTGAGAAACCTGAAATGTGACAAGTAATACACAATAGTAACCATAAAGAAGTCATTGATAAAGCTCTTCAAATGTATCTAATTGATGTTTTAGTGCATTGCCTGTAAATAAGGGGGAAAGGCCTCAGTTAAATGTGTGTTGTGTCATGTGATTAGTGCAAATGGTCACATTACCAGAGCTGTTTAAAGGGATAGTTAACAAAAATGTTAATTTACTCAGCCTCAAGTGGTTTCAAACCTTTATGAGTTTCTTCCTTCTTTTGAATACTAAAATAAGTTATTTTGAAGAATGCTGGAAACATGTAACCTTTGACTTAACATTGAGTGGGAAAAAACAAATAGTATGGAAGTCAACGGTTATAGGTTTCCAGCATTCTTCAAAATATCTTCTTTTTTGTTCAACAGAAGAAAAGAAACTCATAAAGGTTTGAAACAAGTAAAGGATGAGCAAACGAAGACAGAACTTTCAGTTTTGGGTGAACTATCCCTTTGATTTCTTCCACTAAGAGAAAGATAATGGCTTGCAATTTCTACTTCTGTATATCTCAGTTTTTTATTTTTATTTATTTTTTTATTTTATTTTATTGAATAATAGCAAGTTTTCCTCTTATATTCTACATTAATTGCAGACAAAGTTTCCTCGTTTTCATGTAAATTCCACAAGTGTAAAACCCTGGTGGACATCGGCCAATTAGAAGACAAAACAAACTGTGACGAGACTCACGGGCCATGTCCTCTTCATTTGCATGTATGCCTTCTTTAGGTCATTCATCCAGACCTGATAAGCAGCCGCGTCATCAAGAGAACATGACTCGGATAACATAACTGATCTCTGAGATCATAAAAAAGCTCTGAGATCATTAATATGCATGCCTCAGGATGTGTTTGATAAGCCAAATGTTTTCTAGTGCTACAACAGTGATAATTTTCCTCCCTTAGTTATTTTAAGCATATTTTTCACTTACTATGTACAGTTGAAGTCAGAATTATTAGCTCCCCTGAATTTTAGCCCTCCTGTTATTTTTTCCCCCAATTTCTGTTCAACGGAGAGCAGATTCTTTCAACACATTTCTAAATATAATAGTTTTAATAACTCATTTCTAATAACTGATTTATTCTATCTTTGCCATGATGACTGTAAATAATATTTGACTAGATATTTTTCAAGACACTTCTATACAGCTTAAAGTGACATTTAAAGGCTTAACTAGGTTAATTAGGTTAACTAGGCAAGTTAGGGTAATTAGGCAAGTTATTGTATAATGATGGTTTGTTCTGCAGACAGTCTAAAAAAATTAGCTTAAATGGACTAATAATTTTGACCTTAAAATGATTCATAAAAAATTAAAAACTGCTTTTATTCTTGCAGAAATAAAACAAATAAGACTTTCTCCAGAAGAAAAAATATTATCAGACATACTGTGAAAATTTCCTTGCTCTATTAATCATCATTTGGGAAATATTTAAAAAAGAAAAAAAAAATTTAAAGGGGGGCTAATGATTCTGACTTCAACTGTATGTGAGACTTTTGTTATTTTGAAAACGCAAGCACCAAATTGTTTACTCTGTGTTACTGGGCAACAACAGCAATAGACATGTTTCAAACTCGCCTCAGGATGCAAAATGCAAGATTTACAAATTACACATTTATTCATCTCCACTTTGAAGAGCTATAAGGTATGTTTAGTTACATATTTAGTTAATTTATTGTGTTTACTGTGAATTTTGATGCGTATGTTTCAACAAACACATGTAGACTGCTGAATGGTGTCAAATCACTCAGCTCAAATGTCATATGTTCATGAAGAGGCTGATATCAAGTCCTGGCTGTGTTTTCTTTGACTATAGCTTTAAAGTACAACGCGATATATCTCTATCACTCTCTTTAGTCAAGTTTAATTATAATTTAGCCTTTATCCACAACAGATCTGGTGCACAAAATAGGTTTATATTTGTCTGTGTTCAGCGTACATCATGCTCTGTGTGAGTGTGTGTGTGTGTGTGTGTCTGTAAGAGTGGCACGTCAGAGTGAGCTCATTAATATTCACGACACAAACCATATATGGTCAATCAGCTCCTGATTCTATGGGGATTTTAATGAGTAATAAATGAGCTTATAAACGGTCAAGATTTTTTTTTTTTACTTACCAAAGCCATAAACCTACTATGTCGATATCAGAGAATAATTTAACTTATTAAACCAATGCAGTATATGGCACCTTTAAGTAAATTTATGTATCTCAAAAAATTTGAATATTCTCTTAAAACGTCTGTCAGACCCTCTGTGGCTTACTGTCTTTGTGGAGGATGTCATTGATCATATTCTGGACATCTGTCAAGTCGGTTGTCTTCCCCATAATAACGGTTACATGTTCTGAATTAGCTCAGGAAGTATTTGGTAAATACAAAAACTTATTGGAATATTCAGGCTCAAAAATTAGCATTCACATTTTTTTTTAAATACTGAATTTGACATTTTTTTCAAGATTTTTTAACATGTAAGTCATAATCATAAGATTTATAAGTTAAAAAGTATTTCAATTTGAGTGCAGTCAGTCTAGAATATAAGAAAATTGGCTTTTTTTTATTAAATCACACAAAAAACAAGGATTTGTCCATTACGTTCAGTCATGAGACGCACATACAGTATATACTTGGATTTACTAGATTTTTAAAGGTACCTGGTTGCAAACCATTTATATGGGCTGAAAATAAACAAATTAAATTAGTAATGTTCAACTTAATTTGTTTGTTTAAATTCAGCCCATATAAATTGTTTGCAACCTTAAATAAATTTTGTAAATCCAATGAATCTTTTATTTAAGTGTACGAGGTATAATTACACAGCGTTAAATTAAATATTACACTAAAATAAAAGTTTAAATGATATTAATGAGTTGCAATATTGGTGTTTTAGCACTATTATAACAGTGTTATGACGCATGTAGGTCTATGGGCCAATAAACAATATTATGTTTCCGCTACAATCATTCTTCCATTGCGGGGCGCCACATTAAAATTCATTCATGCCACGGCTATATCACAGCTTCTCATTCAAAACCTTCAGTTGTTGCTGTTTTTTTATAGCGGGTTATAATCGCACCAAAACATATTGAAATGTAAGTGAATTATAACAGAGCGAACTTTTTCTGTAATCATAGTAGTGCTTTGCGTTAATTATTTAACCCTTTAAGATTACATGCTGGCTGACTGACTGACTGATTGACTGATTGACTGATTGACTGACTGACTGACTGACTGACTGACTGACTGACATACTGACTGACTGACTGACTGACAGGGCTGCGCGATGCGTGAGGCCAGCAAACACAACATCTTTCAGTTAAGATGAGCACAGTTTCCATAATTACTTTATTTATAGATAAAGGTCTGTGGCTCTGCATACAATTTATGACATTTCTGAATATTCCTAGCAAATTTAATAAATGTTGGAGACATACTCGTTACATAAATGCACTAAATTGCACTTGAGCAGCGTATTTTTGAGAGTGTGCAAGAAGTTTTGTGCACGAACAGAGGAAATCAGTGTGCAAGCAAAGAGATTTGCATGCTCGTATTACATGAATGCGATCTAGACAATATCTGTGTAAAAGGCCTGCCGCCACAGCTGGAAAAAATCTTAGGGGAAACGCTGTATATTATGTCGAATCGTGATGAAATTTATGTCAATAACAATGATAAGCTCTGGACTTTTTACTCTATATCAGGCACACAGCAGAAATGTGCAACAATGGGAGTCTAAAAGTGTGTTTATATTAGAAATGTATCGAATTTTGGGCCACTGAATATTTTTGTAATTTTTTGGCTTCAGTCATTGTTGGGGTACTCTTAAATCTGGAAGCATTAACAACTTGTATTAAAATATATTGTTATTGTTCAATATGGAAAATAATTATCAAGATTGTATTTTTGCCATATCGCCTAGCCTTAGATGTATGCTACAATAAATTTTGTAACATGTTGCTGTTTGTATTGCCATATGTATAATAGTAACCATAGAATGTGATGAAACCAAGTATAAAATTAGTTTATTACTGGGATGGATGAGATGTATAAAACATTTTGATGTCTACAGAAGTTTAATTCTTTAAACACTGGTCACAAGAGGAGTTTTTCATTGAGAGGAATTATCAACTGTATACATTCACATTTTTTTAAGTACTAAAAATAGAAAAGCATGCATTTGTTTGTAATATTTTTCTTTTTCACGTTTGGTTTTATTGCATGGATGACGTAGCAACTCAAAAAATGTCACTTCTCAAGCTTTGCATTCTTTCTTGGATAAGTAGTGCATGGTAAAAACACCCCGAAGACAACCGCGATCTCATTCTCGAGGAATTCTTTCAAGTATTTATTGCCATTCTGATTTTAAACAAAACTGCTTATTTTCTGCTCCTCATTTTCCCTGAGTTTCAGGACAAATAAATAAAGTTCCAGCTGAGCTTTTAAACCGCAAAATGCTGGTCAAAAGAACATTTGTTCCGACTTACTACAATTTTTACCAATAAACTAGGGTGAAAAATCTCTCTCACACACTTCACACCCAGGCATCACTATTAACATTCTTTTATTACTGCAGTACAAAGAACCTCTTGTGTTTGCAGCAGGAAGTTTGGTTACAATTTGTTTTGATGGTTCCTTTTTAGACATTCTATGGACTATAAATAACTTTGTAACTACATGCCAACTTACTCTCATTACTGTAGTAGACTGATAATGCTTACTTGCAATTTTACTTCTAGTGAGTGGAATGTTTGTTGGGGAGCATCAAGTATTGTACTCATCAAAATAAAGGTTCTCAATTGGCATCAATAGTTCATTCATTAACTTTCCTTCAGCTTAGTCCCATATTTATCAGGGATTGCCACAGCGTATTGAACCGACAACTATTCCGGCATATGTTTTACACACTGGATGCCCTTCCAGCCACAACTTAGTACTGGGAAAATTAATGGTTCAGTAAAGAATATTTAACGCCATGAACTGTTCCTTTTTCTTTACTGTATAGTGGCAAAAGTTTTAGATTATTATTATTTTCTCTCTTTCAAGAACTCTTTACCGAAATGTCCTTTATGAAACATGAAATGAAACATTTTTCTAAATCTCCATTTTGGATTAAGATGGTAAAGATGTTTGTAGTTTTGTTCAAAAGGACTGAAACTGATTTTTTTTCTAACATTACAAGTGTTTTACGGTCACTTTGACCAGTTTGTTGCGTCCTTGTGTAAAAACGGAGCTTTAAAGGGGACCTATATTATGCTTCTTTTAGCAAGAATCAAAATAAGGCCTAATCTCAATTCTATTTTTTTTATACCCCTTCCCCTTCCCCTTGGCGTATGAAACGGTGTGTGAAGGGGAAGGGCTTCGAATTTTACCCCTAAGAAATGGGACACCACTGCAACACCTGCACACATCATCATATGTCATCAAGATCTCTTACTTCATACTGTATGAGATGGACGATGGCGACTGCTGTAGTTATTCCAGTTGCGTTATTTTTGGGTATTTATCTTCAGAAAATCACAGAAGGCAACAATATCAGGTTAACAATATAATGCGGCAATAAGCTTGTAACTGTACTGTGCATTTACACCGTGGCCATATTCATCTATACGAAAACTACATTAACATTATACCAGACTTTTCTGACAGGGTATTCGAGGACTACTATGCAAGAGTTATTATTAGGGATTAGGGAAATTTTGTGTTTTTTAATTGTTTTTTTTTTTTTTTACCTGACAATAAAACACGAACGCGGTTATGAATATATTAAAACATATGTTTGTTTGTTGTAAAACTTGATAATATTGACAATAAATACTAATCTGTGCATCTCCTTTCTTCTGTGTGCAGCCATGCTGCCGTTGTAGATGGTGTATTCTGGGAAATTTTCGTACCCCTTGATTTCGAGTGTGATCCTGAAAAATCTCAGTTTTAAGTGCTATATAGCCCTTCCCCTTAGCCCTACGCCTTCAAGATAAAGAGAATTGGGACACCCCTAGGGCTAGGAGTAAGGGGAAGGGCTGAGGGGTACATTTGGGATGGGGCCTAAGTCTCTGTTGTCCCCAGAGAGTGTGTTTGGGAAGTTTCAGCTCAAAATACTCCACAAATAATGTTTTATAACTCTTTAAAACTGCCCCTTATAGGCTTTGATATAAATTGTGCCGTTTTGGTGACTGTCGCTTTAAATTCAAATGAGATGGTGCTCCCAGACATCTGGGAGAGGGCAAAGCTATACATGCCAATGATTTAGCATAGCAGCAGAATCAGGAACAGGACTAACCTGAAAATGTCAAAAGAATGGTCTCAGAAGAAGGCAGTCTATGGAGCCTACACTGTAAAATAAATATCTGTAAATTAGCAGTTTTCCATATTTTGTGACTCATTTTTTAATTTTCTCCCCATTTATTTATGCTTTTAAATTTGCATTATAAGAGCTTGATATTTCTTCCAACAATTTTTAACCTTGAAAAGTTTGAAAAAGTGACTTTTATTTACATATATTGTCTGGTTTAGTGTCTTGTAATAAACTGTTAGTACATTTTCTGTTATTTTACAGATTTATTTATATTATTTCTTATACATTAGGGCCACGGCCATATCACCCTGCAGCCCAAGACTGGAGCTAAGGCTAAGCAGGGCTGACCCTGGTCAGTACATAGATGGGAGACCACATTGCTGTTGGAAGTGGTGTTAGTGATGCCAGCAGGGGGTGCTCAACCTGCGGTCTGTGTGAGTCCTATGGCCCCACTAAAGTGAAGGGGACACTATACAGTACTGTCAGTGGGCGCCGTCTTTCAGATGAGACGTTAAACCGAGGTCCTGACTCTCTGTGGTCATTAAAAATCCCATGACACTTCTCGTAAAGAGTAGGGGTGTAACCCCGGTGTCCTGGCCAAATTCCCTTAATTGGCCCTTACAGATCATGGCCTCCCAATCATCTCCATCCACTGAATTGGCTCTAACATCATCTCTCCACTCTCCCTATAGTTGGTGTGGTGAGTGCACTGGCGCCGTTGTCCTGTGGCTGCCATCACATCATCCAAGTGGATGCTGCACACTGGTGGTGGTGTGGAGAGACCCCCCTCATGATTGTGAAGTGCTTTGGGTGTATGGGCATGCACAAAAAATGTGCTATAAAAATACACATTACATTATATTATATTATTTCAAACTACTAAAATGTCAATAAAAGTCACTTTGTTAAACTAGAGTTGAATTTTTAACATCAAAAGTTGACAGAGCAGAGATCAACATCCCATAATGCAATTCACAACCGTAAATAAACAGAAGTGAATCACAAAATGGGGAAACTGTTAATTAACTGTTAATTTTTTTTCATTTTGTTTTTCATTCTGCTTATTTGTGCATCCTAAAACTCCACATTTATAATCCTCTATGTCGCTGTCATTATGTTGGTCTGGTGGCAGGTATGGTGTGAAAACTCTAATGGCTGACGGCTACTTCTCACTCAGGGCTGTCTATGCACTGTTGACACACAACTGTGTTTAAACCCCTTATAAAATTGATTTTAGCATAATAGGTCCCCTTTAATAATTGGTGGAAAATATAGTTGCTCTATCTGTATGTTTATCTGTCTTAGACATGCGTTAATATTCAGTAATGATGTATCACGATTACAACAGAGCTTTTATAACTTTTGTCCATGTCAACTTGAGTTGTACATACAGTGTTAACAACAATATGGAGTGTATTTACAGCACTTCAGACTTGGATGACTCTCTCTCTCTCTTTCTTTCTCTTTCTGTGTGTGTGTCTGCATAAAGCTTTTCTTTGTTGACCTTCTAGAGTTATAGTTTCCTTGTGAAATCTTTGAATTAGTCCTCCCTTCCACTTCTTCGCACAATGCAAGCTTTTGTTTTCTCAATCTGAAGAGGGTTAAGAACGTATCGAACACATATGTGACGTCAAACACATATCTGAAAAATAAATAATGTGTCAAGAATCTCGTATACAAGTATACATTTGAAGCTCTTGGTATTTTGTCTCATGTGTGCGGTCAGTAGTGAATAATACATTTCATAGAGAACTGCACATTTTATTTAATTGATAAATATGGATATTATTGTTTCTGCAGTGACACTTAAAAGTTGTACACTGACTAATATAGTTATATGGTTACTTGTAATAAAGTACTTTGTCTTCATGTGATTTGAAAAATCAATTTATTTTATTTTATTGTTTAAAGTTTAGTACTTTTTACATTCTCATTTAGCCTTTTCTCAAGCTATAATTATAATAACTACGTTACGGAAGTTTTACTTGTAACTATTAATTAATTACAAATAATTAATAATTTATTAAAATATATATTATAATTTTTTACTAATTATAATCTCTCAACCAATTCTTTCTCTCAACCAAAGACTATAGAACTTTGTCTCAACTGAGATTCTTATTTTGTCTTGATTTTAAATACCTTTTTCATTTAATTTAATTTAATTTAATTTTATTATAATTTTTTGTTTTGTTTTATTTATTTATTTTTTTTTAATCATTTACTATTTTATTTTATTTATTTTGCTTTGTTTTATTATTTAATATTTTATTTATCTATTATTTTATTTTGTTTTGTTTTATTATTTATTAATTATTATTTTATTTATTATTTCATTCATTTATCATTTATTTTATTTATTCATTTATTTATAATTTTATTTATTTATTTTATTTATTTATTTATTTATTTATTGTTTTGTTTATTATTTATTTTGTTTATTATTTATTTATTATTTTATTTTATTTATTTTATTTTGTTTTATTTATTTATTTATTTTTTTGTTTGTTTGATATTTATTTTATTTATTTATTTATTTATTATTTTATTTTTATTTAGTTTTGTTTTATTTAGTTTTTTTAGCTTTATTTAATTATTTATTTATTTATTTATTTATTTATTTATTTATTTATTGTTATGTTATTTCTTATTTTATTTTGGTTTTTTTATTTGCCAAAAATGTATCATTTTTATTTGCCTTTGAATTTCACACCTTTGTGTGTCTTCAAATGATAAAAAAAAAAAAAAAGCATTTTATTGTTCATATTTTATTGTTAAATTTCTTTTATAATTTTCTTGAGCATGCCTGGTGTACACATGTAAAATCACTCATTTAAACTAGTGTTTTATTTCTGAAACACTCTATTCTTCACTACTATTAAATTTCTAAATGGCAACACATGTAAAGAATAACTGATGACAGGCTGTTTAATTATTAGAAAATAGCTGTGTGTTTCCCTGATTGCTCACCTTAGAGTATTCATCAACCAATCAGAATCAAGCATTCAGCATTCCTGTAATATAAATAGATTTGAATATCCTGTTATTAAGAGGTTATAGAGTTTAATTTGTTACTTTAGTTGACTGTTCAGACATTAAAGGTTATTCAGCAACGTATGCCCCAAGTATGTAGGCCACACCAGTATTTTAAAGTTTTTTATTCTTTTTCTTTGCCTGCACATTAAACATGACTCACTGACATGTGATTAATCTGAACGAAAATTATGCTAATTTACTAGATGGTTCCCTTGTCTTGACAAGACTTTGAAGAGCATTTATCTTGTCATTCTCAGAACTAATATGTAGTCCTGCATATTAAAGCTTTTAAGTAAAAACAAATAGATACAATGAATGCTGAAATCAATCCAGTGTGACTTGTCTGTACAATTCAAAATTTGGGATCAGTCAGATTTAATTTGTTTTTGAAAGAAAACCGTTCTGTTCACCAAGGCCACGTTTATTTGATCAAAATGCAATAATAACTTTCAAATTGTACAATATGATTACAGTTTAAAATATCGTTTTTTCAGGGTGCAGTGGCTCAGTGGTTAGCAATGTCGCCTCACAGCAAGAAGGTCGCTGCTTTGAGTCCCGGCTGGGTCAGTTGGCATTTCTATGTAGAGTTTGCATGTTCTCCTCGTGCTCACGAGGGTTTCCTCTGTAGGCTCCGGTTTTCCACACAATCTAAAGATATGCGCTATAGGTGAATTGGGTAAGCTAAATTGGCCGTAGTGAATGAGTGTGTGTGAATGTGAGAGTGTATAGGTGTATATGTATAGAGTGTATATGCTGAATAAGTTGGCGGTTCATTCCGCTGTAACGACCCCTAATGAATAGAGTGACTAAAGCCAAAGGAAAAAGAATGAATAACTATCAGTTTTCTTATGGAATGTAGCTTAAAACTTAGTTTTTGTAGGATTTAAAGCTTATTTTTCGGTATCACCTTTCAGAAATAATTCTAATAGGATGATCTGCTGCTCAAGAAACTATTAGTAGTAGTAGTAGTAGTAGCAGCAGCAATAATATTAGTATTATAAATATTATAAATATTATCAGTGATGAAATTGGTGGACTAAACTTTTTTTAGAAACTGATACAGTAGTTTACTGTTCAAAAGTACAATTAAAATAATTTTATTTTTATTAGATTTTATTAGACACACTAAACTTTTCAAGATGGATCTAGATTGAAAGTAATATAAAATAAAACATTTGTAATATGTATATATGTACTGTAATGACAACATATCTTTTTATGATACTTGAACTTATTTTAGTAAGTTAATTAAACTTTTGAATCTTTCTTAGTTCTACAAATTCTAAGTCAGTTTCATTAATATAAGTTGAAATTACCTGTAAAGTTTATTTGATTTGATTTATACATATTATATATGCACTCACCGGCCACTTTATTAGGTACACGCTACTAGTACCGGGTTGGACCCCGTTTTGCCTTCAGGACTGCCTTAATCCTTCGTGGCATAGATTCAACAAGCTACTGGAAATATTCCTCAGAGATTTTGGTCCATATGGACATGATAACATCACGCAGTTGCTGCAGATTTGTCGGCTGCACATCCATGATGCAAATCTCCCGTTCCAGCACATCCCAAAGGTGCTCTACTAGATTGAATTCTGGTGACTGTGAAGGCCATTTGAGTACAGTGATCTCATTGTCATGTTCAAGAAACCAGTCTGAGATTATTCACGCTTTATGACATGGCGCGCTATCCTGCTGGAAGTAGCCATCAGAAGATGGGTACACTGTGGTCATAAAGAGATGGACATGGTCAGCAACAATACTCAAGTAGGCTGTGGCATTGACACGATGCTCAATTGGTACTAATGGGCCCAAAGTGTGCCAAGAAAATATCTCCCACACCATTACACCACCACCAGCAGCCTGAACCATTGATACAAAGCAGGATGGAACCATGCTTTCATGTTGTTGACGCCAAATTCTGACCCTACCATCTGAATGTTGCAGCAGAAATCGAGACTCATCAGAGCAGGCAACGTTTTTACAATCTTCTATTGAATTGTAGCCTCAGTTTCCTGTTCTTATCTGACAGGAGTGGCACCCGGTGTGGTCTTCTGCTGCTGTAGCCCATCCGTCTCAAGGTTGGATGTGTTGTGCATTCAGAGATGCTCTTCTGCATACCTCGGTTGTAACGAGTGGTTATTTGAGTTACTGTTGCCTTTCTATCAGCTCGAACCAGTCTGGCCATTCTCCTCTGACCTCTGGCATCAACAAGGCATTTGTGCCCACAGAACTACCGCTCACTGGATATTTTCTCTTTTTCGGACAATTCTCTGTAAACTCTAGAGATGGTTGTGCGTGAAAGTCCCATAGATCAGCAGTGTCTGAAATACTCAGACCAGGCCGTCTGACACCAACAACCATGCCGCGTTCAAACTCACTTAAATCACATTTCTTCCCCATTCTGATCCTCAGTTTGAACTGTAGCAGATCGTCTTGACCATGTATATAGCCTAAATGCATTGAGTTGCTGCCATGTGATTGGCTGATTAGACATTTGTGTTAACGAGCAGTTGGACAGGTGTACCTAATAAAGTGTATAGTATATATTGTCATTACAGGATATATATCTACTTTATTATGGAGCAGGAAAAGGATTTCAACAACAGCATTGGATTATTGTGTATAATAATTGATTTTGAAAAATAATTTATCATTAGTAATGTCAATTTAATACTAATAATACTTGATCATCAAAAAACAGTTAACAGTTAATCAGATTTTATGCTGAAACTGAAGACTAGAATAAATTCTGAATAAATCTCATTATGAAACTGAAAATAATTACTATGTAAATAGTTATTTTGAAAAGTATGAAACATATTTGAAATTCAAATAATTTTTCAGAATATTACAGTGTTTATTTATTTATTTATTTATTTAATTAAATACGTGGAACCTTGGAGAGGAGAGGAGACTTCATCAAAACAATAAAAAAATGTCCTGATCTTGTGACCAGTAGTGTAGATACAATGTATAATCTAGTTCATAGGAATGCATAGTTTTGGATTTACTCCCAAGGCCCCATGCGTCATATTGAATGTTTAGATAAGACCCAAGTTTAACCCTCTACTCTCTCTTACAAAAGAGCCATCGTGTCCAGCATGAATCACACATGTTCAACAGTGCTATGCTTGTAGTAGATTACAGAAATCTGCTCACAGAGACGTCAGGTTGTGTTTATGTTGTATTGAGTTAACGGTTTGCACACCTGTTGCATTGGTTTGGTTGTAAGCCTTCATAAAAGTCCACCTGGTCCAGCTGGTTGAGTGATGTCAAGGTCTTCATAGTGTGTTTACTCTTTCGGAGCTGCTCACCACTCCTTTCAACTTTTCTTCAGCACTTTTCTGTAATTACCCACTGCATAAGACACCAGGGCTGTCATTTAATTACATGATCTGCTGATGGGTTCATCAGATTCATTCCGGGTGAATCACATATAAATATTTGCCAACAACAGCTCTCAGTGAAAGAAGACAGTCACTGGTTTGCGTTTTTTGTTCTCTGTTAAATAATTGAACATACACTTGAAGTTTCTTTTAAAAGAAGTCTTTTGTGCTGAGTAATATTTAAAAAAAGATTGCAAAAGAAAATTCAGTTGTCTATACAGTTTTCTATGATGAATTTAATATACTTTTGCTGGAAAAAAGCTGACAAACAAGAAAACTGTTGGATTGGATCTAAACTCAGAATTAAGAAAAGAAGATGATAAAGATCTTCTACAATGTGAATTCTACAATAAAAATTCAGAATTGCAATATATAAATTCAGAATTGTGAGTTTTCAACTCAGACTTTTTATGAAAAGGCAGAATTGTAAAGTATTAATGCAGACTTTTTAGAAAAAAAGACAGAATTCTGAGGTTTAAACTAAGAATTGAAGTTTTGTTTGATTTCTGAGTGTAACCTGACAATTCTTAATTTTTATCTTTGATTTCTGAGTTTAAACCTCAAAATTCTGAATTTTTTTATCTTTGATTTCTGAGTTTAAACTTCACAATTCTGAAGTTTTGTTTGATTTCTGAGTTTAACCTCACAATTCTGAAGTTTTATCTTTGATTTCTGAGTTTAAACCTCACAATTCTGAAGTATTATCTTTGATTTCTGAGTTTAAACCTCACAATTCAGAATTTATTTCTTTGATTTCTGAGTTTAAACCTCACAATTCAGAATTTATTTCTTTGATTTCTGAGTTTAAACCTCACAATTCAGAATTTATATCTTTGATTTCTGAGTTTAAACCTCACAATTCTGAAGTTTTATCTGTGATTTCTGAGTTTAAACCTCACAATTCTGAAGTTTTATCTTGGAATTCTATTATACAAATTCAGAATTTTGAGAGATATAAACTCAGAATTTGTAGAAAATAGATGGATTTGTCAGTTGTAAACTTGTACGATAAGAATTTCTATGAGAAATCTACAATACAATTTCTGAATTGTGATATACAGTATAAAGTCAGAAGTCTTCGAAAATGTCTGAATTGTGAAGCGTAAAATGTTGGAATTTTGAGGTTTAACCTAAGAATTCTATGATAAAACACTTTAGAATTTTGAGGTTTAAACTCATGATACTTCTATGATACGAACTTCTACGATAAGAATTCTACAATACAAAAATCAGTATTGTGATATACAGTGGTGTGGAAAAGTGTTTGCACAATACTGATTTATTTATTTATTTTTGCACATTTTCAAACAGTGCTATGTAGTTTTAGATTTAGTTTTCCCTTATAAAAACTTTAATTTAAAAAATGCATGATGTGTTTACTTTACTATTATCTTTAATATTTAAATGAGTTTGATGATATGAAACACTAAAGTATGACAGACATGCAAAATAAATCAGTAAGAGGGCAAACACTTTTTCATACCACTGTTTAAACTCAGAACACTTAGAAAAATGTCTAAATTGTGAGGTTTAAACTTAGAATAAAAAAAACGGGGTTTAAAAATTCAGAATTGTCAAGTGTAAACTCAAAGTTCTACATTAAAAAAAATTGAATTGTGAACATAAACTCTTAATTCTAAAATAAGGAATTGTGAGACTGAAGTAAGGCAGTTTGGATATATATTTTTTACAATTCTGAGTTAATATGTTGCTATTCTGATCTTCTTTGCTCCAATTTGCAATCTTGTTTTTGTATTTTTTAAATTGTTGCTCTTTTATGAATTAGATTAAAATCTTTTGCAACTGAATCTGCTGTTTTTCAGCATCTTGTCACATTAGCAAGGAATTTTTCTTTTGTTTTTGCTAAAGGAACTCACTCATAAAGGTTTGCACCAACACAAGAGTGAGTAAACTATGACAGAATTGTCATTTGAGGGTGAACTAACATTTCAACAAGAATAAAACAACAGCCCAAATTTAAATAATCTGTCCAATTTCATTTAACTTGACCCTTGACATAATTTTCACCCCCTTTATATTCAGCAGTCCAGCATCATTTGCATACATGCGAATGTGTACATAATTAAGCAATTCATTTAAAATGCTATTCTCTTTAATGATAACAATAATAGATATCGTTGCGTGTGTTAGATGGATCCTTGCATGTCAAACAGGAATTCTGGTGTCAGCTCAGCAGTCATTGGTCAAACCCGAGGGTTGTTTGCTTTGCTATGTTAGGGGCGTCTTGGCCTTGATGACCTCTTTTTTTCTCCCCTTGGCCCCTAATAAGTCTTGCTTCTGCAGCAGTAACAGAATGGTCAAACATATGTCAAGGGTAATCAAGGTCCAAATGCACCTGACCTGATATAATCCCCTTTGAAAGAGGCTTCCAACTGTTTACTATTGTTAACAATGAGCACACCGCTAAAGGAGCTGCACATTGTGAAAATAGTTTACTGGAGCACTTTACATGCACATAAAGTGTTTCTTGAGCTTTAGAAGATGAAAAGATAGCTAGAAAAAATGCCTTGGAGGGATAGTCAAATTCATCATCTAGTCACACTCGTGTTTTTCAAAAAACAATCTTTTTTTTTTTTCCATCTTAATGAAAGCCAGTTTGGTCGGCTGTTTATGGAAGTTTGCATCTGCAATGAAATAAAAGAGGTTTTCTCTCAGAAATACAGACCGAATTGCAAGATAGAAACTTTAGAATAGTGCAGAAACAAAGGCACAGTATGTATGGCTGCATTTTGTCTTGAAAAACGAACTATATGGGGTGGTTTGATGCCATTCCTTTTTGCGCTAGCAGCTGACCACTAACTACCATCGTATGGACAGCTTTCTCACTGTTACCAGTTTGTCCAGTGGCTTGCAATGTAAGACGGCAGACTTGAGACGCAGAGAGGAGTTGACCACGACAATGGGGTTCGAGTCCGGTGAAGAACGGTTCCAAAAAGCAGAAAAGACAAAATCAAAAGCCAAAAAAATGAAATAATCAAGTAAAAAACAATGTGAGAATGTGGTAAAGTTTGAAAACATGGTAAAAATCAGGAGCTTTTCTTTTTTTGGATTGCTTTTGAAAACCATGTTGGTTGGGTTTGGGGAAGGGGTTGGGTGGGTGTATCCGTCAGTTGGTCAGTCAGTCGGTCGGTCAGTCGGTTAGTCAGTCAACAGTGGTCTCTGGTGGATTTATGCAAGATGAGTAAGTGCGAATGGCACCCACGAGAAAAATTTGAGGTCTCAAAAAGCGTGGTGGATTCGCGAAAACAAAAACTGCAAAGAAACGTACCTTCTGGGATGTATTTGGTGCTCTCTCTAGAAATGTATATAGGGATACGTTTTCAGAATGAGCCTGGGTTCAGAATTGTGAGGTGGCCTGTAAACTTGCAGCTGTGCAAAATAAAGTTACAGTTCTGAGAAGAAAAGTCACAGTTGCAGATATAATATAGACTTAAGATGGAAAGATCTTGTGACACACTCAGACACTTGCACCTGCTAGACAAAAAGTCATATATATATTTTTTTTTACTTTTAAATCTTGCAAATGTGAGAGAAAAAAAGTTAAAAATGTGAGGCGTAAAATTAGCATCGTGATTTTAATATGTAAGATTGCAAACTCTGAAATGTGAGAAGTAAAAAGACTGTATCTATCATCTTTTTTTGATGTTATAGTTTGTAAAGTGTTTACCCCCCCCCCCCCCCCCCCCCCCCCCGTCCCTCCTGTTTATACTTAAAGCTGTGGTTATCTGCAAAGCTAAATTTAACTGAAAGAGTTTCATTTATGATTTTATCTTTTATGTATTTTTTTGGTATAATTTGTTTTTTTTTTTTTTTTTTTTTTTTTTTGGTTTTTTCTTTTTCTTTGTGTTTGCGTTGTCTCTAGTCACTCATATGATTGTATTCTTTGTGTTTTAATATTAAAAATGTCAAATTGCAGGGGAAAGTTCAAATGCCAAGAGAGCCCATACACTTGTGAAAAATCAAATTTCAGTTCTCTGTAAAAATGGCAGAATTCATTCATTCGTTCATTTTCCTTCAGTTTAGTCTCTGATTCATCAGCGGTTGCCACAGCGAAATGAACCGCCAACTTATCCAGCAAATGTTACGCAGCGGATCCCCTTCCAGCTGCAACCCAGTACCGGGAAACACCCATACACTCTTGCATTCACACATACACTACGGCCAATTTACTTTATCCAATTTACTTACAGTGCATGTCTTTAAAACCAGAGAACCTGGAGGAAACCCACACGAACACGGGGAAAATATACAAACTCTACACAGATATGCCAACTGGTCCAGCCGGGACTCGAACCAGCGACCTTCTTGCTGTAAGGCAACAGTGCTAACCACTGAGCCACCGTGCCACCCAAATGTCAGAATTGCAAATTGAAAAAAAAAAAAAGTCAGAATATCAATTTAGGGCAAACTTGGAAATGTTATTGTAAGATGTAAACTTGAAACTCAGAAATATTGTGAGATTTCCTTTAATTTTCCATTTATGCTTTTAGCAGATGCTTTTATCCAAACTGATTTGCATTAAATAAAAAGTTTTGTGTTTTTCCTGTTGTTGCTTACCCTGAGAATCGACATAACCTTGGCATTACTAGTGCAATGCTTTACTCTTTGAGCTACGAAAGGCTTTAAAGTTTTAGTTATGAGAAAGAAAATCACAGTTCAAATTGTCAGAAATATGTGAGAATTGTAAGAAATAAAGTTACAGTTCTGAGAAAATTGTCAGATTTTTGAGTTTATATCTTGCAATTTTCAGAAATGGGGATCATCTAAGAATTCATAATTAACATTTTAATGTCCCATTGTGTTTCTTCAGGGTCCTCTGGTTTTCCCCAGTCCAAAGACAAGTGCTATAGGTGAATTGAATAAGCTAAATTGGCCATAGTGTATGTGTGTGAATGAGAGTGTATGGATGTTTCCCAGTACTGGGTTGTGGCTGGAAGAGCATCCACTGTGTAAAACATATGCTGGAATAGTTGCCGGTTCATTCCGCTGTGGCCACCCCTGATATATAAAGGGACAAAGCCGAATGAATTAATGTGTGTAAACAAACTCACATTATTGCTGTTTTGGGACCCATTATTACTTCAGAATGTCTGTCTGTCTGTCATCTGGTTTATGTAGCTTACAAGGACACAAAATTGTATGACATGGGTATGACCTATGGTATTACACTGGTAAGATGGTTTATAAGGACATGCTCTGTGTCCTCGTAATTCAATCACTTAAAAATTCTACTTAATGTAGTCTTTTGACATTCAACATTTGCAAAAGAATTGGGTTTAGGGGTAGGGTGAGGCCATATAAGAAGCAGTTTTTAGAGTATAAAATACATTACGCTTATGGAGAGTCCTCATAAACTACATCAGTGGGGGTCGAGGGGGTCGCTTGGTGATTTCCAATAATCAAATGAATGTTAGCAAGCTATTAGAATGACCATATTTTATCCATAACCTTTGGAAGATAAAAAATAGTATTTAATAGTTACATAAAAAAACAACATGCAAATAAAAATCCATCAGGCTTTCGATTTGTTTTGTCCCCTTTGGATTGTGACCCCTGGGGTGTTTACGTTACAGCAATAGCATCAGCTGCAGCAGATTGATTTTACTATGGATCTATGGTAAACTTCGACACCTTTCTGGCACTCATGTACATTAAAAATAAATGTAAAAAAAAAAAAAAAGCATACACTGCTGTGGAAGATCTACAAGTGGCAGGAAACACTTGTGCAGTAAACATTGTCCACACCAGTCTCGTTAGATGAGGTTAATATCAAATGAAACATAAATAAATTACAAAAAAAGGTATGTGGTTGTTAGACTGTTGCAACAATCTTGTGTTTATATAGGCCTGTTGGTGTGTGTGCACCATTTGTATGTTTATAACCACCTCCGAGGACAGTGGGGGTCGCGAGTCACTGGAATTGTTATTTTGGGGGTTGTGGTCTGAAAAGTTTGGGAACCCCTGAACTACATAAGTACATGTGCATGTTTTTATACAGTTTTACAGCTTGAGCAAATGATGACAGTTGAATGTTTTAAGATGAACAATGCTACGAAATGAACCAGGAAAAGCTGTGAAAAGGAACAACAACAGTTTGTCTATTGAATTGTCCTTTAAATCAACAGATTAACATGGTTAATGCTCACAAAATCACATCAGCTCATTCACATCAGTGAATAACCAAATAAGGCCCTCACGTTCACGGGGGGTCAGAGAGCGATCCGGAGGCGCGAGTTGCTCCAAGCGCACGCCTCCCGAATCGCGCATTATCATAGACTCCCACATCATCCATGCTATGCCTTATGTCAGCCTTCATTACCCCTCCACCATCCCACCCCCACCGCTAACTAGCAAGGTTAAGAGGGGGGTTGGGGTGACAGACCGACCCCTGCATGTCCACTAACGGTCACTTTAATGCACTGGGGGTCAAGGGATTATTCCGGGAGGGCTCACCTCTCTCACACTGCGCTGGAAATGTGAATGAGGTCAGTGTCGAAGAGCGAACCAGCGGAGCCCAAAACTCCCTCCCCGCATCTCTTAGGGCAGCAGCAGTCATGCAGAACTCAAGTGAACACACAGAGTATGAGCTCATAGGATTAGGTCAGTGAATAAGGTCAGGACACCTCTGTGACCAGCTTTGAAATCTCTTAAACCTGTTCTATTGACCAAAAATGGTTGTGTGGTTGTCAAGCAAACCATCATATTTGAAGCTCTTTTAAGTGATTAGATAAAGCAAGAGAGAGAGAGGGAGAAAAAAAAAGTCATGTTCATGTTCAAATCCTGACTGTAATTTAAGCCCGAGTGTTTTTCCATATCAAAGGTGTGATACTTTACTTGTTATCCCTGGCATACGCCACAACAAATACTTAGCTCATTGTTCATTGGATGTGGTTTAGCAGTCATACAAGACGACATGATCTTGCCCTATAGCTATCAACATATCTCTAATCCCCTTTGAAATACATGATCTGGGCTTCAAACATGCCTGCTGTCAGAGAGGCAGGTCTCTTATGATAATACAGAACCAAAACATAACACAAACAGTCATTTTCAGGCCTGACATAAACAGCCATATCACGTCTTGTTAAAACATGCCGGAAAATAACATTGCGAGAACATAGCGCAGCATACACATAGGACATGACATAACTGGTATTGCTTCCATATGAGAACTATCAAATGGCTTTTTACATGCGCATATATATATATATATATATATATATATATATATATATATATATATATATATATATATATATATATATATATATATATATATATATATATATATATAAAAAAATACAGTTGAAGTCAGAATTATTAGCCCCCTTTGAATTTTATTTAATTTTTTTTAAATATTTCCCAAATTATGTTGAACAGAGCAAAGAAATTTTCACAGTATGTTTGATAATATTTTTTCTTTTGGAGAAAGTCTTATTTGTTTGATTTCGGCTAGAATAAAAGCAGTTTTTAATTTTTTAAAAACAATTTTAGGGACAATATTATTAGCCCCTTTACTCTATATTTTTTTTGACTGTCTACAGAACAAACCACCATTATACAATAAGTTGCCTAATTACCCTAACCTGCCAAGTTAACCTAATTAACCTAGTTAAGCCTTTAAATGTCACTTTAAACTGTATAGAAGTGTCTTAAAAATATCTAGTCAAATATTATTTACTGTCATCATGGCAACGATAAAATAAATCAGTTATTAGAAATTAGTTATTAAAACTATTAAGTTTAGAAAATGTGTTAGAATGTGTTGAAAAAATCTTCTCTCTGTTAAACAGAAATTGGGGAAAAAATAAACAGGGGGGCTAATAATTCAGGGGGGCTAATAATTCTGACTTCATCTCTGTATATATATATAGTAGGGATACAATGATTTAACGCATTCACTAATAACCACGCTTTAATTCGTCACAGTTAATTATTCGTAAAGGCTTCTCAACACCGCATTTCTGCACAGAGCAAAACAAAGTTATGCCAACTTTACACTAATTTTAAGTTCCGAGCTTGTACACAATATGCATGCACACTGGATTAAAGGCTGAATTTAACTATGGCTGAGGCTATAACTAAGGGCCATTCTTATAGCGGCGCCCGGCGATCACGCTTTTTCCAGGCGCTCCAGGTTGAAAGAATGTTGCGAGTGCACCGCAAGTCATGTGACAAGAACTGACCGTTATATACACATTTCTACTACAAAGAGAAAAAGAATACAAAAGGAAAACACCAAAGTCTTTGGACTGTGTGGGAAACCGGAGCACCCGGAGGAAACCCACGCCAACTCCACACAGAAATGCCAACTGACTCAGCTGAGGCTTGAACCAGCAACCTTCTTGCCGTGAGGTGATCGTGCTACCCACTGCGACACCGTAACACCCTCTTATTTTCATTCATTCATGTATGTCATTTGTTTTCAGTGTAAATTATTAATTTTAAAATGACAAAAACTAAATGTTTAAATGCCAAAAACTTTTTTCACTTATTTTTAAGTAAAAAGAGAAATGAACTATTGTTTGTTTGGTTGTTTGTTTATTTATTTATTTTTTTTATAAATTGGTTATTGAGCAGCAATAAATATCACTTTAAAAATGTAAGGAGCTTTATGTGATTTCTAATCTTGTAGTGAAACCGTGATTATTCCTCAGACTATATTCGTACAACCAAAATCTATAATCGTTGTATCCCTAATATATATATATATATATATATATATATATATATATATATATATATATATATATATATATATATATATATATATATATATACATATACTGTATACTGTATATATACTGTATACTGTATATAGGGCTGAACAATTTATCATTTGAGTATTGATATCGCAATGTGTGTATCCACAATAGTCACATCGCAAGATTAGATTGTTCATGAAAGATTAAAAGGTAAAGATATAATTATATTTTATTTTATATTATTGAATACAATTATTTATACAATGATGACCATGTTATCTTACATTTGTTTGCATTTGAATACTGTTAGTCCCCCCAGAAAACCATAAAGCACTGTAAATTTATATTATAAGCTAGAAAATACGCTAAAAAACATAAAAAACATTTACTGTAGATTTTTTCAGCTTTTGTTTGATTAATAGAAAGTTCAGAAGAACAGCACCTATCTGAAATAGACATCTTTTGTGACATTATAAATGTTTATCATCACTTTTGATCAATTTAATATAAAATAAAAATATTAATGGATATAATTTCTTTAAAAAAAATAAGTAATGACACTGACTTCAAGCTAATAATCAAAAAAATACAAAACAATATATTGATGATGATAATAATAAATGTTTATTGAACAGCAAGTCTTTCTTGAATAGATGCAGAATTTACAAATCTCAATGAATATGTGTGCGTGTGTGTGCAATTTATTAAATTGTTGATAATTTTTTTTATTATATAGATTTATTTTTACATATACTCATTATATATTTACTCATTCATATATTAATTTATTCATTCATTGCATTGCTTATTGTTTTTGTGTACAAAATATAACATCTTATTATAATATACATTTTAAATAAATAGAATGAGGAGCAGCATTACTGCCTGTGTATACTGACCAGAGAAAGATCAGGGGAGAAACCTGAAACCTGTTTAAAAACAGTTATTATTTTGTGCTGCTGTTTTGTTCGAATGCTGGAGGTGCGGAAATTACACACTTCAGCTTTAAGTAGTATGTTTTGTTTTGCTTTGTTTTTGTTTGTCCATTGGATTAACCAGTCACCAGCCAGCCTCTTATTCTCATTCATTAACCGAACAGCCCTGTTTACTCCCAAGTAGCATCATATGCGCTGAAATGAATACATGTAAGCGTTAGCGAATAGAGGAGGGTCTGATTGGAGATCAGAAACAGTGAAAGACAGAGAAAGCAGAGGGAGTGTCTTGAATAGAGTGAGGGGCTGATGGCTTGTCCTTTCAGTCATGTTCTTTGTTCTTCTGCGAGCGGCTTATGTTCTTCAGCTCCACTCGTGACAATCAACAGGAGACTTGAACATGTACGAGGTCGGCCTGTCCATGTGTATGTGGATTGCTCCATGGTTCACTACAATATGAACAATTCTGTCTTTAATTGCTTACCCTCATGTTGTTACAACTTAAGACCATTTCTGATCCTGGACCACAAAATCAATCTTATGTTACATGGGTGTAGTTTGCAGTATAGCCAAAAATACATTGAATGGGTCAAAATTATTGATTTTCTTTTATGTCAAAAATTAGAGTAAAGTGAAGGTCATGTTCCATGAATTCATTCATTCATTTTCTTTTGGCTGAGTCCCTTTATTAATTTGGGGTCGCCACAGCTGAATTAACCGCCAACTTATCCAGCATATGTTTTACGCAGCAGATGCCCTTCCAGCTGCAACCCATCACTGGGAAACACCCATACACTCTCATTCACACACATACACTACGGACAATTTAGCTTACCCAATTCACCTATGGCGCATGTCTTTGGACTTGTGGGAGAAACCAGAGCACCCGGAGGAAACCCACGCCAACACGGGGAGAACATGCAAACTCCACATAGAAATGTCAACTGACCCAGTCGAGGCTCGAACCAGCGACCTTCTTGCTGTGGAGTGATCGTGCTACCCACTGCTCCACCATGACGCAGAGGTTCCATGAATATATTTGTAAATTTCTTACTGTAAATATATCAAAACTCGTATATTAAATACTCTTCCTCTTTCTGCTGTATTTACTATAGTCTTAGGTCTAGTAACTTGAATATTGAAAGGGGTGCAAGGCAAGGTTGTCCCTTGAGCCCCCTACTTTTTGCTTTAGCAATGGAACCCTTGGCAGTATCCTCCTAGGGCTTAAGTGTCCACATACGTGGACAGCACATTTTAGCTCTTAAGTGGCTATTTAAAATACTTTGAATGTTTCATATTTTGTTACAGACAGTGTCATCCTGCAACTGTTTTGCAGCATATGAAATGTCCCAAACCCTATTTTAACTGTCCAAAATGGGAAAAAAAAATTAGTTTTTACTTTCTGATAGTCAAAGTAAGAAAAGAAAAATTCAATGTTAAATATGCATTAAAAAACATTCAGGAAAAAGTGTTTTATGTAAATTCGGACCTCGAGTCCACAAATGGACATCATCTTTCTCTAAAAGTACTTCATATCAAAAGATGATACTTAGATTTTATTCTAATTAGGTTCCAATAAGCCCACATATCAAAGAGAAATAAAAAACATGCATGTAAAAAACACCTTGGGCCTTAAGAGACAGTTTGTTTAGTTTCAGTCTGATTAGTTTTGTTTTAGTTTGTTTTGTTTTAGGTTGTTTTGTTTCAGCCTGAATTGTTTTAGTTTGATTTGTTTCAGCCTGAATTGTTTTGTTTTAGTTTGTTTTGTTTCAGTCTGAATTGTTTTGTTTTAGTTTGTTTTGTTTCAGTCTGATTAGTTTTGTTTCAGCTTGTTTTGTTTTGTTTCAGTCTGAATAGTTTTGTTTCAGCTTGTTTTGTTTCCGTCTGATTTGTTTTGTTTCAGTGTGTTTTGTTTTGTTTTAGTCTGATTTGTTTTGTTTTAGTTTATTTGTTTCTGTTTGTTTTTTGTTTGATTTGTTTTGTTTCAGTTTGTTTGGTTTCAGTCTGATTTGTTTTGTTTCAGTTTGTTTTGTTTTAGTCTGATTTGTTTTGTTTCAGCTTGTTTTGTTTCAATTTAATTTGCTTTGTTTGTTTTGTTTCTGTTTGTTTTGTTTCAGTTTGTTTTGTTTCAGTCTGAATAGTTTTGTTTCAGTTTGTTTTGTTTCAGTCTGATTTGTTTTGTTTCAGTGTGTTTTGTTTTGTTTCAGTCTGATTAGTTTTGTTTCAGCTTGTTTTGTTTCTGTCTGATTTGTTTTGTTTCAGTGTGTTTTGTTTTGTTTCAGTCTGATTTGTTTTGTTTTAGTTTATTTGTTTCTGTTTGTTTTTTGTTTTATTTGTTTTGTTTCAGTTTGTTTTGTTTCAGTCTGATTTGTTTTGTTTCAGTTTGTTTTGTTTTAGTCTGATTTGTTTTGTTTCAGCTTGTTTTGTTTCAATTTGATTTGCTTTGTTGTTTTGTTTCTGTTTGTTTTGTTTCAGTTTGTTTTGTTTCAGTCTGAATAGTTTTGTTTCAGCTTGTTTTGTTTCAGTCTGATATGTTTTGTTTTAGTTTGTTTTGTTTCAGTCTGATTAGTTTTGTTTCCGTTTGTTTTGTTTCAGTATGTTTTGTTTCAGTCTGATTTGTTTTGTTTCAGTTTGTTTTGTTTTAGTCTGATTTGTTTTGTTTCAGCTTGTTTTGTTTCAATTTTAATTTGCTTTGTTTGTTTTGTTTCTGTTTGTTTTGTTTCAGTTTGTTTTGTTTCAGTCTGAATAGCTTTGTTTCAGTTTGTTTTGTTTCAGTCTGATTTGTTTCGTTTCAGTTTGTTTTGTTTCAGTCTGATTTGTTTTGTTTCAGTTTGTTTTGTTTCAGTCTGATTTGTTTTGTTTCAGTTTGTTTTGTTTCAGTCTGATTAGTTTTGTTTTAGTTTGTTTTGTTTCAGTCTGATTTGTTTTGTTTCAGTTTGTTTTGTTTCAGTCTGGTTTGTTTTGTTTCTGTTTGTTTTGTTTCAGTTCAGTTTGTTTTGTTTCAGTTTGATTTGTTTCAGTTTGAATTGTTTTGTTTCAGTTTGTTTGGTTTCAGTCTGATTTGTTTTGTTTCAGTTTGTGTTGTTTTAGTCTGATTTGTTTTGTTTCAGCTTGTTTTGTTTCAATTTAATTTGCTTTGTTTGTTTTGTTTCAGTCTGATTGTTTCATTTTAGTTTGTTTTGTTTCAGCTTGTTTTGTTTCAGTCTGATATGTTTTGTTTTAGTTTGTTTTGTTTCAGTCTGATTAGTTGTGTTACAGTTTGTTTTGTTTCAGTATGTTTTGTTTCAGTCCGATTTGTTTTGTTTCAGTTTGTTTTGTTTCAGCCTGAATTGTTTTGTTTTAGTTTGTTTTGTTTCAGTCTGATTAGTTGTGTTTCAGTTTGTTTTGTTTCAGTATGTTTTGTTTCAGTCTGATTTGTTTTGTTTCAGTTTGTTTTGTTTCAGTCTGATTTGTTTTGTTTCAGTTTGTTTTGTTTTAGTCTGATTTGTTTTGTTTCAGCTTGTTTTGTTTCAATTTAATTTGCTTTGTTTGTTTTGTTTCTGTTTGTTTTGTTTCAGTTTGTTTTGTTTCAGTCTGATATGTTTTGTTTCAGTTTGTTTTTTTTTTCAGTCTGATTTGTTTCGTTTTAGTTTGTTTTGTTTCAGTCTGATTAGTTTTGTTTCAGTTTGTTTTGTTTCAGTCTGATTTGTTTTGTTTCAGTTTGTTTTTGTTTCGGTTTGTTTTGTTTCAGTCTGATTTGATTTGTTTCAGTTTGTTTTGTTTCAGTTTGTTTTGTTTCAGTCTGATTTGTTTTGTTTCAGTCTGATTTGTTTTGTTTTAGTTTGTTTTGTTTTAGTTTGTTTTGTTTCAGTTTGTTTTGTTTCAGTCTGATTTGTTTTGTTTCAGTTTGTTTTGTTTCAGTCTGATTTGTTTTGTTTCAGTGTGTTTTGTTTTGTTTCAGTCTGATTTGTTTTGTTTTAGTTTATTTGTTTCTGTTTGTTTTTTGTTTGATTTGTTTTGTTTCAGTTTGTTTGGTTTCAGTCTGATTTGTTTTGTTTCAGTTTGTTTTGTTTTAGTCTGATTTGTTTTGTTTCAGCTTGTTTTGTTTCAATTTAATTTGCTTTGTTTGTTTTGTTTCTGTTTGTTTTGTTTCAGTTTGTTTTGTTTCAGTCTGAATAGTTTTGTTTCAGTTTGTTTTGTTTCAGTCTGATTTGTTTTGTTTCAGTGTGTTTTGTTTTGTTTCAGTCTGAATAGTTTTGTTTCAGCTTGTTTTGTTTCTGTCTGATTTGTTTTGTTTCAGTGTGTTTTGTTTTGTTTCAGTCTGATTTGTTTTGTTTTAGTTTATTTGTTTCTGTTTGTTTTTTGTTTGATTTGTTTTGTTTCAGTTTGTTTGGTTTCAGTCTGATTTGTTTTGTTTCAGTTTGTTTTGTTTTAGTCTGATTTGTTTTGTTTCAGCTTGTTTTGTTTCAATTTAATTTGCTTTGTTTGTTTTGTTTCTGTTTGTTTTGTTTCAGTTTGTTTTGTTTCAGTCTGAATAGTTTTGTTTCAGCTTGTTTTGTTTCAGTCTGATATGTTTTGTTTTAGTTTGTTTTGTTTCAGTCTGATTAGTTTTGTTTCAGTTTGTTTTGTTTCAGTATGTTTTGTTTCAGTCTGATTTGTTTTGTTTCAGTTTGTTTTGTTTTAGTCTGATTTGTTTTGTTTCAGCTTGTTTTGTTTCAATTTTAATTTGCTTTGTTTGTTTTGTTTCTGTTTGTTTTGTTTCAGTTTGTTTTGTTTCAGTCTGAATAGCTTTGTTTCAGTTTGTTTTGTTTCAGTCTGATTTGTTTCGTTTCAGTTTGTTTTGTTTCAGTCTGATTTGTTTTGTTTCAGTTTGTTTTGTTTCAGTTTGTTTTGTTTCAGTCTGATTTGTTTTGTTTCAGTTTGTTTTGTTTCAGTCTGATTTGTTTTGTTTCAGTTTGTTTTGTTTCAGTCTGGTTTGTTTTGTTTCTGTTTGTTTTGTTTCAGTTCAGTTTGTTTTGTTTCAGTTTGATTTGTTTCAGTTTGAATTGTTTTGTTTCAGTTTGTTTGGTTTCAGTCTGATTTGTTTTGTTTCAGTTTGTGTTGTTTTAGTCTGATTTGTTTTGTTTCAGCTTGTTTTGTTTCAATTTAATTTGCTTTGTTTGTTTTGTTTCAGTCTGATTTGTTTCATTTTAGTTTGTTTTGTTTCAGCTTGTTTTGTTTCAGTCTGATATGTTTTGTTTTAGTTTGTTTTGTTTCAGTCTGATTAGTTGTGTTACAGTTTGTTTTGTTTCAGTATGTTTTGTTTCAGTCCGATTTGTTTTGTTTCAGTTTGTTTTGTTTCAGCCTGAATTGTTTTGTTTTAGTTTGTTTTGTTTCAGGCTGATTAGTTGTGTTTCAGTTTGTTTTGTTTCAGTATGTTTTGTTTCAGTCTGATTTGTTTTGTTTCAGTTTGTTTTGTTTCAGTCTGATTTGTTTTGTTTCAGTTTGTTTTGTTTTAGTCTGATTTGTTTTGTTTCAGCTTGTTTTGTTTCAATTTAATTTGCTTTGTTTGTTTTGTTTCTGTTTGTTTTGTTTCAGTTTGTTTTGTTTCAGTCTGATATGTTTTGTTTCAGTTTGTTTTTTTTTTCAGTCTGATTTGTTTCGTTTTAGTTTGTTTTGTTTCAGTCTGATTAGTTTTGTTTCAGTTTGTTTTGTTTCAGTCTGATTTGTTTTGTTTCAGTTTGTTTTGTTTCGGTTTGTTTTGTTTCAGTCTGATTTGATTTGTTTCAGTTTGTTTTGTTTCAGTTTGTTTTGTTTCAGTCTGATTTGTTTTGTTTCACTCTGATTAGTTTTGTTTTAGTTTGTTTTGTTTTAGTTTGTTTTGTTTCAGTTTGTTTTGTTTCAGTCTGATTAGTTTTGTTTTAGTTTGTTTTGTTTCAGTCTGATTTGTTTTGTTTCAGTGTGTTTTGTTT
The DNA here is from genome assembly GCA_903798195.1 of Danio kyathit. Classification (NCBI taxonomy): domain Eukaryota; kingdom Metazoa; phylum Chordata; class Actinopteri; order Cypriniformes; family Danionidae; genus Danio; species Danio kyathit. Next base: position 45,297,537 of record LR812527.1, on the reverse strand, counting down.
TGTTTCAGTCTGATTTGTTTTGTTTTAGTTTATTTGTTTCTGTTTGTTTTTTGTTTGATTTGTTTTGTTTCAGTTTGTTTGGTTTCAGTCTGATTTGTTTTGTTTCAGTTTGTTTTGTTTTAGTCTGATTTGTTTTGTTTCAGCTTGTTTTGTTTCAATTTAATTAGCTTTGTTTGTTTTGTTTCTGTTTGTTTTGTTTCAGTTTGTTTTGTTTCAGTCTGAATAGTTTTGTTTCAGTTTGTTTTGTTTCAGTCTGATTTGTTTTGTTTCAGTGTGTTTTGTTTTGTTTCAGTCTGAATAGTTTTGTTTCAGCTTGTTTTGTTTCTGTCTGATTTGTTTTGTTTCAGTGTGTTTTGTTTTGTTTCAGTCTGATTTGTTTTGTTTTAGTTTATTTGTTTCTGTTTGTTTTTTGTTTGATTTGTTTTGTTTCAGTTTGTTTGGTTTCAGTCTGATTTGTTTTGTTTCAGTTTGTTTTGTTTTAGTCTGATTTGTTTTGTTTCAGCTTGTTTTGTTTCAATTTAATTTGCTTTGCTTGTTTTGTTTCTGTTTGTTTTGTTTCAGTTTGTTTTGTTTCAGTCTGAATAGTTTTGTTTCAGCTTGTTTTGTTTCAGTCTGATATGTTTTGTTTTAGTTTGTTTTGTTTCAGTCTGATTAGTTTTGTTTCAGTTTGTTTTGTTTCAGTATGTTTTGTTTCAGTCTGATTTGTTTTGTTTCAGTTTGTTTTGTTTTAGTCTGATTTGTTTTGTTTCAGCTTGTTTTGTTTCAATTTTAATTTGCTTTGTTTGTTTTGTTTCTGTTTGTTTTGTTTCAGTTTGTTTTGTTTCAGTCTGAATAGCTTTGTTTCAGTTTGTTTTGTTTCAGTCTGATTTGTTTCGTTTCAGTTTGTTTTGTTTCAGTTTGTTTTGTTTCAGTCTGATTTGTTTTGTTTCAGTTTGTTTTGTTTCAGTCTGATTTGTTTTGTTTCAGTTTGTTTTATTTCAGTTTGTTTTGTTTCAGTCTGATTTGTTTTGTTTCAGTTTGTTTTGTTTCAGTCTGATTTGTTTTGTTTCAGTTTGTTTTGTTTTAGTCTGATTTGTTTTGTTTCAGCTTGTTTTGTTTCAATTTAATTAGCTTTGTTTGTTTTGTTTCTGTTTGTTTTGTTTCAGTTTGTTTTGTTTCAGTCTGAATAGTTTTGTTTCAGTTTGTTTTGTTTCAGTCTGATTTGTTTTGTTTCAGTGTGTTTTGTTTTGTTTCAGTCTGAATAGTTTTGTTTCAGCTTGTTTTGTTTCTGTCTGATTTGTTTTGTTTCAGTGTGTTTTGTTTTGTTTCAGTCTGATTTGTTTTGTTTTAGTTTATTTGTTTCTGTTTGTTTTTTGTTTGATTTGTTTTGTTTCAGTTTGTTTGGTTTCAGTCTGATTTGTTTTGTTTCAGTTTGTTTTGTTTTAGTCTGATTTGTTTTGTTTCAGCTTGTTTTGTTTCAATTTAATTTGCTTTGCTTGTTTTGTTTCTGTTTGTTTTGTTTCAGTTTGTTTTGTTTCAGTCTGAATAGTTTTGTTTCAGCTTGTTTTGTTTCAGTCTGATATGTTTTGTTTTAGTTTGTTTTGTTTCAGTCTGATTAGTTTTGTTTCAGTTTGTTTTGTTTCAGTATGTTTTGTTTCAGTCTGATTTGTTTTGTTTCAGTTTGTTTTGTTTTAGTCTGATTTGTTTTGTTTCAGCTTGTTTTGTTTCAATTTTAATTTGCTTTGTTTGTTTTGTTTCTGTTTGTTTTGTTTCAGTTTGTTTTGTTTCAGTCTGAATAGCTTTGTTTCAGTTTGTTTTGTTTCAGTCTGATTTGTTTCGTTTCAGTTTGTTTTGTTTCAGTTTGTTTTGTTTCAGTTTGTTTTGTTTCAGTCTGATTTGTTTTGTTTCAGTTTGTTTTGTTTCAGTCTGATTTGTTTTGTTTCAGTTTGTTTTATTTCAGTTTGTTTTGTTTCAGTCTGATTTGTTTTGTTTCAGTTTGTTTTGTTTCAGTCTGATTTGTTTTGTTTCAGTTTGTTTTGTTTCAGTCTGATTAGTTTTGTTTTAGTTTGTTTTGTTTCAGTCTGATTTGTTTTGTTTCAGTTTGTTTTGTTTCAGTCTGGTTTGTTTTGTTTCTGTTTGTTTTGTTTCAGTTCAGTTTGTTTTGTTTCAGTTTGTTTTGTTTTAGTCTGATTTGTTTTGTTTCAGTTTGATTTGGTTTAGCTTGTTTCAGTCGGATTTGTTTTGTTTCAGTTTGTTTTGTTTTAGTCTGATTTGTTTTGTTTCATTTTGATTTGGTTTGTTTCAGTCTGGTTTGTTTTGTTTCTGTTTGTTTTATTTCAGTTCAGTTTGTTTTGTTTCAGTTTGATTTGTTTCAGTTTGAATTGTTTTGTTTCAGTTTGTTTTGTTTTAGTCTGATTTGGTTTGTTTCAATCTGGTTTGTTTTGTTTCAGTTTGTTTTGGTTTGGTTTGTTTTGTTGTCATAATTACAAGCTCAGAAGTATGACCTGATTTTTGTCATACTGGATGAACAAAAATGTTGAAAATTGTGACAGTTTAGTTGCAGTCTGGAGCCCTGAATACTGTAATTAGAATGAAAGAAATAATAGCACAACAACAAAGTGTTTTTAATTAAAATATATGAGCAAATATCATAAAGAAATTATTAGACAAAAGACATATATAATAAAATATTTTTTAATTTAATAATATTTTTCACTATTTTATAAGAGCATATAGATATTTTTTACATTTTGGATGTTGCTCATATGACGATCACTATAGTTTGTGGTCTAAAAGATTGAAAACCGCTGACTGTATATAGGCTGTCAATGGAGAAAGAAAAACTCCTCAGATTTCATCATGTTTCATCATCTACAGTTGTGTATACAGCATATGAACGAAAGACTTGCAGGTTTGACACAAAATGAGATGAGAAAAAGACAGAATTATTTTTTTTTTTTAGCTTTAACAATCAATTTCAGTATCTCCAATCAGGGCTGACACACTATTCTGTGACAAATCATTACATAGTTTCTGCGGCATTCAATAATGCCAAGTATTCCTAAGGCTTAAATGCAAGGAGGGGCATTTGAAGGCATGTGGTGGAGTTTTACTACAAGGTTTGTTAAATCACCATTCCTCTAAGCCCCAGCGTAAACTCAATAGCATTTGTGCAAATGCTTTGAGCGATTCATTGAAGACTCCAGCTTAGGTTTCTTAATACAAAACTGTTTTCAAATAAGTAATCTGCCTATACTCTCCAAGTTAAACCTCTGCTGAGAATTGAAAGGGATTTTCGAAGAAATCATTGCCGCTATAGTGCACAACCTGACACTTTTACACCTCATAACTACACGTTTTATGTAACTTATCATTTTAATCTCATCTGAATAATTTATTTAGGAAACCAAATCGGATGAACGTGTCGAGACCGACCCCTAATTAGGCCTGCATTCTTTGGCTCTGGTGGAGTCTCTTCTTTGAGCTTGTGAAACATGTGAACCTGTGGCATTGTGCTTTTATCTGATTAAAGTGACTCGCTGCTCAGACAAACACAATTCTGAGCTATTGTTTGTTTTGCTGTATGCTTGTTGAGCGAGGTGGACGACGGCATGCATGAAGCTAAGCAGTGACTGCCATATACACCTTGTTATTATTCTGTCAGATGGTATTTATAGTCATGTCCCTTTTTTTTGGTCCTCTATAAAGGGGCGGTTGTGTTGAGCTCTCCTGTGTTTGTTTAAACTGCAGTTTGCTGTGTTTGGGTTATGGATTGTAATTTTATAATAGCTGTTTGGATAGCCTCAGCTTCTGACACACAAGCAACACTCTTGGGTTAAAGAGTTGTTTAAGAGTACAGCTTGACTTGTAAGTTTACTTGGGGATATTTCTGTGCATTTAGATGGCAGAGATTAAAAAGTAAAATATAATATATATATATATTATATTTTACTTTTTAATCTCTGCCATCTAAATGCACAGAAATATCCCCAAGTAAACTTAAACATAAGCATTACTTAAAGAGATATTCAATAACATGCACTCACCGGCCACTTTATTATGTACACCGTTCTAACTGCTCGTTAACACAAATTTCTAATCAGCCAATCACAGCAACTCAATGCATTTAGCCATGTAGACATGGTCAAGACCATCTGCCGCAGTTCAAACCGAGCATCAGAATGGGGAAGAATGGTGATTTCAGTGACTTTAAATGTGGCATGGTTGTTGGTGCCAGATGGGCTTGTCTGAGTATTTCAGAAACTGTTGATCTACTGGGATTGTCAAGCACAACCATCTTTAGGATTTACAGAGAATCGTCTGAAAAAGAGAAAATATTCAGTGAGCGGCTGTTCTGTGGACACAAATGCCTTGTTGATGCCAGAGGCCAGAGGAGAATGGCCAGACTGGTCCAAGCTGATAGAAAGGCAACAGTAACCCGAGGTATGCAAAAGAGCATCATGGATGTGCAGCCGACAAATCTGCAGCAACTGCGTGATGCTATCATGTCAATATGGGCCAAAATGAGGAATATTTTTTTATACCTTGTTGAATCTATGCCACGAAAGATTAAAGCAGTTCTGAAGGCAAAAGGGGGTCCAACCCGGAACTAGTAAGCTGAACCTAATAAAGTGGCCAGTGAGTGTATATTATGTAAACTGCGAAATGACAAGATGTTTGTAAAAAGAATAATAATATAGTTTTTTTATTTTCTTCTCAGTAAACAGCAGAAGTTATTTTGACTCAAAATGTGGTTGCTGATTTAAGAGTGTTGATGTTTGTTTTTGTTATTTTACTTAATTAATTATTGGTTTATACAGTCTAAAACAGTGCTGGGTCCCACAAAACTACTTCATGTTGTCCCAATGCAGATCGATTAAGTTTTACAAATTTAAGTTGATTGAGCATAAAACAATTAAGTTGTCCCAAAAAGAATCTTAGGAGTTGTGTTGTTTTAACTTATTTTAAATAAGTATTTTTTTTAGTGTACACCAGTGGTCCCCAACCTTTTTATCACCGCGGACCGGTCAACACTTGACAATTTTACCACGGACTGATCCAAGGGAGAGGGGTTTACATAGATTGCTAGGTGACCATCAGCCGTTTTCTCAGAGGATGTCAAGCTGACAAAACATTGCTGTAACTCTGATACAAGTTTTATTTATGGAGAAAATTAAAAAGCACTGTAGTGTTTGGGTGCCCTGTGTTTGTCTGAGATAATTAGTCTACCTAAATGTGCATATTCCAAACCACACTGAACTAAACTGAACTTCAACACTGAAACCTGAACTGACACTGTTTCAATCTACTAAATCTTCTATGTGAAGCTGCTTTGACACAATCTACATTGTAAAAACACTATAGAATTAAAGATGAGTTGAATTGAATTGAATTTCATACAAAGTATAAAGCTGATTGGTCAGTTATTGTCACGTGACTCGTGGTGCACTCATGGCATTCATTCTGGGTGCGTCTGGAAGGCGCAAGCACCTCACGCAGCTTGCGTGTGCAAGCCCCACACCTCCATTGGAAATAACGAACTTACAAGGAGAAAAGACTCAATATGCCGTCATTTGCGATCTCCAACAGTTGATCTTCTTGCACTGACATGCTGGATTTCCTTGATTTGTTGACAAATGGGTTGCAGATCCATTCCTTGGCAGTTCACGGGTCCCTCACTGGGCCTTTTCCCCTTCGCAAAGAAACTTTCCAAAGACGTCTGTTTCTTATTCATTTTGCTGCTTGTGGGTTAAATTTTGGCCACTCAAGCGACTGAGATGTAAGCGAGAGAATACTGTCATTTTTCAAAGGAAAAGTTTTTTCAAAATAAAAGATCATTCAGACTCGGATAATAAATAAAATGGAAATAATTAATGATTTCTTGTGCAGCCTGGTACCAATTGAGTGGTTGGGGACCACTGGTGTACACTGTAAAAATGCTGGTTTCCACACAATCGATTTGTGTTGGGACAACATAAAGGAATTAAGTTTACCTATTAGTTTTTTATACATTTAAGTTGATTGAACATAAAATAATTAAGTTAAAAAAACTCAAGAATTGTGTTGTTTCAGCTTGTTTTAAATAAATAATTTGAACAAACAGCAAACCTACTTTTTTAAGTGTATTAAAAATATTGTTCAGGGTTTACAAGTTAAACATATTTAAAATTATCATTTTTATTTAATGTAATAATATTTGACAGTTTAAGTTTCTGATTCTCCGATGCAGTGGCGCAGTAGGTAGTGCTGTCGCCTCACAGCAAGAAGGTCGCTGGTTCGAGCCTCGCCTGGGTCAGTTGGCGTTTCTGTGTGGAGTTTGTATGTTCTCCCTGCGTTCGCGTGCACCTCCGGGTGCTCCGGTTTCCCCCACAGTCCAAAGACATGCGGTACAGGTGAATTGGGTAGGCTAAATTGTCCATAGTGTATGAGTGTGAGTGAGTGTGTATGGATGTTTCCCAGAGATGGATTGCAGCTGGAAGGACATTCGCTGCGTAAAACATGTGCTGAAATAGTTGGTGGTTCATTCCGCTGTGGCGACCCCGGATTAATAAAGGGACTAAACCGAAAAGAAAATGAATGAATGAATGAATGAACTTTCTGATCAATTGATCCTAAGTATGAAGGTGGTCTTGTCCAAATGCAATTATAGATTTTTTTTTTAAAACTACTGATGGGGATATTTGTGTGAAACGAATTGAATGTTAGTTAACGTTTTGATGTTATAAGTCAGGGCAAATGTGCAGTGTATGACAAGCAGGTGTTTATAAAGTGTCTTAATGGATTCTCTTGCTATTTAATGCTGTGAGAAAAAATGAAATCAAAAGCCTTTTACCCCAGGGGGCCTTTAGCTCCGTAGTGCCCTATACATAAATAATAGAACTTATTCATACTCTCATTGCATCTGTGGTTACAAAGTCTTACACTGCATCATATTCCTTTCTCAACCCCTCAAAAATGTAAAAAAATAAAATAAAAAATACCTCAAATTTACATCTAGAGGTCATGTGGGTTTAAGGAGTAAGAACTTTTAGAAACCAGGGGTTGTTCATTATACCAAGAGGCCAAACCATAAATGTGTCTTTTTTTTGAATGGCCACTTCATGCTGTTTAAGGATGGCTTGTTGTTTGGTCATATCATGAATGGAGCTGAACTAAATAGTGTTTCCACTTTGCATCTGACAACAGGCGACAAAAAAAATAATGATAGGCAACAACAAAGTGTCCAGACCATCAATTTAGAGCTAATCCCAAAGTCTGAAAATGCCCATTTACCTTATACGATTAAACGCTGAGAGGATCCAGATGTCAGTGTTTGTGGTGTTTCATCTCTTTTGAACAGTTTACTTTTGTGCTTTATGCTTCTCTTGTCTATTCAGCTCATAAGAGACAATAGCGGTTTTGTTTGACCAAATCAATGCTGTCTTAGTGAAGAGAGGGACAGAGGATAGGGTTCCATTTATTGAACAAAAAAAAAACAGCTGTTCAAATCCAATGTAGAGCAAGAAAAATATAGAGCGACTGACAAATAATGATCAGCAGCAGCTCATGTTGAGGAGGGGCAAGATATTTAGAGAAAAGAGAGAATTTTTCCAGTTGATTTTAATTTAAGAAATAAAAAAGATAAATAGTGATTTCATGGATGTAGTTTTTCTGCTCAAAATGACCATTTACCTGAGACTTAGAGTCAGATAATAGGGGTAAAATAGATTTTAGAAAAGATGGCAGCTACGTAATTGTATTTTCACATTGAGATTGGTAGTTTTAATACTAATATACTGTATTTTGGCTTCGTTAAAAGTAGGGCTGAGCAATAAAATCGGTATCGGTGTTTATTGACTGAACACCATTGTCAGTATTGATTAAAACAAAGATTCGGTATGAAGCGCTATAGTTTTATTAAAATGTGGCTGCTGAGCGCGCACCTTGGATGGAATGCCAGTAAGCTTAGGGTGTAAGTTTATCATTTCCAATGGAGGCACGCAACTTGCACAACGTGCATATGAGCCCACGCATTTTCCAGGTGGATTTTGTAAGTGGAATAACTGAGCTCTTCACTAGCGAGAAAACAGTTCAACAGAGCATCTACAGCCTGAGAATGAGCCTCCTCATTCTTTACTTTCACTTTCACTCTCTTTCGTGGATAAGGAAACGTGTTGTAACACAGACATCCATTAGCTTACATAATTAATTTAGTTTGTTAAGCGCAAAGATTTGTTTCAAAACTATTTCTAAATTCAGTTCTAATTTGCAGCAAACAAATACAGTAAATGAGCAATAATAATGAGTTATATCCAAATACACATGCTATGCCCTATATGGTCCAAAACCTGACAGGTGGGCAAATAATGTAATTAAACAAATATAAATATGCATGGCGACGCAGTGGCACAGTAGGTAGTGCTGTCACCTCACAGCAAGAAGGTCACTGGTTCGAGCCTCAGCTGGGTCAGTTGCCATTTTTGTGTGGAGTTTGCATGTTCTCCCTGCGTTCGTGTGGGTTTCCTACGGGTGCTCCGGTTTCCCCCACAGTCCAAAGACATGCGGTACAGGTGAATTGGGTAGGCTAAATTGTCCGTAGTGTATGAGTGTGTATGGATGTTTCCCAGAGATGGGTTGCGGCTGGAAGGACATCCGCTGCGTAAAACATGTGCTGGATAAGTTGGCAGTTATTTTCCACTGTGGCGACCCCGGATTAATAAAGGGATTAAGCCAAAAAGAAAATTAATGAATGAATGAATGAAAAATCCTAATAGATTTTAACACTTTAGTTTTAATCAGAAAATAAGATGAGATTGCGCTAATTATTTATTTATTTATTTATTGTAATTTATTGTCCTTGGAATTTAAGGGCTGGTGACATGCCTGATATAAGCGTTATTTGTTTTAGTTATTTTTGCCCCTTTTTACTTCCTTTGCATACTTTTAATGTTGCTGAATTTGTTCCCCACGTTTCAAAAATGTTATCGAATATTGATATTTTTCAAGGTATCGTATCAAAGTTTTCAGTATCGTGACAACACTGTTGAGCAGATACAATTCCTGTTTGAGATGAATATTTAATTTAGACTTTTAGCAAATATAAATACACATAAAAAAAATCCATGTAACTATAACATAATAACTACTTGAAGCTGCTTTATTTCATTTTTAACACTGACTGATTTTTAATTATTTTGATTTTGATTTAATTATTTTTTTTTACAATAGTTCCTCATTCCTCAGTTGTTTTTTAAAGACAGATGCCAGACCATTATTCTACCTGAGAATATATTTGTGATCTTCCTGCTTGTAAGAAGTCTCTGTTCTCTTCAGGACCCATCATAAGGGCTGGGCAAAGAGCAGAGGATCTTTCCTCTGAAGATAAACTCCATTTGCTCACCCGCCAGGCTTTACAATGAAGTGACTCCAACTACCATTCATAAACAATGAGCAGATCAGTGGTGTCGGGCAGGTTGTAGAGTTCAGAGCTGGGTCACAGCACACCTATCCATACAGGAGAGATCATCCAGGTGTTGCTTACATCGTATGTGGGCCATGTGGGCTATTTTCTGCATCTATTCAGTCAGTCCCTCTTAATCACACCTGGGTTTGTTAGCGCCCACACCATTCACATCGTCATTGAAGATCAAGGTGGACAGAAGTCTGCATGGTCAAGACTACAGTATAAGTAGCTGATAATAGTTTTCCATGCACTAAAAAAGTTTTTGTTATAAAGAGAGTAGGATTTTTTGCAGCCTACATTGCAGTGTAGAGATGGAAACTTCCTGGCTTTTGGTAAAAACTCCAACCTTTTTGTGTCAAAATAGGTCATTGGTGAGATTTGTGTAGATCTGATGACAAATAGGTTTTTGGGTTAAGGGTTTGTTTGGGTTATTACTTTGTATACACGGTATATAATACACGGTATAATACATGGTAGTCAACATTACAACACTCAATCTTGTCTTATAGGACAATTTTGAAAAACTTTTTTGTTTTGTTTTGTTTTGCTGACATCTGTATATTATCACTCCTAATCTTGGACTATTTTTATTCTATTTTTGATACTTAGTAAAGGTAGTGTTGGAGGGCCCAAACATAAACTCAAGCTCAGTTCTGCAGTCCTTTAATTCCAACACAATCTCAACTTTTTAGAGGCTAATTTATGTGAATTCGTATGATCTCATTCACACAATTTAGTACCATTTGCTTATCCCCCAGTGGCGGTTTGGTTTAAGGGTGAGGTTTGGTGTCATGTCTCCTTTTAAAATCGTACATTTTCGTACGACTGAACTCATATGAATTCATACGAATTAGCCACTACACTGACAAAACTTAAAATAGTTACATTTCCTCGTGAGATCAGGCTGTTTAATTCCGGATTGCATTTATTTGTGTTTTTATTTTATCAACAACTATTTATTTGTCTTTAAATGCTAATAATCTGAACCAGAATAAACCAAAAACTTCTTAGAGTTGAGATTCGTATAGAGAGTCACTTTAAAGGCTTTTTTTTAAAATAAAATACAGTTAATAATAGTAAAATAATGTCACAAATTTGAGGCCACCAGTATCTACATTTCAAAGCTGGTAGAGAGAGAGAGGCAAACAGTTTGCAGTTTTCGACATATGAGGTAATAAAAATGTAAATACATTTCTTTACGTAACTAATAAGCACACTGAAAAAAAAATGATTTGAAGATGATTCTATGGATTTAGTCATTTTCTTTTAGGTCAAGTGGTTGTAAACAATTTATTTGGGCTGAATTAAAAAAAAAAAAGTTGAAAATTACTAAATTTAATTTGTTTGTTCGAATTAAACCCATATAAATTGTTTGCAACAATTTTGTAGAATATTTTTTTCCAGAGCATTTAAAGCAGATTTTTTTATATATATGCATTAAAAAACATTCAGGAAAAAGTGTTTTATGTAAATTCGGACCACGAGTCCACATATATAGACATCATTTTTCTCTAAAAGTACATCATATCAAAAGATGATACTTAGATTTTTATTCTAATTAGGTTCCAATAAGCCCAAATAGCAGAGAAATAAAAAGTGCATGTAAAAAAACACCTTGGGCCAGATAAATAAATTTGGGGCATTTGCTAAATGTAATAAAAATCAAGAATCTGTGATCAATTAATTTTCTTTAACTTTTATTTAACTGACAAAAGAACAAGATGTATTTAATGAAAGATTAAATGTGACCCTGGACCACAAAATATTTTTAACTAGCATAATAAATAAAAAAGATGTATACATAATCTGAAAGCTGAATAAATAGTATTTCCATTGTTCTGTGGTTTGTTAGGATAGGACAATATTTGGCCAAGATACAACTCATTGTATATCTGGAATTGAGAAAACCTTAAAATTTGTCCAAATTAAGCTCTTAGCAATGCAAGTTTTGATATATTTCAAGTAAAATGTAAAATAAATGTACAAAATATCTTCTTGGAACATGATATTTACTTAACGTTCAAATGTTTTTTGGCATAAAAGAAAAATCAATCATTTTGACCCATACTGTAGAATTTATTTTTGTCTATTGACAAAAATATATCTGTGCAAAATAAGACTTTTTTTCCAGGTTTTGGTCCAGGAACTAATTTACTGTATTTTATAAACATAAACAAATTTTGTTGGCAGTAGCACACAATTAAAAAGCTGGGACAGAGACAAAATAAAAGTAAAAAGTTAATAGAATATCCAAATGAAATGTATAAGCAAGGAAAGCTGGATCACCATTTTGTCCCAAAAGACATGAGAAAAACAGGCCTCAAACTCAAAATTGAATTATATATTGAGAATACGTTTAAATTAGTCAGTGTAAACATTGTAAATATTTTCTTTATCATTTTTTAGTCAATTAAATAAAGTTTAAAGAGATGTAACACATCACAGATTCTGATTTTGCCTTATTTTCCTATACAAAACATCCCAACTTTTTTTTCCTCGTAATTGTGCTACAGTATGACTTATGGGAGTGTTTTTGCAGCAGTCTTCCATGTCGTGTGTCTCTTTCAGCCTAACCTCTCTTACATCTCTCATTTAGATGCTGAAAACCTTAGCAAACACAACACAGAGCCGTAGCGTTTGATTAATGTGTCTTTTATTGACATGCTCCCTCACATGTGGTTTGGCCATTGTATCACATGTGGTTAACCATGATACAGTAGGCCTTCCATAAAGCAGAATGCAAGGCTCCAGCAGCAGACGGTGGCCTGTTTTAATCCTATTTATGACATTGTCGTCCTCTAATAAAAGGGCGTCATGTATGAGTCTGTCATTATTATGTTTTCTGCTTCTTACGTCAGAATAAACGGGGCCATGAAACTAAACAGGCCCTCGTGGGGAGCTTTCAGGTCCAATTAAGAAGTGTGTCTTGACAAAACCATGACTAAAGAAGTCTTTGTCGGGAGTGACAGCTCAGTTTAAATATAGATGGCGATATTTTTTTCCATACTTTATTGCATATACTGCTGTATGGATAGCTGTTTATGCTTCAGCAGTGCATGGCAAAACAGTAATGTGTATGGTTTAGATGGCAAAATAAATTTATTAAAATATTAAAGTGAAGGAGATAAAAAAAAATCATCAGACGTGACTGGAAAAATAGTCAGGCTACTTTCATTTTATAGAGAAAAAAAATAAATAATACTATGACCAATATTTCTCCCTTTTTCCTTCTCTAATCTGTGTTGAGCATTGCAAATACACCTTATACTGTATATATTTAGGTGTTTTGTTACAAGTTTTGGGAACAACCAATAATAACTTGACTTCTAGTTAATCATTTGGTATCAGAAGTGGCTTATATGAAAGGCAAAGGCCTCTAGATTACGCTTATTTTACCAAAATAAAATATGATCATGCCTTAATTTTTAATGATTTAATTAGGACAGTAAGGTCTGACTTTGCTTAGACAAAAGTCTTGTCACTTAACTGAAATAATGTGCAGTATAGAATATAAAGTCATGGTGCAGTGGAAAAAGAATAAATATTGTGTATGACTCCCATGAGCTTGGAGGACTGCATCCACACATCTCTGCAATGACTCAAATAACTTATTAATAAAGTCATCTGGAATAACAAAGTAAGCGTTCTTGCAGGACTCCCAAAGATCATCAAGATTCTTTGGATTCATCTTCAATGCCTCCTTCATCTTACCCTAGACATACTCAATAATGTTCATGTCTGGTGATTGGGCTGGTCAATCCTGGAGCACCTTGACCTTCTTTGGTTTCAGGAACTCGGATGTTGAGGCTGAAGTATGAGAAGGAGCGCTATCCTGCTGAAGAATTCACCCTGTCCTGTGGTTTGTAATGTACTGTAATGGGCAGCACAAATGTCTTGATACCTCAGGTTGTTGATGTTGTCATCCACTTTGTAGATCTTTCGCATGCCCCCATACTGAATGTAACCCCAAACCATGATTATTTCTTCACCAAACTTGACTGATTTCTGTGAGAATCTTGGGTCTATGCGGGTTCCAATAGGTCTACTGCAGTATTTGTGATGATTGGGATGTAGTTCAACAGATGATTCATCTGAAAGATCTACCTTCTGCCACTTTTCCAAACGATCAACTAGAAGTCAAGTTATTATTTATTGCTCTTACAACTGGGACCGACGACAAGACTTTTGTCAGGTAGTGTATTTATATTATATTTTTAAATGCGATTAATGGCATGGTGGTCTATGATTAATCTTGATTAATCAAATTGTTATGCACAAAAATCAATCAGTGTAAGTGTATAAACAAGAAAAAAAAACATATTCCCATAACATTTTAGCAGTTAAAATGTTTTAGATCTCAACTTGAATGGTGTAATCAAATTAAATTTACAACCAAAGATATTTGACACTGTCAGGACATTTTTTTCTTCCTAATTTGTAATAGAAATTGCGTTATGCTCAGATTTTAGAGCAACTTGAATTTAAATTTGAACTAGAGGTTTGATTATAACATTATAACAGTACAGTAGCAAGCACCATCAAGATAGCATCCAAGCATGTATTTTATATGAACAGGTAAAAACAGGAAACTGGAAACAACATAAACAGTCCATACTTTAGCAACTGTCACTGTTAAGAATGTGGAGGGGGCTTTAATCTGTGAAGTACATGTTCTTTTTAATAACCTCAGCCCCAAAAAACAATTGATAAATACCATTTCAAAATAAAAAATAAAACACAATGACAAAATCAACTGCATTTATAAATTCCCCCAACTAAGCATTTACTTACTCCTCTCCACCAAGCCAGTCTTATGTCAAATGTTCTCACTGGTTAAGAAGTGTGATTGATGCCTTTCCCAAACCAATCCTGATCAACCACTTGTGACCTTTGGCTTCCCGGTATGTGTATTAGGAGACAGTGAGTTAAAAAAATGAAAAAATAAAAAAAAAAATATATAAACCCTCTGGTTTAACTATCAATTAGGTAATGCGGTAATAGCGCGTTAATTTGCCCAGCGTTAATTTACTCACTCACTGGCCACTTTATTAGGTACACCTCACTAGTACTGGGTTGGACCCCCTTTTGGAACTGCCTTAATCCTTCGTGGCATAGATTCAACAAGGCACTGAAAATATTCCTCAGAGATTTTGGTCCATATTGACATGATAGCATCACACAATTGCTGCAGATCTGTCAGCTGCACATCCATGATGTGAATCCCCCGTTCCACCAAATCCCAAAGGTGCTCTATTGGATTGAGATCTGAGATTACATTACATTACATTATGATGCTCAATTGGTACTTATGGGCCATTGTTTCAAGGCAGGATGGATCCATACTTTCATGTTGTTGATGCCAAATTCTGACCCTACCATCTGAATGTTGCAGCAGAAATCGAGAAATCAGACCAGGTGTTTTTCCAATGTTCTATTGTCCAATTTTGGTGAGTCTGTGTGAATTGTAGCCTCAGTTTCCTGTTCTTAGCTGACAGGAGTGGCACCCGCTGTGGTCTTCTGCTGCTTTAGCTCATCCACCCCAAGGTTGGACGTGTTGTGCATTCAGAGATGCTCTTCTGCATACCTCGGTTGCAGTGGTGTAAAGTACCTAATTACAAATACTCAAATTACTGTACTTAAGTAGTTTTTCTCAGGAATTGTAATTTACTAAGTAGTTTTAAAAATGTGTACTTTTACTTTTCCTTGAGTACATTTTTAGTGCTGTATCTGTACTTTTACTCCACTACTTTCTTTCAACCTGCAGTAACTACTTTATTTTTCTTGTCCATGGGGATTAGAAGGTAAATCACATCATAATGAACTACCTTAAGATGTGTGCACTTTATAATTGCAGCAAACTGTTTGGAAGTATTAAAAGTGTCCAAGAAGATGTTCAAAATCTTTACGCACATTGACCCAGAGACTGTTTAGATGCATGTCACTGATGAGAAGATGACGGATGTTTACTGTATGATGACCAAAATGGTCTTAAACACCCAGCAGGGACAGGACTTCATTATGACGTCTGATTGACATTGTACCCTAACGTCATGGGGACTTTGCATTTTGTTTGGAAAGGAAAATCGAGTTGATGTCAGAACTCAACGTTAGGCCAATGTCAATGTCCAACCTAAAACCAACCAATTATCAACGTCTAATGATGTTACAGCTTGATGTTGTGTAAACGTTACCCCTATGATATCTATCAGATGTTGGATTTTTGTTTGGCATACCTGATGAATAAATGTCAGTATTTGATGTCATACTGTATATGACGCTGGTTTCAGATGTTAGCTCAACGTTGGATTTTTATCACTTTCTAACAACCTAAAATCAACCAAATATCAACGTCATTTGATGGCATTATTAGACATCAAAATAATGTTGTCCTTAGCAGCTGGCTTGACAATTAATTTTGGTCATCTGACATCACAACCTAAATCTAACCTAATATTAATGTCTCATGATGTTGTGTGCCTGCTGGGCAATAACTAAATGCACTAGAGAATGTTACGTTTACACACACATGCACAAATTACATGTAAATACATCAGCTTTTGACAGCATAATACTCACTACTCTTGAGCAGTGTTGTGCAAGTTACTTCCAAACTGTAATACATTACAGATTACTTGTTACTGTTGTTTAAAAGTAATCCCTTACATTACAATATTACTGTCTCAAAGTTGTAATATGTTACATTACTTTTATATTACTTTTTAGTTACTTTCACCAAAATAACAACAGAATTAGAACTTAACATTCTAAAACGACCAAATGTACTGCAGACCATTTTACATCCAGTAGAAAGCGATATGAAGTAGCAGAATGACTGTGACCTATCCAGGCTACTAACAAGACCGGCCTAAAGAGTACGTCGGCCCACCTGGTCTGCCAGATGGCCAGTCCGCCCCTGAACATTACTATAGTATTCAATTAATCGGTTGTGGTAATACTATAGTAGTAATAGTTGCTATGGTAACACAACAAGTGTAATATAAACAAATGACCCAATGCTGTAGTTTTTTTTTTTTTTTTACAATATAAGGTATATTATACTACAATTCACCACACTTTACTGTAGTAAATCTACACTTTGAAGTTCATTTTATGAGTTCACTATTCTTAATACTACAGTACAGTACATAGGCAGTATACCTAACACTCAAAAACACTAGTATTTATTATAGAATTTACCTTAACCTGTAGGTAAATAGTGTAGCAATATATAAACCATATCAACATTCTTGGGATCTCTGGAGAGCAAAAGCACGAAAAGAGGAGGAAACACAAGGCACAAATTGTGAGTCTGCATCATCTGACGGAGCGAGAGCAGATCATTCGCATGTGAGCAGCAGTGTTTTGAGTGCACACGAGGAGTTTTATCCATGAACAGAGGTAACACCGGCGCGTTCGCTCGCTCGTCTTACATGAATACACTCTCGACTTGTAATACTCCGCTTACGACATTTGTCAGTGAAATGACGCCATATGCATGTACGTCCATCTCGCGAATGTACTGTCTTCTGCCATTTTCATTTATTTGCTGCTTTTCCGCTGCGAGTTAGGGCTTAACGTTACTACGAACCGGGCTGAGCCAATAGCCCCGGACCTCAAACTTATAGGCTGAAATCATTCCGCGTTCAAAGTATAAAGTTCCAATAACCAGAGTTAGATTAATGACAACACACACGTATGTTCACTCACCACGAACAGGAAATAGAACTGCTGTATTTTTTATTTGTTAATGTTTTGCGGGCGAAAAGTTTGTTGTAACGCACGCATTACTGAACATATACCGAATAAAATATTACTGAAAATGTATTAGTAATGCTTTACACTACTGCGTTACAGGAAAATGTAATGCGTTACTGTAATACATTACTTTTGTAACGCATTACTCCCAACACTGCTCTAGAGTACTTTTAAAAGGGCTACTTTTTACTCATACTTTGAGTAAAATTTACAACAGATACTTTTACTCTACTTGCACTAAATTTTTAGGCAAGTAATGGTACTTTTACTTGAGTATGATTTTTCAGTACTCTTTCCACCACTGCTCGGTTGTTAACGAGTGGTTATTTGAGTTACTGTTGCCTTTCTATCAGCTGAAACAAGTCTGGCCATTTTCCTCTGACCTCTGGCATCAACAAGGCGTTTGTGTCCACAGAACTGCCATTCTCTGCAAATCCTAGAGATGGTTGTGCGTGAAAATCCTAGTAAATCAGAAGTTTCTGAAATACTCAGACCAGCCCGTCTGGCACTAACAACCATGCCACGTTTAAAGTAACTTAAATCACCTTTCTTCCCCCTTCTGATGCTCGGTTTGAACTGCAGCATATGGTCTTGACCATGTCTACATGCCTAAATGCATTGAGTTGCTGCCATGTGTGGCTGATTAGAAATTTGCGTTAACGAGCAGTTAGACAGGTATACCTAATAAAGTGGCCAGTGAGTGTATATTTAATATTATATATTATTATAATTATATAAATATAATTATTAAATAAGTTAACAGTAATAATTACCAAGTTAATAAATTATAAGTGTAGCAGCTAAAACTCATTAAGCTCTGTAGGATAATAGTAACACTAGAAAGACACTGGTATATGTAGTCATTTACAATTATCAGCCCTCATGTGAAAATCTTATAAAAATATTTCCCAAGTGCTGTTTAACGTAAAGAAGATTTTTTTAAACATTTTTAGACATCACAGTTTTAATGACTAATTTCTAATAACTCGTTTATTTTGTCTAATTTTACAATAATGATGTATTTTGAATTTAAGTGCAACTTAAAGGCTCAACAAGGTTAATTTAGCAAGTTAATTAGCCACATTTTTGGATAGCAGTGATTTGTTGTGTAGACAATTGAAAAAAAAAATGATTATATGAGGGGGCTAATAATATGCTATTTTAATCCATCTAATCTAAAATGAATAAACCTTTCTCCATAAGAAAAAATATATATTATAGCAAACACTGTGTCTATTAATTCATTAAACTCATAAAACATTTTACAGGAGGACTAATGATTTTGCCTTCAACTGTAGATTTCATTTGCCAAAAGCATTATAGACCAGTCTTAGCAGTGTTTAATCACAGCAGTCATATTACTAGATCTGCTGTTTAGTGTTGACCTAAACCAAGTGTGTGTGTGACACTGACCAGAGTTCACTGAATGAATGTAGATTATTTGATAAGAGCCGAATGTGCCATGTTTCATGACACATTTCAGCTCTGGGGGATTTTTTGCACTAGAATTCTTAGAAATCCTTTCACTCTGCTGTCAAATAAGAAAAATAGTTTTGGCTTGGAGCTGATCTTTTGATAGTGATCTGATATACAGACAACAACAAGCCCTAGTGTATTGGTTTACTAATCAGATTCTCATAGAGGCCCATTAGAGGCTGATCCCTGAACAGCGTGAAGCATCGGGATCTCTCAGGACTAACGCTGATAATGCACACTTATTGACACTCTCTCTGTGGCCGTCATTGACCTGTGTGGACACAAGTCTGTCCAGTGGAGTGTCCCTGATCTGGTCAAGGCCGTGTCAGAGGCCATCTGGAGGAATGCGGCTTATTGCTGAAGGCCTCAACACAGGCTCATTGGGAAACTGACATGTTTGAGAACTGACAAATGTATGCTCTCTGGTACATATGGCTGCATTTTGGCTGTTTCTCAATATGCGTTCTTAAACGAGCTTGTGTCCTTGTGTTCTCAATGTCTTCATTAACTTCCAAAGTTCAGTGAGACGATCTTTGAGATTTCCAGAAATGTCCACAGCGGCCTCTGGTGGATTTACGAGTTTGCCCGTATGAGAAAATGTGCCCCAGTAACGTATTTGATTAAGAAAATGTAGGCGGCAACCTCCCGGTGAAAACAATAGTTTGTGAACCTCAGGAATTAATTTGTGAAAACAAATACTGCAAGAAGACGTAGTACAGGGCACATATTTATTAGTTCTCAAAAATGTAGCCCTGGGCACATATTTCCAATGAACCTGGTTTGGAAGGGATTGTAAAGAGATGGTTGTATGAATGCTGTTATGTTTTCCGCTATAATTTTCTGTCAAAAATACGTGAAGGTCATGTGACCATCAGGAAGAACGCAGCATCTCATTTGTCACACGACGCGTTCTCTGTTCTCACGGTCTCCCAAGTTTGTTTTTCTGAGGTAACTTGGCAAGACTGCTGTCCATGCGAATGCAAGTCTGTTCTCTGTGTTCTTGGAATTGAGAAACAACCTTTGTGTGTAAAATGATCACTACAGTGTGGTACCGTTCACCGGTTACCTCCATATAGACAGCTTTTCAGGTGTGACTAGTTTGCTTGGTAGCTCACCATGAATAGTGCCAGTCTTGGAATGTGAAACAGAGTAGATCAGGTTTCAAGAAGGACATTGTCAAATTTGACAAGTAGATTGTCACAAATGTACACAATGACCTCTAGTGGAATTGTGAAAACAAATACTGCAAGAAGACGTAGTACAGGGCACATATTTCTCGGTTCTCAAAAATGTAGCCCTGGACACATAGTTCCAATGAGCCTGGTTTGGAAAGGATTGTAAAGGGGTATGACAGCCTTTGTGTGTAAAATGATCACTACAGTATGGTACCGTTCACCGATTACCTCCATATAGACAGCTTTTCAGGTGTGACTAGTTTGATTGGTAGCTCACCATGAATGGCATCAGACTTGGGATGTGGAACAGAGTAGATCGGGGTTCGAGCCTGGTGAAGGACAGTTCCAGAAACTATCAAATTAATACTCATTAAAGCAGTGTGAGATTGCAGTAGAAGCACGAGGCCTGCGATGGCTTTTTTAAATTGTAATTGGCTCAAGTCAATAAGAAAAGCACTGCTTATTTGATTTGTATCTTTGCTCTATTATAATTACCTATGCTTGCAGTTTGTTTATTATATGTGATGTAAATAAGCTGCCCTACAGAATCATTCTAATCAATCTAAAATTGTGAATTCTTTCTCAAGTCATCTGGAGAAATTGTATTTGTGCAATATTCTTTTTTCCCCAATATTATGCAGCTGTATTTCTAAGGATATGCTATGCTTGTATGCGCTTAAAACATTTTTTTTATTGTAGCTTGCTTTAAAAAAACACTATAGGTTGGTTTAGAGAAGAGGGTCGGTTGCGACGACAAGCTGACTGTCCTCTCTCACAGATGCACAGTGACCTGTAGTGGATTCGTGAAAACAAATACTGCTAGAAGACGTAGTACAGGCTACACATTTCTCAGTTCTTACAAATGTAGCCTTGGGCACATTATTCCAATGAACCTGGGTGGGAAGGCCGTGTTTCAGATGCAGTCAAGTCTTTTTTACATTTCTTTAGCACTTCATATTAGGATTGGGTGTTTACTCTAAGTAGAGCTCCACAATATATTGTTTTCATCATTGATGTCACTATCACATCAAAAATCAACAATTACAGCATGTGCAATGTCCGGTCAGGATTGTAGTTGATCAGATACAATAGTTTGTGAAGTTCATTCATAATGTAGTGAAAGTTTGTCATTTGCATGTGTTTTTAAAACCTGTGACTATTAAGCATTTAAAGTTTAACCCTTCTGTTGTCTTTGAATTCTGTATACACAGTTCGTCCTTTGGGTGACCGCCTTCACTAAACCTCTAAAATAAAGTAGCTCAATTTAATTTCAATCCTTAGATCTGTTTTGCATGAAGAAACATCCTCATCATCCATCACAAACTCTTTGAATGTCTATGTTTGTCCTCATTATTGATTTACATAGTGGGAAAAACAAATACTTTTTGTTTAACAGAATAAAGAAGTTTAACAGGTTATTAACAAGTGAACAGTGAGTAATTTTTTTTATTTTTGGGTGAACTATCCCTTTAATAATTTCATTTCATTTTCTTTCGGCTTAGTCCCTTTATTTATCAGGGTTCGCCACATCAAAATGAACCTCCAACTTATCCAGCATATGTTTTACACAGCGGATGCCCTTCCAGCTACAACCCAGTACTGGGAAACATCCACATACACTCATTTACACTCATACACTACAGCCAATTTTGTTTATTCAATTCACCTATAACGCATGTCTTTGGACTTGTGGGGGAAACCGGAGCACCCGGAGGACACCCACGCCAGCACGGGGAGAACATGCAAACTCCCCACAGAAATGCCAACTGACCCAGCCGGGACGCGAACCAGCGACCTTCTTGCTGTGAGGTGACAGTGCTAACCACTGAGCCACCGTGTCGCTCCCTTTAATAATTTCAGAATTCCTAAACAGTTTGGATAAATCTTGTATGATGTTTTTTGTCCACAGATCTCAACGTGAGGGATTTCAGCAGAATGTCAAATCTGCACTGTAGATTTTCAGTGAATAAATGCCTTCGACTTAAATACAGCATTAAAGGGCACCTATTTTACCCCTTTTTCAAGATTTAAGATAAGTGTTTTGTGTCTCCAGAATGTGTCTGTAAAGTTTCAGCTTAAAATATCCATCAGATTATTTATTATGCCTTTCAGAATATTGCATTTTCAGCTCTGATCACAATGTAGCTGTTTTTGTTGCCTGTGCCTTTAATGCTAGTTCTTGTACTGTAATTGTACTGACACGTGGGTGTGGTGATAAAGTAAAGACGGTAAAATTGCTGTAATTCATTACAAACATGCACTGTTTTAAAAACGTTTTAAACTTGTAAAACTCATTCTTGAACACATTTGATGATGATCGATGATCACAGATAGCTGAACAGATCTTTTAATCCCAGCTGCTTTGCGCATGTCCTGTCTTGTTGATATAATTATACGCGTCACTACTGAGACATGGTAATGCGCGGCTGTCAATCAATTTGATGGGTGGGGAAACCACACTTCTACATCACGTTGCGGTCGACCTCAAAATGGAAAGGATTTGGAACCTATTTTAATGTCAGGAAGTTTAAAAAAAAGAGACTTATTGTGTTTCTATCGCCGCAATATAACTGTGGACACACTATACAGTTTTGTTCAAGATTATTTTCATCACAGGTGCCCTTTAACAAATACTGTTAAAATCTGTTTAGATTTTGAAATAAAGCTGAAATAAAATATAAATATAAATTAAAAAGCTTTATCTAAAAAAGTTTTTTTTAACTTATAAAATTACAAATGTTTGCTCAACTAAAACTGAAATGAATATAACCCTAAAGAAAAATATTTTAAAACAGAAAAAACTAACAAAAGTCACAATTACTGAAATGCAGTAATGCAAAATGATTTGAAAACTCATTAATACATTTAACAAATATTTTCAAAGACATAGCAAGTAACATATTGAATTATATATGAGATTTTAAAGTAGAAATACTAAAATATTATTTTCTTATAAAGCATATCAATGTTTTTATCTTGTTTTTATCATTGATGATATATTAAAACTACTGTTACACTAAATGGCATTGTAGTGAGTCTCTTCCGTAAATCAAGCTGAATATGCATGATAGTCATGAAAAAAACAGGCGATAATAACAGGAAGCATTTTAATAAAAAAGAAAGTTCATCACACGTTCATCGTTTTGATATTTGCCATAAGAAAGAGTGTCAAATGTTTGTAACAACACAGAGCTGAGCAAAAGATGATGACCACTCTAGCTGGTGACTTTGATTTGAAGAGCTGATCTTGAGTTTGGAGTGCGTGCTGTATTGACAGATGTCTTGATTGCCGCGCTTGGCTGTATGTATGTATGTATGTATGTATGTATGTATGTATGTATGTATGTATGTATGTATGTATGTGTGTGTGTATCCTGGTACCTGCTGTGTGTTGTGAGGCCCTCACTTCGCTTTGAGCAGCCCTGAGCACTGAGCCGTTGTTTGACTTGGCAGAAATCAGGCCCTCCCAGGAGCCGAACCACAAAGAGGTTCTGTTATTCACAGGAGAGCTTATTGTTGAAAAATTACCCTGAGGGGAGAAAAGAGCATGACAGAATACTGCATGAATTATTTTTAGCCGGCGATATCTCCTTGGCTCGGCCAGACGCAGATTGGTCTCTTGTGGGCACTTAGAAATGAATTAACTGGCACTGTCAGAGAATAAAGGTGGACTTTCGCCCTCGTAACTGTTTTTGGTTAGTTTGATTGGTTGGTGAGTTTAATTTATATTTGATAGTGTGAGGTGATCTGCAGGTTTTCTACTACATTAAATTGTTTGCTGCTTGCTCAAATTATTATATTTAAAATGAGCTGAAACTACGCAATTCTTGAGGGTTTTTTTTGGGACAGCTTAATTGAATTATGTTCAACCAACTTAAAACTGTAAAAACCATTAGGTTAACTTAATTGATTTGCATTAGGACGACATGATTGTGTGTAACCCAGCATTTTTAAAGTGTAGTTTCCCATGATGCACTGTAAAATAAATATATTATTTTAATTTGAAGACATTTAATTTACAGACATTTTCCGTGAAATAACGGACATTAAATTGTAGACATTTATCGTAAAATAACGGCCGTTAAATTACAGACATTTACCGCAAAATAACGTCCGTTAAATTACAGACATTTACCGTAAAATAACGGATGTTAAATTAAAGACATTTACCATAAAATAACAGACATTAAATTACAGAAATTTCCTCAAATTAAATTTTCTGGTACATTTTTGGAATTTACTGTCTGTTATATTACGGTAAATGTCTGTACTTTAATGGCCGTTATTTTCCAGCTTTTTTCCAGCACCCCAGCCGCTGAAAAAAAAAAAAAAAGAGTAAAATAACATATTTTTTTTACAGTGCGTATCTGTTTTGTTTTCTGTTTTCTTGCATAAAAAGATGGTTAATAAAGTTCATTTATTAATCTAAATTCACTATACAAAATTAAAATAAAGTTGTCGCTGCCTTAATTTTGAATAAATGACATAAAACATCAAGTTAAGTCTGAAAATGAAGAAGAAACATGATTAACTTATGTTAATGAGTTAAAACATAAAAACAAATTTAATTGTGTCATGGCGTCATTTCAAAAGTAATTTCTGCTACATTATTTGAGCAACCTTTTGAATAAATTCCAAAAATTATGTTAATTGCTGACAAGACCAGACAAAAAAACGTACTGTTCAAATGTTCAATGTGTGTTCACAAGGTTTAGGTTTTTATCATTTGTATCTTTAAAACTGAATTTTGGTCAGTGGCCTAATTTATGGTGTCATTTTCATTTTGCAGTAAACTAAGCTTTACAATTTTATGTAACTTCTTTTTATTAGGATGTTTATTTGCTATATCTTAGGATCTAAGGTTCCATTAATAACTTCACAAATTTTTATGACCTTTCCAGTTTGGTTTGTATAGTGGAAAATAGGGCTGCATGATATTGGAAAAATCTGATATTGTGAGATTTCATTTTTTTGTGATAAATGTTGCTATATGAATACGGTATTGCACTATATCAATAGTTTGAATAGCACTATTTGCTGGTTTTTTAGGAAGTCGTAACAGTATTGAGGAAGACTAGAGAAACTGAATAATCTCAATGCAAAAAATGCTTTTCTTACTTTGCTTTGTCTCCTTTGTGGTCCAAATATCTAGAAACTCTTAGATCAAGTAAAAATATTGTTTTGTTTTGTTTACAACTTCAGAGAAAATAAGTTTAATAAATAAGTCAAAGGTGGTTCGGGTGGTTTGGAAGACCCACCCCTCACTGACAAAGGTCCAGATATTGTCTCATACATGAGCTTATTTGTCCTATTTTTACTGCTATAAAATGCATTAAAAGCAAGTGGAATCCTCTGTTGGCTGTTGTGATTTCAGTTAATCATTTTTATTCAATGCCAACATCCAGCTCTGCAAGAAACATACGATCTGAGTTAAGTCATCTTTCACTACTGTATTGTTTTTAAATAAAGAAAACATTTTACAAGTTATTTTTATTGCTAAATCTTGGACCTTATCTAAAACAAAAAATGACCAGTAACAGGTGTGAAGCAATAAAAGCCGCCCATATTAAAATGAATTTGAATACTAATTTGGCTATTGTTGTTATGCATGAATTTTCAAATGTACTTTTTTTTTTTTACAAAAGAGACTAGAAAAATCTCTACATTTTATTATTATTATTATTATTATTATTATTATTATTATTATTATTATTATTATTATTATTATTATGTTTGAGGTTTTTGAGGAATTCTGAGGTAATTTAATGGGATTTGGGCCAGTTTGCTATTTGCATAATAAATGACAATATGCCACAGAATTTAACAGATTGTAATTTTTTTTTTCCAATGATAAATGATTTAATAAATTTGTATTTTAAAATGAGGTATTTTTTCATCTTTATTGTAAATCTTTAGGAAATATTTTTGTTACATCAAAAGCTAATCCAGCTTAAAATGTCACTAAAATGCAGTATTTAAATCTCATAATTAAATAGAAAATTGCAAAAAGGTCCACTTTCAGAGAAAAGAGAACCACCCCTTTCACCAGGCTGTCTACGGGCTGGAAATCGATTACTAAATTTCTAAACTAATATATTCTGTAAAATATAATATAAATAATATATATAATAAATGTAAATAATAGAATAAATGTTTGTTTTTTTAAGAGGATGTCTGTGTAAATGAGTACTCTTACGCATGCTTTGGATTCATGCTGTGTGGGAAGTTTTCCATATAATGTGAGAGCCTAAAGTTTTACCTAATAAAAAACAAGGACCGAATGTGAATCTGTTTGTATCTTCAGTGCCTAATTATTTTGGCATCCGTCATCAAAACCACTTCCAAACAGGAAAGGAAAGTTACACAAATAAAGCCACAGTGATGCACTAACCCGTCTCTTTCTGGTTTCGCTGCCTTCTCGCTGACTCTTTTGTCAACATTAGAGGGGTTCTGCTTTTTTAAAGTGTCAAGATCAAAAGCTACTTCTAACAATACACGTTTCTCTTATTGCTGAAGCCACCATAAGCTTTTAATGTTGCAAAGCAATTACTGTAATTAAGAACAAGCTTTACAACTCTTGGATCTCTGCAGAGGCTTTGAGGTGAAACCGCAAACATAAAAAAAAGAAGAAGAAGAAAACGATTGACGATAAAGGGAATTGCATATAAATACGAAGCTCTTTTTGTGGAAGAGTAAATATAAAGCTAGGCTCAAGGGTCTCTCATCCGTTCAAAGACTTTGGGGCTGAACAAATTAAAGGGAGCGTCGCTCAAGCATGTGTTTACAGAAAGAGAGAGAGAGAGAGAGAGAGAGAGAGAGAGAGAGAGAGAGAGAAACATTTTATGAAGTTATTTAGCAGACAGTGTTCTCTCAGACCCCATTACTGATTGTATAAACTGATTCATTCAAAAAAAAATTGTCCTATTTTTGTCACAGTAAAGTTCCTACAGTCATTACTAGCTACAGTGCTAAGCATAATTGAGTACACCCCATTTTGAAAATGAATATTTGTATCCATTTCTCAGTGAATATTGGCAATGTATTTTGGTGCATTTAAGCAAAACAGATTTATTAAACAGATATATTTATTAAAATAATATTTTAATCACCAAACATATTGAGAAATTGAAAGATATTACAGTTAAATTCATGCAAAATATTGCAAAAAAAATTACAACCTACAAAATTTCAACAAAATTTTTAATTTTTAATTTATTTTTTGCTTCTTGATTTTTCCTCATTTTAAAATTTGTATTTAATATTTTTCTATAACATATACATTTGGGTGTACTAGTTTTTGGCTTCAGTACTGACTAATCTAATGTATATGCACAGATTTATTATTGTATAGCTTCCTATTAAAAATATGACTTTAACAGATAGATTTGTGAGGGGTCTACTTATATATGCTGAGCACTATTTTATAGTGTTTCCAGCCTGAACTGTTCCTCGATGCATAAAATATTAGTTAATATAGAGTATTTGTATTTTAAAATTGAATCATCAATAACAGATTATACATAGTATATTGTAAATATGTAGTTTGACTGTGTAATTATTAAATAGCCTAATATTTATCATTTAAATTTATAATAAAATATAACCACTTTTAAAGTTCAATTTGGCGTAAATGAACACACAAAGATGTAAGTTAATTTAAGATACATCACATATAATATAGTCATAATTTAAGATTAAAATGTTATATGTTCATTTCCAGCGACACAGTGGTGCAGTAGGTGCTGTTGCCTCACAGCAAGAAGGTCGCTGGTTTGAGCCTCAGCTGGGTCAGTTGGCGTTTTTGTGTGGAGTTTGCATGTTCTCCCTGCCTTCGCGTGGGTTTCCTTCGGGTGCTCCGGTTTCCCCCAAAAGTCCAAAGACATGCGATACAGGTGAATTGGGTTGGCTAAATTGCCCGTTGTGTATGAGTGTGAATGAGTGTGTATGGATGTTTCCCAGAGAGGGGTTGCAGCTGGAAGGGCATCCACTGCGTAAAACATGTGCTGGATAAGTTGGCGGTTCATTCCGCTGTGGCGACCCCGGATTAATAAAGGGACTAAGCCGAAAATAAAATGAATGAATGAATGTTCATTTCCCTGCCACGGTTTCTTTAGGACCAAAAATCTGAGACATCACCTTTAGTAAGTTAAGATGACATATTCACAACTCAAAAAAGTTTTTATCAAATTATTTTACTGTAAATCGATCATATGTATGTTTTTCCAAATGGCAACACTGTGCAATAGTGGAATGTGCAATATTGCAAAAGGTTAGCTAGCTAACAATGTAGGCTAACAATAACAAGGTGAATGCTAATAATATAATGTTGATTAGTCATATGTTAATGGCATTTGCATTATGGTTAAAATCAAATTTATTATCAATACTTTTGATTAAATATAAATACAGGGAACATTGTATTAGTGAGGACCACCATGTTCTGTGGTAAGTGGAAGAAGAAATGAACAGAACTGGCTCTTCCAGCAGATGAAAGTGAGGATGAGATGGGTTTTAGTGACCATGAGAATGATGCAGATTGGACATTTGATAAGAGCAGTGATGGAGACAGTCCAAGTAATTAGCGCAGAGGCAGATAAGACTGGCATAGTATAGTATATAGTGTAATATATAAACATTGTTAGCTAGTAGCTACATTATTCTAACCAATTGCATATATTAGATTTGTTATTTATTTGTTAGAATATTTACTACAGGAAATATTTATACCTACTCTGCTGTATACATGATAATATATTATGTTTGTTTTCAATAATATTCAGCAAAAAGAATTGAATAAATAAAAGCTGCTGGATTGTATTAACAGTCCAACAGTTGTTGGAAAGTATGTTTAAAGTGTCATTTATAAGTTTAAGTTGTCATTTATAAGTTTTGTGTTAAAGCTTATAACACTGCAACACTAATTAAATCAAAACAAACAACATTTTAAACAACAAAATTATTCATTATAAGGAAAATTTTAAATTAGACATTTCTAAGTTGGATCCACTGTTGGACGTTGTCGCCATATGGCAACATATTATAAAGTACCTTAAAATATTTTTTTCCCCAATTTTTTTTTACAGCATTTCAAGTTATGCCTTCTACGAAAAGAAAGCAATCATTTTTTTAATAGATCATAATGCATGCAGTAGAGGGTTAACAAAATATGACTGTAATATTAATGGAAAAATTAAACAACATACTTATTTGACTTGAACCTGTTTTGCACTTTTGTAGCTTTAGGGTACTGTGAGGTACACTTTTTTTTTTTTTTTTTTTTGTTTTTTTTTTTAACCTTTGAACCTGTTAGTAACCAAAAAGTACTTTTTGAAAAGGTATGTTGCAAGTGACAGATTGTGTACCTAATTTGTATTTTGCACTGTGATCCTAATACAGAGACTTAATGTGTCATCACTTGATTATTTTTCTAAATTGACGATTATGTTTATTGGAATTTAAACTATTTTTACCCTGAATTTTCTGTAAATCATTATATAAATGTAGGATAATCATTTTTGGCTTAGTTAAAAATAAATAGTGCACATAAAACAGTAATATGTGTTAACACTAATGCAATTGTGTGTGATTTCCTTGTAAATAGATACGCACAGGGAAAGAAAAGAAATGATTAACACTAAACTGCACAGTGGGTTACAGAGTTCTTGCCAACAGGCAACATTACCCGTGAAAAGACTTCTTTTGTTTTTTGTCTGAACTCTTTGTGTTAACTTCCTTGTACTGAATTTTATCATGCTTTGTTGTTAGTTCACAAGCCTCTTACGTAATCGGTTATTAGAAACTCATCATTTATGAAATATGTTTTGATGTTCCTCAAAAAAGGTCAGTAAAGGAAAAATAAGTCTGCTTTAATTTAATTCAATGTAAATGTAATGTAATATTTTAAATGTTAAATTAAATGTATAATTAAATATTTGCAATTGTTTGTGAGCAATAGTATTTGGCTCAATAAAGTGATGCCCCTTTATGTAACCCAAAAAAAGAAAGATATGACATTTGAATATCCAAAAGTTTATAGAATTAAAAGTTTTTAATTAATTTTCATGATTAAAATGAACTGAACAAACCAACTTTTTCCAATGCTATCTCACACCAATCCATAACTTTACAATAAAGTTGTATTAGTTAATGTTAGTTATCACATTTACTAACATGAACAAACAATGAACAATACATTTATTACAGTATTTGTTTGTTAGTTAGCATTAGTTAATGAAAATACAGTTGTTCATTGTTAGTTCATGTTAACTCACAGTGCAATAACTAATGTTGACAAGCATGAATTTGGAAAAATCTAATTACAAGTTAGCCACTAAACTAACAAAACATAAAACAGTTTCCGTGTGAGATCAGGCTGTTCTTTCTTATAGTTGGGATCAGAAGGAAGGCAATGCAAATGCAGTTTTCGTCAAATTTGTCACTGTAACATCTTGTTTTCAGAGCGTGTTATTGTTTGGTTTCTGCATAGACATACATATTTACTTAATACAGTGCGAATCAGTGGGTGGAGCTAAACATGCAGTCATTCAGAAATAAAAAGTGGCACATTCCACAGTCTGTGATTTCAGCAGATTGGCTTCACTACAAGCTGTTTTTACACTTACAGTTTTGAGTTCTGAAAAGTTTATTATACAGTGACCGTATTTCACGTGACTTATATTTCAAAAGATCTCAATTCAAAAATGACTCCTGTCATTTTTTCAATGACTCCTTTAAGTAAACTATTTGGGAATAATTATGATTTTTTTCTATTCTGATTGTTACCTTACCACCTCATCTTCAGTAAAAACCAATTATATGAAATAGAAACAGACTAAATGTATGATAGATTGTTCTTAAAATGCCACAGACCAATAAAGTTTGACAGATTCTGTAACGTAGCAGTGCAGCGAATGTCACTCATTTCTAGAAGTGCTGGCGTTTCAGGTCAAAGCTATTCTTCAGTCGGTCTTGGCGGTCTGTGTTCGCTCTGAAAGCCCGGCTGAGCTGACCCTGACCCGCAGTCATTGTTGACAGAGCTTGGTATTCCCCTCGCAGCACGATCCAGCCTCTGAACCACTGCCTTTTAGGACCGGTGTTCAATTCAACTTGTCCCTTTCCCCCCTCTCACATGCACTTCACCAAAGTGCACTTTTCTTTCTAAAGTTGCACTTTTCTTTTTACACAAACTCATACAGTACTTGCATCTGCTTAAATGGTTTTATCAACATGCATTGAACTCAAACCGTCTTTTTCAGTTTGCACCTTTTACACAGATGGGACACGATAGAGAAAATCTATCAATTATGGCTTTTTTTACAGGGTCATTGAAGCGTACAGGATTATAATGGAAGGGCTTTGGTAATCGTGCCTACTGTGTATTGACAGATATTGATTGTCAGTTGCAGTTTGACCTAAAGATATACACTCAGGCTCTGTTTTCAACTATCAAAGTCAGTGTGAATTCAAATTGTACAATGTTTATTTTGCTAGCGCACATTGTTATTCTTTAGGTGAGCAAATCATCTGTGCAAGTTAATTCACTGGAAAAAAAAAGTTTTTTTTTGGTAATCTTTAATCATAGTCTCACCATTTGCTTCCATGTTTGGAGTAGTGGCCCTTTTCTGTCAGTTTGACGGCTTCAGCCACAATATTCTTAAAGGTCCCGTGAAGTGCTTTGAATTGTGGATTTCTTATTCGATGTTTGATGTAATCTCAAAAGAAAATAAAAAGCATTAAATAAAAAAGCAAGGGGGCGGGGCATGTCAGATGCTAGAGAGCATTTGATTGGTCAATATTTGATAAAAAACTGAAGTAGGAGAAGATGAGAAAAAATCAATTTAGGTGGAGATGACAAACTCCAATCTTTGGTTGTTTATATCAGTTTTATATTTTCTAAATGCAAATTTTGTCACTTGTTTGGAACACACTAGCTCAACCCAGGCTCATTGTGGATACGTACCCAGGTCTACATTTCTGTGGACATTCGGAGGTATTCGGTCAGTGGTATTGCAAAAAGGAATAAAAGCTGACTGCGGCATCATACTGCCCCATAGTGTTCATTTTACAGACGAAATGGAGCCAGACGTACCTCTGGGTATATATTTCGCGGTCTCCAGAAATGTAGACGGGGGTACGTATTCACAATGAGCCTGTGTTACAGTACTAGCTAATAGATATAATTAAAACTAACAGACTGAAACTAACAGCTAAATTTTTTATTTAAATTTAACAGGACCTTTAACCACAGCTCGTTTTCTGTTAGTTTGCTATATATATCATTACCAATGATGTGCAGAAAGAAAGCCCTGCCCCCTTCTCAATATTCAGTTTCAGTTGGAAGTACATCAACATACTGGAATACTAAAGTCTAAATGAAAGTCAGACTTTAATATTAATATTTAATATATAGTATAGTATATATAGTATTCTATAATATATAGTGATTCGATAACCTATTATTAGTCGAGATGTATTACTGTGCTTTGAAATGTGTGGTCAAACTTTTGTTTATACTTCATAGCCATGGTGGGCCTTCTCTGTCAGTTTGACGGCTTCAGCCACAATATTCTTAAAGGTCCCGTGAAGTGCTTTGAATTGTGGATTGTGAATTCGGTGTTTGATGTAATCTCAACAGAAAGACGAAGAGAGGGTGGGACATAGACTAGCTCTTCCCCTTTAAAAAAACAGTAGTGTTTCGTTTTTATCACAGCTCTCAGATCAAGCGCATTAAATGAGATCAAGCGCATCAAATGAAAAGCAAATGAGAGGCATCTTAAAGGGGGCGGGGCATTTCAGATGCTAAAGAGCATTTGATTGGTCAAGATTTGAAGAAACTGAAGTATGGTGATGAGAAAAAATCAATTTAAGTGGAGGTGACAAACTACAAGCTTTGGTTGTTTATATCAGTTTTATATTTTCTAAACGCGGGTTTTGTCACTTGTTTGGAACACACTTGCTCAACCCAGGCTCATTGTGGATACGTACCCAGGTCTACATTTCTGGAGACATACTGAGGTAAGCAGTCAGTGGTATTGTGAAAGGAACAGAAGCTGTCAGTGGCATCATACCGCCTCATAGTGTTTGTTTTACAGACGAAATGGAGCCAGACGTACCTGGGTATATATTTCGCGGTCTCCAGAAATGTAGACAGCAGTACGCATTCACAATGAGCTTGTGTTGCAGCACTAGCTAATAAATATCCTTTCTGTTAGTGTGCTATATATAATTACCAATGATGTGCAGAAAGAAAGCCTCGTCCCCTTCTCAATATTTAGTTTCAGTTAAAAGTACATCAACATACTGGAATAGTATGTTCAATTCAATTCATCCTTATAGCTATAGCGCTTTTACAATGTAGATTGTGTCAAAGCAGCTTAACATAGAAGATTATAGTAAATTGAAACGGTGTCAGTCCAGTTTTTAAGAGTTTAAGTTCAGTTTGGTCTGACATGAACGTCAGACTTAAATATTAATATTTAATATTAGCTTTAGTGATTCGATCACCAATTATTAGTCGAGATTTATGACTGTGCCTTGTGCGGTCAAACTTTTGTTTACATTTCAGCAAGAGTCATTCTTTTAATTTTGTCATGATTTACTTCACTTTTGAACCAATGTTTTCCAGGTTATGAGCGATTGGTAAAGCAACTGAATGCAACTTTGCACTGAAGGATGAATAACTTGTTTTGCACTACACATCCCATGATTAGCAGTAAGCAGAGAGTAGCTGGTCTTTTGTGGCTGTTCAAATGCATTGGAGCATTTACACTGTGAAAGCAATTTGATTAAATGTGTTTTCAACTACCGGTGGAAGTGGGCAAAAAGTGGGCAAGCTCAAAACATGTTGTGTTCTTATCATCATCCACTTGTGACTGAATTGATGAAAATGCATTTTAATTTTGGTCTCTAATGCTTCCCCATACCTGCAGTGCATTAACAGCATAGGAAATATTACACCCATACCAATTCAAAGGAATTCTTTTAAATGTAAATATTTGCAATTTGGAAAATCTGTTCACATAGGGGTACATGATATTTGAAAAAAACAACAAATAACGTTTAGTATTTTGCTCTATATACTCGGATATGAAAATGTGACTTGAATAGCTGTTATAAAAATATACAATTCAAAAATGAACATATAAAAAATATATATTATTGTAGAATAATTTGGGTGATTTTGTATTGTTCATCATAAAGTAGAATAAATAATTTAGAAGCATAAATAAATACAGAGAAAGATACAAAATAATAAAATAGTTCTGTATCTTTTTTTTCTGTAACTTTTTATGTATTCAAATTTTTCAATTAAATTTCATGAACAAAATTAAGTTGCTTAACGAAGCAACATTGTTTATCGAGTAATTACACTTAATCATCTGAAGTTAACTTTGAAATACTCTGAGCAGGACTGATTTATGCCATGCTTTTAAAGTTCATGAGTTACTTAACATTTAAGTGCAAACGGTAGATTTCTTATTAGAACATGTACACTCTGGTCACTTTATTAGGCACACCTTACTAGTACCGGGTTGGACCACCTTTTGCTTTCAAAACTGCCTTAATCCTTCGTGGCATAGATTCAACAAGGTTCTGGAAATATTCCTCAGAGAATTTCTCCATATTCACATGGTAGCATCAGTTGCTGCAGATTTGTCAGCTGCACATCCATGATGTGAATCTCCCGTTCAATCACATACCAAAGGTGCTCTATTGGATTGAGATCTGGTGACCGTGAAGGCCATTTGAGGACCGTGAACTCATTGTCATGTTCAAGAAAACAGTCTGAGATGATTTGTGCTTTATGACA
Organism: Danio kyathit; assembly: GCA_903798195.1. Classification (NCBI taxonomy): domain Eukaryota; kingdom Metazoa; phylum Chordata; class Actinopteri; order Cypriniformes; family Danionidae; genus Danio; species Danio kyathit. The sequence continues at coordinate 45,262,901 of LR812527.1, read as the reverse complement.
TGGTGCATTGTCCTGCTAGAAGCAGCCATCAGAAGATGGGTACACTGTGGTCATAAAGAGATGGACATGGCTGTGGCGTTGACACAGTGCTCAGTTGGTACTAATGGGCCCAAAGTGTGCCAAGAAAATATCCCCCACACCATTACACCACCACCACCAGCCTGAACCATTGATACAAGGCAGGATGGATCCATGCTTTCATATTGTTGATGTCAAATTCTGACCCTACCATCCGAATGTTGCAGCAGAAATCGAGACTCATCAGACCAGGCAATGTTTTTTCCAATCTTCTATTGTTTTTTGGGAGGGTTTTGCATGAAAATCCCAGTAGATCAGCAGTTTCTGAAATACTCAGACCAGCCCTTCTGGCACCAACAACCAAGCCATGTTCAAAGTCACCTAATTCACCTTTGTTCCCTGTTCTGATGCTCAGTTTAAACTGCAGCAGATCGTCTTGACCCGGTCTACATGCCTAAATGCTTTGAGTTGCTGCCATGTGATTGGCTGATTAGAAATTTGCATTAAAGACAGGTGTACCTAATAAAGTGGCCAGTGAGTGTATGATAACATAATTACACAACAGAGCTAATGAGATACCTAATCAAACACATACTTCAATACATCAAATATACAGCATATATACTCTTTTCTTAAGTATGAATGTGCCAAAAATTCCAGATGTCAAAAGTAACAATAAGAAAGTATAAAAAAAATTCAAGCTTTAATTTCTACAAGTTTGAATTTATTGCAAATATACAGTATTACTAATACTATTTTCTTTTCTTTTTTTTTTTTTTTTTTTAAATTTTTACATTTTTCAAACATTTGCTTATATTTCGGTTCAAGTTTGCAATTAATTTACAAATCACATGTTTGGTCAACTGTGATTCTGACTTGACAGACACACATCCCGTCTAGTCACTATTGTAGATGCGCACATCGTAATATTGATGCTGAAACATCGAATCATGCAGCCCTAGTTCATATCTAGCTGCATTTACAGTAAAGCAGGAAACTGTATCATGCTCTGTGTTTTGCATAAAGGTTTTCCCTTGTCAAGTTCAATGTTATGGTAGATGGTATCAGCAGTCAAATGAGGGAGTTTTGTGTACGGTTTGTTTGTGTTGACTACATTTGTATTGTCTACATAACTGTGGTATAATGTCATGGCAAATCTGACAAAGGCAAATGTATGATGTCATTGACTGATGTTAATGGCACTCTTTCACGAATTCTCATGATCTTAATTTGCAGGATCTTCTCTTTTGAATAGCTTTTTGTTGGTTTGGCCATGTTTTTCTATTGTGCTTTAACAGTAACAGTATTAATCAGATATCTGATGAAGGCACGTTTACAGAGGAAGCGTTTTGTTTGACATCACCTGTCTGACGTCCTGTGGATAGTCAGCTTTGTGTTTGTTTATTTATCTGAGGTCAACAACGTCATTTGCAAGGTGCTCTTCTGTTACTTTATCTTTTATCTTGGTGCGTCAAAACACTCCACGTTTTTGAAAATAGGCTCATCTTACAACTCATTTTACCATGTTTTCATGAATTCTCATGATCTTAACATGCAGTCTGTGGTTTGTTGAAAAGCAGAGTAGATCTCATCTTTGAATATTCTTTTGTTGGTTTGGCCATGTTTTTCTTTGTCACCTGTCTGGCTTTCTGTGGATAGTCAGCTTTGGGTTTGTTTATTTATCTGAGTTTAACAAGTCCATTTGCACTGTTCTCTTCCATATTTTTTTCTCTTGGTGCGTCAAAAAACTCCACGTTTTTGAAAATATCTTACAGCTCATTTCACCATATTTTAATCCATTCAGATGATCTGTGTGTATGACAAGAGAACCTTTAGCTTATCTTAGCATAGATCGTGGAAATGGATTAGACAATTAGCATATCGATCAAGAATTATAAGAGTTTCGATAATTTTCTTATATAAAGCTTGACTCTTCTGTGCAATGATAGGCAGCACCTGAAAATAGTCCCCAGCACTAAACCCTACACTTGCACCACCAGTTAGAATCGCATTGCGCCTGCTGCAGCAACGGTACTTCAGCAAAGTTCCTTGTTTATTACGCTAAAATGAGAGTATAGTTCCTAGCTATATCAGCCTAGAATATAGCAACTTTTCATTTTTTGTTAGTCTTGCTACACAATGTAACTACAGAAGAGTCAAGCTTTAAATAGGAACATTTTCAATTCTTTGGTCATTTTTGAGCGAGATGCTAATGGTCCAATATGGTTCAATGATTTATGCTAAGCTAAGCTCTAAGTGCTCCGGCCAGACCTGGAGATTGGCCAAACCAGGTTCATCATGGATATGTACCCCTGCATACATTTCTGGAGAACACGAAATACGTTACAGGAGTTATGTTTTTTCACAGTTTTGGTTTTCGTGAATCCACCAGGAGCTACTGTGTACGCTTTTTCAGATCTCAAATTTCTCTTGCAGGTGCCATTCGTGTCTTCTCTTCTCACGTAAATCCACCTTTGTCGACTAACTGACCGACCAACCGATCCCCTACACACCCCCTTCCCTAAATCCAACCATTAGTTTTTTCAAAAGAACCGATTGACCTGCCTACCCCTATCTCTAAACCCAACTGACACTGTTTTCAAAAGCAATCCAGAAAAAGAAAAGTCCTCACGGCCGCCTGATTTTTACCACGTCTTCAGATCTTACCATATTCTAACCCTGTTATTTACTTGTTTATTTTATTTTTGACCTTTTGTTTTTGTTTTACCTGCTTTCTGGAATTGTTTTTCACTGGACTCAAACCGCCCATTGACCGCTGTCACTGTCAACTCCTCTCAGCATCTCAAGTCCGCTGTCGTATGCGACAAGCTACTAGGAAAATTGGTAACAGCGGAAAAGCCATCCACACATAAGTAAGCAGTCAGCTGGTAGTGCAAAAAGAAACAGAAGCTGTCGGCGGCATCATATCGCCCCATAGCATTCATTGTAAGGGTCTATGTATATGTACCTCTGGCGAGTTCGCTCTCTCCAGAAATGTATACAGGGCTACGTATTCACAATAAGCCTGTGTTGCGATTAGCTTAAAAATGGTAAAACTCAATTATTTAACTCAAAATGAGCCTGTTTTCAAAAAAGTGTAGTGCTCCTTAAATAATAAGAAATTGTGTTCTGCACTCATTAGAACAATCTTATTATTTCTTTTTGTTTTACAGTCAATACTGGGAACTCACACAAAAGTTTCAGCCCAAATCTTTCTTCAGTGTGCAAAGTAAGTCAATCCTTTCACCAAATTTTTAAAAATCGCTGGTTATATTGACGTCATTATTCATTAGCCATTATTCAATTACTAATCATTGACTAATTGAATTATTTCTATTTGAAATATTTGAAATACTATTTTTGTATATCTGTATTACACAAAATACTCAACACAATCTCACAGCAATTCGTAACTTGATTTAGTGGCGAATTTGTAAGAATTAAACTCGATCGCATTGAAATCAAACTGAACTGAATTCGACTTGTACGAATTCGTACAAATTAGCCACTAAACTGACAAAATGTAAAATATGTTACGTTTAAAATACGTTACGTTACGTTTTCTCATGAGATCAGGCTGAAATATCACACATCTCTGATGTTTTTTAATCAATTCTATCTATCTATCTATCTATCTATCAATTTAATCTATCTATCTATCTATCTATCTATCTATCTATCTATCTATCTATCTATCTATCTGTCTGTCTGTCTGTCTGTCTGTCTGTCTGTCTGTCTGTCTGTCTGTCTGTCTGTCTGTCTGTCTGTCTGTCTGTCTGTCTGTCTGTCTGTCTGTCTGTCTCTCTCTCTCCCTCTCTCTCTCTCTCTCTCTCTCTCTCTCTCTCTCTCTCTCTCTCTCTCTCTCTCTCTCTCTCTCTCTCTCTCTCTATCTATCTATCATTCCATCCATCCACCCACGCACGCACCCACCCATCCATCCATCTGATAATTTGGTATGTTAAATAAAATAAATGAGTAATCGTTTGTTAATTATCTCAGCATTGTTGGATGTACTGTGTTGACGATTTTCTGAGAGTTGTTGATTTGACACTGAACTGTACGGTTTACACAGTTGTAGAGAAATGTCAAACATCTCTTGAAGTATCGATTACATTGTGGTGCGGTTAAGACGTAACACAGTATGTAATATGTACACAGTTCATTGGAAACAAACAGGATCTACAGCTGTTGGTTTAATCTCTTCATTCATGGCATTGTGTGTCAAGCCAGAATACAGGCCAACATTCCCAGCTACGAAATGGACTTATTAGAGGATTTCAAAGGAATGCGCTCTCTGAGAAATCAAACAAACATTTATTTAAAGTAGCCAAGCAAATCTGTGTAAGTGGGTAAAGGTATTTGACATTTCCACCACGAGCTTGTATAAGCCCCTTAATGAAATGCGCGGCGAGGGGACTCCGGACGGCTGCCTTCTTGACTGATTGAATCACTCATACCAAGAGATTAGTCAAATGCACAGAGGGGCCTTGACCCCGAGAAGAGCCGTACGCTCTGCCCCGCACCATACCTGAAGTGAACATGCAACAGCAGGCACAGGGTCCTGTCTGAGCCTCTTTTTTTTTTTACGGATCAGGGCAGGATGGCTGCATCATTTCGGCTTCAGCCCAAGTCAGGAATGCTGAGCTAATCTTCAAGGTGCTGGAGCAAATTCCAGCCTTCACTTTCTTTCTTCTTTACAAGCCTACACCGTTCAAGTAAACAACTTGGAAGTTTTTGTTAGTGCTGAGGGTTTGATGTGTACTAAGATGAGTGGAGATACGGCTTTGTGTTTGGATGTAGCTGTCTAAAACTTGAAATCAAAGTCAAAAAGCTTATTCTATTTTTTATTTTTTGTAATATGTAAGCTGGGTTTGAGGAACTTTTACATTTGCGGGTAGCTTAAAGTGTTAGTTCACTCAAAAATCACCCTCATTACATTCCCAAAGATCGTAAAAACACAAATTAGGATAATTTTGACGTGATCCAAGAGCTACCGTATTCGCCATATACAGCTACAGTCTTGAGACGTTCAAGTTAGAGATGCACCAAACGACCGCTCAAGGACTGGAATAGGATGGTTTTTCATAATGATTTGCCTGACTTGTGACCGGTCGGTCTTCTGTCGATTTGTCCCACTCTGTCTGATTTATACGAGTAGCTAGCACATACAAATTATCCTATCCATCAGATTGTGCTACCTTGGGAAGTGGTGTGATATGAGGTTGTAATATCATCCTTACCCACCCCAGTCCCTAACCCAGAGGTGGGCAAACTACGGCCCGAGGGCCATTAGCGGCCCGCTGAACACTTTCATCCGGCCCGCGAGGGAGTTTTTAAAATGCTGCTTCTGAGTAGCGGTTTCAGAATTAGTACATTAATGATGCAATACAAGTGAACGCCTTTTGATGGCAATATTGCACGCGATACAGTTAGCGCAACCAGTATGAGATGAAATGAGATTGTTGTGAATTTGACTCAAATTCTATAATAATTGCTGGTTAAGTGTGTTAATTTTTGTCATAGAATATATTTTCCATGCATACATCCACTTAAAAAAGTTCTTTTATCAAAGATTTGTAGTTTCATCAAGTTTTATGATGATTTATCTGTATATTCTAAAAGCAGTGCAAATTAGATTATTATAAATTTGACTGAATAGTAAACTTTAAGAATTATTTTTAATGTGTTAATATAAGATTTTTTCTATTAGAAAATACCCCTTCTGTTCTCCACTGTAAATTATTACATTATTATTATTATATTTTATAAGGGATTGTTTTATTGTTTTATGATGATGATAAGTAAATATAAATAGCCATGCAAATTAATTTGACTTGTAAATTTGACTCAATAATAACTATTAAAAAAATCTGTTTTCTGTTAATGTGACATGTTTCTGTCCGATATTACATGTTCGATGCAGACTGCCACTATAAATAAAAGTTATTTTTTGAAGGATTTGACATGTGGCCCTTTACTTAGTTTGCAAAACTTGATGTGGCCCTCGGGTCTAAAAAGTTTGCCCACCACTGCCCTAACCCCTCCCAGCAAGCATGTTTTGTTTTTAAAAGATGTCTAATAGATGTCTAAACATAGTCATCTTGGCTAAAACAAGGCTAAATATGAGCTGTCAGTGAAAATCTTACAGACGTCTAGAATAGGCCAAAACTAGACTAGTCATCAGATTAACAGAAATGAATGACTACACATATAAACGACGACTAGTCTAGTTTTGGGCTATTAGATTGTCAGTGACAGCCCAAGTTTAGCCTTGTTTTAGACAAGCTGTCTACATTTAGATGTCTAGTAGATGTCTATTAAACACTAAATTGTTCGATGTGCTACCTCAGACCCATTCAAATACAGTGTTGGTAGTATTATCTGACGAGTAGGTTAAAATGTCAGGACACTGGTCATCTGGTCATCTTCAGCCAGTCTGTATTGTTAGCGGATGACAGCATGGATCATGATGTTGTAGAGACGCTTGTGTTTACACTGTCACAGCCATGTAAGTTTGTTACGATGTGTAAAAGCAGCACTATGTTCGCAATTTAGTGCCATGGCTGCCCAAGATATTTTATCTCACATCCTCTTGCACACACAGCTTGATTCAAGCCAATGCCATACATTCTGAAATCCTGAAGGTGAATGCTGCTTTAAAACAGCTTCTGTGGCTCTCACCTGGGAAGGTAAATGCCTCTTTTCTCTGAGCTGTCCAGAAGCAGAAAGGAAAAATACTCTGACTTCCTGGAGCATCAACAGAGATTGTTTATCTGCATTTGAGTCTGTGGGGTTGGTGATGCTCATTCTAAAAAAAGACACAAAAAAAGACAAAAGTCATAAAAACAAATGTTTGTCATGTTACTTTAACTAATTTTAATCAGTTAATCGGGTTTCAACTTAATATTTTTAGTCAGTTTGACTGATAGTGAGTTGAGATGACTAGAAAAGTTTGTTTGATTTAATTGAAGAATTTTAGGGAGCAACATTTTTTACAGTGCAGCAAGAATTTTGACAGATTAATACTCTCAGTTACAGTTTGTCTCAGTCACTTTTCCATTTCTCAGATAAGAATTGAAATTCTCAAAACTACCTGTTCAATCATTCAGTTTTGTCAATTGTGCACATCAAAAAGCAAGTTTTCATTTCCTTGAACAAGTTGCGAATGCTTTTGTACATCCATGCAAATGATTATGTGCAATTCTCTGATGTTTCCTGCATTATCAATTGCTTATGTCATGTTGATCAAAATGTATTATTTTGGTCTGTGTTGAATAGTCTCAACCCCCACAACATTTAATCGTTTGGCATAAGTCTTTACATGCAAAATGGCTGAACAGGCTGTCATAATAATTTGACATAATTCATTTTCCTATACATTTCCATTAGACTTCTTTTTCTAAATCTGTCTACAATTGGTACATTTCTCCCAGGTGAATCTTGACTTTAGCTTCTCCTATTGTCCTGTTCACATTTCTACTTTTGTTTTGTTTTTTGCTTTGTGCTTTTTTTCCCCTCAGTGCTGTCTTTTCATTTCTGTATCACAATGACATGATCTGTCAACAAAATACAGTACAAACAGCTAAAGGAAAAAAAACTGACATCATTTACATCAGAAGCCCCCTCCAGAGTACACTGTTATATTGACAAGATGACTTAGTAATTTGTCTTATCCATACACAATGACATGATGGTATGATGGTACTGACATGTTCATTGACACAGAAATTTAGTTTTGAGAGATGAACTAAGGATTTTAAGCCAGAGACTGACTGTTGCAGGTTATCCATGTTTTGCTATTTGTACCTGCTGTTTAGAAAAATTTCAATTCTGATCTGAGAAATGTACCAAAGTGACTGAGAAATACTGTAAATGGTTTAAAATGTAATTTAAGTGACTGACAAAATGTTATTGTTGAAAAGTCTTTCAAGCTATTTTTAAAATCTCTGTGGTCTGAGTAAAAAAATTCAGCTAGACATATTAGTCATAATTGCTATCAGAGAGAGAGAAAACATTAGTCACATTTAAGCTGTCAGCAAATGTTTTACCTGAGCAAGATTAAAATATCAGAAAAATAATTATCTGTAAGATAGTATTACAGAAATATGCATACAAATAATAAGAAAGAAAGAACAGAACATAAAATGGAATCGGCCAATTGCAACTGGTGCATTTTTATAGTTAAATGGCTAGAAAAGGAACCTAAACTTCTGGTTTCTTCTTTGGCCTTTGAACATCTCAAGACCATTGCTGTTTATGGAGGATGAGAGAGCTCTCTGATTTCATCTAAAATGTTTTCTTTTTTGATCAGATGGTAAACGAATGTCTCAGGGGACTGGAACAACATGAGGGTGTTGATTAATGATAGGATCTTCATTTTTGAGTGAACTAACCCTTTAAGAGTGTTCTGACATTAAATCATCAATTATCTCTTTGGCATGAGTTATAGGTAGAACAATGATCAATCAGTAGTGGAGTGTTTGGGAATCCTCTTGGGTATCAGGGCTTCAGATCGCAATTTTGGACTTTTTTAGGTGTTTTTTCTCTGAATATAGTAGACTAATTAATTATATTGCCTGGCAATACTGGTACAATTACAAATAAGCTTTTACCATTTATAACAAAAACATTATGAGAGAAAAAAAAACAGAATCATCATAGCGTAGTAAAATCAGTCTTTTTTTATAACAAATTGTTGCATTTTCAATGTTTCATTTTTAAGTCTCTAGCTAAGCCTTGTGAGCTATATTCATTGTGGAATTCTCTGCAGTATTTGCTTCACAAAAATAGCCTTTTATTTACTTGTGTCTTAATGTCCCTGCCTTAAAAATGTCATTAGTCATAAGTCTGATTTATTCCCCACTGTAATCCTGACATTCCTTTCTGGAGTGCCTGCATGTTCTTTCTGTTTGTTTGTTCAAAAGAACGTTTATGATGTGCAAATACCTCAATGTTTCATATTCAGGACTATCGTGATATAATCTTCCAATAAGCAGCAATGAAGGCAGAGATCCAGCATGGAAGCCTTGACAGCTACAGTCAGTTTGTGCGAGTCTTTCACAGGCACTCTCTGTGGTCTGGGATGAGTAAATCCTGTTGGTGAGTCATGGGACTTTGCAGAAAACTCCATTCCTTTCCTTATCTCCGTTGTTGTTGTTGCCAGAGTCTTCATGTTTACAACTGAACAGCTGAACATCTGCCGTGACGAATCCTCCACCCTTCTCTGAGAGAATGACTCACTCATTCACTTATTCGGTCTGAAGCTTCAATGTCTGAGGGACTGCCTTCAGACAACTAAACACAGAGATATAGATACACTGAGCAACACTGATGCTACTTCTAATACTATTACTACTACTGCTACTACCCCCAGCTGGCATAAGGCGTTAATATTAGGTTAGATTTAAGTCGTGATGTCGGGTGACCAAAATTCAATGTCTAGTCACCGTCTAAGGACAACGTTATTTTGATGTCCAATAACAACGTCAAATGACGTTAATATTTGGTTGATTTTGGATTGTGTTGGAAACTGACCAAAATCCAACGTCGAGCCAACATCTTAAACCAATGTCATATTGACGTCAAATACTAACATTCATTCATCAGGTATGGTACCAAAATCCAACGTCTGATAGACATCATAGTGGTAACGTCCAGACTTGCGCATATCAGCTGAAATGTCACCTGAATCCACGGCTTCATACTAATCATCCACCCGCCAGCACATATAATTTTATCTGATACTGTATATATATATATATATATCTGCACCCGATTGTCACTTTAATAATTAAAATGTTTTATTTTAAGCAATATGATAGGCCAGCATGGATCATTCGTCATTAACAGCAGATTCAGTGAGCTAATTTGCGCATCCTTTCCCAAAGACAACATCCAAGGGGCATATATCAAGGCAGCACAGGTCCACACATGCATCCACGAGACTAGACTTAACTTCCAGTGGTATTTTTTGCTGTCCCAACGAATGTAAGAACTTAAAGTGCTTGTCTGACTTTGACTTGACTGGCCTTTCGATTTGGCACACACATGATGTTTCATATTTGAGGTACCGTTCTTGTGGCTTTCATATACATACAGCGCTTCATAGCTGTTGCATATTACCAAAGACTATAGAATACACAAGTCATGTCACTCGTTTAGTTTTGAATTGGGAAAAGTGTAATGGTCAATATGGCGAATGAAGCCCCCACGCACATCACATGATAGCAACTATACAAACGCCCACAAACTTGTAAACAAAGAGTCGCTGTCATTTCTGGAGGAGAGTCGCCATCAAGACCAAGTTCTGAATTACTTCTGAAGACCATCAAGATCTGACGAAGCATTATTCAGAGGATGATAATGTGTAGAGCAGCCATAAAAGAGGTTGGTGTTGTGACCTTTCGAGTGTGCATGCGCATTAACTTGGACAACCTGAAAATATGCCAATTTAGTTTGATTCGGACGTCAATTAGAATCAGAATCAGAATCAGTTTTATTGCCAAGTGTGCTTCACACACACAAGGAATTTGTTTTGGCTACAGAAGCTTCTAGTATACATAAAGTGACAAGTGACAACACAAAATTTAATATGAGAAAAGAAAAAGGTGATAACATAAGACATTAAACAGAGATGCAGTAAGTAAAACATATCTGGATGTTGAATTGTGTGTACAGATATGTTGTGAATATACAGGTTATAAGGTGCTGTGTACCAATGCGAATGTAGAAAGTATTGCATTGTATATTGTTATAAAGGTGCTGTGTACAAGTGCGTATGAGAAAGTACTGCACGTTTATTGCACAGTAGGGGAATATTTAACTGTTCATGAGGTAGATGGCCTGAGGAAAGAAACTTTTCCTGTGTCTGGCTGTTTTTGTGCTTGGTGCTCTGTAGCGCCGCCCAGACGGTAATAGTTCGAACAGGTAATGTGCTGGGTGCTAGGCGTCCAGAGTGATTTTGCGAGCCCTTTTACTCACTCTGGAAGAGTACAGTTCTTGAAGTGTAGGAAGGGTAGTGCCAGTGATCGTTCAGCAGTCTGGACTATTCGCTGTAGTCTACGGAGGTCAGTTTTGGCAGCTGAGCTGAACCAGACGTTGATTGAAGTGCAGAGGATGGATTGGATGACAGCTGAGTAGAACTTACAAGTATGTAAACTTACATTACATATTTGGAATCACCAATATAATTAAACAACAGCCATCTAAGTTTTGTTTCTAAACAAAACTTATGAGATGGTTGTTGTTTATCTTTATTGGCTACATCCTTGTTAGCCACTTCATTTAAACGCTTCCACACTTGACACTTGTCTTTCCTTCATTTTGTTTTGTTTTTAATTCTCCTTTTTAAAATTCTCTCAGATCTGTTACTCCATTTCGGCTTTAACAAACGGACCTCCACCATGGACATATATTTTTTTAAAAATTGGCCTGGAAATTAGGGCCCGTTTGCCTGATGAAAAATCCATAAAAAACTCGTATTTTACAGAATCTGTTTATAAACAAAGCAACAACCATTAACAATTAATCTCATCCACCCACGACCCACCAGCAATTAATCATAATTTACTAATGACAGGCTGATTGATGCAGCAGTAGCAGTAATGCGGTCGATGTACCAGCCCATTGTGGTAAAGAAGGAGCTGAGCCGAAAGGCAAAGCTCTCGATTTACTGGTCAATCTACATTTCTACTCTCACCTATGGTCATGAGCTTTGGGTCATGACCGAAAGGACAAAATCTCTGATACAAGTGGCTGAAATGAGTTTTCTTCGCAGGGTGGCAGGGCACACCGCTATAGATAGGGTTAGGAGCTCTGTCACCCGGGAGGAGCTTAAAGTAGAGCCACTGCTCCTCCACATCGAGAGAAGTCAGCTGAGGTGGCTCGGGCATCTGTATTGGATGCCTCCTGGACGCCTAGGAAGGTGTTCCAGGCATGTCCCAACGGGAGGAGGCCTCAGGGAAGACCGAGGACACGCTGGAGGGACTATGTCTCTCGGCTGGCCTGGGAATGCCTTGGGATCCCCCCGGAGGAGCTGAAGGAAGTGTCTGGGAAGAGGGAAGTTTGGAGTTCTCTCCTAAGACTGCTGCCCCCGTGACCTGGCCCCGGAAAAGTGGTTGAAATTAATGAATGAATGAATATTTTTTTATTACCCGACTGGCCCGATCCCAGATTATCTGCAGCGCCCGCAGATATAACCACCATCTTCGCACAACGTCAAGCTGTAACATCATTAGACGTTGATATTTGGTTGTTTTTAGGTATGGTACGGTGTCTATAACTGTGTCTGTAATCTTCAGCAGCACATGTAACCTCTGTTAGAGTAATTCCGTAATTCCGAGTTCATAATAGTCCAAAGTGCGATGAACGTGGCAGTTTGTTCGTGATTCAGGTTGCTGAAACAATTTGCTCCTGTGTTTTGTCTGGCTTCTTTTTTTTTCGTGCTTCACTCTCGCTTTTGTCCTTTTCTTTTCTGAAAGGATCAGACGTCAAAGACACTTGTTATTATCATCAGCTCAAGAAGTTTGTTATATCAATTATAGACGTGATCGCGAGCTCCCTGGAGAAAGTGAAAACTGCTCGCACTTTTAGACGGCCTCGTAAAGCAACAACAGGACACAGCAGATTTTGTTCTTCTTGGCTTTGTGGCTGTACATCAAGACATCGACAAGGTTTGTTTGAGCTTGGATCATCCATGGCTTGTTATTATATGATTATCGTTTTACGGTGTAATGTCTCGGCTGTGAATTAGAACATGGCGGTTCCTTTGTTTTCATTCTGGCTAGCTCCATATGACATATCTCTGTAACCAATCAGCATTCAGCTGTACGTGTAGCTCCACCTTTTGGTACCCTTTTCTCGTGAAAAAGTGGTATGGTACGTTACGATTCGGTACGCCTTTTGACAGTGGAAACGACTATAAAAGCCGTACCATACGACTCAGTGGAAACGGGCCATAAGTAATAGTTCACCCAAAAATGAAATTTCTGTCTATCCTTTACTACACAAAAGAAGATATTTTGAAGGAGGTTAGAAACCTGTACTCATTGACCTCCCTAATATTTGTATATATTTTCCTACTATGGAACAGCAACGTGCGGTTTTTATATTATATACATGCACTTATGTAGAATAAGGTCTGTATCGTCCATCTTGGTGTTTTTGGGAGGCATAATGACTCGCTTTACATTTTACCTTTTCCTTGGCCCAATATGTACCTGCCATGTGTATAGAAAGAATCCTGATATGAGGTATGAAACAATCGGTAGTTGGCAAATATATTGTGTGCATATATGTAAATATGACCCTGAAAGAGTCGTGCCTCACCAACCTCAAACCTCACCGCACATCACTGCTATGGAAGACAATTGTCCCAGATTTGTCAGCTTTCTTCAAAATATCTTCTTTTGTGTTCAACAGAAAAAAAGAAACTTAAAAGGATAGAAACCACACTGACTAAACGGTAAATTAGAGCAAATTTTAATTTTAATGTGAACTATATATTTAAGTAAATTAGGTGTGCTATCTAACTCAGATTCAATTCAAATTCAAGAGTTCAATAGTAATTTAAAAGCTATTACAATTTGCCACTTGATAAGACCATCTACTAAATGCCTTAAATGTTGTTCATTGCCAATTAATATGTAAAAGCAATGAGTGTATCATGTTATTGGAGTTGCTATTTTTAAAATGAGACATGCCTATAACATTCTAGAGGTTTCCCTACCTGAATCCACATATCCCAAAGGCTTACTCCACCCTTAATATAACATTGCATCAGGTACATAACATGTCTGGCTCCTTTAACACTCACACACATTAGAGCAGCATGAGCTTACCATTTAGAGGCGTTGTCCTTCTCATCCTGTCCAAGTGTCAGCACCGATAGTATGGCAAAGGCCTGTTGCAAACTACACGCTGAATATCTTTCTCATTGGCTCTCAGCGTGCAAACAGCTGTCCAACTTCCCAATCTAATCTCGACTCTGGCCTGGTACCCCGGCCGCCTGACCGCTGGCCCTCACATCAGCTGATAACTGTGGTCAACATGAGGAAGTGGCTGAGATAACTGAGGGATTATTCGGTGCTTAAGGGCATTAGGTAAGATGTGTGGAATCCATGTTCATTACCTCAGCCAGACGCGCTTGAGCAATCCCCGCCCAATGCCACCATTTTTGGGCAAATGTTTCATGTCATCATTGTGGAATTGAAAAAAACAACAACTTTAAACCTCTGCATGTGTTTTGCAAGTGATTGAGATTTGCTTGCTGTTGAGTGGGACTCCATCTATTTGATATGCAAGTCTGTGAAGTATAATGAAAACTTATTGCTGATGAGGCTTGTGGATTTTTAACGTTTACACAACATTCATTCATTTCCTTCGGCTTAGTCTCTTATTTGTTAGGGGTTGCCACAGCAGAATGAACCGCCAACTATTCCAGCGTATGTTTCATGCAGCGGATGCCCTTCCAGCTGCAACATATTACTGGGAAACACCCATACACTTTTGCACTCATACAGTTCGGTCAATTTAGTTTATTTAGTTCATTTATAGTGCATGTCTTTGGGCTGTGGGGAAAACCGGAGCACCCGGAAGAAACCCACGTGAACACGGGGAGAACATGCAATCTCCACAAAGAAACGCCAACTGGCTCAGCCAGGAATTGAACCAGCGACCCTCTTGCTGTGAGACAAATAAAAGAGAATAAAGTTCAATAAATACTGTTGTGACAGAATTTCAGTCAAATCATTCCAGCCTATCGGGCAGGCAAGAGATTAGTGGAAGAATGCTGGTGTAGTTCTAGTTAAATTAAAACTGATTCAGTTTAGTTTTATTACAAATGTCACTGTTGAAGGCTGATTTACTGAAGCACAGCTTCACCAGCCACAACCAGGCAAGCCAGATGCGACAGTTGCAAGGAACCAAAACTCCAGCAACTGACAGATTTAAAGAACAAATCTTGCAAGAAACCAGGCTCAGCCAGCATGACCAATTCTCCTTGCCAAAGGTCATGTGCAAAGCTGCAGTCTGGACATCAGGGGGCTTGAGAATGATGAACTTCTGTCTTGGAGAAGGTGCAGGTCCAAATAAGTCACCGGGTGGGTGTTCAGACTAGCCAATGTAATCCATGCAGAGATTCATCTATCATTGGGGTCTTTGCGGAAATCAGTCTTGTGCTCTTGACTCATTAATGACCACAACAATGTGCTCTGGATTTGGGTCGGATCCACAATTAGATAAGGAGACACAGAAAGACTTGGAGTGCGCTTGCACTAGGCTATTCGAACAGTACCTGGGCGCATTTCCCAGTTCGTTTGACAAGTGCTCCGAATTGGGACCAGGTGTCGTTCAGTTGGTAGGCCCTGGTCCGGTTGGAAGAGGTGTGCAAGAGTGCGGTACGCTTGTAGTGTGAGTGCAAAGCATGCCTGAGCCGCAAACTGAAAATGCGACATTACTTTTAAGGGACTATTTCATATGAATTTATTAATCATTCTTACGCTTCAATGAACGAGAACTGTCATAGTTTGTTAAAGATGCAAACCCCTCACTGCACATCAGCTGCACCTTCAGCAAACCTCCTAATACCTGTAGCGATGACTTTGATAATCATTTATGAGCGTCAAAAGTTGTCGATCTGTTCGACAAAATATTTGACTGTGTGTCATTGCATCCCTAACGACTAAAATTAATACAAAACGATATAACTAAAGCAATCTTCACTGATGCTGAGCGAGAGCGCTTCTCTTCTGTTAATTTGAACAGTTGAATCATTGATTGCATAAGCATGCTTCGGCTCGGAAAGTAAAATGCAGTGTGAGTGCAGGCCTTCGGGGCAGGGGGGGGGCGGGCTTCGGCACAGTACCTAGTGTGAGTACGCCTTAACATGAGTATACATCTCATTCATATTAATTTGTCTTTTTAGGACACGTTCCTGTCTCTGGTTGCCCTGATTAATGCAGACAACTATTTCACCTCAAAATGGAAAATGTTTTAATGTGTTTTGGTTACTTCGAAGACGTATGACTTTACTAATACGTTTGGAAAAGTGTTCAGTTTAAAAGCTTGACAACAATAGCAAATTGGCAAACCAAAGAACTATATGTGCACATGTGAAGTGGTTCATTGCTAGTGACATTGCCAAAAAAAAAAAAACAGACAGGCGCACTTAAGGAATCACATTCCACCTTTATGGGGAGAAAATATCTCATGTCGTTATTGTGAAATAGAAAAAAACAACTTTAAACCTTGTGCTTTGTAAGAGATTGAGCTTTGGTTGTTTTTGAGTACGATGAAAATACTCTGAATCATCCTGCTGTTATGCCACAACTTATTGATGAGTAAACCAGGACTGGCCAGAGCATGAATATAGAGCATTCAGAGGTAAACATTCCCAAAATAGAAACTGTTCTCTTGTTCTGTGCTCTTCACAGCATTCCTGTTTCTGTTCCCCCCCTCCCATTAAATAGTTACCTGTGGTGTGGTTCTGGCACAAGCTTCTGGAATGTTCAGCATGCACCTGAAAATGTCATCAATCAAAGTATTTACATTAAATCGCACAAAGGGATCCATATTAAAACAGAGGCTTTTGTTACTTTGGCTTGCATGGTGGTAGATTGCGGGCAAGCTTCCAATCTCACATAGAGCAGCCTTTGAGAGTGGAAAAACTTAAGATGGTATCTCGAGCCATGGCATCATCTTCAGAGGCATCGAAGAACCGCACGCTGTGTGTGGTTTTCATTCCCTCGTTGACTCAGCGCTCTGTAAAATTCATTTAAATCAGGTGATAACCATAGCCTTTGACTTATGTTGTCCTCCCAAGGGAAGGCCTAAAGTCTAGTCGTGCAGAAGTCCAGCTATCCGTTCTTTGATGCTGCGCTGTCCTTGGGTCATTCACTCATGTCCAATAAACATCCCTTGTTGGTTTTATCGTTGTGTGTTGAATCAGATAATGGGGTAAATAAACGTTCTTGTTCATATCTGCTGCTGGCAGTGACTGTTCCTCTTGCTTACTACGTGTTAACAGACAGGCATGATTTGGCTTTAGAGCTGACTCTTTAAAGGGGCTTGCCCTAATCTGCAATTAGGGGTTTAACTAATAATTATTGTCATATTTGATTAATATTTTGATTCATTCTTTGATTCATTAAAGTAGCATGTCAATGTCCTTTTTTTTCTAATTTCATATTAGTGTTACATTTACTGTTCTTAAAAAAAGACAATGACTGTCATTGTACAGTAATGACATGTGGCCATGTATGGTTATCCATACTCAGAATTTATGCACACACAATGGAGTGAACATAAACACACCTCGAGCATTGGACAGCCAAGGGACCAGTGGTGAAAAGTAAAAGTACCATTAGTTGCCCAAAAATGTAGTGCAAAAAGAGTAAAAATATCTGTTGTAAATATTACTCAAAGTATGAGTAAAAAGTAGCCCTTTTAAAAGTACTCAAGAGTAGTAAGTATCAACAGTGTGAAAAGTTGATGTGTTTACATGCAGGGATGTGTAAATACAACATTCTAGTGATTTTAGTGATCTTCCTATATTCGTTTGTTCCTTCCAACCTTCCTTCCATTGTTTGTTTGTTCTGTCCTTCATTCGTTTGTTCATTCCTTCCTTCATTCATTTGTTCCTTCCTTCGTTCCTCTCTTCATTTCTCCCTTCATTCATTCGCTCTTTCGTTCATTCGTTCGTTCATTCCTTACTTCCTTCCTTCCTTCCTTAGTTTGTTCAGTCCTTCCTTAAATCCTTCCTTATTCATTTGGTCCTTACTTCCTTCCTAAATATAACATTCTGTAGTGATTTTAGTGATCTTCCTATATTCATTCGTTCCTTCCAAGCTTTCTTCAATTGTTTGTTTGTTCTGTCCTTTCTTCATTCATTTGTTCCTTCCTTCGTTCCTCTCTTCGTTTCTCCCTTTATTCATTCGCTCTTTCATTCATTCGTTTGTTCATTCCTTCCTTCCTTCCTTCCTTAGTTTGTTCAGTCCTTCCTTAAATCCTTCCTTTATTCATTTGGTCCTTCCTTCCTTCCTAAATACAACATTTTGTATTGATTTTAGTGATCTTCCTATATTCATTCGTTCCTTCCAAGCTTTCTTCAATTGTTTGTTTGTTCTGTCCTTTCTTCATTCATTTGTTCCTTTCTTCGTTCCTCTCTTCATTTCTCCCTTCATTCGTTCGCTCTTCTGTTCATTCGTTCGTTCGTTCATTCCTTTCTTCCTTCCTTTGTTTGTTCTGTCCTTGCTTCATTCATTTGTTTCTTCCTTTGTTCCTCCCTTCATTCCTTCCTTTGTTCCTCCATTTGTTTATTCATTTATTCATTCATCCATTCATTCGTTCTTTGGTCGGTTGGTTCTTTTGTTCGTTCCTTCCTTTCTTCCTTAGTTTGTTCAGTCCTTCCTTGAATCCTTCCTTCATTCATTTGGTCCTTCCTTCCTTTCTTCCTTCCTAAATATAACATTCTGCAGTGATTTTAGTGATCTACCTATATTCATTCGTTCCTTCCAACCTTCCTTCTATTGTTTGTTTGTTCTGTCCTTTCTTCATTCGTTTGTTTGTTACTTCCTTCATTCCTTAATTTCTCCCTTCATTTGTTCACTCATTCGTTCGTTTAATCCTTCCTTCCTTCCTTCCTTAGTTTGTTCAGTCCTTTCCTTGAATCCTTCCTTCATTCATTTGGTCCTTCCTTGCTTCATTAGTTTGGTTCTTCCTTCCTTCATTTGGTCCTTCCTTCATTCTGCCCTTCTTTCCATTTTTCATTTGTCCCATTTAGTGATCATTTAAGGCTGTTTGGTTATTTCAGTCATCATACAGTCAACATCCTTCGTTTTCCCATCAGTGACATGCAGTCTATGAAAAGTCATTGCCAGTAAAGATTTTGGACATCTTCTTGGACATTTTTGCTGCATTTATAAATCGCCCATGTCTTGAGGTTGTTTAGTATGATGCAATTTATTTTCTATGTGTGATTTGATTGGACAGGAATCGCAGGACTGATTTATCACAATATACAAAAAGAAATAAAGTAGTGACTGCAGGTTGGAGTGAAATAGTGGAGTAAAAGTACCGAGACAGCACTAAAAATGTACTCAATGGAAAGTAAAAGTACACATCTTTAAAACTACTTAGTAAATTACAATTCCTGAGAAAAACTACTCGATTACAGTAATTAGAGTATTTGTAATTTGTTACTTTACACCACTGCATAGGACGTGGTAATAAAGGGGTGGTTAATCACTCCACCTACCTACAATCATACCAGCCAACACTCCTGTTTTTCCGGGGAGTCTCCCGCATTTCAGACCCATCTCCCGCCACCCTAGTGTTTTGTTATTTATCCTGGAAAACTCCCATAATTGTACCCCACCCCGCCCCCTGGTCCTCAGTTTTTTGGTGCAGTCTGTACCACCCCCGGTCGCCAACTTTGGTATAATATCCGATCGCAGTGGCTGCCCGAAACCCGGTCACTTACTAACCCGGTTTTCAACTGTGTTATTCTGACACCTCACCCATAACTACCACAAACCTCCCACCCCCCGGTCTCCCTGATTTTCAGAGACAAATGTTAGTGAGTATGCCTATAATTCCTGCTGGTGCCAGGACTTATAACATGGTTTGTTCATTCAACAATTCATTGCACCAAAAGTGATGTAGGAAAATGTCTGAACACACTGGTTACAAGAAGTTTTTAATACCACGTGGAAATGATCAGTCTGAGCACTTGTGATGGGATCACCAGAACACATTTCACTACCAGGTGGAAACAGGGCCCTGGAGGCACTGTAACCAGTGAGAGGTCCAGCAAAAGATTCAGGGATTCATTCAGTTTAGGTCAGTCAGCACTTCATTCATAATTCACAGCTCAGGCCTTTATTAATGAGGGTTCATCCATCGGAAAGGAACATTCTGGACCACTATAGTTGACTCATCAAGGACTATACGGGATCAATTTTTGACACTATATCTAATGTTACATCCATCTCAAATATTCCCTCAGTATGTATATTTCTATATTGACCTGGTCCACATTCATTAGCATAGAAGAGCATGTCGAGCCTCTGTGTATCTTTTCATCTGATCAGGTTGCCTTTTTCTCTTTGTGTCTTTGTTTCTAGCTTCCTTTTAACCAATAGGCGTGTCACCCATTCCGCTACTCTTTCCACTGCCCTTCTCTCTTACACGTCCCTTCCGACATCAGTTCCTCCTTACAAAGGTCTTCTTTCTTCCACTGTGATGGAAACAGCAGCATCTTGAAACGCCACCACAGTCAGCATCTCTGTTTTGGACAAATCATAAAATTCCCCCAAAGCTGAACAATGGAAAACAATGAGGCACCTGTGAAATAATGAGCCCTCAGTCAGCCGTGATGAGCCACACAGGCATGATGGCTCGCTTTAAAGTGGCCTGCGATGAATGTACAACCACACCTGAAATCCCCTCCAAAGGAATTCCCCCTCTCGCAAACACACAGCGTGCTCGGCGATCCAAATATGCCCTTATTTCCCCCCATATTTTCCTTGTGTTGTAAGATCAGAGAGTCGCAGGCCTTTGTCTGTGAACTTGAAGGCAAAGCCGTGCTGCAGTTTCACTCGTACGCGTCATTGTCACCATCACCGTCAGTGGTTTCAGCTCTTGCATGCACCACGTCACATGAATGCGAGCAGAAACTCTGCCTGGCCGAACAAAAGGCCAGCTGTTTGCTCTTGGCTCCGCTTTTAACTGTGGCGTACGCACGGGGGAATTACTCCCGAGTACAAGCCTTTCTTGAGTTCTCCAAAGGTTAAAATAATCACATCCTTCAGAATACTGCCACAAAGAAGCCTCATTTAGCTCAGACCAAAGCCAAAGCTAACATCATAGATAATAAATGAATTTTGGTTGGTCAACTGAGCTTTTACTGTTGCCCTTTTTTTGCCATACGCTGTACTATCAGCTCCTTTCACATGGAGTCTTGACAAATTGATAGTGAAATCATGTAGCCCCAGGTGCAATGCAGGAATTATGGGCCCATTTACATCTGGTATTTGGATGTAGTTCTGTCAATCCAGTCACAAGTGGATGTCACTAAGGGCGTACTCACACTATGTACAGTTGCGTTGAACCAGGCCAAAGCACGCTTGTCCCCCCTCCCGTCTCCCCCGACGGCCCGCACTCACATTACATTCGGGCCTGGGCACGCTTACGTCATCGATGACGTGCTGTTCAGTTCAGGAAGAGAAGGGCTCTCGCTCAGCACAGTTGATATTTCTTTAGTTATATCGTTTAAGTCATTTGATATGCGGTGACACGCAGTCAAATATTTCGCCGAACAGATGAGCCACTTTTGACGCTCAAAGTCCTCGTGCTGCAGGAATTAGGAGGTTTGCTGAAGGTGCAGTTGTCGTGCAGTGAGGGGTTTGCGTCTTTAATAAACGACGACAGTTTGCGTTCATTGAACAGCACGAATGATTAATTAATCCATATGATACAGTCCCTTAAAAGTCACGTCTCGCGTTCAGTTTCGGACTTAGGCACGCTTGCACTCACACTGCAAGCGTACCACGCCTGAGCCCAAGTGAACCGCGCTCAGGCCCACCTCTTCCAACCAGGCCAGTGCCGGACAAGTGAACCGTGATTGAGCCTGGTTCAGAGCACTCACACTTCACAAACGATCCGGGAAACGGGCCTGGGCACGGTTCGGATAGCATAGTGTGAGTACGCCCTAATATGAATGTAGATTGGGGTCTAAAAATTGAGCTTGTCCCATTCTGGCTACTTCCTGTAGTTATTGCATTCAAAGTGTGGTCGAATAGGTTCACAAAGCCTCAAAAAACCACCTACTGAAATAACACGACATGTTATGAGTAAGTGTACCAAGACACTACCATAAAATTGTAATTGCCCTTTTTATTTACTTGCTTTCCTGCTCATTCATGGGCTGCATAGTGTCGGAATACCTCACTGTACAGTGCATTTGAATGTGCACAATATACTGACACTGAGGAGAGGATACTATTAAAGATCCTTTAATATGCATTATAAAAGGTCATATTTTGGTTTTGGGGTTGTCCAACAACAGGCTGATATGCATGCAATGTCAAAAAACACTTTCATTGTCTTATCTTTCATTGTCTTATAATATGCATTTATTTTTTTACTTAATTCTCCCATATGATTTGTTCAGAGATTCGTTTGTTCCCAAACCCCTTCTTTGTATGAGGCTAATCTGAGTTGATTGGTCCGATGACCCAGTCTGTTGTGATTGGTCGACTGTGTTCAGCGCGAGACAGAGAGAAAAGCCCAACATGACTATGAAGTAGCACAGAGTATGTGGGAGGCCAATGCAGGAATGTATTAAAGCAATGCAGTTAAACACCAGCATATTACTCTACTCTTAAACCTAACCCCAAGTAATAACAACAACACACATTCAGTGTTAATCCACACACTGGCAAAAGCTGAACAATTTTGGAAATTAACCATGCTGCACGTGTGTAGTAACAGCTGATGGTGGCCATAGCAAAGACAAACGGCAGAGGATCAGTTCAGAAACTTATTTAAATCGGTAAAGGAAGAAACAAGCATCGCGTTTTCAACATGGTTTTGGATGCAATATGTGAATAGCCCCATAAAGATTTAAGCTGAGAGATACAGTACAAGCACTGATCTATAATAGATACGTGATTACAAGCCGCGCGGAGCGATTGCAAGTTACAACACACAATTAAATACATATTTTACAGATAACGAGGCAACAATTTTAAATCACACCTACATGTTATGATCCGGAGGAAGAAGAAACTGGTTCATATGAACTGTAACAGTTACAAATAAAGGCCTTGTTAAAGTCTGACTAAGTCCCATACATAATAGTGTCTGCTGCTCCTTCCTTAAATAGCAAACAGCCGACGAATCCCGCATTGCAGCATAGGTTATTGTTTAAATCATCAGAAAAATAACAGGAACAAACAAAGCACTAGGTTGGCTATACTACTGTGTTCTTGTGAAAATGAACTTTAACTATTTATTCCTCACAGCAGAATCTCCATTAACATCTTCACGTCTCGTGATCCCCCTGCGCTTCGCTAGTGTCCGAAGGGAAAGATGGGTTCACGTTTTACCGGATCCGGCACTTCATATTTGGTGATGTACCGTATCGACATCGATGCATTTATTCGACTCTGAGTCAACTATTTCGTTAAAGAATCAATAGTTACACACCGCATAGAAGGTCATTTTCAAAAACCCATAATAGGGACTCTTTAAAAAAGTGTTTCTTTTTCTTTTATGTGGACACAAAAGTATTGTCGTAGTTTGATAATTATTCTGATTGAACAATGTGGTCTGTTTTGCTGAATTTTTTTTGCTACCCTTCTGGACTCTGAACGAGTCAGGAACATTGCTGTCTATGGAGGATTAGGGAGCTCTCAGATTTCACCTAAAACATCTTCATTTGTGTTTGAAGATGAACGAAAGTCTCAGAGGTCTGAAATGACACAAGGCTGAGTAACATCATTTCATTTTTTGGGTAAACTAACACTTTAAAATAGTCCATCCTTCAGAATACTGCCACAAAGCAATCCCATTTAGCTCAGACCAAAACCAACATTAACATCATATATAGTAAAACACTTCTGGATGCCAGACAGAGGGTAAAGCATTGTGGATTGTGGGCTTTCAGTGTTGTTTAGTTGCCCTTTTCTTGCCATGCACTGTACTATTAGCTCTTTCACAGGGGCGACTCTCTCCTAGGCTCCCTATAGAGGTGACCCTCGTTGATCCCTGATCCCCCAGCCGGTACTAGGTAGAACCATGGCACAAATGGAAGCTTTGTGGACTTGAATGTACTCTAGTGCTCAAGGAGTCAAGGGGTCAATGTGGAGATGAGGAGGAGGGAGGTGGAGAGTGACAAACCTTGGGTTGTTTCCCTGTGGAGTAAAAGGTGTTTCCTTGGAACATGACTTTTTAAATGACTGTTTTAGGTTTAGATTTGAGCTTTAAATCCAAACTTTTCTTGTTTGTTTGTGTTCGGACATTGGATAATTGTTGGATTAGTGAACTTTCTGCTTATTGGGCCACTAAAGTATGCTTTTATGTTCTCAAGGCTTTTCACTGGGGCCTGTAATCCCGCTCTGAGAGTTCACAGGCCTTGTGCAGGTCAACTCTTGGGTCAAAACTTCGACCAGAGTTTAAATGTGACGTGAAAAAATGGGGGAGAATAATCTGTTTTAGTCTTTTTCAGATTCTCTCAAGCCTGCATACTATTTGTCTCACGTGCACTTAATAGTCTAAATGCTGTTCTTTTGGTAATTAGAACTCCTAAAGGCTTCTTTTTGTGTGATAATACGATACATCTTTGTGCTTATAAATTGCTTGTTTCTTACATAGTTTAATTAGATTTTTTTATTTTATTTGATAGTAAGCATAAGACTTTTGTGTTGATTTATTTGATCAAAAAAATCGAGTAAATGCTGTAATAAATAATGACTACGTTTACATTGACATCAGTAGTCGAGTTATTTGCTTTAATCTGAATAAGACAATAATATGATTAAGGTGTTTACATGAGTTGCTTTTTGAATATTCCTTTCATGATCCCATTTTACATGCATTTAATTCGCTTATCGTCATTACGTCACCACTCTATCCACATTTCCTCTGGAGTTTCATGTAATTCCGGGTGTTTCCTTTTTAATTTGTCGACATTAACTGCACTTTCACTTTCATTTAGGAACATTTCATGCATGTCCCCCGTGACAAACGAGATATTGGATGCAAGTATGAACTGTTGGAAGAGTTTTGTTTTAATGGAATATAATACCGTATGCTGAATGGGAGAAAACATCTCCGCATTTTTACGGTGTATGTCTGTGGTCTGACTCGATAGGTGCAGAGAATAGTGTCAAACAGCCGTGTGTGTATGGACTATCCTGTTGCAAAATGCAGCGAAAAGTCCTACATGATGGTAATAGTTTGATTGCGGTGTTTACATTGCTTTACTGCACTTCAATAATTAATTCAATTTCTTTTTAGTTTGATTATGACCTTAATCTAATAAAACTGATCAAAAATCGCTGTTTACATAGTAGACTCTTAATCAGAGTATTGTCTTAATCGTATTAAAATCACAATATTGGTGTCCATGTAAATGTACTCAATGAGAAAATGTATTTCTGTTCAGAATACTTCTTATATCTTACTATCTTATAATTTATATAAAGCTTCATTTTTAACATCTATTACTCTAAATAACCTTTACTTTTTAATATTAACAGTTACTGATTTTTGTGGAAACCATCATTATTTTATTTTGGTTTGTTTGACATTCAAATGATCTACATTATTTTCATTCATGTAGCAATATAGAAATATTATATCATAGGTCCATTTAATTATAGGTCTATTTAATGCAGAGATGCCCAAACTAGGGCCCATGGGGCCCTGATTTCCTTTGATTTGGCCTGCCATCTCATAGAGAGAATGATGGGTAGGGGTTTGGGAATGCCTTTAATAGAGGCTGTCATTTCTAATTTAACGCAACCTTTTGTTTGTTTTTGTTGTTGAGCTACAAAAAAAGCTAACCTAAATGAAATGTTTCAGTTAAGTGTTCAGATTTTTTTAAATGTACATACTACCACTCGATGGATTGAGGATATGCAAGACTTTGGCTAGGATATCTAGAAATGTTCTAGTATGTTCATTATAAAATGTAAACAAATGCATTGGTTAATACGATTAAAGTGTTTTTTTATTTTTTATTTTTAAATATTATTAGATAAATTAGTAAATGCCCATGGCTACTCTAATGTAATACACTTTTTTATGTTTAACTTTTGTTTATGTTTCACTAAGGGCCCACAGCCCTTAATCAGGTTTAATCAATTGCAGTTCAATTTTATTATCCAATGTGTGTGTGTGTGTGTGTGTGTGTGTGTGTGTGTGTGTGTGTGTGTGTGTGTGTGTGTGTGTGTGTGTGTGTGTGTGTGTGTGTGTGTGTGTGTGTGTGTGAGTGTGTGTGATGAGACGAGACACGAGATTGGGTTCACAAGAATGAGGTGAGACAAAATTTTTACAGTATTTTAAGAAATCTTTAATGATGAAATATATGAATGGAAAATAGAATTTTATTCAACAACAAAAAAATCACAAATTGCAAAACTATTTAGGTGCTTTTTTTTAAATCAACAATAAATGTTATTTTACTTCTATTTTAATGAATTCTATGCAGTAAAGGACATGCAAACACTTCAAAGTATTGTCCTAATAGCCTATGTGTATGAAAAATATATAATTGATATATCATTTTAAATATTTTATCTATGGAAAATAGATTTGTATTCAACTCAAGAAAAAAAATCACAAACTGCAAAACAATTGGTGCTTTAAAAATGTTTTTAATGAATGTTTTTTTTTCTATTTTAAATAATGTTGTGCTGTAAAGGACATGCAAACACTGCTAAATATATATCTCTAAACTCTACTGACTGGCTTCTCCCCTGTACAGTTTTACATGAGAAATCAAACTCCTTTCCACAAAAAAAAAAAAAAAAGTAGCATAAGCGTGTTCCGTGATAATGATGTGACGAGTCTTCAGGAGTTCAGTGTATGTGTGTCTGTGTGCATGCACTTTTAGAGATGTGTGTGTCTGTGGCTCTTTACTGACTCAGTAGGTGCAGAGAATAGTGTCAAACAGCTATGTGTGTGTCCTGTCGCAAAATGCGGCTAAAAGTCCTTCACGATATTAATAGGTCTTTACATATCTGTACTGCACAGCAATAACACGACGTGAACACTCCACATGTCTTAATTCCATTTGTGTTTATGCGATTGTAACTTATATCTTAAGTGAAGTTTATTAATAAACTAATTTCGAGAGGATCACGTGCTTTTAATTTACCACAGCCGGTCTCGCATTAGCTAATCATGATCTCCCAATGATTCCTAAGTTACTGTAAATAACCACAGTCTTCAGTTCGCATTTATCTTTGTGTGGAAAAACCCTCCTTCCTCCACATTCTCCTCCTTTTTTCTTAGATCATGCGGCACGGCGGCCCAGTGGTTAGCACTGTTAGCCCCACAGCAAGAACACTGCCGGCCCTGGTCCCCGCCAGGCCGGTGGGTGTTTCTGTGAGGAGTTTGTATGTTCTCCCTGTGTCTGCGTGGGTTTCCCCCGGGTTCTCCGGTTTCCTCCCACCATCCAAAGATGTACATTATGCATAACAAATTTAGCAAATCAGGCACTTGTCTAGCTCCCTTCCTCCTTAAGTGTTTCCCTTAGCTACTGCAGATGGGGAGTTTTTGAGATCCATCTGAGCTCAAGCTCCCCTCTCGCTCTGCGAACGGGAGGGAGCCCTGAGCTCGAGGATCTCTTGAGCTCAGGGCTCTCTCCCGGGGCAGCATGCCAAACTATGATAGATCATCAGCTAAGTGTGAACTCTTGAAGTGCTATATGAATCATAATGTGTGTGGCTGCAGTTGTAGCCTCTGATGAAGCAGTTTCGTCACACTCGCACATGCAAACAAGTGACGCACGCAACACTGAGGCCAGCCTGAGTTGCCATGTGTGTGCAAAGTACTTGATTTGCAGGTCAAATCCAATCCTGCCTCCAATATTCTATGCTAATTTCACCCTCACACTCCATCATAACATCACAAATCATGAGACAGCTTTTCACCTCGACGATAAATCTCGTCACGATTTAATCTCGCGAGATCTCGTCATATGGGATCTTTTCACACCGCTAGGTTATAGGTATTAAAAGTTGCGTTCTAAAAAAACAGCATGTACAGTGCTCAACGTAATTGAGTACACCCCATTTTGAAAATGAATATTTTTTTCTCAGTGAATATGTATTTTGGTGTATTTAAACAAAACAGATTTATTAAACAGATATATTTATTAAAGTAACATTTTAGTCACTAAACATATTTTGAAATTGAAAGATAATACAATTAAATTCATGCAAAATATTGCAAAACAAAATTACAACCTGCAAAATTTTCCTAAAACATTTTCTAGAACGTAAATTTGGGTGTAGTAGTTTTTGGACCGTTATTGTAAGTTATTTTGTTAGATAAGCTCCAGACTTGGCCTCAGTACTGACTAATCTAATGTACAGTTGAAGACTGTATTATTACAGAAGACTGAATCATGTGTTATTGAAGACTGAATTATTAGCCCCCTGATTTATTAGCCCCCCCTGTTTATTTTTCCCCAATTTCTGTTTAACGAAGACAAGATTTTTTTCAACACATTTCTAAACATAGTAGTTTTAATAACTCATTCCTAATAACTGATTTATTTTCTCTTTGCCATGATGACAGTAAATAATATTTTACTAGATATTTTTCAAGACATTTCTCTACAGCTTAAAGTGACATTTAAGGGCTTAACTAGGTTAATTAGGTTAACTAGGCAGGTTATGGTAATTAGGTAAATCATTGTATAAAGCCGCGGTCACACTGGACTTTTCTCTCCATAGACTTCCAATCATACGCACGCGAATGCATCAGACCGGAAATGCATGGTCATGCGTCAGATTTCGCCGGTTGCTGCGGTACAAAATTCAAACTTAGTGAACTCTGACCTGCGAAATCGCATCACATGACTGCGTGAGACCAATCCAGGATCAAAACATGACCTCTCTGAACAGAAATTTAAAACATGGAGCAATCGCTTGCTTTTTTTAAGGTTTAATCATCTTGTTTAATGCCGCCCCTTTTTGCAGCGTAGTACGACAGAATTTCACAAGCTCAAACTCTAGTGTCACTGCGGCTTAACGATGGTTTGTTCTGTAGACTATCGAGAAAAAAAATGAGCTTAAAGAGGCTAATAATTTTGACCTTAAAATGTTTTTTAAAAAATTAAAAACTGCTTTTATTCTAGCCGAAATAAAACAAATAAGACTTTCTCAAGGAGGAAAAATATGATCAGACATACTGTGAAAATTTTCTTGCTCTGTTAAACGTCATTTGGGAAATATTTTAAAAAAGAAAAATAAATTTAAAGGGGGTTCAAACTGATTTCAACTGTATATGCACAAATATAATATTGTATATCTTCTTATTCAAAATATGAATTTAAAAGATAGATTTGTGAGGAGTGTACTTATATATGCTGAGTATTGTATAATTTTTTGTAAATGAACTATGTAGTGTTATATCTGTGCTTATAAAATTAAAAGTGTTATTACCACTCATACAGTCCACTTTAATGACAAAGTATGTGTCTATAGGTTGTTTTACATTCGATTTAGTCCCCATAAATCTTTTGACACCTGTTAACCTCAGATGGTGTTTACAGATTGTATTGTATGAGTTTTGTCATGTGAGATGGTTTGAGGTGTTTTCTTTCTCGTGTGTGTGTGTGTGTGTATGTGTGTGTGTGTGTGTGTGTGTGTGTGTGTGGCTTCACGAGTTGCCTGCAGCGTAGCTATGGTGTCATTAACATTCCACGGCGGCACCGTTAACACTCCGCTACATGACGAGACAGCTCTGCCTGTACTTCTTTCTCTCTATATACCGGCTCCACTTTCTCTACCAACCCTCCGAACACCCACCAACACAAACAAATACACACACACAACACAACTCTATAACTAAGAAACGTCTTCAGTTTCGTTCCATGTTGGGTGTCAATTCTGACTATCAATCTAGCCCTGTCACTTCTACAAACATGCCATTTTTCACGCCATGTTACCTGCCTCTTTTGACAGATGGAAGACAGGTACATTTGGGGTAATTATCTACTTGGGTTATGCGGTATGTTTGGGAAAGCGCTTGTTTTGCTGTGTTGTACTAGGATTTGGACCGTTGGTAGGTGTGCTGGTCTGGCTCTTGCTGTTTGCCTGGGGCGTTTTAGTGCAGTGCTTTTTGCTTCTGTGCCTCGAGGGCTCAGAAAAGGCAGTTTGTGTTGATTGTGCTTCCAGGGGACCCGCTCTGAGGTAATCAGTCTCTGTGCCTACATGTTGATCAGTGTGAACCCTCTTGCCTCTGAGCCAAGAATGTACCAAGAATGACAAATATTGAAACCATGGAGCACTGTCATTATGTTTAGATGTGAAGTGTTAACTGGTGTGCGTGTGTGTGTGTGTATATATATATATATATATATATATATATATATATATATATATATATATATATATATATATATATATATATATATATATATATATATATATATATATATATATATATATATATATATATTTTTTTTTTTTTTTTTTTTTTTTTTTTTTTTTTGACAAGCTCCTGTGTGTATGTTCAGTAAATCCACTTTTTTGGCAAAAAATAGGTTCCTTGCATTGCCTTTAAAGTGAAATAGCTGCACAAAAATATTGGAGACTGAGAAAAATGCTAATTTTAGAAGAAAATTTCAGATGGCACTTAGAGGTTTGTGCATCTGAATTTTTTATATATATTCTGATTCAATCTCAATTTGTTGATCGATATCTCAGTTTGAGGTCACAAGCCAAGCCCTTGTGTTTCTCTTTTGCACTCTTGCAGACTTTGCAGAATCGCACTAGTTTCAAGTCAGCATCCTCTGTATTGTGTTCTTATAGGCCATTTCAATGTGGTCATGTCATTGGCCCATGAGCATTTCCTGCTTATACAACTATTTCATAACTGTAACAAGAGGCAATTCAATCATAACTTAAAGTTAAAACAGCTATCATAACATTATTTATCAATATGTAACTTTTTTGGTTCATGGAAGCTATAGAAATGAAAAATGTAAAACAGGAAATACCTTGGGACCATAGTTTTTGTTTACATCCCTCAACATGGTCAATAGGGTATATGCACAGCTAGTGTTTCTTCTCATACTAACACACTTCCGGTGAACGGTGTGACTTTTTTCAATTGTATACACACTGTAAAACCCAAAAAGTTAAGGTAACTCAAACCATTTGAGGAAACCGATTGCAACAAACCATTTAAGTTCAAAAACTAATCCTAATGAGTACTGTGAACTTAATCCATTTGAGTAAATAAGGCAATTTGAGCAAAGTAAAACCCAATAAATGAAGAGAACTCAAACCAACTGAGTACTATAAAACCCCATTTACACGCAGGCACCCGTCAGGATCAGCAGGCTAGCACAGAAGCTCCATTGAAAATAATGGGGTAAAATAAATGTTCATATTTAAAAGACATGGCGCGGGAAAATTTAATTTAATGCAGTGTATCTTGTACATTCTGAGACCCACTTCATATCGTATATCAGACAGGCAGAGAAGATCGTTGATTTTTAAAGAAAACAGACCATAAACGTGCCGATGATGTAACTGCATATAGTTCACCGGAATCGCTTGACCCAGGTTACTGCAAAATTAAAAGTACAGACCAATGCATATACCCAACACAGACTAGCTTTGAAAAGACACATTTTATAAAAGCAACTTGTTCACAAGGATGCAAAGTAAGAATTTATTTTAAAGTTACAAAATATTTAAGAAAGAATATTTTATTTTACATAATCTGTACAGAGATGACATCCGTTGAACTAAAAGACAACAGCTAAGAAATAACTCTTATTAAATAGAAGACTGGAAAATTAAAGACAAGGAAAAGATTGTGTCTCATCGGTTTGCTGTACATGGCATACAAAAATTAGACAGAGCTATAAATGGAATCCATTATGTTGTACCCTGATTATTAGGCCTCTTGAGAAGGATCAACAATTATTTTACAAATATTGGAATGGCCTTGCCACCTTATTATAATAGCTAAAATATTGGCCTCTTTGGTACAATTAATTTTTTTTTGTTTACAAATATTCAGTTTTACTACAAAAATAGCATTTTCAATGGCAGATTTGTTTTTTGTCTTTTAACTAATCCCGCAACTTTTCAGTGCAAACATCGTAACAATCATCCGCTTTGAAAGCAAGCGAAAGATCACATTTCAAGTATTGATACAGAGTTAAAGACAAGCAGAAAGAAGATTTCAGTTTGTTTGACATTGTTCAGGATTACTATACATTGCATAGTTCGTGCGGCACTTTATATTAAAGGACTATGGGCAAGGGTAGGTCCACCTCATTGTACCCTTTTGAAGGCTTTGCAATATGCAAGTGCTTTAAATTGTGCATTTCGAGAGTTTTCGCAAGTGCTATACTCCCTGTAAACCAGCTGGACAGAGTAGAAGAGGCTGGGTGGAACGTACACCGCTGCAAGCGTTTGTCAGCCACTGAAGTGTGCAGGTGAACTTTGCGCTGTACCGGTTAGACCTCAAGATCTTGTTATGCAGACAGCCACAGTTAAGTTAAGTGGAACGATGGAAGTGGTTTTAGTTTCAAGATGATCTTGGCCAAAGGTGCTTGCAGTCTGTGTTGAAGCCTCACTATTTATTTGACAATAGCGCAGACAGCTGGAGTCATTGCTGTGGGAAAGCCTCTGAGAAGGACTGGGATCATGCGCACTGATTTAGAAATCTCCACATCAGCTGGAATGATTTGTCATATTGCTTTATAGAGCTGTTGGAAGTGCTGGTGTTCTGAAGTAGGAGGGACATTGAGATATGTCAGTGCTTGTACAACAGTCTCTAAGTACTCATGTTAAAGCATGACACCAGTTCGCTGTTGGAAAGTTTGAGCCATTTTTTTTAAGTCTAGAAATGGCAAACTAGAGTTCAACCATTTGGTGTTCCCTTTCCCTTATCATCCCTAGCCTTTTTATTCATTAGAAGACCCACCTGTCTGATGATCTACTGCTTGATGCACACACACACACAGACGTGTGTGATTGTACTTTGTGAGTGCACAAATATTAATGCAATCTATATGCATGTGGTTCAGAAAGACCATAAATATGACTGTCACTGCTGTCCTAACATGGATTTTGTTCAGGCACAGCCGCACTCCTCCACGATCATGTTAGGCACGTCACGTTTGACGATGTTGTACTCGTCATCGAAGTAGAGCATGGACATGGTGCTGAGTTTGGTGGGTATGCAGCAGGAGTTGACAGATCCAGGACTCATGCCTCTCATGCGATACTGGTTGACCACTGCTGTGTGAAATGACGAGGCAGAGCCTGGAACACCTGCCATATAAGCAGGGCAGCTGCCTTCACAGTAGTTCCCATAGTACCCTGCTGGCGCAATGATCCAGTCGTTCCACCCAATGAGCCGGAAGTCGATGTAAAACTGCTGTCGGCAGCACAAACCACCGTTGTTGCCGTCACACTCCAGGCCTCGCTTTCGGATGCGGTGTTTTCCATCTGCCTGCTGTGCCCGGACCACCAGGAAGGGTCGGTGAGAGGGGTCACTCGGGTCCACCAAGATGGGCAGAACATTCGCGGCCTCGCAACCCTCACAGTGGATGTCGAGGTCTTGTCGGCGTCCCCCTTTAGCCAACATTTCCCGTACGGCCTCAGACACAGGGAAGGTGTGCCAGCCGCTGCGTTTCAACTCAACGCGTTTCTCCATCATGGGCCAGTGCACGTTCTGCCCACCGGGCTTATAGGAGTGCACCCTCACCGTCACCTTTCGTCGCAGGCCCTTCTCCAGAGTACCTGGCATCAACTTGAAATACAGCCACAGATTTGCCTGCAACACGTAGAGGTTCTGATTCCCCTCATTGGAGATCAGGAAGTAAAGGCTGGACTTAGATGGAGTCACATCATCTGTAAGAAACCAAAAAAGTTTGTTAATTCACAAATGATATATCTTTCTTCCAAAATAGGCTTGTCTTTTCTCAGATTTGAAGCAGCACAAACTATTCTGCTGACGACTACCTCTCCTTAACCACATTTACTGACATAAACCACCCAACTTGTCTAGATAGACTTGTTGATGTCACAGTTCTGGGCCCAAGTCCAATTGGCCTCATGGTTTGGGCTGAAGATGTTGGGTCGGGTGCAAGAGTGGGGGGTTGTCAGACGTGGGCCTTGCCCCAGGGGGTTCATTGAGTTCATAGGGAGCACTGTGAAAACCCAGAGCTACTGGAGCCTCTGAGACTGACAACACAATGCACTGTGAAAGGTATTAGACGACTGCTGTGGCACAGCCTACCATTGAGCGTGTGCCCTTCAAACAAGATGCATGATGAGGTATTTACATTGCTTTGGCCACTAACTGTGTCTTGATTTGTGCAGTCCAAGTTTTTTCTTTTTGCTATTTAATTGTAAAGATTCTTTTGACAAGCTTAGATAATTAGAGAAATTCACTCTGTGCAGAAAGCTTCACATAAATCATGTTCTCTGTAATCCTGAATTGAATGCCAGAGCTGTTTAACAGTGGCTCATTTTGAAATAGTAAAACAACCATGTTTGCCAACAGATTAGTTTGGTCTAATGTCAACAAGTTGCCACAATGGGTGGCTTCTTCATTTGACAGCCTGGCCTCACATACAGTAGCAGTGGCTTTCCTTGCTTTTCTGAAAATGCTAAAAGCAATTATAGTCTTGAAAGCATGTTTTCAGCCTTTAAGACGTAATAATAAAAGAATTCTGCTTGTTGTAAATGTGCTTTGTAAAGAAGACATATTTTAATGAACAGATAATGGTAGCCTAAAAATATATCACTTTTTATTTACATGCATGCTAGCTGGTGAAGCTGATCCACCTGCGTAGCTTTTCGGGTGAAGCTGTTTGACCAAAAGAAATCTAGTTAAGCTAGTTGAGACACCTGGATGAGACCAGCATCTAAAAAACACATGCTGATGACAAGCAGTGCTGTTTTTGTCAACAAGGCTGTCAAGACTAGTTTTGTAGGAGCCCAACCCTTTATATCCCATGGTGCAGAAACAGTCTGTGACACAGAATCAAGCCCTGAAGAAGTGTCAGGTGTGAACAAGTATGTCCTATGATGATAGGGAACATGTTCGCTGAACTGATTACTCCTTCGTTTCACCTTATTACCTGTTTTTTTTTTATGCCCCCAGGATACAAATACACTGGAATGGCCATGTGCTCAAGTGGTTCAAAACCTGTCTCAACAGCTCCTGCTTAATGTGAATTGTCAACAGGTTAAGGCTTTGTCCAGTCTTCACTCTCCTGTGCAAATAGAGAGACAAGTTGCTGTTGTGGCAGCATAATAAAACCCCACCAGTTTCAACCCTTATCAACATCTTTCTGCTCCATCAGAATTACTTCACAACCAACAAGTTTAAAATCGCTCTATATCCAAAACAAAACAACAACACAAATCCACACCACATCCTAGGTATATTTGACTAACTGTCAAACAAGAGCATGGGCAAGTGAACGTTTGAGTTCGTTTTGTTTCTGTTTCACTGAAGATTGCACTCATGCTTTAAATGCTTAATGCGAACTGCTTGTCGAAGATCAATAAGATCAAGACCATGGCATGCTGCCTGATTAGATTTTGACCGTCTGCCAATCAGATAGCGCTACAGCTCTAATTTCCTTGCTGGGATCAAATGTCAAAAAACAAAGATTTTCTAAAGAGATCAGTTTGGCTCTTTGACCTTATGGACACTGTGCCATGCTGAATAACGTCTAATAATGAAGTCTTAATACCCCACGTTGAACTGGACCTGAAGAGTTCAGCGAGTCCGAATGGTTACGGTGACAAATGAGAAGCGAGCATCTACCGCTCCGCTCCTGTGGCTACGGGACACCAAATACTTCTGAAATGGCCCATAGGACAGTGTCAATAGAGCCCTGAAACTGGCAGCCATCCTCTCCTGTACCTTGGCAGCCCTCTTCTTATTGCTCTCCTAAAGCATGGAGCGAGATCGGAGCCACCTTCTGGCTTGCAGTCATACCACATAACGGCAGGGTAGAGCATGCAACACGTGAGGCAACCCAATTGCCTGCAGCTGCAGTGATTTTACCATTGCATACCTCACACATTCCTCTTTTTGTACCTCTGAGCAGAATGGATCTAAGGTTGTCCTAATGCTATGCCCTGGCTGGCAGCCTTCACTTAAGGGGTTAGCGCCAGCTGGCCTTGAGGCAGATGGGGGTTCCGAGAGCCAGTTTCAAGATGCATTGCTGCTCGGTGGTTCAAAGGTGTCGTGAATAATAGGGGACACTGCAAAGAGGCCTGAAAGCTTTGATATTTGAAATGCATTTTCAGAGTAGGATATAAGAAGGCCATCCCCCCCACCCCAGCCTCTGTCACCCACAACGACTCAAATGTCTCATGCATTATTCTGAGTGATTTCTTTTGTTTTCTTTTGTTGTTTTTGTTCACAATGTTGACATATTGGGTTTAGCAAGAACGCACAGTACTCTCTCAATAATTGCCTTCTTTTGTTGCGCTGTCATGAGTGTGTTCAGATCCTTCTTATTGGAGCAAGAAGTTCGGATAATGTCCAAGCTAATTGTGCTGCACGGTGTGTGCAACAGGAAGATAAAGAAGCCAGTTTTACAAGCTTAAATTAGTGTCAAACTGAGATATTGGAATGGTTATGATAGATTATTATGATATATAAAATCTACTGTTATTCTTCTATTGATGTTATTTTGTATGTGCAATTTTTGTATTTTATCTAATGACATAAATTACATTATATAGAAACACTTAGCAGTCTCCGTACATTCTTCTGCAAATTAGACTGAACCACAAATCTATAGCTGATAAAGTGGCTCATAGAAAGAAATCCAATGCTTCATCACCTTGCCCTGGAACTAATGGGTTGTTATGGCTAGTTACAGGGTTTCCACCCTTGTTGACTAATGAATTTTCATGACTTGTTCAGGCATTCGGGGTTACCGCATAAGTATTTTTAAAATAATTAATACTCCAGTAAGAATGTAGCGTAAGAATTGTATGCTTCTTAAATAAAAGGTATCCATTTTTATTACTTTTAACAAAAGTTTTTATGGTTATATTGTCTGTTAATAAGGCAAAAAGGCGTGAAACTGTTCTTGCCCTCTTATTAACAAATTATCTGTAATACTTTGATTGCCATGTTTTTGATGTTCTCTTGGCGTTCCCGTTCCTGGTCTAGTATTTTAATTGCCTCAACACCCACCTATCGCAGGTCATAATTTGACAGACTACTCATTATTTTCTGTCAGCATATCTATCTAATTATATGTTATGAGAGGGTCATGTATTCTAATTGCTCCAGTTACATCATAGAAGTTTTAGAAGATGAAGGATGCCTGTCTCATTAACCCTCCAAAAGTCACTGTAAAAAAAATCACAACACTTGTGTTGTAAAGCTATCCACTGTAATGTCTTTTTAGTTTGTTTACAGTAAGATTCTGTACTGTAACTTCATGTAGCACGGCAACAACTTTTCCATGAAAAGGTGTAAATTTTTTTGGTCTGTTCCAACAACCGAGTCAGCTGCCTTTGAGGTAGAATTAAATTGCATCATAACCAGTGCAAAGACTCAATGTTATTTGCTCTTTATGGGGGATATATATACAGATATGGAACAAATTTAAGAGACCAACTGTCTACTCTCTGTTTCTCTGGATTCACAAGATTTACTAGATATGAGATCTGTATAAGATCTGAGAACTTTTCTTCCAAATTTCAAATAAAAATATTGTCTTTTCAGAGCCTTATTTTCTGAAAATGATAATTGGTCAAAAAATATATTTTTGATTTAATAATCAGGTAATCATAGTTCTGTTTTGAATTGAATATAAACATGTCTGAATTATGCAATCATGGCATCCTTTTTGCTATTTTGAGCAACAGAAAAGTCTCTAAATGCTTATTATAGATTTGAAAGAAATTCTTCAGTTGTTTTCAGAATAATACCAAAATTAAATTTTACTCAAACACATAACAATATATTGTAAATACAGAGAAATCAGTGAGTTAGAATTACTTTTAGATGGTACCTCATAGAAAGTCTATTGCGTGTATATAGGTCCCATCTCTGTTAAGATGCTGTCTATAAAGGCAAAGACGTCTTTGGGAACAGGCTTACTAAAGACCCACAACCAGGTCGCCATTTACTGACACCATTACTAATACTTTAAGGACAACTCATTTGACCTGTACATTTAAATTGTAATATTTGCAAATGTGATAAATCCCAAACATTTTAGTGGTTATTAGCCTACACCACTTAAAATATCCGCATGAAGTCAAGATATTTAAATAATTTGATATATTATAGATAAACGACATATTAAATAATTTGCAATTGCAAGGCTGTGAAACACTGCAGATTGTCCCAAAATACGAGATATGCTTAAATGTAATTATTATGTAACTAATAAGGTATACACTCTGTCATGTAATAAGCTTTTCATACACACCTGATTCGGCAAAACTGATGATTTCCGACGTTTCTTCTTGCACCTCGTTGTGGGCAGCGTGTCCATCTAAGTTGGGGATCTCAACCCTGCCGTCCTCTCTAACTTTACCCGCGTGAAGTTTGCGCAGCGCCGTTACCATGGCGGCTTTGGGAATGGGATGAGTGATATTTGGTCTCTCTCTCATCTGCAGTCGGTTCAATATGTGCCTTTTAACCGCCTCCAGAAAGTCTGTGTCCATTCTCCCCGAATCTTCCGGATGCCCGAGTCCACAAGACACACACTGAGACTCCTGAGAGCCGGTCTCCGCTCCCAGACTACTACACTGAACCGAGAGTAGGCAAGCCATCAAACAGGTTACAGAGAGGATGGAAACGCTCATTTTCATAAAT
The DNA here is from genome assembly GCA_903798195.1 of Danio kyathit. Lineage (NCBI taxonomy): Eukaryota > Metazoa > Chordata > Actinopteri > Cypriniformes > Danionidae > Danio > Danio kyathit. The sequence continues at coordinate 45,224,312 of LR812527.1, read as the reverse complement.
ATCGTGTCCATACAACAAACAAATCAGTTCATGAACTCCTACCGTTAAAAATGAACTATAAACAGGACTGAGTTGTACTTCCAGCAACCTCCTTTGACAGATGTCCATTCATTATTAGGCTCGCGGTCATTTTTGTGAGACGTTCATAAAAAGAGTTCGTAGTATCGTCCGGTAAACGCATTGATAATAGCGAAGACTGGTCGCGAAAATGTCAGTCCTCGAGTTAAAAAGCGCGAAAATGTCTCCGCATCCTCGAGGTACAGGACTAACTGATGTGTGAAGAGTCAAAACAAACCGATAGCTTTTCCTTTAAAGTTCAGTGTGGTCACAAACAAAATCTTGCTTAAAGAAAAACATTCACTGTTTGTCTGTCCACCGAATTTGAGTTGTTCCGCGCTCCTCTTCGTTTAGTAATGTAGTGTTGCGAATTCTTGCGCGTTTCTTCAGCCTCAGGAGGGATGTTGTCCTTTGGTCTTTTCTCTCGTGTAATAATCACGACACTACAGCACCGCGCTGAAACTTTTTATACTTCAAACCACGTGGGACGCTCGACCAACTGGACGCCAGAGATTATGAGCTCGAGCAGGTTAAAGAGCGCTCATGACCGCTGGATCTCTGCGTGTGACACGTAACAGCATCGCACATCAACTTTTTCCACTGGGAAAAGTACAAGACTTTAGTGTTTGGCATAATGAGACAGAAATCCGCTTCTTTCACTCAACAGAACAATGCATTGAGGCACAATCTGTGTAAGGTATCACTAGACTGGCCTTTTAAGTCACTTTATCATGTGGTTATTTTAATTATTACTGTATGTTGTGATTATTTTAAGTTATTGTAATAAAAACTTACCGTTTGATGAAGAATATATTGTCACCCATTCAGGAGTTACTGAAATATGTCTCCTAAATAATGCATATCCTACGCGCTTTTAAAGGCTGAAACATGTTTTAATACATATTCTCAAGTGTGGATTTATTTTATTTATCAATACACCCGTTTATTTCAGTGTTAAATAGGTTTATGTATTGCGTACAGGAGAACTGAAATGGCTCATTTTTCCCGTCGGTAGTACAGCGCTATCTATCGGTTAATCGCTTCAACACAGTAAATCTAAAAAATATAAAGTTATTTAATATATATATATATATATATATATATATATATATTTTTTTTTTGGAAGTGTTCTTTCCATTGCCTTAAAAGTGAAATACCTGAATATAAACATAGGAGACTGAGAAAAATGCTCATTTTAGGAGAAAATTTCATATGGCATTTAGAGGTTTTTGCATCTGAACTCATTATAAATATATATATATATATATATATATATATATATATATATATATATATATATATATATATATATATAGGCACTTTAAAGACAAAAGACACAAGGATGAATGCAAAAAAAGTAATAAAAAATAATTAAAAACACAAAGTAATAATAATAGTTATAGATTGTCTAATCATTAGAATATTAAAATGTTTCTTATGTAAAATTGTGTTTAGGTATATTATTATGTTTACATTTTTTATTTGAACTTTACCATATTATTTTATTAAATAATTTGTTGTTTGAAATAAATACTTGAAAATAATTTGAAATGTGTGTGTGTGTGTGTCTGGTTCAGGCCTGTAGCAGCCTGGTGAAAGGGGTGGTTCTTTTTTTTTTCCTCAAAAACTGGACTTTTTTGAAGTTATTTGCCTAATTTTCTATTTAATGATGAGGTTTAAATACTGTGTTTATAAATACTTTTTTAACACATTTTTTTGCTGGATTAATTGTCATCCTAACCACACTTTTTGATGTACCAAAATATTTCCTAAAGATTTAGAATAAATATTTTTTATTATAACTAAAAAAAAAAAAAAAAAAAAAAAAAAAAATATATATATATATATATATATATATATATATATATATATATATATATATATATATATATATATATATATATATATATATATATATATATATATATATATATACTGTAGCCTGCAGTCATTTATTAGGCAAATATCAAACTGGCCAGCACCTCAGTCACTTTCCTCAGTCAGAATTTGGCCATTTTAATAATAAACAATTAAAAGATGTATGTTGTATGTTTTCTTACACAGCTGGATATTGGACTAGTGGAAAATAATTGTTTGCATTGGCCAAAACTTATTAGCTGAAGCGATAGCCAACAGAGGATTCCCAAGCCTTCTTCAATGGGTTATTTTCACATGTATAATGGCATGGTATGGCTCGATTGTATGGGACAAATTCTGGACCTTTGTCAGTGGAGGGGTGGGTCTTTCGAACCACGCAAACTCCCCCTGGCTACGGGCATGTGGTTAGCCTACAGTTTCTTTTGTCTCCCCTCATATTAGTTGATATACTGATGGCATTATTGATTAAAATACAGAGAAAATGAACAGATTATCTAAAGTTTATGAGATAGTTTAAAAAGATTTTTTTTTTGTAGTAGTTCCTTGCATTGCCAGAAATGAACAGAACTATTTTGTATTAAGTGACAATCTTTGTCGCCCTCAAGTGGTAATAATAAACATTACATGCATGTAGAAAAGTATGTCCAGGTTAAAAATTGTAATCTAAAAGCACAGCTTAGTTTCATTTTTATTCATTTAATTGAATTATTTTAACAGTCGAACCTATTGCAGTTATTTATTATAACATGTAATTTAATACAAACATGTTATAAATGTAGTACTCACGTTTTTACATCCTGCTATTAGTTATGTAATAAAAATTATTTATATATATATATATAACAATGCAATGTTGGTTTCTATCGATGTGGGTTTTAAGTCAAATTAGCACTAGTACACATTTTAATTGTTGCAAATGGATTACACATTTGTCATGTAATTCATCACTGATTAAAGCATACTTTGTGTGCAGCCATCATGAACCAAGGGGAAGACAAGAAAAATAATGTGCAAAGTGTGCATGGTGCTACTGTTCTGCCAGCAACAGCCATTCAATAAAAGCAATGACAACACAGCAAATGACAAAATGAAAGAATATTTAGATTGATTTCAGTCATAAATTTAAATTCAAATGATCAGTTTTGACTGGTACGTAACATTATAAAACTCTGATACATAGTAAAACAAATCACAAATGCTGTATAAAATACAAATCTGTGTTTTTTTAGTAAATGTGATTCACAGTTGAGTTATCTCATTCTAATATCTTTTTTTATAGCACCAGAGTAATTTACAAGCCACATCCATTTTTGTCTCTACTATTGTTTTGGGCCCGTATTTTATTGTTTCTGACAGTATGATAATCTTGCATAGTTTCATAGTATCACAGTGTTGTGATTACTGCTCGAAAATAAGGTATTTTCAAATGTCTGGGTAAAACAAAAAACCTTTTTCTCCTTTAAACACAATGTATTTTATTTTAGTAAACATTTATAATATTTTGGAACAGTAAACATGTCAGGCTAAATATAGTTGAAATAAATCATTGACTTCTGCTCTCTTTATAGTTTCAAAAACACAGATTTCTTTACAACACATAAAAAATACAATAAAAAACCCTTACATATACCTTAGGAAGGGTATTACAGAACTTTTTTGCGGTTTTAGACTGCGCAGACTGCAGCTCTGCACAAGAAGTTTGGCCAGAGGAGAAATGGTCATCCACAACTGAGCCTGTATGGTTTCTCTCTCGAGTTTTTTTTTTTCCTTCACTTTTGTCAATTGATGAAGTTTTCTTCGTCGCCACTGGCTTGCTTGGTTGGGACTTGTGGAGCTGCACATGGATAGATTTGCTCTTCAGTGTTTGGATTTTCAGCAGTGAAAATTAAACCACACTGAACTGAACTGAACTTCAACTCTGAAAACTGGACTGACACTGTTTCAATTTACTAGAACGTCTATGTTAAGCTGCTTTGACACAATCTACATTATAAAAGCGCTATAGAAATAACTATGAATGTATTCATTAAAACCTTGACTTTTCCAAACCGCGGTAAATGTCTGTGGGGTCTTAAAAAGTCTTAAATTTCAAAAACAAAATGTTATGCCTTAAAAAGTCTTAAAGTCACTGAAATATTGTGTTGTAGGTCTTAAATCATTTTAAATCATTTAAAGATTTAATTTTCCTTTGTCCATGTAAAGCTACACAATTGGACAAACACCAATCCAATCTTCAACAATAGATCTCAATAAAGCAATTAACAAAACTCTATTTATAACTCAATTGACCAAGTATGGTTGAATTATTGTTCTTACAGTAACATTTGTTTTACAGTGTGATTGTAGACCATATATGTTGAGGACACTGACTTAGACATTTAGTTTATTATTGTTTTAAAACTGGTCAATTTTGAAAAAAGAAACGTTATGTTGGAAAAAAAAAGTGTATGGATACAAATAGGGTTTGCTTGCTTTGACATTATTTAAAACAAGTATTTATTTATTTATTTATTTTGATGAGGCAAGTATAAATCTTTTCAATTGGCCATTAGAAAAAAACATCAATGTTTAGCTCTGTATAAGTCTGAAATTTCATTCATAATGGTCTTATAGGGGGCCTATTATGCCCCTTTATACAAGTTGTAAAATATGTCTGTATGTAAAATAAGAGTGTGTATGTGAAGTTTCCCCACACATAATGTTTATAACTCTTTGAAACTGCCTCTTTTAGGATTTGATCCTAATTGTGTTGTTTTGATGGCTGTCACTTTAAATTCAAATGAAATTGTGCTCTTTTCAAAAGACAGCGGAGCAACAAATGCCTGTTCATCACCCAAGCGGCAACATCCCGCTCTGCCTCGTGAGGCTAATATGGAAGTAACTTAAACTGCAATTCATCAAAATTCTGCTAGGCCTGGATCCATAATAGAGCACATTTCTATTGACCCCAATGTTAAAATGGCCAACATTACAGCAGAAAAAAAGGTGTTTACAGCCTGGTACAAAGAAAGATTTTGGTTTACATTATATAGCTAATATTACACTTCATGACAGCCTTTTGGGATTATTTCTTACAATTATCAGATAATATGGCATGCTGTGTGCACTTAATTGTGCTCAAAAACCATTCAAGTGGCCTCTATTTCCCAGGTGAGTGAAATGATATACTTATATACAATCTCTATAAATGTATTTGTTTTATTTAAGATCATTTATCATTTATAATGTCCTTTAGACCTGTAATGCACTCCAGAATCTGACAGATTGATTAGCTGTAGTCTATAGAGCAGTCATCTGTAATGTTGTCATACAGTGTTATGCCTGGATTTCATAAATGACCCTGCATTTACTAACACAGACTATATTTGAGGTATTTGGAAGTAGTTAGCATTTTCCTCCTGTAGAAAAAACGTCATAAGAACAATGCTTAGTGGCTAAAACAGTGTTTTTAAAAGACTAAACACTTTAGTGATATAGTGTACAACAGGGGTGTCCAAACTCGGTCCTGGAGGGCCGGTGTCCTGTAGATTTTAGCTCCAACTTGCCTCAACACACCTGCAAGGATGTATCTAGAAAGCCTAGCAAGAGCTTGATTATGTAGCCCAGGTGTGTCTGATTGTGGTTGGGACTAAACTTTGCAGGACAGCCGCCCTCCAGGACCGAGTTTGGGCACCCCTGGTGTACAACCAAGCACATGTGGTCAGAACACAAACGAGTTGCAGGTAGTGAAGTATTAAGTGTTTCTCCCAAAGAAAAGTCCGTCTAAGCAAAGTGCTAGCTGGCATCTGTAGCTCTGCCCATGCTCCGCCTCTTTGCCCTTTTTTGGTTACGTGAACAAAATGGCGATGGTTGGCCACGCCCACTAGGAGCTTCATTTGCACTCTTTAGAAACTTATAGGTGACGTCACGGACACTATGTCCATATTTTTTATAGTATATCGCGTCAACATAGCAGCAGATTCAAAACAAGACTAACATCCTACGCTAATAAGGGAGAGATTATCACTAGTGGGCGGGGGAGAATGTCAATCAAAGTGTTTCTGCAGACTGTTTTTTATGAATTGTGATTATAAAAAATATAATTAATCCATTTTTACCATTACAAGCTGGTTATACTCACAGACTGTTGCAACACAACTGTGTTTAAACCGCTTATAAAAGTGATTTTTGCATAATAGGCCCTCTTCAAATTAAAAATGGATGAAACCTGGACATGCTAAATAATACATTTCACCTTCACAGTATGTAAATGAATTCATGAAATTCTGAATTTCCCCGCAGGATTGACCTACTGTTGCTTTTATTTCTCACAGAGAAAGAGAAAGAACATGGTAATTTACGCCACGGTCATGTGCCACACCGAAATCCCCTGCTGTCCCTGCAGAGGTTTGCCACCCAGAACCAACATCAAGTCCGGCATGTGGAGGAACATCTCATCCTCGCTTTCCTCCACCAGCTCACAACTTTTTCTCTTCTCACAAACAGCCTCCTGATTCTCAAAGGTGAGACAGCTGCCTTTTAGTTTAGAGTCTTTCAGTGCGATGCTAAAATCTGCTAAATACTTCTTACTCTCCTTGTGGAAAGTCTGGAGCTCAAAGCAGGGCTCCTGTAAAGTGGTCCGGGATGGTTGACACTTGTTCTTGAAGGGTCTTAACTTGTTCTTGATGTTGTGAGAGCTGGGTATTTCCTTGTAATAGATGCTAGTTGGTGTTGTTGGCTGGAAACTCTGCCCTAAGCCAACGCTGCAGTGATGGATCCGGTACACAGAGGCAGATCCGGGCAGCAATGGCAGCTTCTTCCAGGTCTGGGTTTCCAGGTTGAACTTCCACAAACTGTTCTGAGGGGAACTCTGGGTTTCACCTCCTCCAAATATCAGTATGCTGTCCTTAAACAACACAGCTGAGTGACCAACTAGCCTGGACGGACCTGAACTGCAGGGTATAAAGGGATGATAGCTGTATTAGAAAGTGTTTTAGATCTGTAGATTGTTTTAAACAGAGACATAAAGGGATAGTTCAACAAAAATGTTGTCATCATTTATCACTTTACCAGATTTCTTTTATTCTGTTGAACAAAAAAGATGATATTGAAGAATGTCGAAAACCTGTAACTATTGATTTTCATGGTATTTTTTTCCTACTATGGACGTCAATGGTTAGAGGTCTCAAACATTTTTCAAAGTATCTAATTTTATAATAAACAGAACAACAAACTCAAACTGGTTTGGAACAAATAAAGGGTGAGCAATTGCTAACAGAATTGTCATTTTTGGGTGAACTTTAAGGCATACAGTTGAAGTCAGAATTATGAGCCCCCCTGAATTATTAGCCCCCCTGTTTATTTTTTTCCCCCAATTTCTGTTTAACGGAGAGAAGATTTTTTTCAATACATTTTTAAACATAATAGTTTTAAAAACTCATTTCTAAAAACTGATTTATTTTCTCTTTGCCATGATGACTGTAAATAATATTTGACTAGATATTTTTCAAGACACTTCTATACAGCTTAAAGTGACATTTACAGGCTTAACTAGGCTAATTAGGTTAACTAGGCAGGTTAGGGTAATTAGGCAAGTTATTGTATAAAGATGGTTTGTTCTGTAGACTATCGAGAAAAAAATATAGGTTAAAGGGGCTAATAATTTTGACCTTAAAATGGCTTTAAAAAATTAAAAACTGCTTTTATTCTAGCCGAAATAAAACATAATAAGACTTTCTCCATAAGAAAAAATATTATCAGACATTCTGTGAAAATTTCCTTGCTCTCATCATTTGAATGAAAAAAAAAATTCAAAGGTAGGCTATTAATTCTGACTTCAACTTTAGGTCTCAAACTCAATTCCTGGAGGGCCGCAGCTCTGCACGGTTTTGCCCCAACCCTAAGCAAACACAGCTGATTCTACTAATCAAGTTGTTCAAAACTACTGGAGTCTATTAAGCAGGTGTGAGTTGGAGGTGGTTGGAGCTAAACTATGCAGAGCTGCGGCCCTCCAGGAATTGAGTTTGAGACCATTGCTTTAAGGTAATGATATACTAACAATTTCATTTTTTGAAGTTGTAAAAAGAAGTTTGAAATACTTCAGCATACGGTTAGTGAATGTCCCAGGGCCACCCATGCCCATGTTATTTATAGTTTATATGTTTTATATGAAGTAAATCAGGGTCTTACATTTGTTAATGTTGTTTGGTTTCACTATGCATTATTTCAAAGTAGTCTAAATGTTTTTGCAGTTTACATATCAAGAGGCAGGGGTTTTAAGTCTTTTAAATGGCATCAATCTCCAAATATGATCACCCTTATGCAAGGGATGCCCATACTATCCTAAAAGTAAAAGCAATCTATGAAGGTTTTTGTATAAACACCCCATTTACACAGTAGAAAAGTTCATCATTATTTTGAATATTTGTTTAAATGATAAAAACACACTTTTATAATAATTAATCATAATACATGGGTCTAATATATATATATATATATATATATATATATATATATATATATATATATATATATATTCATTTGAAAATGGTTACAATTTTATGTGACAGTGATTTTAATAGTAAAAAACTGAAACTGAGTAAATTTCCTTAATGTATACAGTGAATTACTGTAATTTGACTTTCCAACAATTCCATGCATGTCACTTTAATGTTTTCTTTATTAAATGTATTTTTTTACATTACTATACAGATTTTTGTGTTTTATTTCTTATCAGTGATGTACATTAGAGTTTTGTACATCTAATCAACATCTAATGTTGTAAATACTGTTTATTATTTTTTTCTTTTCTTTTTTCCTCAGATAATTCAGCCTGTAATAGAGCCAATACACATGGATTTATATTTTCATTCTTTCTTGTCTTTTGATTAAAAAAAATGCATTAATATATGTACTAACAAAATCAGTCCACAGAATTAGGTCATTAAAATGCAGTAAATTGTGGCATAGGCAGTATAGGCAAATGCTAAGAAGGGCGCCGTACATCCAGGGGGGCGCCAGAAATGTGAGAAGAAAAAAGTGTAACTTCCACTGTTCTAAAAACTAGTTGGTATAATAACTTCAGAAAAGAATAAGCTCACATTAATTTAACTTTGACTAAGGTCAACAAGCTTAACATGTTAAAACTTCCCAAACTGTCTGCTGCACAGGGGAGGGAAAAATGAAAAGAAGAGGAGGAAAAATGCGACAAAGACACAGGTTATGTTACAATAAAGATGATTATTTTGCTGTATCCCAACGATGATTGATAACGCCATTAACTATTAGCATGACACATACCTGTCAACCCGATTCTCCCTTATTCTACCATTCTATCCCACTATTATCCCGTTTAAGTATTTTACATGGACTAATATTGAGCCAATATTACTGCATGACTGGCTTGAAGCTTTTAACTTCACAAAGTTGGGCCAATCTCATGATAATAACTTCCCCACACAGTAGCCCACGATTAAAACTGAAAATGGACTAGAATGTGGAAGACTACAAGTATTTTCAATGTTTTAGTACAGTGGACAGTCCTACAGTCAGCCACTGTTATACCAAGATTCAGAGCTGTGTTCATTAATGGATGATCCTCCTCTTGTTTCTACACCAATTCAAATCTGCGATCAGCAGAAGATTATCTATGACTGATGGATGGAAGGATAGATAGAATGTTGTTCAAGAAACTCACTGGAATTTGATGCAGCTCCAAGTTTGACTGGCAGAACTCCAGCTCCACAGGTCCTTCTGTTCTCTCAAGCCCTGCAGGCCACCGTAGAGGTACATCCATTCCCCGTGTGTCACAGCTGAGTGACTGTGTCTGGGACCAGGCCCAACTTGTGCACTGCTTCGTAGAGACCACACCCTGGATTCTACAGTAAGTAATAACATTTTTTTTAGAATAGTCGTCCGGCTGTGTGTAAATTTTATCCTAACAAGAGTAAAATGGCATATTCACGTCATATTTTAAAGTTTTGATCAATTCAATTTGTAATTGGTTCAATGTTGCAACCGGAATTGCTCACCAGCACAATAGCTATGTTTCCATCCAAATATGTGAATTGGATTTATGCACAAAACTGGAATATCGCAAAAAAAAAAAAAAAAAAAAAAAAAAATGCAAAGAAAGCACCAATGAGTCAAAGGCAACAAATTTGTTACTTCCTGATAAACTGTCGCCAAATATCAAAAAGAAAGATGAGAAGGGAGAAGCCACTGTAGGCCTTTTTCTTATATGATAAATTATTTGCACCTCAGAATATGAAATTCAATGATTGTGTGGTGGATTTTAGATGTGTTAGATCGCACAGCAGCTCAAGACAGTTCTGAAATGTAATGATACCAAACCCCTGTGATGACAGCCTTTGGCTGAGGGATTTTATTCATTCATTCATTTGTTTTCTTTTCAGCTAAGTCCCTTTATTAATCCGGGGTCGCCACAGCGGAATGAACCGCCAACTTATCCAGCACATGTTTTACACAGCGGATGCCCTTCCAGCTGCAACCCATCACTGGGATACGTCCATACACACTCCTTCACACTCATACACTACGGACAATTTAGCCTGCCCAATTCACCTGTACCGCATGTCTTTGGACTGTGGGGGAAACCGGAGCACCCGGAGGAAACCCACGTGAACGCAGGGAGAACATGCAAACTCCACACAGAAACGCCAACTGACCCAGCCGAGGCTCGAACCAGCGACCTTCTTGCTGTGAGGTGACAGCACTACCTACTGCGCCACTGCATCGCCGCTGAGGGATTTTAGAATGACCAAAACAACATTTCAGATGTGCAATGCAGTGTTGTCACCATATTAAAAATTTGCTACCATTAGGTATTGAATTTTTAAAAACGTTCACTTGTGCGCATTCTTAAACACTGCTGATTTGCCATTGTGATTGCATGCTCAACAGAAATAACTGTGATTGGCCGTGAAGGTCATCGGTTCACCATTCTTCACCAAGCGCAAACACAGATACAGGGACACTGGAGTGTTTAAAATTTGCGTTGATCAGCTGGTCTGTTTATGAGCTGATATACGAGCGATCCACTGATGAAACGACTGACCTTCATGCTCCAGTGTCCCTGTATCTGTGTTTGCGCTTGGTGAAGAATGGTGAACCGATGACCTTCACGGCCAATCACAGTCATTTCTGTAGAGCATGTGAACACAATGGCCAATCAGCGCTGTTTAAGAACATGCTCAGCAGGGCTGAAATAATAGCAAGAAATGGACGATTTCAGTACTGATTGGTAGCGAAATTCCAGTATCGTGACACTAGTGTAATGTGGACAATCTGCTAGTTTGTCCATTAACGGCATCCCATCATGTATATTACATTATCTGTTAAACAAAATCACATGACCTTTTTAATGCCCATGCTGAAATTTTATTTGTGATATTTGGCAATATTCCAAAATTTACATAAAAATAGGGTGATGTAAACATAGCTAATGCTATGCATAAGGATCTCAACATAAAATGTCTCAACGTTTAAGAGAATTTGTACTGACACTCCACTGACAAACCTCTCAGCAGAAAAAAAATCGAAAGACTAGACTAACTTCAGTTGAGCATGTTGTGTGGACAGAGATCTGATCCAAAGTTCATCTAACTGGGGAAAGACTGAGCCCAAAATGTGTGCAGACGTCAGTAGAGGTGGAGGAGGAAGTGCTAGGGTCTGATATTTTCTGCAGCAGGAGTTGGGTTTTTACATGGCAGAGTGAATGCAAATGTTTATCATAAGCTCTTTCAACAACATGTGGTTCCTTCCCTGAATTCACCACCCATTCGTGCAGGACAGTGAGCCCCGTCACACATCACACAGCAAAATGAGTAAAGGAGATCCTTTAAACTGAAAACACTGCAATAATGAAATAAGGAAATGAAAGCCCAGAAAATATTTGCCAATTCTTTGGCGACAATGTTACAGCTGAGAGACAAATGACAGTCACTGAACTGTGAAGAGACAGACGAAAAGCTGATCAAGATCACAGCAGGGCAGTGTGAGAAACGAGTGATGTCTGTGAGAGACTAGCGATGTCCTGTGAGAGACAAGCTATGTCCTGTGAGAGACTAGCGATGTCTGTGAGAGACTAGCTATGTTTTGTGAGAGACTAGCTATGTTTTGTGAGAGACTAGCTATGTTTTGTGAGAGACTAGCTATGTTTTGTGAGAGACTAGCGATGTCTGTGAGAGACTAGCGATGTCTGTGAGAGACTAGCGATGTTCTGTAAGAGACTAGCGATGTCCTGTGAGAGACTAGCGATGTCCTGTGAGAGACTAGCAATGTCCTGTGAGAGACTAGCGATGTTCTGTGAGAGACTAGCGATGTCCTGTGAGAGACTCGCGATGTCTGTGAGAGACTAGCTATGTTTTGTGAGAGACTAGCTATGTTTTGTGAGAGACTAGCTATGTTTTGTGAGAGACTAGCTATGTTTTGTGAGAGACTAGCTATGTTTTGTGAGAGACTAGCGATGTCTGTGAGAGACTAGCGATGTTCTGTAAGAGACTAGCGATGTCCTGTGAGAGACTAGCGATGTCCTGTGAGAGACTAGCAATGTCCTGTGAGAGACTAGCAATGTTCTGTGAGAGACTAGCGATGTCCTGTGAGAGACTAGCAATTACTAGTGATGTGAGAGACTAGCTATGTCATGTGACCTGTGAGAGATTAGCGATGTTTGCGAGAGACTAGTAATGTCTGTGAGAGACTAGCGATGCCTTGTGAAAGTCTAGCTATGTTTGCGAGACTAAAATTCGAACTAAAATTCCTAAAGATTTTATTAAAAGCAAGTGTTTACAAACTCTTCTTTACTTTTGAATGTTATACTGTGTAGGTAAAAGTTCAATATTAGAATTTGCGTTCTTACCAAAAAGCATGAATATGATAGTGAGATAAATATAATGATACTTACCAAAATCAAATTTCCAGAATTCCTTTGTTGATCCTTTTATATCAATATATCCACCATAGATGTACATCGATGACCCCAAGATGACAGCACTGTGACCTTTTCTGTTCCCTGGTGTCACTCCCTACAAAAACAGTATGCTGTATCAAAAAAGATCATAAATGTTACAGCTGTAACTCTTTGTAAAAAATCTGTTTACCTGCAAGGCCACACTGTCAGCTTTCCAGTTAATCCAGCACTCTTTACCTGCAAAGAATATAAAACCGTAGAGGTACAAACAGCAATAATCATACACTCATGCAGCTGAAATATTGCTGTTATTAAAACAAAAGGAGACAAAAATAAATACAAACTCAGATTTTTTTCTTGGTTCCAAGTTCATTTCTTTTTTCTGAAGACATTTTAAAGAACGTTGGCACCCGGTTGACACTGTCATTCATAACCATAGTTTGGAAAAAATATTATGAAAGTCAATGGCTATCGGTTTCCAAAATTTTTCAAAGTATCTGTAACGATCACCAGCGATCTAGGGACTGTAGGTCGCTGCTGAACTACACACACACCAAAAGAACTACCACTACCAGAATGCTTTGCACCAATCTCCCCTGCTTCAGCTGATTGTTATTTGGACACACACTAACACTCAAAGCTGCGGGTCATTCCCACTCATTACCAGGACTATATATTTCAGTTTGTGTTCCCCTCCCGTTGTCTGTTGTTTTTTTGTGGTTGCTGTATATTCTGTATGGTCCATGTTATCAGTATTTGAGCAGCTCCTAGCTGTGTGTAATCAAAGAACTGGAACAGGTGTTAGTGTGTGGTGCATGACAGGATTTGAAGTTCCTTTGTTGGCAGATTTGTAGTTCTCCAGCGATCTATATGGATTAATTCGCTGGTGACTGTGACAGTGTCTTCTTTTGTGTTCAATGAAAAAAAAAAACAAGTTTGGAACAAGTTGGTAAATAATGACATAAGTTACATTTTTGGGTGAACTTTGTAATAAGAAGTGAAGTAAAAAGGACTTTGATGTTTGATTATGTTTAATAAAAAACAATACCTGTATCAAACACCCAAAGAGGTGTTTTTGAGTTAGAATATGATGAATCTCTCAATCCTCCAAAGACATATAGAAATCCCTAAGAAAAAAGTCAGAAATTTGATTATAGCACTTATGTTGGTACAATATGGTTATATAACACTGATAATAACTATTCTGTGATGAGGTAGATACTACAGAAAACAAATGTCATTTCTACAATAATTAACTTATTTCAGGCAAGAACAAAGACAGTCAAATGTAAATGCTACATTATTGCTCAATGCAAGCTTGGATAAATAAAACCTTGAAAAAGTTCACTTCTAATTGTTTGTTTACAACAATTCTCTGAGGAAACATCAAAGTAAAAAATATTTGATATTCATGTTCGCATCATCTTCTGGGAAACACCGGGCAAGTACTTTTTTCCACAGTTTTTTTAGTTACACTCACCGGCCACTTTATTAGGTACACCTGTCCAACTGCTCGTTAACGCAAATTTCTAATCAGCCAATCACATGGCAGCAACTCAATGCATTTAGGAATGTAGACATGATCAAGATGATCTGCTGCAGTTCAAACCGAGCATCAGAAAAAGAAAATATCCAGTGAGCGGCAGGTCTGTGGGCGCAAATGCCTTGTTGATGCCAGAAGTCAGAGGAGAATGGCCAGATTAGTTTGAGCTGATAGAAAGGCAACAGTAACTCAAATAACCAACTGAGGTACAACCTCACTCACAACTGAGGTATGCAGAAGAGCATCTCTGAACACACAACACATCCAACCTGCTACAGCAGCAGAAGACCACACCGAGTACACTCCTGTCAGATAAGAACAGGAAACCGAGGCTACAATTCACACATACTCACCAAAACTGGACAATAGAAGATTGGAAAAACGTTGCCTGGTCTGAGGAGTCTCTATTTCTGTTGCGATATTTAGATGGTAGGGTCAGAATGTGGCGTCAACAACATGAAAGCATGAATCCATCCTGCCTTGTATCAACGGTTCAGGCTGGTGGTGATGGTGTAATGGTGTGGAGGATATTTTCTTGGCACACTTTTGGCCCATTAGTACCAATTGAGGTTTATGTCAACGCCACAGCCTACCTGAGTATTGTTGCTGACCATGTCCATCCCTTTAAGACCACAGTTTACCCATCTTCTAATGGCTACTTCCACCATGTCATGAAGCGCAAATCATCTCAGACTGGTTTCTTGAACATGACAATGAGTTGACTGTACTCAAATCGCCTCCATAGTCACCAGATCTCAATCCAATTGAGAGCACCTTTGGGTGATTTGGTTGGTGGAACAGGAGATTCGCATCATGGATGCGCAGCCGACAAATCTGCAGCAACTGCGTGATGCTATCATGTCAATATGAACCAAAATTTCTAAGGAATATTTTCCAGTATTTCCAGGAATATTTCCTTGTTGAATCTATGTCACGAAAGATTAAGGCATTTCTGAAGGCAAAAGGGGGTCCAACTCAGTTCTAGTAAGCTGTACCTACTAAAGTGGCCGGTGAGTGTATATTTACACTGTTTAATAGTTACTTTTACTGTTGATGTAGTAACTTCTATTTTATGACATCTGAGATTTTTTTACTCTCAATGACAAATTCATACTGAAAACAATTTGAACTGTTACAGTCATTGTGTATTGTGCATCAAGTATTGAAGTCACTGTTCGGTTAGGTGTACACCCCATTTCCTAAGTTTTTGTCGGTATGTTGTCATATTCCAACAAGACATGCTGTGTTGTTTACTTAAATGTTTTAGGTAAAGAATACATTTTAATAGAAATACATTCTTCATGTAAAATTTACAAACAAAGAGAGTAAAATGTACTTGAAACTAAGTATTAAAAAGAAAACATCAAATGATTAAGTAAAAATTACTGAACAAACAATGTTAATTTACTTAGTTAAGCAAACTTAGTTAAGCAAATTACACAAAGTAAATTGTACTTTTGTTCTGTGTAGAGGATATGATAAGGATATAGAAATCTATGTAAATGTGATAAATTGTCAGTCTGAAATGTCATATTGTTCATGCTGTGACTTTCAATTACCTGGTGTGCTACCATGGTGTGCTCCTCCACTTCTTCAGGTGCTTCTTCGCTGTCACAGGGAAGCTCAACCCAGTCGTTACAGACTAAAAATACAGAAATTCCCCTAAATTCAAATGACCCAATTCTTAAGAATCCATATACTGTGTAATAACAAGCACAAGCGTCAAATGCCTCAGATAAATAGCAATGACTTACCCACATTGTATTTCCAGAAATCTCTCAGTGAGCATTTTTCTCTGCCACCTAGCAAGTAAACATGTCCTCTGTGGGCACAAGAAGCATGCTTGTAACGATCACATGGTGCAGGGCATTGCTGAGGCACTGGAGTCCACAAACAAGCACCACTCCCCTGGTTCATGCTTGGGCTCCGAGAGTCTCATGGGTTAATCTCTATGAAGAAAAGCACAAAATACACAGGGAATACTAATGAAGTCAGGTTAAGTACTTCCGTGAAGTAGTCGGACAACAATATTGCAATGAAAGGAATTTTTATTATGGTGTCAGGTGAGGCATTAGGTAAGTGTTGAGCAAATATTTGACAAGAAAACACATTTACTGTATTTATAGTAAGCAATGCCACATGTTTTACATCACGCACTGTAGTTCAAAGTTCAAAACAAAAATGTGAATACTGAGAAAAAATGTAAAGAAATATATTGCTGTTTAGATTTTTTTTTATCCTTATACAAAGTAGTTGTTTTAAATATTTTCTGAACAGTTGACCTTGAAATTCACAGAAGAGGAGCAGCACCAAATGTTCAAAATCTTAACACGCTTTTTGTCTGGTGCATAGATTAAAAACATTAACGAAGCAAGTGGAATCAAAGTCTGCACACGGCTAAATGCACGGTTTACACCTCCTCGAAAATGTATTTATTTTACGCACCACCTGAGACCATAAAACAAATGAAAAACGCATAAAGTCTAAAAAAAAGCGTTTTTATATCTGTTCACAAGGTTACTTAGTGCACACCAGCACCTGTTAAAACATTACAAATCACCATGGATATCACATCATAATATGTAGGCCTACGCACAACACGCAGGCAAAAAGCAAAACAAAACATGTAATACCGTATCAATTTCACCCTAAGAAATTCTAATACATGTTATGGTAAAATATCCTTAATGCGAAACACTTTCTGTCCTCACTTTGGTGTCTCTCTTTATAAATTTAGACACAAATAAACTCCAGTTTGTGGGAGAAGCTATAGTCATCTCTATGTGCATTAAAATCAGAATGTACATGACTAGGCATTAAATTATGAATTATTAAACTATAATTCATATATATATATATATATATATATATATATATATATATATATATATATATATATATATATATATATATATATATATATATATATATATATATATTATATTACATAGCTAGGCCTACTACATGATTATTACAATTTCCATACAAAAACATTATTAATGTAGCCTAAGAGAAAAACTTTCATACATTTTATATACTTTTCTTTCATAATTGTATCCATAAATCATATAATTGTTTCATATATATGTATATTGAAAAAAACTATTAAAATCAATTCCTCATTCAAACGAAAAAATTACACATCTACAATTACGTTTACTACGGGATTTGTCATAATTCTCTCAACGTAAACATAATTTACTTGCACACCAATACAAGAAAACATTCCGTTTGTCGACTTAAAGTGTATTTGAACTGAACTACACTGAACTGAACTTAAACTCTGAAGACTGAACTGACACTTTCAATTCACTATAATCTTCTATATGAAGCTGCTTTGACACGATCCACATTGTAAAAGCGTTATAGAAATAAAGATGAATTGAATATTTGTATGTTGCTGACCGCGGCATGGTCATAACAGACTTCACGCCCTGCCCGTTATATATGGCTTACTATCAAGTTACGTATTTGACATTAGTGCGAACTAAACTATTGATAGCTCGTCGATTTACAATGGACAACGTATTTATGTTCAAAAGATAACGTAAGTTAGCTCGTTACCCAAATAAAGTAGTGAATGTGTCACATGACTGCGAGGAACCGTTTCAAGCTTTATAGCAAACAACGAGTGGCGGTAAAGATACTTCGAAAACGCGCGATTGTTAAGTTACTGCTAAATGTGAAGTTAGAGTTTGTTATGAAAAGTAGTTTTAAACCCCTTACCGCTTCAAATCATCTGTGAATGTTTGTTCTCCCGTTATCGTCATTGAAAAAGATGAGCGAAACAGAGTGTGTAAAGTATCGCTGCCAGAATTACAAGAGGGAGGGACGAGGGAGGATCTTCTGAAGCGTTTCTTCTCTCTCTCAGAGGTCTGAACAAAACACACTCCCACTTACAAACAAAACACCCCGTCCACTCACAAAAAAGCCAGAACACTAACATTTATATCGCACATATGATGCTTACTGCGCGAGAACTTGAAAATGGACGGAAAACATTCAAGATGAACCGTTATCAAATATCTTACGAGCATCTTCAAAATCAGAATTGACAAACACAAAACTTTAGGACTTTTAAAGGACCTATAGATTTTTTTAGACATTTCGAAAGTACTAAATACAAAATGTGCCTGTTAAAAAGCTGTTACTGTAGCGCCTTCACCGCCTGATGAGGGACGAAAATAGTTATTAAACCTATCTTTTACAGTTAAACCACACGAAACACGGAGCTGCTGCTGCCTCACGTCAGAGTTTGTGTATCGTTTTTTTTAATGAATGCACTTTCACAACATTTTAAAACATAACATATGAAAACATCTTCACAATTTTATATATAGGTTATATATATATATATATATATATATATATATAAACAAAATACTTTTTTTTGCTAACTGGTTTCGTAATAACATTGTATTGGTAGATCAATAGGCGACGCAGTGGCGCAGTAGGTAGTGCATCACAGCAAGAAGGTCGCTGGTTCGAGCCTTGGCTGGGTCAGGTGGTGTTTCTGTGTGGAGTTTTGCATGTTCTCCCTGCGTTCGCGTGGGTTTCCTCCGGGTGCTCCGGTTTCCCCCACAGTCCAAAGACATGCGGTACAAGTGAATTGAGTTGGCTAAAATTGTCCGTAGTGAATGAGTGTGTGTGGATGTTTTCCAGAGATGGGTTGCGGCTGGAAGGGCATCCGCTGCGTAAAAACGTGCAGGATAAGTTGGCAGTTTATTCCGCTGTGGCGACCCTGGATTAATAAAGGGACTAAGCCGAAAAGAAAATGAATGAATGAATGAATGAATGAATGAATGAATGAATGAATGAATGAATGGTAGATCAATTATTTAATTCAGATGGTCTTCTCTTTAAAAGGAATTCTTAACAAAATATAATTTTCCCATACCAGATATTTACAACGTTTTTTGGTGCAATCTCCTTTAAAATATGTATGTTGTATAAAAACAAAACAGATTAAATCATCAGTTTTTACCCCAATTTTTCACCCAGTAACTCTTCAACAGGTAAAATATATAGTTGTAAGAATAAGAATAATAGATCAATAAAAGCCCTTTTCCAGAAGGATGTTGCATCAAAACCAAGTGCAATAGCATATTGGAATCAATTTGTGAGTGCTGTTGATTGAAAAAAGTGTGGCTTCTGCCTAATCGCTATCATTTAACTAACAAGGTTAAGTAGATTTTATTTAAACTCCTTCACAGAATCCTGCCAATCGTCATTTATCTAAATTGAAAATATATAGATGTAAGGTCTAGCTTTTTTCAAGCAGGGGCCAGAGAGCACTGTTCATTTATTTTGGTATTTCCCCTATCTGTCTTTTTTTGGCGAAATGTAATTTACTTTATTGCTGTCAATATTGATGAAAATATTAGTTTAGATTGGAAAAATTTTCTTTTAAAAATTTATAAAAACTCTAGAGACAAAAAGACCAATACGTTTTTTATTAATTTCTTTATTTTAATGGCCAAATTTCATATTCATAAATGTAAATTTTTCAGGTAAAAATCCAAATTTTATTGCAATTAAAAAATTAAGTGAAGCATTATATTGAGTCTATATTATTCATTCATTCATTCATTCATTTTCTGCCGCTTTTCCGGGGCCGGGTCGCGGGGGTAGCAGTCTTAGGAGAGAACCCCAGACTTCCCTCTCCCCAGACACTTCCTCCAGCTCCTCCGGGGGGATCCCGAGGCGTTCCCAGGCCAGCCGAGAGACATAGTCCCTCCAGCGTGTCCTGGGTCTTCCCCGAGGCCGCCTCCCGGTGGGACATGCCTGGAACACCTCCCTAGGAAGGCGTCCAGGAGGCATCCGAAACAGATGCCCGAGCCACCTCAACTGACTTCTCTCGATGTGGAGGAGCAGCGGCTCTACTCCGAGCTCCTCTCGAGTGACAGAGCTCCTCACCCTATCTATAAGAGTGCGCCCTGGCACCCTTCGAAGAAAACTCATTTCAGCCTGAAATGAAGTCTAGCGGCTGAAATGCGTCTATATTACCCTCGAAAAAATCAAAAGGCTATGCGAATTGTACAAGCTTGTATATCATTTAATGTATTCCTGTGATATTGTTCATCTCCCCCTAGCCTTTGAAGTTTGTAATAAATTAATAAATAAATAAAAAATTGAAAATTAAAAAAACTTATTTTCTTTTACATAAAAAGAAATGTACACATTTAGAAAAACAAATTAACTTAGATTTTTAATTTCTAATAATTTGTAACCACTTCATTGCAAGTATAACTAAAACAAACAATTGAATAGGAAATACTATTTACCCCTTCTTTTCTGTTAAACAAGATATTTTGAAGGATGTTGGAAACTTTTAGGCTTAAATAGGTAAGGTAAATTAAATTTCTATATTTTAAAGACATGTTGAGGAACAATGGAATTTAATGCAGTGCTTCTGGTCTGGTCTGAGATCCACTTTATATCATATTTTAATCAAGCAGGGAGGATTATTGATTTTAAAGAAACCAGATCTAAAACACATCGATTTTATCCTCTGAAGCGATTGAGCTGGCCTACTGAAAATTAAAAGTCCTGTGCATATATCCCATTGATTAAAGAACTGATATTTAGGATGTAGATACGCAAGGTTCTCATTATTAAAAGACTACAGACTGATTACTAAATGGAGGGCCAACAGGAAGTAATATACAGTAAATGTAATTTCCTGTGACAAAAAATATGTAAAATCTAGTTAAATAAACAAAGAACTGTATTCTCATCATGTTTATGAAACAGTTTTCCTCACTTTTGCATTGTGCTGAACGGTTTTAAGAACAATCAGGTACAGTTCCAGTTGTGCTTCCACGTGAGCCTGAGTGGCGCGGCACAATTACAAACCATTTCGACCCAGAATTGGCTATATGCTAATGTTTTTCAGCCAATGATAAACTTCCGGTGAAAGCTTAATGTGATTATTTTCAATTTCATAAAGTTCCTTTTACAGCATTGATGTTGTAATGAATTACAATATATTCAGTAAATAGACTTAAGCATTGATTTAGTTGTTCAAGCATAAAATGAAATGATAGACTGTGTAACCATTATAGTGCCATCAGGATCAGCAGGTGAGCGCAGAAACTCCTTTTAAAATACTGGGGTAATATAATTTTTAATTTTTATCATATTGAAAGACATGGTGGGGGGAAATGGAATTTAATGCAGTGCTTCTTGTCCGGTCTGAGACCCACTTTATATCGCTTATCTATCTGGCAGTGAAGATCACAAATTTTTAAAGAAATCAGACCTTAAACGTGGCAATTTTAGAATGAAAAAACAGTTCACTGGAAGCCTTGAGGCTGGCTGGCTTAAATTAAAAGTCTGTGTGCATATATCCCATTCTAGGCCATGCTGGTAGAGCTCTTGTGTGCATGGTGTTGGCACTAGGTTGCCTGGTAGCCAATTACTCCATAGCTGGCTGTAGACGAAAGCGTGCTATTTATTTATTGTTATTCAACAACATAAATTTCAGAAAAAAAATTGTCCCTAAAACAGAAATCCTCAGACATATGATTGTTTACATTAAACTTGTGTTACCAAAGCACTGGCTGACGTATTTGTACATACCAGAGAGCACCACAGTGGAAAATGAAACCATATCTGTGCTGACTGGCCTGAATCAACACGGGATTGGACAGTTACACAAAGAGAACAGATACCCGCGATAGTGGAGAAGTGGCTTAGATTCAGCCCATGAAAATGAAGCTCAGTGGATTATCAAAGTAATTTGTGTGACATTCTGCTCAGTGAACTGATGTCCATTTTCCAAGCAGCCTGAGGCATGTTTCGCAATAGCAGGCAAATTCAACCACCAGCCTGAAGCAGCAAAAACCACAGAATGAATCTTCCTACGTAGTTTTGACTAATGCTTTGTTTCCTTGCATACCTGCCACTATAGAAAATAAAACCAAGATGTACACAGACATGTTGGAACCTGACATAAAGGGGAGTACAGTATGTTAATATCAATCCCACATTTCAGTAAGAAGACAGTGTAGCTTCACTATTCCCTAAAAAACAAGAATTTGCTTATAATGCATACACTTCCTAGTAGGGTAATAAAATACCTCAATTAAAGACTTTGATGCTATATGCTGTTCACGAACTTACAGCAAGTTCTTGATTCAACATCATCATACTCGAGACAGCAGCAAATGCTTTAACACTGAACATCATGCTCTACAAAATGATCCTTAACTAACAGATTGCTGGTAATTATTTTCCCTGAGCAAACTGCATCTCACAACACTAGAGGTCGTCAGAACTGTTCTTAGCCATAATATATGTATATATATATACAGTTGTAGTCAGAATTTTTAGCCCCTCTTTTAATCTTTTTTTCTTTTTAAATATTTCCTAAATGATGTTTAAGAGAGCAAGAAAAAAATTTCACAGTATGTCTGATAATATTTTTTCTTCTGGAGAAAATCTTATTTGTTTTATTTCGGCTAGAATAGAAGCAGTTTTTAATTACCCTAACCTGCCTAGTTAACCTAATTAGTCTAGTTAAGCCTTTAAATGTCACTTTAAGCTGTATAGAAGTGTCTTGAAAAATATTTAGTAAAATATTAATTACTGTCATCATGGCAAAGATAAAATAAACAGGGGAGCTAATAATTCAGGAGGGGTAATAATTCTGACTTCAACTATATATATAGTATCTTTGTATTTTTACACCAATGCACACCCTAACCTGCAAAACAGCCAATGGAATAAATGACCTTATACGCAGTGGTGTATTAGTATTATTCATACTCGAATTATTATACATAGCACACACTTTTTCATATTCTATTTGCTATTATTAATTGATCATTTTTTAGATATAATGTATTATTTTATTATACATTATGGTATATAATTGGTACTAATGTAATAATGCGTGATTCATTACTTTTCGTAAACTGTTAGAAAAAACTGAACTGTAAGAAAAAAGAGGATTCCAGCACTATTTTTGATAAAGGAGATACTTTTATTGATAATACATCTCTCTTTATACTATAAAATACACATTACACGTTTGAGCTTTCTTACTTTTAGGTAACTAGAGTTTTTTCACACCATAAAATTATAATTAGTTAATAAATATATAAGCGTTATTGTATTTTATATCCGAGAAATCAGCAGCTCTTCCGTTCAGTTGCGTCTGTTTATAGCGCACTGATGACCGGATCAAGATGGCGGCCGCGTTGACGTTTCCATAGTGAGTGGCGTTCTAAAAAAGAATGTGTTCGAAAAACCGTCGATGACGTTGAGAAAGTAGTGTGACCTGCATTAAGTGTCTGACCATCGCTGACATTAGCGGTACGTAAAAATCTTTCTAAAAGTATAATTTTAGGTTGTTATATGTGGTTGTTTCGACGTACTTTTGGTGAAGGACACTGAATATTTTAGTATTTCTCTCTGTCACATCGTTTCAGATTATTATATTCGTTTTTTCGGTTAGACTGTAGATTGCACTAAATGTTGGTTGGAATTGGAGATGGCTATATTGTCGACTTGTCAACTTTAGGATTTTGAATATATTTATATGTTTTTTTTTTCTAGTTTGTGTATACTGTTATCTTCTTTAGTAGCCTATTTTTAATCGTAGAATGCCATTTGTTATGTTGTCAGGTTGGTAGACCAATAGATGCAATATTTTTGTTTGTTTGTATGCTTCATTTGTATATCGCTATCTAATTTAACATTTGTAGATTGTTATTTGTTATATATCATCAGATAAATTGATCTGTTATCATGTATTTGTATGCTGTCAGCTTTAACACATTGAATATTTACACGTCTATTGTCGGATAGATTGTCTGGCTGTTGTTTTATTTGTTTGTAATTTATGGCGTGTGGCTTTCGATTAAGTTTGTTTCCTCAGATTCAAATGAATCTGGATGCGATTCAAATGGCGTGGGGCACAGAGCATAGACTCATAGACATAGACTCTCAAGCAAATTCGCCATGCTTGGAGAAACAAAGAAATTAAAGTTAGTATCTGTGTGCACAGACGGAGCACCTGCGAACCTTACACAAGTCGGCCTGAAAACGGTGGTCGGGTGCACAGTTTACGCAAACTCCACGGTTTACTTAAAGGGTGTATATATTTTTACAATTATTTAGTGATTCCTCCGCGTACCACACTTTGTTAGGCCTTGTCTGTGTCAGGTTTTTCTTTTTCAGCTAATGAAGAGCAGGCAGAAGAGGGAGACTCAGAAGAGCAAGAGCATCGGTGGACATTTGTCTAAAAAATGCTGGAGAACAGCAGGTTTTGTTCTGTTGGTGTTGTTTTTGTTTTTTGCAGGTTGTTGTGGAGCAGAAGAAGGAGACTTACAACGGGAACAGTGGAGAAATACTATAAGACCTGGAGCTCAGGAAGCAGGTAGAACTGCTTGAACAGACTGAACAATGGAGTTAGCTTTCAGAAAAATGTATTAAGATTAATTAAAGATTTGATATCTTTGTCTTTGGCAGACTGACATGGAGCATGTGGAGAAACAGTGAAACACACCTCAGTAATGACAAGTACATCATAATAATTTAGGTACTGCCTTAAAGTTTTAAGTTGAATCAAATTAACTTTATAAAACATTTAAAAATGACATATTTTATTTTTTTACAGAGTAAATGTCACAGAAGGGACGGGATTCAGGTGAACAATACAAACAAAGTTTATGTACAGGATGGCAGGTGAGTATAAGCAGGTGAGACTATTGATGCAGATGATAATAGTCCATGAACATAAACTGGATATTTCACTGTGCAGGCTTGGAGACTGGAGACGGATACCACAGATGTTGAAGTTTTTTTTTTGGTGCTGTCACACTAGGAAAGACACTGGAGATCACAGGAGATGTAAGTAAATGATATCTAAGAATCAACACTGATAGTGTATAGGGAGTTTGGAGTATAGGGAGATAAAAGAATGGTATCAAAGAATGCTATTAAGATTAATTAATGACTTGAAATCTTTTTATTGTATTTTGCAGATCGAACTGGTTCACATGGAGAAAAAAAGGGAATCACACACCTCAGCAACAACTGGATGGTCAGGAATTTATTTTAAAAAATTCAGATGGACGGGTGCATCGATGGACGTCCTTCCAAGATGGAGTGGTGGTTGGCATAAATAGTTAATTAGGCCTTGTCTGTGTCAGGTTTTTCTTTTTCAGGTAATGGAGAGAGAGCAGGCAGAAGATGGAGACTCACAAGAGCATCTGTGGACATTTATCTAAAAGATGCTGGAGAACAGCAGGTAGGGCTCTGTCAGTGCTGTCTATACAGTAGGTGCGTCTCAAATCACATTCTTATGCCCTATTTTACACCATTTTGTAGTATAAATAGTGTAAGTAGTGCGTTAACACTGAAATATTCTCTTTATTCTATAAAGATTAAGTTGACTTTAAATTCCTGGATGATGCACTTATTTAACCATTTAAAGAAGTGTGGACTGTTGGACACTCAACACACTCAACAGCCACAGTTTTGATTGCGTAGCATAAAGGGTGAAGCTATCAGGCGCTTAAGTTTGATTACTTTATTTTGGATTATGAAGGCAAAATTCTTCTACGAGAGTGATTATGCTGCTTCATGATGGTACATGCGGTTATACTCATGGCAGGTATTATTTGATAGTTTGGTTATTTGTTTCACTCATTTGGCAATCGTCAAACTTCATCTGGGAAACGGTATGAATTTGTGGTTAATAAATAACCATTAGGGTTCTATTTGATATGACACTACATTCACATACTATAATATTGAGTGTGTAAGGGCATGAGTACATGGTGTAGAAGTTCATAGTGTATTGTGTGTCATTTGGGACACAGTTTTTGTCTTTTGCAGGTTGGAGTGGAGCAGAAGAAGGAGACTCACAAGGGGAACGGTGGAGATATACTTAAAGACCTGGAGCACAGGAAGCAGGTAGAACTGCTTGAACAGACTGAACAATGGAGTTAGCGTTCAGAAAACTGTATTAAGATTAATTAAAGATTTGATGTCTTTCTCTTTGGCAGACTGACATGGAGCATGTGGAGAAACAGTGAAACACACCTCAGTAATGACAATTACATCATAATAATTTAGTTACTGCTTTAAAGTTTTAAGTTGAATCAAATTAACTTTATAAAACATTTAAAAATTAAATATTTTATTTTTTTACAGAGTGTCACAGAAGGGACGGGATTCAGGTGAACAATACAAACAAAGTTTATGTACAGGATGGCAGGTGAGTATAAGCAGGTGAGACTATTGATGCAGATGATAATAGTCCATGAACATAAACTGGATATTTCACTGTGCAGGCTTGGAGACTGGAGACGGATACCACAGATGTTGAAGTTTTTTTTTGGTGCTGTCACACTAGGAGAGACACTGGAGATCACAGGAGATGTAAGTAAATGATATCTAAGAATCAACACTGATAGTCTATAGGGAGTTTGGAGTATAGGGAGATAAAAGAATGGTATCAAAGAATGCTATTAAGATTAATTAATGACTTGAAATTTTTTTATTGTATTTTGCAGATCGGACTGGATCACATGGAGAAAAAAAGGAATCACACACCTCAGCAGCGACTGGATGGTCAGGACTTTATTTTTAAAAATTCAGATGGACGGGTGCATCGATGGACGTCCTTCCAAGATGGAGTGGTGGTTGGTATAGATAGTTAATTAGGCCTTGTTTGTGTCAGGTTTTTCTTTTTCAGGCAATGGAGAGAGAGCAGGCAGAAGATGGAGACTCACAAGAGCATCTGTGGACATTTATCTAAAAGATGCTGGAGAACGGCAGGTAGGGCTCTGTCAGTGCTGTCTATAGGTGTGTCCCAAATTGCATTCTTATGCACTATTCTACGCCATTTTGTAGTATAATAGTTTAAGCAGTGAGTTCACACTGAAATATTCTTTTATTTTAAAAAGTATATTTTTAAAAAATCAGATGGACGGGTGGATAGATGGATGCATGTCCTTCCAAGATGGAGTGGTGGTTGGTATAGGTAGTAATTAGGCTTTGTCTGTGTCAGGTTTTTCTTTTTCAGGTAATGGATAGAGCAGGCAGAAGAGGGAGACTCACAAGGGGAACAGTGGAGATATACTTGAAGACCTGGAGCTCAGGAAGCAGGTAGAACTGCTTGAACAGACTGAACAATGGAGTTAGCTTTCAGAAAAATGTATTAAGATTAATTAAAGATTTGATATCATTCTCTTTGGCAGACTGACATGGAGCATGTGGAGAAACAGGGAAACACACCTCAGTAATGACAAGTACATCATAATAATTTAGGTACTGCCTTAAATTTTTAAGTTGAATCAAATTAACTTTATAAAACTTTTAAAAATGACATATTTTAATTTTTTACAGAGTAAATGTCACAGAAGGGACGGGATTCAGGTGAACAATACAAACAAATTTTATGTACAGGATGGCAGGTGAGTAAAAGCAGGTGAGACTATTGATGCAGATGATAATAGTCCATGAACATAAACTGGATATTTCACTGTGTAGGCTTGGAGACTGGAGACGGATACCACAGATGTCGAAGGCCAGATGAGGAACCAGAAGACACCACACTAGGAAAGACACTGGAGATTACAGGAGACGCAAGTAGACTATATCTAAGAATCAACACTGATGGTCTATAGGGAGTTCAGTCCTTTCTGTACAAGCAACGAGGCTGAACGCTGGGTGAATGTGAGTGAGTCTTTATAGTGCTGTGATGGTGATGATTGTCAGGTGTGTGTCTAATTAGACTCAGGTGAGGGTGCTCGTGGCGCTACACTGGGTGAAGAAACTGGTCCTACTGTGATAGTAAGTGATGGTCGGGTATTTCCTTCAGATAGACAGAGATAGATACAATATTTTTTTTGTTTGTTTGTATGCTTCATTTGTATATCGCTATCTAATTTAACATTTGCAGATTGTTATTTGTTGTATATCATCAGATAAATTGATCTGTTATAATGTATTTGTATGCTGTCAGCTTTAACACACTGAATATTACTGCTTGTCTATTGTCGGATAGATTGTCTGGCTGTTGTATTATTTATTTGTAATTCATGCTGCCGGCCTGTTCAACATTTGTAGCTTTTGATTGTTATTTGTTTTATTGACAGTTTTACTAATTATTGTCTACACATTCATCTATTCTAAGTTTATAGATTGTCATCTAGTAGAATATTTACTTATAGCTGCAAAATATTATTTGTTAGTGCTAGAACAGAACCAGACTGGAGACAATGGTAGATGAAACTTCGAAAGACTGCTATTAAGAAATCTTTCTATTGTATTTTGCAGATCGGACTGGATCACATGGAGAAAAAAAGGAATCACACACCTCAGCAGCTACTAAATGGTCAGGAATTTATTTTAAAAAAATTCAGATGGACGGGTGCGTTGATGGACGTCCTTCCAAGATGAAGGAGTGGTGGTTGGTATAGATAGTTAATTAGGCTTTGTCTGTGTCAGGTTTTTCTTTTTCAGGTAATGGAGAGAGAGCAGGAAGAAGAGGAAGACTCACAAGAGCATCTGTGGACAATTGTTTTTTTGTTTTTTTTGGTGCTGTCACACTAGGAGAGACACTGGAGATCACAGGAGACGTAAGTAAATGATATCTAAGAATCAACACTGATAGTGTATAGGGAGTTTGGAGTATAGGGAGATAAAAGAATGGTATCAAAGAATGCTATTAAGATTAACTAATGACTTGAAATCTTTTTATTGTATTTTGCAGATCGGACTGGATCACATGGAGAAAAAAACAGAATCACACACCTCAGCAATGACTGGATGGTCAGGAATTTATTTAAAAAAATTCAGATGGACGGGTGCATCGATGGACATCCTTCCATGATGATGGAGTGGTGGTTGGTATAGGTAGTAATTAGGCTTTGTCTGTGTCAGGTTTTTCTTTTTCAGGTAATGGAGAGAGAGCAGGCAGAAGAGGGAGACTCACAAGGGGAACAGTGGAGATATACTTGAAGACCTGGAGCTCAGGAAGCAGGTAAAACTACTTGAACAGACTGAACAATGGAGTTAGCTTTCAGAAAAATGTATTAAGATTAATTAAAGATTTGATATCTTTCTCTTTGGCAGACTGACATGGAGCATGTGGAGAAACAGGGAAACACACCTCAGTAATGACAAGTACATCATAATAATTTAGGTACTGCCTTAAAGTTAAGTTGAATCAAATTAACTTTATAAAACATTTAAAATCATATATTTAGATTTTTATGAAGTGATAGTCAGGTTTTCCTTCCTTCAGACAGACAGACAGACAGACAGACAGACAGACAGACAGACAGACAGACAGACAGACAGACAGACAGACAGACAGACAGACAGACAGATAGATAGATAGATAGATAGATAGATAGATAGATAGATAGATAGATAGATAGATAGTGAAAAAGCAGATAAAGCTCTATTGATGTTGTTTTTCTCTTTTACAGAGTGAAGTGGAGAAACTAGGGAATCACAGACCTCAGCCATGATAAGACTTTGGTGGTCAGGTATCACATATCAATGACAGATGTCCTTCCAAGAGGAAGGGGGTGGTGGTGGGCTTGAGGCAGGCTCAGACTACAGGAGTTTTAAAATCCTGACCGATAATGAAATCGGGTTGCACACACACGTGAGGAGAATCTTCGGTGGATTTATTAGCCTACCTCAAATTTTAAACATGCACTCACTACAAGATATGAAAACTGCGGCACAGCACACACTAGAAGATATTATTAAGATTATTGTGACCGATAAAGCACATCACTCTCTTTATCAACAATTATTTTTTATTATTATACTAATACTAGACCAACTGCCACTACCGCCAAAAGCTCCCCTGCCCTCAAAATACATTAGGTGCCTGTTTGTGTAGTTGTTAGTGGCGGTTATAAAGTTAAATAAATGGTGACCTTTACAAAATATGTCCAAACGAATGTCTAATAATATAATATTAATAATAATAATAATAGGCTTATAATCCCTCCATCATGCCGTGATGTGCTGTCTTTTCTAGTTCAAAAGCAAAATTGTTATCTGTTGCACTGCCTATATAGTGTGAAAAAAATATAATAATTCACTGAATGCAACATAAAACCTGCGCTTATCTCTCTCAGAAAAAAAAACCCTGTTATAACATATAGAACTACTCTTTCTCGGTTTACAGGACTAGACGCAGGCCTAATGACTTTTTATACTGTACATACTATTCTATCCTCTATCCTATACAAAGCCCTCACAGAAAAGATATATTTAATTTCTAAAAGCACATTTTAATGTTTGAGCATTTTGTTTTTTGGAGATAACTGGCAACGTAGTAGGCCTAAATACACATCTGCATCATAATTATTCGCACATACAGAATAAGGTTAGTGGCTAATGAAAAATGATCATTTAAGCTTATTATAAATTAACCTATATTTATTTATTTATTTAGTAAAACTGATGCGATTCTCACCAGCTCTTCTCTTTAGGGATGCTTGGAGGCCATTGTCACAGCCACAAACGGGGATAACTCACTTTTTTATTACTTATTATTATTATTATTTTATTTATGTTTTTTGTAATATTTGACCAACTGCCACTATAGGAAAACACTAATAGCCTGCACTCAAAATAGGCTACATTACGTCTCAGTTTGTGTAGCTGTACATGTAGTTAGCCTATAAAAATAAATAAACACACGCAAGGTGAGCCGCAAGTGTCTGTTAAATTCTCTCTCTCACACACAAACATTTGTGTCATAAATGCGTATAATATATAGCTAATAATAATAGGCATTTTGGATGCTTATCAGAGTATGACATGCAGGCAATGCACTGCAGAATGAAGAAATATTTATTGTTGATTTGTGCAATATGTCTACGAATGTCGAATGTCCAATAATATTAATATTTATGACAATAATTTAAATCTCTCCATTTTGCTGCAATGGCTGTCCTGTGTTTGAGTGGCAATAACTCGGCCTATTAGATTGCTGTAGCCTCTTCAAAAGTGAAATTGTACCTGTTGCACATTTAATAAGCCCAGTAGTGTAGAAAAACATAATAATTCACTCAATGCAACACCCCTGGTCTTCAGTTATCGCTCTGTCAAAATATTCTCATACATTAAAATAGTGTCTCATAGATTTAGCCTACTCTTTCTCACTTTATGAGACTAGGCTATATAAACGTAGGCTTAATGATTTTTATAGGCTGTTGAACTAATTCTATCCCCATCACAGGAAAAAAAAAACATTTTTAATTTTTAAAAACAGTTTAATATGTTTAATCATTTTGGTTTATGAAGATAACTGGCCACGTTTAGTACTTGGCTACACGTGTGTCATAAATATCTGCACACCGGTATAAGAATAATGTTAAATCCGGCTAATAATAAAGGATAATTCAAGCTTATTCCAAAAATTATATATTTATTTATTTATTGAAAGCAACACAATTCTCCCCAGCTCATGGCTTTGTCAATACGGAATAGGTTGGAACAGCTGTGATCAGCCCGATTTAAAATCCTGGATGTCAAACATGTTTGATATGATTGGGGAGACTCTGATTTGTGTTCAAATATCATGAGGTGTGAGATTCTATCTTTAAACAGCTCACATTACCAGATAATCTGCGCTGAGAATCGGAACCAATCAAAGTCCTCAACAAGATTTTATCTCTGATTTTCGGGAGGTGAAAATAAATAGAGCTAAAACCCCTGTAGTCTGAGCTCGGCTTTAGATAGTTAGATGTCTTGTCTGCGGCAGGTGTTTCTTTTTCAGGTAATGCACACACAACATGCAGAAGAAGGAGACTCACAAGAGCATTGTGGAGATTTATCTGAAGAACAGTTTGTGCATTGCTGGAGCTCAGCAAACCTGTAGAGCTCTGTTAGTCGTGTCCTTTGTCTTTTACAGACTGGAGTGCAGCATGTGGAGACAAATAGGAATTACAGACCTCAGTAAGGACTGCAAACTGATGGTCTGGTTGGGTTGTTTCTTGAATTGATGCGTGGCTGAATGAATAGATGTCCTTCCACGAGGAAGGGGGTGGTGGTGGGCTTAAATAGTTAGCTAGATTGTTTGTGGCAGGTGTTTCTTTTTCATGTAATGGACACACAACAGGCAGAAGAAGGAGACTCACAAGAGCATCAGTGGAGATTAATCTGAAGAACACTGGAGAACATCTTGTTCATTGATGGAGTTCAGCAAGCATGTAGAGTTCTGTTAGTCCTGTCTTTGTCTTTGACAGACTGGAGCGCAGCATGTGGAGACAAATTGGAATCACACACACCTCAGCAATGACTGGAAACCAATGGTCAGGAATATCCTTCAAAAAAAGATGGATAGGTGCATGGATGGATGTCCTTCCAACAGGAAGGGGGTGGTGGTGGGCATAGATCGTTAGATAGATGTGCTTCTGTCGCTGTTATTTACATTGTAGGTGATGGACACACAACAGGCAGAAGAAGGAGACTCACAAGAGCATCAGTGGAGATTTATCTGAAGAACACAGGAGAACACTTTGTTTATTGCTGGAGATCAGCCAGCATGTAGAGCTCTGTTAGTCTTGTTTTTGTCTTTTGCAGATTAGACTGGGGCATGTGGAGAAATGGGAATCACACCTCAGCAATGACTGCAAACTGATGGTCTTGGTAGGTATTTCCTGAATGGATGTGTGGATGAATGAATAGATGTCCTTCCAAGAGGAAGGGGGTGGAGGTGGGCTTAGATTGTTAGCTAGATGCTTGTCTGTGGCAGGTGTTTTTTTTTCAAGTTATGGACACACAGCTGGCAGAAGAAGGAAACCCACAAGAGCATCGGTGGAGATTTATCTGAAGAACACTGGAAAACATCTTGTTCATTGCTGGAGTTCAGCAAGCATGTAGAGTTCTGTTAGTCCTGTCTTTGTCTTTTACTGACTGGAGTGCAGCATGTGGAGACAAATAGGAATTACACATCTCAGCAATGACTGGACACTGATGGTTAGAGGTTAGGTATTTCCTGAATGAATGGGTGGATGGATGGATGGATGGATGGATGAATGAATGAAAAATAGATGTCCTTCCAAAAGGAAGGGGGTGGAGGTGGGCATAGCTTGTTGATGTCTTTTCTGTGGCAGTTATTTAAACTACACTGTTAACCCTTGCTGTAGATTACGCGGTAAATAACCCTAAAATAGGCAGTGTTTTGCTGTAATAAATGGAAACAGTATTTTACTGTAAAACGAGTAGGATTTGTTTGAAATTGTGTAGTGTAAAGAATAAATGACAGTAATTGACTTTATGTAGCCATTACAGGTAGTAACTGTGATAATAAATGTTAAATTACTGTTTAACAATGACTGTCCCGTCTACTCTGATGCTTTAAGTGGCTATTTATAGAGAGTTGCATTTATCTTAAGACAGAAAACAATGGTTTAGACATTAACACACACATACACAGACTGTCTATCTTATTCTAAACACCCCTTTAAGGGAGCCAGTTGTTTGATTTGTTTACTTCTAAGTGTGCTCCATTCTCTGTCTATCAGTTCAGATGCAGAGTCTGATGTGTTTTAAGCCTTTAATAAGAATCTACAGTGAGTAAATGTGTTTCTAAAATAATGTCTGTCTATTAAATCAAATGGTTGTTATCTTGAACTGTGTACTTGAAAGCTACATTGCTAGCTAGTTAGCATATCCTCACAACGTCTTACATTACTTTCATTTAAGTATATGTATTAATTGGACAGCTCATCTTTATTGGCTTTGCCATAATGTACAGATGCAAACAGTGTAATGTGCCTTTCTGGCAACTAAGCAGTTTTATACACATTAAAATCATTTAATTCCAATCTCCTCAGTTCGGTAAAGTGCACAGAAATCCTCACAGGGAATCACAAAAGATGATACATACTGTATAGCCATCCACACGCAAACCTCAGGTCACAGGCTGTGAATTTGTTGCTGAGAATTTTTTTTGTTTCCAGCTGTGAATTCATATTAGGGACAACAGAAAAGTTTGTTGTCTTGAGCTTTTTTAAGTAAATAAATAAAAAATATAACTGGATCTTTGGTGTTGCCGACTTTATTTATGTTTTTGCAATTAAATTAAGATTGATGTGTGCTCATTCATGTGTATGCAGTAGTTATTAAGCTGTGAGGATAGAACTACAGTACAGTAATTAACTATAAGCAGTTTCCAGTTAGTTACTGCTACTGCTCTGTTACAGTGTTGCCAGTATTCCACTATAAAACAACAACTGGTAAGGTCTAATACATTTTTTACAGTATTTATTTGTTTTTGTTAGTGTTAATGTAAATAAAGCATTAACACTTTAATTTTAATAATGCATTAATAAAAAAACACCCAGATCTCTTTTTAAAACCTGCCAGTGGTCATGCAAGCTTGCTCTTCTCACACTGAAGCATATACCTGTACATTGTTGAGCACAAATACACCCCTCACAGATCTCTTTTAAATGAATATTTTCTACAGGATGCTTTATATTAATATATTTGTGCATATACCTGTAAGTATCAAAGCCAAAACTGTAACTAATCAAAACAAAAACAAAAAATCTTAAGATCACAGTTCAAAAATTAGTACACTCAAATATTACACGCCACTCACAGCTACCGGTAGGGTCACCCATAGTGGACAGGTCTCAGCTGAGAAGCCCGACCAAGACAAAGCACCTGATTCTGGACAGCAGAAGATTGACCTGATGCCCAGATAGAAGATGTCACCTAAATGACCGGAAGAAACTTCAGAATTACTGCTTATGTGGAGTTACAGATGGACCAATGCAAACTACTGTTAGCTGTTCTCTGGACACACACACACACACAAAGAATAAATCTTACAGACATTAAGAATAAAATATTTATTGGTTAAATATTTATCAATTAGCTTAATTTATAGAATATTTTAATAAAATAAAAACACTTTTCCATGTCTTGTAATGGGTGAGCCTACTTTGACTAAAACACATGATTGAATATAATGGAGTATTTTATCAAACTCAATACTCACAGCCCTGGGGAAAATAAAAATAACCACTTAAAAGTTATTATTGGTTATCCTGAATTGAATTTTTGCAAATAATTGATAAAATTCCATGTTTAATGTTATAAAATTGACTCAGAAGTTGCCACCGAAAGAAGATTTTAATTCATTATTGTGTTAAATCTGAAAAGAAGCAAATAGCAATTTCAAACAGATTTAAAGCGTCTTAATGATGACAAATGTATTTTGTGTGTGTGATCTATCCATTTACTTTACAGAATAAAGTTTATTGTACTTTATTGCATTTTAATATGAAAAAATATGATTTAAAA
Organism: Danio kyathit; assembly: GCA_903798195.1. NCBI lineage: Eukaryota > Metazoa > Chordata > Actinopteri > Cypriniformes > Danionidae > Danio > Danio kyathit. Next base: position 45,188,619 of record LR812527.1, on the reverse strand, counting down.
AAAAAAATGAAAATAATCCTCAAAATAAGAATCTAAAACTTCCAGTAGGTGGTAGTAAAGTCTAATGAGTGATAATCGTTCAAACAAATGAATCATTCAACAAAGAAGTAAACTGCTGTCTGGAAACTTGGATTCATTCAGACACACACAAGATCTTTTGTGGCTTTAAAGGTAACGTTTAATGCGATTCCCAGTACTTTTTTCATTTTTAAATAAAACATTCTCAAATCTTTGAGTGGCCATGAGGACAAGAGATTTTGCTCCATATTGACATGATAGCATCACACAGTTGCTGCAGATTTGTCGGCAGCACATCCATGATGTGAATCTTCCTTTCCACCACATCCCAAAGGTGCTCTATTATATTGAGTTCTAATGACTATGGAGGCCATTTGAGTACAGTGAACTCATTTTCATGTTCAAGAAATGTCTGATGTCTGAGATGATTCGCGCTTCATGACATGGCGCGTTATCCTGCTGGAAGTAGCCATCAGAAGATGGGTACACTGTGGTCATAAAGCAATATATATATATATATACCTATGCACACACTAACCTGCAAAACAGTCACGGCCAATAGATAATGACCTTTTATACGTTCCTTTCAGCCAATAGTGTATGCAATGGTGTATTAGTACGATTCATACGCACATACAGTTTCATATTCTATTTGCTATTATTACTTTATCTTTTTAGATATAATCTATTATTTTATTTTACATTATTGTATAGAATTTGTACTATTAAAACAATGATTCATTACTTTTTATAAACTGTTTTTGTTACCTGTTATAAAACTGTAAGATAAAAGAGGATTCCAGCACTATTTTTGATTAAGGAGATACTTTTATAGTTAATACATCTTTTTATACTATAAATATACATTAAAAGTAACTGGAGTTTTTCACACCATAAAATTATAATCAGTTAATAAATATATAAGAGTTATTGTATTTTATATCTGCGAAAACAGCAGCTCTTCCGTTCAGTTCCCCGTTTATAGCGCACTGATGACCGGATTAAGATGGCGGCCTCTTTAACGTATCGGAGCAACGCACCGAAGCGGAACCTGGAGTTAAAACGTCACATCCTGGTCATTTACATGTCCTGAGGGTGGGGTTTATGGCAGCAGCGACAGCTTCACAGAAACTACAGGGTGTATGAGACGCGGAACAGGCGATTAATGCTCTCCTCAAGATAACACAAGAGACCGAGGAGGACAAAGTCACAGAGAGGTAATGTGCCTTTATTCATGTCCTCGTTTATTCGTTGTTTGGCTCGTTTATGAATTCCTGAAATTAGCTTCTCAGGGGAGAGCTTTTGTTAGTAACGTTACTTGTCTGCCAGTTACTTCCATCAGGGCTTGTATCAGCCTGAGAAATGTCAGTTGATTATTTATCATGACTTGCAACCGTTATAATTATTCCGCTATTCGAGTTAGCTTGACCGGCTGGTGAGTGCTCACGCTAGCTGATGTTTCGTTTGGTTGATTGATGTTCTGCTTTATTTTGAGTGTATGAATCCAGGATCAACCACTTTTAGCAAATTGACTTCTGCAAAAGACTTTAATTCTATTTTATTCAGCTGACGAAGTGAATAAGTGATACACCTTATGTTTATATAGCTCATTAACCTCATTAAGTCAAATTAAATCCTATATTTGACCTGTTATATGACCTTTTTTCTGTACAGTTTCTCTGGGAACTTGTTACAATATACTGAAGATAAACCATGGTTTTGCTACAGATAAAACAAAATATTAATTAATATTATAGTAAAAGTTTGTTGACCACAAATGAACCTTGATTTTGTTTCACTAATTAATGGTATTTGTAAATCTTTGGGTATACATATGACAATCATCCTTAAAAAACAAAAACATGACTACACTTTTACTATAATAAACCATGGTTAGTTTTTTAAATTGTGGTAAAGTTGGTTTTATAATCACACATTCAAAGAAGATTTTTGCGTTCAATAAAATAGTAAAGCAGAATTTAAATAGGCTAATACAGGTTATTATCATGATGTACTTTTATGAGCACAACACATTATATTTGTAACTGTAACTAAAAAGTTGATAAACACACTTATCTCTATGTTGTTTACCACGCTAATTTGAATATTTGGTCTGAAATCGCATGTATGACTTCAAAAGTACGACTTCAAATCAACATTAGCGCAATTTAATTACCTGTGAACAAATTTGTACTTTGATAGTCATTGGCTAATAATATGATTTTCCTTATTTGCAATTTGCTGAGAATAGTTTTATTAAATTATATTAAGAAGGTGAAATTCTGAATGTGTGAATATAAAACCAACTTTACCTCAATGTTTTTTAAAGGGTTTGGGCATACCTAAATGTAATTTAAACTCAAAATGGATACATGTAGGCCTATACAATGAACATATATTACATTTATAACGTTTTAACTTGTATTTACAGATCTTTTTTGTTAGTTTTTTTCTTAGAATTTTTTTCTACTCAAGTTACTGCGTTCATTGTATGTTTCTCTTTCTTTTGTGTGCAAGTTAAAGTAATTAAAGTTATTTTCATTTGACATTTTATTGGTCTTTCTGAGGTGTACTTCCTAAATATGCATTTAATAAGTAACTTGCTGATAAAATTGGAGCAGATGAGGAACTTTGTACTTTTTGGTTCTCCTTCTTTTGTTCATTTGTCTTGTTTGTTAACCTCTCCATGATTACCTTTGCTTTTACACTAAACTACCCGACTGCTTTAACTTCTACAACCCAATTTAGATTGTAGTCATCAATTCATCTCTTTTAGATTCACTCTTTTGCTCTCAGTAATTTGATGATTAAGAAATACGATTTGATTTTTCCTTGTTTCATTAAAGTTAATCTTGAACTCAGGTCTACATGTACTGTAGGCTATCTTGACTAGAATTTGTTACACCAGCTACTTTGTTTGGTTTGTTCGTCCTCATAGTAAGAATGGTCACTATTTTTTGTTTTTCTTTTTTCCACTTGGGTGTTTGGGTGTAACCTCACCGCGATTAGTGACATTGCCCTTATCACTCTTTAGGATGGGAGTTGTAACGTTATGGCCCAGTTGCCACAGTTTTATATTAAAGGTACTGTAAGTTTTTGACTATTCTAAAGCATAAAAATACTATAATATGTTTGCAGATATTTAAGGAACATGCTAAGTGAACATTCTTGTTTATCTGAAAAACAATGCTAAAGCCAGATATTCTGCTTTGAAATTGTCTGTTACATGACGCAACGCTGTCTTTGTTTAGGTTCTTTTAACATGCCAAATTCCACTTTAGCCAATTATATTTCAGCACCCCAGATTGCCTTGTTAGAAAACCGCAGATTTCATTCATTCATTCATCCATCCATCCGTCCATTCATCCATTCATTCATCCATTCATTCATTCATTCATTCATTCATAAAGGCTCTCAAAGCATATTAAATGTAGATGCTGAATCACTGATATGTGTTGGTTTTAAGTCACAGTTCTAAAGTTCAATTTCAAACGGTTTGTTTTATTTTCAAGATCTGAGGTGAACTATCTGCTGTTGCTTTCAGTATGGCAATAAATGTCATGTGAAATGACATTTAACTTCCCATTGTTAGCATTTAACACTGAATAAAGCTAACGAGGTTTACCTAAGGTGATCATTGTGAGTTTTTGTTGTTCACCTGTAAGAAATAGAAACTGTTTCTAAAATATCAATTTGAGGTGTTGGTTGAAACAAAAACTCCTTTTAATATGGATAATATTCCTTCTATTGTGTGCCGTTGCTTTTATATAGAACACGGTTTAAATCTGCCTTTAGGCTCAATCGTCAGACTCGCTCCTGGTTGATCCTCAATCTGGCAACCTGCACTTGCATTCGTTTTGAACCAGGAATGCAATAACTAGTTCAACCACTGGGTGTCAAACTTGCATACTGCACCTTTAATTGATTAAGGCCCAATCCCAATTTTATTTTTGTACCCCTACCTTTAAAATTCACCTCTATGAAATGAGACCGTACTACAGCGCCGGCACACGTCATCATATGTCATCGTGAGCTCTTGCTTCATATGAGATCGATGATGGCAACTACTTTAGTTATTTCAGTTGCGTTATTTTTTGGTATTTATCTTCAGGACATCACTGAGAGCAACAATATCATGTTATCATGACGATATAATGTGGCAACAAGCTCGTAACTGTACTGTGCATTTACACCGTGGCCATATTCATCAATGTAAACACAAGAAAACAACATTAGCGTTATAACAGACACTGTTCTTTTCTGACAGGGTATTTGAGAGTCATCTTATGTCAGAATGTTGTGGGTCTGCTGTACAAGAGTTATAATTAGGGATAACAGATAGCAAAATTTAGCAGTTTTTATTTTAAGATTTTTTTTGAAAAGCATGACGGTAAAACACGAATGCCGTTATGAATGTATTAACACAACTGCTTGTTTGTTGTAAAAATTCATAATAATGACAAAAAAAAAACTCATTTGTGAATCTCCTGACTTCCTGGTGCAGCTATGCTGCTGTTGTGGCTGGTGTATTTTGGGAAATTTTCTTACCCCTTGGTTTTGAGTGTGGTCCTGAAAAATCTCTCATTCGAGGGATATCTAGCTCTTCCCCTTAGCCCTACGCCTTCAAGCTAAAGAGAATTAGGACACCCCTACCCCTTCACGTGAACGCTCAAAACGAGGGATAGGGGTAAGGGGAAGGGCTAAGGGGTAGAATTGGGATTTGGGCCTAAATATGGTATTCTGGAAATGTTTACATTTGATCTGCTGCATCTTGTCGTACATGTCTAATTTGAAGTTTAAGGTTTATAAAAATTCCTGCATAGCAATACTGAGTAGGGTTGGGCGATGTTAATCAATTTAGCATCATACGATGTCTAATGTGAAACATCGCGATGGACGATGGCATCGTCTTCATAGGCGGAGGTTAATGAATTATTTATGAATAATTAATTAATTCATAACTAATTAATTATTTGTACTTGTAGCCTACCGTTTCAACTACCTGGCTCGCATAGTCTTTGTTTTACCCATAACCAAATCATAAATAAATAAAGAAGTTACACACAAATTACCACCTGTCAATCACTTTTTCTGCGGGCCTCTGGCATGAGTAGGCAGAGTGATCCGTGTCAGTCATTTGTTTGGTGCGGTGGATGGCGGAGGGGTGTCGTGGACGAAAGTGATCGGCACGGGGGTGTCGCGGACGAAAGTGAAGAGGGTTGGGGAGTCGCGCAAGAATGTGAAAATGAACAGCGAACAGGGGAGGAGGGCGGTTGAGGAGGGAGATCGGTAATATGAGGTGCTGGAGCAGATTACAGAGGTTCCAGATTTGGCGTGTTCTGGCACAAATTAAGCCGAGAATATAGACAAGATTAAATAAATATCACGTTTAACAACTATAGTGAGACACGATCCAGCGATGCATCCTTGATAAACTGTCCGACGTATGTTCTCTGGAGCTCAGACGAGCGCATGACAGTGTGTGTGGGTGTGGCCACGTGATGTGCATTTTCAGTGGACGGAGGGCTGTTCAGAAATGCTAGATGAAACACCAGTGTGGACGTGGATCATTTTCGTTCTAAAATGCCATTTTAAAACTAAGCTGTATTAGTGTAAACGGGGCCTGAGTGTGTATTTTTCATGAGCGGGTTTGCGACGGGGCCGGGGCGGAGGATCGGCGATGCCGGCTCAGCATCGTGATGCTGATACATAAATACATAAAAGAATAAGTCTATCAGCCAATAGCGATGGACGATGGCATCGTTTATCGGCCCAACCCTAATACTGAGATAGAATTTTTGCAGAAAATGCATTGATGCATAAATACAAATTACATGATTAATCAGTGCATATTCAGCAAAAAAAAGCCATTCATAAAGCCATGCATATACAACTTTTATAACCTACACACAAAATGTCAAATAATATTTATGCATTTTTCTCCACTATTCTTCAAGTCACTCTAGAGTTTACTCATTTGTCAGTGAATTGTTAACCACTTTAAAATGTTATTCTATTTGGTACGGTCACTTATTCTTTTATGTATTTTAATAAAAGCAGGTCTGAATAAATGAAAGATTTTTTAACATAAATATACCTGTTGTGGCAAATGACATCAAACATTTCATTGTATATATATGTATATCTTAATATATTAATATACAGGGTGATTCAAAAAGAATACCACAACTTTGAAAACCTGTATTTAATCAAAGAAACATGATGGAACCTTGGGTAATTAATCAATGTGAAGCGTACTTAACAGTTTTTTTTCAGTAGCAAACAAGTTCATAGATGTACAATATGACCCCCTCCAGACACTCGAGTCACATCAATCCGAAAGTTGTGGTATTCTTTTTGAATCAACCTGTATATATATATGGGACATCTTATATTTAGTTTTGTGTATCAATTCCTCTGTTGTGAATTCCCAGATTAAAACATTGGTTGTGACATCATATTTTACATTAGGTTGATAAGTCTTGTGTAACAGGTTTTTATTTATCTTTTTTTTGGGAGGCTTGCACTCATACGGGCTAATTTATCTTGAAACAAGTCAAGCATCTGGGTTCAACACTTTAAGCTGAGGTTTAGTAAAGTTTTTGTACTCCATGTAGTCCTATCTTATCATTAATTTCTTTATAAATGACTGCATGTTTGCTTGTAGGTGATTTGTCAAACTTCCTGAGTTCTCTGCTTTTTAGATAGATTGTACAATACAGAGAGAGCATATACCACAATCTTTTGTATCTGGATTTATTGTATGAATAAATGTGCCACTATGGGTTCCTCCATTATCCTCTGAACTTCAAAAATCCTGGGCTGACAAACAAGCTCAAATGTCTGTTTAGAAGGTGGGTCACTGTAAAAATGTTTACTTTATTAATGTTGATACAGATTTATGTATAGGACTGAGGCTTACCAATGTAAAATAGAACATTTTGGGTAAGACTAGATTAGCAGGGAGAATTGTATTTCTCATTTGTCAGTAATTACTTGGTCAGATGCTTTTTCAGCGTTCTTGAATAAAACTTTAACAGAGACGTACGTTTTTCTGCCCGGTTTATATACGATAATGGTAACTTAATAGGATTAAACCTAATTCTAGATGATTGAGCAAACATTCTTGATATCTCAGTCAACAAATACTCTAGATGTCATGCTGATGTGATACTGTTGACCCTGTTGGAGAATTTCATTAGATTACTGGGAAAATATGTGCCAAAAATTTGAATAATTTCTTTACTATGCAGCTCTGTCTTCATTTTATGTGGGATTGATTGTCTTATTGTTATAATATGAAGATTTGATTTCTTATTTTTATCAATACTTAAAACAGTTGTACTGCTTTTATTTTTGTTTAAGCTCTTTAAAGATTAAAAAGTTGAAAAGTTATTTTTAAAATGTTTTCTATAATATTATCAACCCCACACTTTGATTTTCTGTAGAATGTCATTGTATTTAATGCATATTTGTCTAAAATGCACTATTTTTGTGCTAAACTGGCATCAAGGTTTTAGAGCTGTGCTTTTTCCTCCTGAAAAAATCTCTGTTCATTGCAACTTGAGGTGATTATTAAAGAAATCAAAACACCAGCCTAGCCTTCAGTTTCTCCTGATCTCTTGATTTAATGTCTAATTCATATGAGTTTGTATAAGCTCATTTATACACATTAGTACTATTTGCTTATGCCCCAATGACTGTTGGGTTTAGGAGGTGGCGTTTGGTGCCACACCTCCTTTTAAAAATAGTATATTTTTATATGACTGAATTGAATTTCGTACGAATTAGCCACTAAATTGACAAAATGTAAAAAAGTTGCAATTCCTTGTGAGATCAGAAAAGTTTCTCTCACATTTGCCAGATTGTGATCTGCTGAAACAACTTCTGGATAAAGGGCAGGTTCTGCTTTTTACTAATGATGCTACATTTTACACTTCCTCATAAGCAAGACGTGCTGATTTATTTTTTTTTAACATGCCTCAACAGGTAGCAGATTCTGGTTGGCAGTTAATAGTCTAATGCAGATTGTCTGTTGAGCAATTGTTCACTGAAAAATTGTTATTAATTAAATTATATTATTATTTTTTTCACCCTTTGTTCCAAACGTATTTGACTTTGTTTGTTTAATAAGAAACACTGAAAGGAAACATTTGAAAATTATATATTGTAAGTAGTGGCCTGGAAATGCTTCAGAATTTTCTTCTGTACCACAGATTAAACAAGGAGAGTATGAGTTATAATGAATTCTTGATCTATAACCCGGCTTTTAGAGATTTTTATGGTTTACATGACTTTGGAATTTAAAAACACTAAAGTTTTTCTTTTAGCGCTTTTGAAAATTAGACTACAATGTTGTCAAGACATTCTCATTCACAAAATAGGAAAAAGTAACTAAATCACTTGCATATGAATGCCAGACCAGTCAATAGACTTCACGTGTACAACACTTTCCCTTTTTGTCTTATAATCACTTTTGTTGTTTATACACAGACATTTCCATTATCATTTAAAACATTGCTGTTTGAAACCTGCTTTCAAAAGCTAGCATTTTTAGGCCTTTTTCAATGGTGTTGATTTGTAAATGAATAGCCAAGATGCATACAAACTTTCAGTGTTCATTTAATCAGAAAATGGTGTTCTGTAAAGGTATCTTAAAGGGATAGTTCACCCAAAAATTACAATTCTGCCATAATTTACTCACTTTTTCAAAACATATTCCAATTTCTTTCTTCCTGTTTAACTCAAAGGAAGATTTTTTGACTAATGCTGGTACCCATTGACTTCCGTTGTATTTTTTTTTTCTCTATAGAAGTCAACAGGTGCCAGCGACCAGCATTGATTAGGTCATTTTCACAACTATCCCTAAATGTTTTTTTTTTAAATTGTGGCATAATGCTTTATTGTCCTTAATGCCAGTGTTCATCATTGCCTTTATAATTCTTTTTTTTATTTTTTTTTTATTAAATTTGGATTGCAGTGTCATTAATGCAAATCTGAGGCCAGCAGTTCAGTAATTTGTGTCTTGGTTTTGACTTTGTGCTCTTAAATACTCCCATATGGGATGTTTCTCTTGCCCTTCATACCCCTTGAGAGGCCAGCGCAGTCTCTGTCTCTGGGTATGTGATTAAAAGGGTCTGAGATAAACGGAGAGAGCCTGCTGTATTCCTAAGTGCAACGTTTTTAAGATGTGTAATAGGGGATAAAATATTTTCTTTAACTGTTGAAAACAAGGAGATCTTTGGCAGAGGTTTCTATTTAAAAACCTTTTGTAAAATTAGAGATAAATCGTTTTTTTGCCAATAATTGGAGAAAAGCTCCATAATCTAATTTAATGACAGATCCCTTTTACGTTTTGCCCTTAAAAACATGAATCACTTTTCGTTTCCAGATGGGTTGCGTATGCTTTTATCTGATCTGTTTGAATGGAAAGTACCTAATGTCTGCCTAAAAACTGAACTGATTGTTATTCCCTCCCTGTAAATGAAATATAGAGACACTTGAGATGGTTTATTTCACTTGCTCTGGAGAATGTTCTCACATGGCAGTTTTAATCTGCTTTTCCCACAGTGAAGGGAGTAGGTGAGTTGGGAAATGTTAGATTCTTTGGAGGATATAGGACAATATTTAAGTTATACTTAAGCTGTATGTTTTTTTGTGAAATATTACTAAATGAGTAATGCTTAAAAACAAATATCTCTCAGTGAGGCTTGGAAATTGCTTAATATCATTTGAATTAAATGTCTTTTCCCAAGCCCAATGGCACATAATTTTATAGTTTTAATTAAACATGCTTAATTTTGATGAATTTTAAGACTTTTTTTTTTTACGTCATGCAAAAATGTCATCCATGAACTAGGGCTGTAATATATCGTTTCAGCATTGATATCGCAATGTGTGCATCTGCAATAGTTACATTACATAGATTTGCAATGTAAAGTTGGGATTTTATTTGAGTGACACTAGATTTGTGAAGTTATTGAAGAGTTTAACCATAATGGAGTGAATTTTTTTAAGTTGCATGTTTTTAAGGGCTGAGAGAGTTTAAAGTATTCAAGCTCTATACATTTTACCAATTGGAATTTTAATAAAGAATCATTTTATTGCATTATTTATACACTGTAAAACCCAAAAAGTTAAGGTAACTCAAACCATTTGAGAAAACCGATTGCAACAAACCATTTAAGTTAAAAAACTAATCTTAATGAGTACTGTGAACTTAATCCATTTAACTAAAGGAAGCAATAATTGAGCACAGTAAAAGCCAATAAATGAATAGAACTCAAACCAACTGAGTACTGTAAAGCCCAATAAGTTAAGGCAACTCAAACTGTTTGAGCAAACCGATTGCTACAAACCATTTGAGTTAAACTAATCTATACGAGTACTGTGAACTTACTCCAGTTATGTTGAAGTAATGAGGTATATAATTAACCCATTGCCTTTAACACTGAGTTTAAAACTCTTTTCAAATAAGTAGAATTAACTTTTAGTAAATTTTGATTTAGCTACACTCTTTTGATTTGATAAGGTTGACTGTTGGGTTTTTGCAGTGTACAATAAAGGCTCTGCAGTGTCATTTTTACATTTACATTTACAAAACATGCACTGCTTATTTCAATTTTATCTTTGCTTTATTGTATTTATCTATGCTTGTAGCTTGTTTATATTTTTATATATATATATATATATATATATATATATATATATAATAGCTTGTAGCATTTTATGCATAATTCACTCCCCTACAGAATCATCCCAATCAACCAAAATTAATACATTTGGTAACACTTTAGGGCATAGGTCTCAAACTCGATTCCTGGGGGGCCACAGCTTTGCACAGATTTGCTCCAACCCTAATCAAACACAGCTGATCCAACTAATCAAGGTCTTCAAGACTACTAGAGACTATCAAGCAGGTGTGAGTTGGAGGTGGTTGGAGCTTAACCTATACAGAGCTGCGGCCCTCCAGGAACTGAGTTTGAGACCATTGCTTTATGCAAATTAGGAGTTTATTGAAGCAAAAGTCATAGTTTATGGTTTGCTAATAGCGAGAAGTGAACCTTAAAATAAAGTGTGACTAAATTCTTTTCAAATGGTGCTATTCAATCATTTGTTGAAATTGTGTAGATACAGTTTATCACAATATGTTGCAAAATAATAATAATAATAATAATAATAATAATGAAAATAGCACAATGTTAGATTTTTCCAATATCATGCAGCCCTACCATTAACCATGTGTAAAGAGATCCTGCAATGGAAGAGTTTAACATTTCTTCATGCCCAATCTGGATTAACAGCATGGCTGTTGGGTCTCAGTTCATCACCATGGCCTTTATATATGTGAATGAAGCCTCTGTGTCCCAGCTCTAGATGGTTAGTATTCAGCAGAGATGCTCACCTTGAGTGTGAGTGAGAAACAGGCTCCTCAGCCGACAGATCCTGTCCTTTACTGCACAGACTAAGCAGTTTTGTTGTTTCTTCATGAATGATCAAATATAGCATTTAATCTGTACATGAGGAAAAAAATCTTCTAATGAATGCTTGGAGGAGAATATAACTGTTCACCCGTGCTTGTTGAACCAACATGGCTTCTGAAATATGATTCATTCTATTTATGCCATGGAGTATGGCCTAGTTTTTTTCTATGATTTTGTTTGGAGAATCATAGTAAAGGCAATAAAGAAATACCCTGAGATTCAGGAGTTACTGATGAGGAAGAAGCTTGTTAAAAAATCTTTGTCTGCTTGCTTTGCTTTTTTGCTTGTTTGCAGATAGGATGGTATAGATTTGACCGAAAAGCTAGGATAGAGGGAGCGGATTGGGATCGGCAAAAGACTGTGAGGTGGGAGTTGAACTTTTTTCGCATTGAGTACAGAAGTTTTCAATATTATGGCCTGTGGCGCTCATTTGGGAGATGTAGGTTTGATTCTGTAACAAAAAAGAGAGCGAGGCAGGAGTGGTTGTCTAATATATGGACATGCGTTTAAATATATGGAGAGAGGTCACCTAAAAATGAACATTTACTCCTCATTTACTCACCCTCAAGTCATTATGAGTCTCTTTATTCTGTTACACTAAAGAAACATTGTGAAGAAAAGGTGGCTTTTGATGGCTAGTCAATAATAGAGCACAAGAACGCTAAACTTCTAGCACTTGGGTAATGCAAGTGCTCATTTTTAATATGCAAGATGCTGCTTTTCTGATGCAAGTTACCATGAAGTTCAGCTATATGGTGTGCTTCAGTGGCCAAAAAGGATTTACAAAATAACTTTTGGATGGATCTCCATGAAACTCATTAGAAGATGTAGATTAAGATGCAATTAAATCATTTTTTATCATCTATTTTTTGAGCCAAAAATTTAGGTATAGATTTGTTTTTTTAATGAGCCTATGTTGCTATATACAACCAAACTAGCTACAGTAGACACAATGTTTTCAAGGTCTAGCAACAACTGGTTTGTCTGCCCACACCAGATATGAGACCTGACAAACTTAATAAGCCAAAACCATTTGGGCAGAATCTTTCTCTTTATACACAATGAAATAAGTGACTGTGGTGCATCTTTATTATTCAATACACTTGTTTGTTAACAAAGTTTACTCGCTGTAAAAATGCTGGGTTCCACACAGTTTCTTTATGTTGTCCCAATATTGATTGATTGTATACTATGCACTATGTACTTATGCACTTACACGCATAGTATGTATGTAGTGTCATCCCAGTTGGAACGCTAACGTTTTTTTTACTAAACAGAAATTCAAACCGTTTCCCAGATGTTGTTTGACGGTTGCCAAATTCGTGAAATAAATGACCAAACTAACAAATATTACCTGCCGTGAGTATAACCACATTCACCATCGGGAGGTGGTATATTCACTCTTGTAGGAGAATTTTGCTTTCACAATCCAAAATAAAGTAATCCAACATCAGACTGAAAGCTCTGCACCTTCCGCTACGTGAGCAAAGCAGTGGCTGTTGAGTATGTGAAGTGTCCAACAATCCACACTTCTTTTTAACGGTTGAATAAGAGCGTCATCTAGGTATTTAAAGTGCACTCTTTTTAGGGTTTCAGTCTGAATGCACTACTTGCACTATTTATACTACAAAATGGCTAGAATAGTGCATAAGTTTTTTTTAAGAGTGAATCACCTGGACATACATATTTACTGATTGATTGTCAGAAAACCACCATACTACCCGTAAGACTATAAAAATATGTATGATCTATGTATATATATATATTATATTTAGTTGAAATAAGTTGAAATTAAATTGAAAATAAGCCTGTTATGAATTTGGGCAAGAAAATCTCATGAATGCGTCTGAGAGGAATAGCTCAAATCATTTCTTTGTTTCCATTTTCTTTTCAAACTTGTTCCCTGTTATTGCAATATTTCCAAATTCTATCATTATTTGGCGGAGCTGGTTTATTTTTTGAGGAATGTTTCATCTGGGCGTATAGCATAAATAAAGCACCTTGTTTGTTTACCCATTCTTCACCAAGGCATTCGTGCAGAATCATTGCTTCTAACCAGCCTATACCAGCTCATGCTATTCATTTGTGTATTTTCTTTCCCTGCTGTGCATTGCTTTTGCAGTACTGTAGGCTCAGATGAGAGCTTATCTGTGCTGCATGTTCCCAGCTGGCACTGGTCTCAAGGGTATGAAAGCACATAGGGAAAGTATGCAGGGAAGTGAGCGTACAGCGTGGAAAGGGAGAAAAGGGATATTTGGAGCTCTATCAGGCCCTGGCCCAGTTTTCCCTGCTGTTTTTCCCATCAATCTGGGCAGGAAGTTTCAAACAAGCATAGCTTAGTGAAGAAAGTCAGCTGGTTTCCTGTAGGTCAGATATTTCCTCTCACACAGCATGTCAGAGGATCCATGTGGATTTTTTATTTATTTTTTCAGGTAAAATCCATTTCAGCTAGATGAATTTATATTGATCTCTTTTAAAGCTTTTGAAATATTTGTTTTCAGTAATTTCTCCGTAGCAAGGTAGCTTGCGTTTCATACATGGCTGACATGGGAGTAAGGTTTAACAATAACTTAATATACTACAATTGGTATTAAATCTAAATCAAATCAAATCACTTTTATTGTCACATCATCAGCAGCACGTGTGCTATGATGAGTGAAAAACTTAGGTACTGGCTCCAGACAGTGCAAAATACAGACAGTGTAAATACAACGACAGTGCAGGATACAGACAGTGCGAAATACAGACAGTGCAATATACAACAACATACTCAAAAAAAAAAAAAAATCTATCAGTCAAAAAAGTATTAAACAATGTTTTTAAAAATGACCATTTTAAACATTGTACACTAGGACCAGTAGAATTGGTTTCTTTTGATATTAATACGTTTATGCATGGATATCTATACTTTTAAAAAAATATATAAAATGTTGTTTTTAAATTTTGATCAAATAAATTAATCTTGATGAGGACGTTAAAAACACATTATAGTATTAAATGAGTTGCCAACCACAAACTATGGAACAAATTATTTGTATACATTAGTTGACACCATTGTTAATAGCCCTAGTATTTGTATAAACCTCAGGGTCAGCCTCACTGTTTTTGCTAGTTGACATTACAGTACTAAGCTTATTCTAAGCCCAGTTATTCATTCATTCATTCATTCATTTATTCATTCATTCATTCAGTCTTTTTGGCTTAGTCACTTTATTAATCTGGGGTGGCCTCAGTGGAATGAATCGCCAACTTATCCAGCATATGTTTTATGCAGTGGATGCCCTTCCAGCTGTAACGCATCACTGGGAAACTAAGCCCAATTAATGTTTATTTATTTAGTTCTGCAAACATAATGCAACATATCATACCTATGTAATGTTTTTGACATAAGCTTTAATTTTAGCAGCTAAGTGCTAACAACAACCGAGTTGTTACAGAAGGCACAATTAATTGAAACAATCACTTCTTTTTAAGAAAAGGTGATGCGTTAAACAGCAGATGTAAGTTAAAGTACTTAATAAAAAAATATACATATAAATCTATATATGAGCTTGAAAGACTGCATTCATACCTAAAATAATCTGGAATGGCAAAGAAAGCGTTCTAGCAGGACTTCTTTCTTCTGCAGGAGTTCTTTGGATTCATCTTCAATGGCCACTCCTTCATCTTACCCCAGACATGCTCAATAATGTTCATTTCTGGTGAATGGGCTGGCCAATCCTGGAGCACCTTGACCTTCTTTGCTTTCAGGAACTTTGTGGAGGCTGAAGTATGAAAAGGAGTGCTATCCTGCTGAAGAATTTGCCCTCTCTTGTGTTTTGTAATGTAATGAACAGCTCAAATGTCTTGATATCAGGCTGTTGATGCTGCCATCCACTCTGCAGATCTCTCGATGCCCCAAACTGAATATAACCCCAAACCGTGATTATTCCTTAACCAAACTTGACTGAACTCTGTAAGAAACTTGAGCCCATGTGGGTTCCAATAGGTCTTCTGCAGTATTTGTGATGATTGGGATGCACCTTTTCAAATGATCAACTAGAAGTGAAGTTATTATTTGTTGCTCTTTCAACTGCGACAAGACCATGCCATGTGTAAAGTGTGTAGTGCACTACGGTACATGGTTCTACTATACTCCTACTATTTTGAATTCTTGTGTAACTCATCACACCTGAAAGCATAATGATGGTAATTATTAGTAAAATCTAGTGGCCTGAAGGATGGTGGCAAAGTATAAAGGTTTAAAATGAAGTGTAATTAGTTTTTTGGGGCTGCACTATGATCCTTAAATAGAATCTTTTATGATGTCATCAAATGATTGTTGCTCCTTTTCTGTGACCCTTGTAATATATTTTAGTATAACCGATTGTTAGCATAATGAATGACATTTTAGTGTGTCTTCTGTGACACTTTATTCAAATTAATAAAAATAAAACAAAATTTAAAACTGTTTTACAGTTGTATACTTTCGATGCTAGACCCTCTTTTGCCCTTCTATTGCTTGAATGCTTTATCAGAGAATGAAGTGCGCCATATAAACTAGTGCCGGCCCTGACCCAATCATCGTCACTAGCTCTGCTCTACTCTGGCCTCTTCTTTATCCAGACCTGAGCTCTTGACGTGTGTCATGATTGTCTCCAGCAGCCCTGCAATTAAAGAGGGTGATGCTGGATAGGTCAGCTTGCCACTCCACTCAAGCAGAGGGCATCACCCTCCTCTGTGCATGAAATCACTGACTCTCTTCAAAATTGGCATGCAGTTAAAAGGGGACATATCATGAAAACTGACTTTTCATGTTTAAGTGCTGTAGTCAAGTCACCGGTCTATTTTATTATGAAAGGTCATTGTTTTTTTTATGGCCCAGACATTCTAAATCTAAAGCTGCTAGTACACAGAATTGTGCACTGCTGCAGCGGCACCGCAGGGGGAAATGTGCAGAATAATAGGCTGTTTTATACTGTGCTCAGCATAATTGATGACACCCCATTTTGAAAATGAATATTTTTTTCTATTTCCCAGTGAATATAGGGAATGTATTTTGGTGTATTTAAACAAAACTGATTTATTAAACGGATATATTTATTAAAATAAAATTTTAGTCACCAAACATGTTTAGAAATTGAAAAATAATACAATTAAATTGAAAAGTTGCAGAAAAAAACAGGAGCGCTAGCATTTACAGCGAGGGAATGACATTCGATGCGGTACAGAGTTTGTTGTTGTATTAGAGATAAGTTATATTGATTACATATTATATATATTATTTACATAATGCTTTCATCGTATTATAACAGCTTGTCACCCAGTGATAAGCACAGTTTTCTGCAAAATTAACGTTAAAGTGAGTGCCATTCGTCCGACAGGTCCATTTGTGATGGCACCCTCCCAATGGATATTGGATAAGACGAAATGGCCAAGCATCCAGCTCAATTTTGTTCTGTGTGGTCATGTGCAAGAAATAATGTTCCATGATTACCAGATTAAAAACTATGTAGTGCTAAAAATCGAGGCTATGTGTAGCCAAAGACAAGGAAAGAAGACGTAACTGTACAAGGCCTGGGTAATCATCAACAAGCAAAACAACTGCATTCTGACAGCAAACTGCACCTGTATGGCAGGGTATGTGAACCTACATTTTTACATTTCATTGTAAGCATTCAGTGTCCGCAGTTTAATTAACCATATTTAACTGTTTTTGCTGAAATCATAGCTACAATCAAAAACGAGTAATGTGTATGATTCAGCATAGTGTGAACTTACCTGATATGAAACGAGAACTGCAGAGTCTAGCATTTTTAATTAGGTCCTCACTCCATTCAGCGCTTCTGA
This sequence comes from Danio kyathit, assembly GCA_903798195.1. Taxonomy (NCBI): domain Eukaryota; kingdom Metazoa; phylum Chordata; class Actinopteri; order Cypriniformes; family Danionidae; genus Danio; species Danio kyathit. Next base: position 45,171,289 of record LR812527.1, on the reverse strand, counting down.
TGGCTGTTAGCCAAAGACGTCAGCGGTTGGCATTAAAAGCAGTGTGGTGTACGGTAAAATTTAAGTCTTCTATCTTTGGACTAATTTGACATCCTACCGCACAACACGACATATTTGCTATTGCAAGCGGTCTTTTTATGCTGCGATTGTTATTAGATTTTGTATTGAGATGCAGTTCCTAGAGAAATGGAATATTAAATGAGAAAACATTGGGTGTGGCTTGTTTTTTCTACCGCAGACTGAGTGGATGTAGTAAAGTAGGCATTTCATTCAGAAAGATCGGAAAAGGGGTTTTAGAAGAGTTATTACAACTTAACAGACTCCTCCTGCTCAACATTTCTGTTTGTGGTCAAAACTGACTGTTTAACCAGCGTGATTAAATATGTTAGCCACACCCAATACCTCAAAATCATGTAATCTGAGAGTAAAACTGAAAACAAACAGAAAGTGCATTTTCAGATTTGAATTAAAGATTACAAGGGCAAACTATTTTTTATTTTTAATGACATGCACAGACGAATTGTTCACCACAAAACTGGCAATGTGAGCTAACAAAATCAATAAGGGTTAGTTTTGATTTCTTGGGGTATTAAAAATAGGGCATTCCAAAAGTATACTTTTAATGTTGTCAGATAACATTTTTTTATTTTGACTTTAAAGGAAATATTTTTAAATGTGAATCCTTTAAAAATGGTACAATTATCAAAAAGTAAACTTTAAACTGTTTTGGATTTTTTTTATCTTATGTATTATTTATTGCTGTTGAATGTCTTTTTATTGTTATAATTCATCCATCATCATCATCATCATTATTATTATTATTATTATTATTATTATTATTATTATTATTATTATAGAAAAGTTATATTTATAAAATGTTGTTAATTCGATCTGGTTTTGGCATGAAATAGCCAGAGAAGCTGATATTTCAATAAATTCAAAGCTCACTCTCTCTCTCTGAGCCACTGAAAACATTGTTGCATTTAATTTAATTTTGAAAGCAAATGGGATGAATGTTGGATGAAGCGCTTTAAAATTTTTACAAAATATAGGAAAGCTGTGACATGTTGCCAAGTATGGTGACTCATACTCTGAATTTTTGCTCTGCATTTAAACATTTTCACACACACATACAATAGTACAAATAAATAAAAGAACAACTCTAAAAACTCCATATCTATCTAAATGTATTCACTAGCAGTTAAGAAGTTGGAACATTTTCCTCTATCATTGCCTGATTCTGGTCATTTACTGATGCTACTGGTAATTTCTGACATTTTTGGTGTGAGATTCACATATTTAGTATTTCTGGAGTGTCAGGAGAACATGTAAATTATCTGCCCTCTTCTGAAAAGCAGCAGCTCATTTGCAATTGAAAGGACACACAAAAATGGCATGCTAACAGCAAATTCGGGCACATTACACAAGCCATTATTAATTATCTGTGTGGTATTTTGAGCTGAGATTTCTCAGACCCCTTCTGGGGACACCAGAAAGTTTTATTATATATGTTTATATATATATATATATATATATATATATATATATATATATATATATATATATATATATATATATATATATATATATATATATATATATATATATATATAAAAATACGAAAATGTGCACAAAATACCAGCTTTAAACCACTAAAAATGAGAGACTGTGTGCTCCTCTCCCTCTCCTCTAGTGAGACTCACTGGGCGACGCTCATTGCTTTTAGTGGCACATCAGCTCCACAGACTCTACTCAGTGGGGTTTGGTGATGAACGAGTGTAGCAGAAAGTGGACAGTACTTGGGGAATCCTAATAAATTCCACCAGCCGGGGGAGGAGGAGGCCTGTCATTAATATTTCAGAAACTGGTCGCCATCAGGCCGTACTTGAGCATATGTAGGTCATATTTGCCATCATGTTAGTATGCCCAGCCACTGTTTAACCCTGCTTAACTGGCGTTTTCTGCAACAGCGATGACATTGTGCATATGTTCCACTGTGTTGTACTGCCTCTTCATTTGGATTTTATCAGTCAAAGAGGCTCAATATAGAATTCTGAGTAATGTATGTTATTAGCGACTCCGGTGGCTGTTAAGTGAACTGCAGGTAATGGTTTGTGCTACGCTTGTGCAAAACGCACTGAACGTCATTCAGTGCCTCAGTGTACATTCTCCAGATGCTGTCCAAAGTGCTAAGAGTGTTGTTTAGATCAGTATTTCTCAACCACGTCCCCAACACTGCATGTTTTGGATGTCTCCTTTGTCTCTCACACCCATTACAGGTGTTTCAGGTTCTGCTAATGAGCTGATGATCTGAGTCAGGTGTGCTGGTGGTCCTCCAGGAACGTGGTTGAGAAACACTGGTTTAGATAAATATATGAATATGTTGTGTGCACTTTTTTCTCTGTAACAAAATAAAGATAAGTAAAATGACAGCAGTAAGAAAATGGCAGTTAAGAAAGTATCTGATCATACCAATATTGCTATATTTGCTTAAGCTCTCTGATTCAAAGGCATGATTATGTGAAGTTACGCTTATAGTTTTGATTATAAGGTATATTTGTGACTATATACACAGTAAAGCTGTGGGATGTGATATCCTTGCTAATGTTGGGTCGATAGACGATGCCATCGTCCATCGCTGATGGCTGATAGACATCACGATGCTGAGCCGGCATCGCGATTCTCCGCTCTGCCCCCATCACAGCAGCAACCCACTCGCTAAAAATACACTCTTAAGCCCCGTTTACAATAATACGTCTTAGTTTTAAAATGGCATTTTAGAACGAAAACGATCCACGTACACACTGGCGTTTCATCTAGCATTTCTGAATAGCCCTCCTTCCACACTATACTGCACATCACTTGACCACACACAAACACACACACACTCAGTCATGCGCTGTGTCTGAGCTCCAGCAGTCAGCGGGTGCTTTGAGCACAAAACCCCAGAGAGCAGTGCACGTCGGACAGTTTATAAAGGATGTACTGCTGGATTGCGTCTCACTATAGTTGTTAAACGTGATATTTAATTCATCTTGTCTCTATCTAACGACTCTTCTGTCTTTTGAATCCATCAGGTAAAGTGTCACAGCATCCTTGCACTGCTTCAATCTTTCGCCTTCACGCTTGTAACATTACTTATTAATTTTAGTGATACATGATGCTGTTGGTTGGTTCCTGTTGGTTGTGCACCTTTTTTACCTACTACGTTTGTCGACGCTACTATAACGACACAGATCACTCTCTGTCTATTCATGCCAGAGTCCCGTGGAAAAAGTGATTGACAGCTGGTAATTTGTGTGTAACTTCTCTTTGCTTATTTCTGATTTGGTTATGGGTAAAACAAAGACCATGCAGGTCAGGTTGTTGAAACGGTAGGCTACAAATAATTAATTTGTTATGAATTAATTATTCATAAATAATTAATTCACCGCTGCCTACGACGACCATGCCATCGTCCATTACGATGTTTCATATTAGACATCGTACAATGCCAAATTGGTCGACATCACCCAACCCTAATTCTTGCTTTCCTTTAGCTTATTCCCTGCTTTATCAGGGGTCACTGCAGGGACTTGAACCAGCGACCCTCTTGCTGTGATGCAATCATGTTAGCCTCCATGCCAAACTTATCAGTCAAACAAAAAAATATTAAATAGGGGTGTGACAAAATGCTTACCTCACAAGACGAGACACTAGATTGGGTTCACGAAAACGAGATGAGATTTTTACACTATTTTAATACTCAAGCTCCATCATAACATCACAACTCACGAGACAACTAATCACCTCAACGGGAAATAACATCACGATTTAATCTCGTCACACACACCTACTATTAAGTTTAACGTTGTAGAACAAAACTAATTGTTGAAATTGTCATTTAATTTTTTATATGTTGTGTATATATACTGCTCAAACACTTGCAGGTACATTGCGTTGTTTTAAGTATTAATAGAGCTTCTGAAAAAAAGGTCCTTTTTTTTCTAAGATTTTTTCATACTACCTATCCTAAAATGAGTGTTTAAGGAATTGGAAGCATCTGTAATGGCCAGTTTAAAATAAGTCTTCGTTAGCAGTTTTTTGTTTTGTTTTGCGTCTTCCTGCATGGTGCCCTAGTTTCCTATAGAGGCTTTTTTTTTGGGACCACCATGGACAATAGCTGGAAGCACTGGGTCATGTTCCCCTTTCCTCTCAAGAAGACTAGTCTGAAGAGCTCTTCTGTGGGCTGCTTATTGTGCCCACATAGAGGTTTTATGAATCCCAACACAATGCAAAATTAGCCCAAGTTTACATTTCAGATCTGATTTGATTTAATTCTCATTAATCTGCTGTTTCTCTATATAAATATAGTACTTAATTTACACCTCTTAATGAATAACTATCACTAATTAGTGCACACTATGCATCATATAAAATGTCATTTATTTTAAACATCAGGTAATTAGCAAGCTTCACTGCTACATATTTTGCATGATTTTGAATTGGCTTTTAAATGTGACTTGCAATCAAGCATCACTCTCTCAATATGATTACTTTTTTGGTGATGTGTAATTTTCAAGGTATTCATCATAAGTGGTTAGTGGTTGTGCTCAGCTGTAGATGTTGTTGAGGGTGGAAAAGACCAATGCTAGTCATCAATATAGTAAATCCAGGGGTTTCCACCAGCAAAGTTTCACTTTCATAAACAGGTGTTTTCCCTGGCGTTACAAATGCCCCAAAGAGAAAGATTAAAATAAAACAAAAATATTCTCTTTAAAATGTATTGAAGTACAGTGTGATTTTTATTGTTATTGTAAATAATCATTGCATATGGTGCTTTTGTAAAATGTGATAATGAGTTTCTGGAGGAAGTCTATTGGTGCTCAGAAGCAAACCTTTTTAAAATACAAGGTTTTTGTGCTAATAATTGTAATAGTTTTCTCTATAATTTCTATCTATGGTAAATTAAGTGGAGTGAATTTAAGCAGTATGTCATATGGATTATCATTTAAAGTTAAAGCATATAAAAGGGCTATAAAAATTAAAACATTGTAAAATATTTGGATCCTGTGTTTTTTTTATTTATTTATTTTTTATTTAGGATGCTTGAATGATGTTTTAAATAGATTTTTTTCCCATGTAATTGTTAAAAATGTTTATTTGTTAGAAATTATTATTATTATTTTTTTTATTATACCTATTTGGTTTTTATTCATTGTAGTTATGTGTATATTTTTGTCTTTTTAAAAATAAAAAAAATTAAGAAATTCTTGCCACTAGCTTAAAATAAGTACTTGCATTCATATTGTAACTCTGGATGTCAGTAAATATATTTTCACTTAATGATTTAAGAACCATTATCTAAATGAAGGTTTAAATGCACAGTTGCACACACCTGTGCGTGTTGTATTTTTTTAAGGATTTCCATAATAGTTTTGTTTGTCCGCAGGTGGTGGTCTGTGGGCGTCTTGTGGTTTACCTGAGGAAGACGATTATAGACATGGCAGCCAATAAGAGCAAGGCTCAGAGCTCCCTCGCCCTACATAAGGTCATCATGGTGGGCAGTGGAGGCGTAGGAAAGTCGGCACTCACACTTCAGTTTATGTACGATGAGGTAAGTCAGTAGGGATTTTCAACACGCATAAGCAGTTTTCAAGGAAATTTTTGTAATTAAAAAAAAAAAAAAGAAAGATGGTAATGCTTTCTTTCTTTAAAGGGTCACGAAACACCAAAACACATTTTTTGAGCTGTTGACAGTCATATATGTGTCCCACGCTGCTATAAACACTATTAGGACACATATATTGCACTAAAAAGTGAAAATTGGTTGTTTTTGTGTTATTTTGAGCAAATTCGTTCTTCCGGTTTGAAACGAATTTTTGAAGCTACGTCACGGCCATGAGATACTTAGGTGTAAATCCAGCAGTACAGTGGCTGTCTGTCTTTTCTAGGGCGTTCTGACGTATCTGAGTGCGCAGTATTAATTCATGAGAAGACGTGCTTCAAACCAATCAGCGCGCTCTATTGTGTATGACGCGAAACTTCATTAATATGCATGATAGCTCCGGAGACTGTTTACCAGTTTACAGCGTTCAGACGGCAGAGAGACGCCACGTTGTGTTGCCAAAACAAGTGAAAGTACAAGAATTTCAAGACAAGAGTCGTAGGTGTTATTAGTGTGTTGCAACGAAGGTTTTGTTTTCATTTTCCCTCTATGAGAGAGCAGCTGGTCTCACGTGTGGATTACAGTGCACGCGACACGCGACAGAAGCGCGTTTGTAAGGAACATTTTTACACGAGAGCTTTTTCTCATCTGGAAATGGTGAAATCTGTATTTCCGCTCGTCTTCTTTTAATAAAAAGACACAGCTCCAGTTTGATTGTCTACAGATTTGGTAAGTGTTTGCAGTGGACTGCCCTTTGTTTAAATGCTGCTCTCCGAGTGTAAACATGTAAACACAAACTATTTCCGTCGTGCAGGATTTTCGCCGCATTTTGTGACAGGATAGTCTATACACACACGGCTTTCTGACGCTACCTACCGAGTACATAAGTTACAGAGAAATGCAGAGGATTTTTTTCTCTTATTCGCCGTATCAAATCAGCCTCTGTGTGTTTGTTTTTCCTGTCAAACTTAGCGCGTCCCTTCTATGCAAAATCTTATCCTCTTTCCCTCCCCCGACACACCCACACTCCCAGAGCTGGACACGCCCAACTTTCCTGACTTTTTTCAAAACAGAGTTGTGAAAACACCCTGCTGAGACAGGGGGTTTCGTGACCCTTTAACTTTATTATTACCACTGAAAAAGAGTCAAAATTAATTCTTTGTCATAACTTTGAAATAAAACTCATTACTGTAGTAGCCAGACTTTTTTACTTCAACTTTGTAAAGTTTGTACTATAATTGTTATTTTATTAAAATTACAGGACTGAACATTTTTGAGTATTTCTATGGTGAATTCAGTTTAATTGGGACACCTTTTTTTGGTCCTCGATGGCAAAAAGTATCCCAATTGACCTGAATTCACCTTTAGAAATACTCTAAACAGTTCAATCTTGTAATTTGCCTTTAACAGACATGTTGACCATATAGACCATATGCATTATAAAAGGCATTTTTTTTAAGCATAGTTTTTTCGTACTGGTTTTACTGTGTATTGAAGTTCATAATTGTGATATATTTAGTTTACAAATTATGTGAACATTGATCTATTTTGAGTTTGTATAATTATCTACAATAGTTTGTATAATCTATAATTGTCTACACATGTTCTGTGGTTGTCTGTGAATTTGTTCACTGTATTCATGATAAGTTTAGTTTTGTCCCCTGAAAGTACTTATTCTATCAAAACATATCTTTTCATTTATGGATTTAGATTCCATGTTGGCTGCATAGGATCATTAGTCAGTGTATTCAATTCTTTTTAAATAATTTCCAAAATTCACAACAAGATTTAATTTACTAAAATGTTCTGCTTCAAAACTTATTATTATCATTTAAGAGTAGTACATTGTGCTCTTCACTTGCACTTATTATCGGCATTTTGTTTAGATGTTTTTCTGCATTTAAACCCCAACGATTTTTCACTTGCGACGAGCAAAGTGAACCTACAGAATCCCCCCCTGATGTTAGATGGTGCTTAATGAACTCGCTAGTCATGAAAGAAAAGGGAAATAAACTCGGCATCAATCCTATTTGCACAATAACTCCCTCTTGCTGACATTGTTGTAGCTGCTCTTGGGTTTATCATGCACCTCTTTGTGTTCAGACACCAATGAAAAAAGCAGCTCATCTTGCCTCCGTGGATCATCTTCACTGAATGAAAGTGAAACTGCTTGCCTAGTGCGTTTTGCACTTGAGTGCATCCAAGTGGTGTTTATTTTAACTTCAGCTGCTCCAGGTGTGCCAACAAAAGTGCCAATATCATCAGTGGAGCAGTTTTTGACGTATATAAAAAAAATGAAGACTCAAAAAAAAGAACTTCATTCTTCTGTGATTTAACTTTTCATCACAGTTTTATGTAGGAATCCACTTTAGACAGAGGGTCAGTAAAATGTTTTTAAAGGGTCATATAACCCCCCTCTTTCAGTTTAAGTCTACCTAAAAAAAAAGCAGACACAAAACATTAGGAGACGCATGATTTTATAGTTTACAAAGTTAAAATGCAAATAAATAAATAAATAAGTATTTTAATGCCGTTACATATAAGATCATGTTTATATAAACACAATAAATGAGGAGGACTTTTCTCCTCCTGAATCTCTGGGTCTGAATGCAGACACAGTGCAGTAGCTACAGCTTACATCTATTCCAACCATTAGTCCTGGAGGATTCTAATCTGGAGGATTTTAAACATGGGCGAAAACAGCAGCATGGATAGGCAATGTGTCTGAATGGTAATGAACTCAACTGATAAAAGTCATAGTCCGCCATTCTCTTAAAGCTCTTCCGACAAAAATGCTTGCTAAAAACAAGCGTGGCTGTAACGGTAGCTCTGACAGTATCAAGCTTTGCAACAAACCCTGTGGATAATAGGAACAAACATATACGAGCTTTCGCAACCACCTCACAGCTTGGCAGGTCTGTTATTGGAAAGCACGTGCAATCATGAATAATTAAGAAGCAGGGTCTTCTCATAGAATAAGAAAACTCAGTCTATGAATAATAATGAGAAGCTGACACGTCATCACTGGAAGGGCGATACGTCACCAATTTTGAGCCTGCCCCAATAAGGATTTTAAACCTGGAAGATGAAATTAGCTGAGAAAAGCTTAAAATGATCCAGTTTTCCCCACAATTAAAGCTGACAGGTGCTATTGTTGTCTTAATTTATGCTCAACAAAACAAATCTGTTAACTTTCTAAAAAAAGTACTTGAGGGTTTCTTGAACCTTTAAAAGAGGTCTATTCTGATCACCAAAGCTGCAATTGCAGTATTTGATTTATTTGAACTTGTGAAGTATATACAGTAGCCATAGAAAAATCATCATGTGAAAATCTATGCATTTACTCACCTTACACCTTGCTTTCAAAAGACTTTCGGGATAAAGTTGGTGAAAGGCACAGGCTCAGAGAAGGCTACAAAAAACATTTCAAAGGCCGGAAAAGTTACTTGGAATGTGATTTGATTGCAGGCTTAATGACAAATAAGGTAATAATTTCCAAGAGGGATGCTGATTTTCTATAGGCAGTTTGTGTGTGTGTGTGTGTGTGTGTGTGTGTGTGTGTGTGTGTGTGTGTGTGTGTGTGTGTGTGTGTGTGTGTGTGTGTGTGTGTGTGTGTGTGTGTGTGTGTGTGTGTGTGTGTGTGTGTTTGTGTGTGTGTGTGTGTGTGTTTTTGTGACATATCAGGACACAAATCTGTATAATGACATGGGTATGACACAGGTATTACAAAAAGCAGGTGAAATATGAGGACATTGGTGACGTCCTCACTTCTCAAAAAGCTTCTAAATCACACATGATGAGTTTTTTCATGGAGTAAAGCTGTACACTGCCTCCTGTGATGGTTGGGTTTAGGGGTAGGGTGGGGTGAGGGCAATATAATATACGGTTTGATCTGTATAAAATGAATGGAAGCCTATGTAATGTACCCACTTTTCACAAAAACAAACGTGTGTGTGTATGTACACACACATCTATATATATATATATATATATATATATATATAATTATTATTTTTAAAACAATAATTGTATACATGTTTATAAATATTTTATATATTTTTATATATTTTTACAGCTGACATATTGTGCATTTATGTGCATGATCGCATTGTTACCCTTGCTTAGTCATGAGGCGTTAAACATTGGTAAAGATTTTTTTTGATTTTTAAAAAAACTAATACACTTGTTTTTGGCATATAAACAAAAATGGCATTCTGTACATTCTAGCATTTCAGTTTAATTCATCTTTTATTTCTATATCGCTTTTACAATGTTTATTGTGTCAAAGCAGCTTAACATAGAAGTCTGAGTAAATTGAAACTGTGTCAGTCCAGTTTGCAGAGTTAGTTTAGTTTAGTTCAGCTCAGTGTGGTTTAAATTTCACTGCTAAAAGTCCAAACACTGAAGAGCAAATACATCAATTCGCAGCTCCACAAGTCCCAAACCAAGCAAGCCAGTGGTGACCATGTTGAGGAACAAAACTTTACCAATTGACGAAAGTGAAGGAAAAAAACCCCTGAGAGAAACAAGGCTCAGATGAATGACCATTTCTCCTCTGGTCAAGCTTCTTGTGCAGAGCTGCAGTCTAGGAGAACAATGGACATCCATCGTGGAGAAGCTACAGGTATGAGTAGGTCACCGGCGGGTGTAGAGGCTGGCCCATGAGATCAATGCGGGGACTCGTCTGTCACTGGGGTCTTTCAGGAATCACTCTCATGCTCTCCACCCCTTCATGACCACCACAGCATCTGCTCAGGATACGGCCTGGATCAGGGCTTATGGAGAACTCTAGAAGTCCTCTATGTCTCTTCACAGGACTTGGATCACATCAATGGCACTGCACAATGTTGATGATGAGAAAAAAATGTTCATAGTGTATTTATGCATTTAATATCATGAAATAGCCTGAATGGTAAGACCTGCTGCTATGGCCATTCTTTAAGTTATAGAATAATGATATGTGTCCTTTTAAGATGCTTTTGTTCTGTGTTTTGTCATGCTTTAATTACTTTACCACTAAGTTATAATTTCTTGTCCCTTAGTTTGTGGAAGATTATGAGCCCACAAAGGCTGACAGCTACAGGAAGAAAGTGGTGTTGGATGGAGAGGAGGTGCAGATTGACATTTTGGACACAGCTGGTCAGGAAGACTACGCGGCCATCCGGGACAATTATTTTCGAAGCGGAGAGGGCTTCCTGTTGGTCTTCTCCATAACAGAGCACGAGTCTTTCACGGCCACAGCAGAATTCAGGTCAGTGGTATCGCGCTGTTCCGGCCATTGGAACTATAAGCTCGCATAATCAGAAAATTGGATCTCCTATTGTGACCTAGAATAGTCGAAAAATGGGATCACTCAACATTAAATGTGTCCGTGTGTGTTTACAGGGAGCAGATCCTGCGGGTTAAAGCCGAGGAGGATAAGATTCCGCTGCTTTTGGTCGGAAATAAGTCAGACCTTGAGGATCGGAGGCAGGTTTCTGTGGACGAAGCGAGGGGGAAAGCTGAAGAGTGGGCTGTGCAGTATGTAGAGACTTCTGCCAAAACACGAGCCAATGTAGACAAGGTATTATTTATTATTATTATTGCTTGTTTTAAGATGTGTTTTATTTAATTTAATCTTTTTTTATGTTTTTTTATTAGTTAGCTATTTAGCTATTTTAGTAGTTTATAAACACATTGGTCCTCTACACATTTTTGTAAGATGCATGTAGCTAAATCCAGTTTTAGATTATTTTCTGTGTAGCAGTGTTCTGATTGAAGTATTCTATTAATCGATGCATGCAAGTGCCAATATTTGCATGACTAGAGCTGCTGTTGCAGAAATGACATCGTGTTTTCTCTTTAAAGTAAGGGTTCACTCAAATAAAAATCGTGTTTTTATTTGTGCACCTTCATGTTGTTCAATATCCATTTGCTTAATTTATATTTAATACTAAATGCATTGATGGAGGCTAAACAAGTAGTGACAGAAAACACCTTTAATGAAACCCATCATGTCCCGAATAACCTACCACAACTACTTCCTTCATTATAATATTATATTTTTTATCTTGTACTTTACAGGAAAGCCTAAATGCTTTCATACATGTGATTTGAATGACACGAGAGGCGATCTCTCTGTGATTGTTCCAAATTTAGGACTAATCTACCAGCAAAACTAATTTTATTAATCTGTGGGCCATGTGTGTTCCAAACCGTGGGTTGTGATCCGTACAAATCACGAATAAACTGTGAATCATTACACCCCTAATACTGAAGAATCCTCAGAATACACAGAAAATCCAGAAGTAATGTATAACTTAACAGGAGAATTGCTTTATATAGTTCTACTATAATCCTGCAATATGTTGTTGTTGGGTTTTTATCATATATTAATGGAAAAATTGCTTGAAGATGGCAATGAAGCTGACATGACATTACATAAAACCTACAATGGAATAAGAGAGATCCATTTAGTTTATTTTGTGAAATATTAGAAGAAGACTAGACTTTACGGTTTCGTTTTTATCTTAATACATTAGTGTTTTTGTAGTTATGTACTGCATAGTTTTGGGACTTTCAGTAGAGATACAGAAATCTCTCAGATTGGATTAAAATATTTTCATTTATGTTTGAACGATCAACAAAATTTCAGATATTTTGATAGACGTGTTAGTGATGAAAGTAATTGACAAATATCGTTTTGTAATGAACTAAGTAAAATTAATTGCACTTGGTTGTCTTTCATGGTTGCATTTTAATTTTCTATTTCTGTTTTCTCTATTGCAAACTTGTTTTATTTATTTAGTTGCAAGTAAAAATTTGTTAACAACAGTACTTTTATTAAACTGATTTTTTTTTATGGAATATCTTTTATTTTCACTCAAATTTAAACTTACTTTATTGGCATGAGAAATGTAACATGTATTATGATGTTTACAATAAACAGAACATATGAAAACAAATGACGTTTTTATTAGTAGTAAGAAAAACTAACAAACAAAAAACAATAATTAACAATATATTTGACAGTCAACCTTTCATATAACAATTTATAATAATTTGTCTCTTTCTCTTTCTCTTTTGTTTAATGAAAATATTTTCTTTGTATTGGATATTTACATATTTTATTATTTAGTTTTAATAATCTTGTCGTACTGTGCAATAATGAACGCTCTGTTTTTCCAAAGGTATTTTTTGATCTAATGAGGGAAGTCCGAGCTAAAAAGATGTCAGAAAATAAGGACAAAAATGGAAAGGGAAAAAATAAGAAGAATAAGAAGAGCTTCAAAGAGCGATGCTGTTTACTTTGAACAACACTTGGACTTTTCCCAACCAAATCCTTTCGCTACTCTGTGGAAAACTCCATCAGAGCCCCCTTTTTTCTTTATTAATATCAAACTCTTGACTAGTACAATATTGTACAGGCCAAGGTAAGCCTTTCATTCACTCAATTCATTTTAGGTAACTTGACTAAGATGGAATGGTATGCATACTTTTTAACAGACGATGACCACTATATGTCTACTGGTTCAAGACTGTGGCACTTTAGGATTTTTGTCAAATGTAGTTGGCCACTGTGCGCCAAACACTAACTTCATTCTTCTGTGATTTAACTTCCCGTCACAGTTTTTATGTAGGAATCCACTTTAGTAGACAGTGTTAGGCTAGTGATCAAAAGTTTGGGCTCAGTAAAAGGTTTTTAAAAGCGGTCTATTCTAATAACCAAAGCTGCAATTATTTGATCACAAATACTATTAAAATGTTCATTCATTCATTTTCTTTTCGGCTTAGTCCCTTTATTAATCAGGCGTCACCACAGTGGAATGAACCGCCAACTTATCCAGCATATGTTTTACACAGCGGATGCCCTTCCAGCCACAACCCAACACTGGGAAACACCCATACACTCTCATTCGCACACATACACTACAGCCAATTTAGTTTATTCAATTCACCTATACCGCGTGTCTTTGGACTTGTGCAAACTCCACACAGAAATGCCAACTGACCCAGCCGGGGCTCGAACCAGTGACCTGCTTGCTGTGAGGCGATCATGCTATCCACTGCGCCACCGTGATGCTCTCAATTAAAATGTTGAAGTTGTGAATTATAATTGTATAAATATTTTTTAATTAATTTCATTCATAAATTTTATTAATAATTGTATTTATTCCTGTGATTCAAAGCTGAATTTTCTGCATCATTACTCCAGTATTCACAGGGTGTCTGTGGGGTCTTAAAATGTCTTAAATTTCCAAAACTAAATTTTAGGCTTTAAAAAGTCTTAAATTCACTGAAATTTTGACTTGTTGGTCTTAAATAATTGTAAACAGGTTTTAATTTTCCTTTGTCCATAAAAAGATACCCAATCGGGCCAACATGCATTCAATCACCAACAATCAATCTGAATAGAACTTTTAACAAAACTCTATTTATAACTCTGTTTACCAATATGGTTTAATTATCGTCATTACAATAATATTTGTTCAAAAGTTCTTTGAAGTCCTAAATTTGACTTTTAAAACCTGCAGAAACCATGATTCGTTTTCAAGTGATCCCTCAGAATTTGTAGTATCATGATCCATTGTGCTTTTATAATGAATTAAAATTGGTACTCGGACATTAATAATGATTCATATATTTATCAGTTAATCATTTCACCCACTTTCAGAATCAGAATCTTTATTGTCATTGTACAAAATGAAACAAAAATAGTGTTTGCCCTTCTTTTCAGTGCAAGTTTTACTTGTCTAAATCAACATTAATAGTATCAAGACGGAATAAGTAATAAAACAAATAAGTAAAAGATAACAATAGAAATGGTATTAAAGATGATATAATAACATTGTGCATAGAAACTTAACTTTATGCATTTTTTAGCATTCTTAAATAAAAAGAAAATTTTAAATAACAGCATTTATTGAAAAAATAATTAATAAAAAATTGAGTATCTGTTCTTCCTTAAGAATCAGAATCGGTTTTATTGCCAAGTGTGCTTTACACAATTTGTTTTGGCTACAGAAGCTTCCAGTGTACATAAAGGGACAACACGAAAATAAATATGAGAAAAGACGACAAACTTTAGACAGAGATGCAAGTCCTTTACAGAAGTACTTTAACTACATTTGAATGGTACTATTGAATGGTACTGTATCATGGCTTTACAAAAATATGAAGCAGCCCAACATTTTTCAACACTGATGGTAATAATAAATGTTTCTTGAACAACAGCTTATCAAATTAGAATAACTTTTGAAAGATCATGTGACCATTGAGGACTAATTTAAAAAATGAGTTATTCGCTTTAAGCTACTTTAACATTCACTGATTTTTTTTTCTTTTTTTTTACATTATCATTGTAATATTTAGACATTTGTACATTTTATAATGTATTTTGGATCAAATAATTGCAGCATAGATGAGCAGAATAGACATCTTTTAAAAACATTGAATATTCAAATTGATCCCAAACTTTTGTCTGGTGCTGTATACGCTCTCTCTTTTTATTGCACGCCATGAGTATTTTTGTGTTAGGTTTTCTCAGATCTAACCATTTTATTTTAACACCTGTTGAGACCATCATTGTATAGAAAGCAAGAAGTAATTTCGTAGATCAAGAGTAAGGGATAGTTTTCAACTATGAATGACTCCATTGAAAAGCACACATGGTATCGGGGACAGTATTGAAACAAGGACTAATAGCTCCATCTGGTGGTTGAAAAATATCTTCAGGAAGTCCTCATGCCTGGCCATAAGTGACTAAACGGCTGTGAACTGATCTGCCTTTATGCTTTCGCGTTTTCTTGAAATATTTTTGTACATTTACGTCCCTGTCTTATGAGAAGAATGTATTTTGTGTGAAAATGTGCCAACGAGCTTCATGACTAAACAAACGGCTTTGCATCATTTTCAGACTGAACACGTTTGACTTTTGTGTTTGTTTCGAGTTTTACACCAGTACTTTAAATCTGCTCTTTTATATTCGAATCTCACCTAACATAGACTGCAATTTCTATTGTAGTTTTTTTCCACTGGCTTTTAGAAGAACAAACACTTCTCAAGTATGTTGCCAAATAAACATTTTTTCTTCCTTTGTATCTTCGTTCTTCACTTTTGAGATTCACTGAATTTGATGGAAATCCAGCCAGTGAAATGAACCTCATGAACTATGCATAAACTCATGTATTCACCCTGTGTTATTAGCATTTGAACTTTTATTCAAAGGTAATTAATGGTAATAATAATTATGTCGGTTTTATTACAATTGTTGTTCATTAATGATGATGATGATGATGATGATAATAATAATAATAATAATAATAATAACAACAACAACAATATTTGTATTATTATTATATTGTTAAACATTTAATGATGTTATTACTATTTTTGTTTTTCTTAATATAAATAGCTTATTTGTAATTGCATTGTATAAATAATAAAAATAATTATAATATTAATATAATATAACTATAATATTAATATTTATTATAATTAAGTTTAGTAGTAATTATTGTTTTTGTTATTCTATTACAGGTAATTATGAATTTTTTTTTTATATTTTTATGTAATATTGACTTAAATATTTGCATTATCATCATCATTAAACAATTTGCTTTCTGAGAAATGTGTTGATTATCATTTGAACAAAGTAAACAAAGGGTGTCACAATATGAAAGAATGAACATCGTTTCATATTATGAAACGTTTAAACTTCATGCTTTCACAAAATACATTGTTTACAGTATCACTTTTACATAATTTATGAGTGCATATTACATTCTATTCTGAGGATGCAGACAGAAACAGCAGTGTGAGAAAGATGCAATCTTGAAAGTGCATTATTTATGTATAATTTTATTTAGCTTTTTTTTTTATTGTTACGTTGGACCTGTAAACATTAGTTTTTGAAAAGTGTTTTATATTTTATTAATATTTATAATACATTATTAATCAAACATTCACCTTGAAGTTCTAAATAAAGTGATGACATGATCCGAGTGCTGTTATTGCAGAATATCGCACTGCTATCAGCCAATCAGGTTTGAGAACCAGACAGAACTGTTGTATAAATGAGCAATATCACACGAGTAGATATGGCTGTATATCGGCACTGGTGGGAGGCGTGCGTTGCAGGCCGAGTGCCTTAGTGTCCCACCAGTGACGATACACAGCAATATCGCACTGCCACAAGTGTGATATTGCGTTTATACTGTACAACAGTTCGACGGCATAATCGGGTATATAAAAAGAAAATCAAACACATCTAAAAATCCTGTTGTATGAGGAACTACTTCCGCCATTCGTTTACATCTGCAGCTGATGTCAGAACAGCAGAAACCTTTGCTAATTTTATCAACGTCACTTTAGAGCATCATCTTGTGGCAGAACGGCAACTGTCTTTGCTCTGCTCAGTATGACAGGCTGATGGATGCTGACACGCTGTATCTCCGAGATTATAAATATTTAAAATAGACAATATCCTTATAAATAAGCTCCATAGTTGCAATCTTAACAACTACATTCTCAAATAAAAAGCCTCAAAAGTACATTGTTGTTCAACAGCTGCAATATTTGTCAAACTGTGACTTTATTGATCTGCTGTCACTCTATGTGGGCGGAGTAATACACAAGTGTAGGAGGCTGTACGAGTGCGGTTATTGCACAATATCACTCGGATATTAGCCAATCAGATTCGAGAACCAGACAGAACTACATGATATCATGCATAGAAAATTACTCATTCATATATGATTATTTTATGAGTATATGCTTTAAAATGTAAGAAAGTAGTAGTTGTTTACATGTCGTCACTAGTAATTGCTTGCATTTACAGAAATTGTACTATGTTGTGTTATATCATTATCAGGCTATGAGATCTATCAAACATAGGCAAACAGATTTACATTTATTTAATGTCAGATCAGATAATCAAATGTTTGCTTGTGTATGAAGCTCTAAGTCATCAGTAGGTGCTTTGTGTTTTCTCTGTAACTGTACAGTATTTTTCAGTGTGTTTTCCGCTCTACAGAAGAACAAAGACTGCTCTGTTAAAGCAAACCACTGCTGCTGATAGTCATTCTGTAGTCTGGGCACTGGAGGGCAGTGTTTCTCTTCTGCATTCACACACTACTGCAACATCAGCCTGTTTCTGAGTATTATTGATCAGGGCCAGCCAGCCGCATCCACCGTTTCCAATGCAGGCCACTTCATACACATGCAACCCCTTTATTCATCCTGGTCAATAACTACCGTAATGGAGACCACAATTAGGGTTATGTATGATTATATGAGATCTTCTGTAATTAAGCATTAAAGACCAAGCATTTGGCACTGATGTCTATCAGCAGTCTGGAGCTTTCTATGCTTTTCTGTTTATTTGTACATCTGCTCAAGTTATTAGAGTACAATCAATGATGAGAGAGAGAACAGCAAAGCTGGAAGGTTTGGCATTAACATTTTTCATTAACAAATAATCTTTTTGAACTGAGACTCTGAAATAACCTTCAAGCATTTATTATCGATTTTATATACATAGGTTTTTTAAAATACATTTGCTTTATATGCCTTTGAAAGGATAAAAATATATTAAGGCAAATATTGCCAGTGAATAGGCTAAAAGAAATGTTAGCTAATATTTTTGTTCTAGCACAAACATCTGAGTATTGGGTGAAATCATGTTCTTTTTTTTATTTTGACATGTGTCGAGGCTTTTGAAGAGGGGGTTTTGGGAATCGTTTTTTTATCACTAAAATTCAGAAAATTCAGTAAACAACCAAAAAAAAAAAAAAAAACACTTTTTTTTTTTTTTGTCAAAAAAAATGTTGTGTATATAATCAGGCGACGTGTGTATGGGCATATCCTTTTGTACTGTATATGTGTGTTTGTGTGTGTGTGTATATGTATGTATGTATGTATGTATGTATGTATGTATGTATGTATGTATGTATGTATGTATGTATGTATGTATGTATGTATGTATGTATGTATGTATGTATGTATGTATGTCAGTGGTGTAAAGTACTTGAGTAAATGGACTTCGTTACTTTACTTAAGTATTTTTTGGCTACTTTGTACTTGTACTGAGTATCAAAAATATAAGCAACTTTTACTCTTTACTTGACTACATTTTAGATTGAATATATGTACTTTTTACTCCACTACATTTGAACAGATGCTTACCGTTACTCGTTACATTGTAATTGTGCCAATGACTGTATAAAATATGGACGACGCGACAGCGCCATTTTCCATTAAACGCTGTGAAGAAAAAAACGCCTCGTGACGTACACAAACTGTGGCAGAAGACTGCTGAAATTGGAGCCTGGGCATGCGCAGAAGGACTACCTGATGGAGCCAAAGGAGGAGCTGCGGAATCAAGCTTCCAACCAAACGCTTGTACATCAAATCAACCACGCCCCCCGAACTGCTCACTTGACCGCTGGTGTCTGCACTATAACAAAGGCTCGCTAATGAACACTTTGCGTTTACATAGGAGCCTGGTTTGCTGTTTTATCAACACAAATGGTTGTAATAATGTTAACAAAGGTGCGGTTTATATAATGAAGATTTAATCGCGCCAGCTCCAGGCCGCAGCGCACATTACTCGCGGGCCGATTCGGCTCGGATGCGGCAGCTCGCTAACGGCCGCCGGATCTGACCGGATGCCTATGGACACACTGCCCGAGTCAATCGGGCCAGATGCGGCGGCCGTTAGCGAGCCGACGCTGCCGCATCCGAGCCGGATCGGCCCGCGAGTAATGTGCGCGAGTAGGTACAGCAGACGGAGTCGGGCCGAGGGGTAAGTCTCCGGCAGGCGAGAGTGTAGCCGGAACTGGCCCGAGTGTATTTTGCTATCTGGGTGGTTAGGCGTGTATCAAATAACTGATAAAGCCCCCTGACCCTAACGAATAAACAGTGTTTCACCAGATCCTGTATGTCAGAAACTCTAGTTTACTGCTGAGCAACTCATTTTATCATGGTAAAATAACACAGTAATCGAATAATAACACTTTAGTCTCCTGCCGAAGCTCCGGCGTCTGCTTTGAGAAACTGTCAATCACAGCTGTCAATCACGATGACACGCCCAGCATTAAATTACTGCTCAAAACATACTGTTTACAAAACTACTCAAAATAAAAAATATTGCCCCCTCTGATACTGAGAGATGAATCACATCAAAGTCAGCTCTGATTTTTTTTACTACGTTTTACTACTTTTTTTTTTTTGTTGATAAATTGTTTGTGGCTTTTTTGAACATTTGAGTGTGACTGAGACTTTTTGTTCTATTTTTAAATATATTTTGTTCTGCCATTTTGAAACATTGAGGTGTTAAATTTAATTTATATATTAGGAAAATTAAACCTTTCTTGGTGCTCTTTGAGCCTACATTCAGTATGAGTAAAATACTTAAGTTCTTTTAAAATCGGATACTTTAATACTTTTACTCAAGTCTTATTTGAATTGGTGACTTGTAACTTGTAATGGAGTAATTTTTACAGTAAGGTATCTGTACTTTTACTCAAGTATAGTTTTCAGGTACTCTTTACACCTCTGATGTATGTATGTATGTATGTATGTATGTGTAAATTAATTGAAGTCAAAATTATTAGCACTCCTGCATAATTTTTTAATACTTTTAAAAATGTTTCCCAAATTTAATGGAGAGTTGTTGTTTTTTTCAACCTTTTTTTAAATGTAATAGTTTTTATAACTAATTTATATTATCTTTGCCATGATGACAGTACATTATATTTTTCAAATTATTAAGCAAAATGCTAGTATTCTGCTTAAAAGAGACCTATTATGCCCCTTTTTACAAGATGAGTCCTATCTACAATAAGTCCCTGTGTATGTTAAGTTTTAGCTCAAAATACTCCATAAATAATGTTTTATACCTCTTTGAAACTGCCCCTTTTTATTCTTTGGTCTAAATCGTGCCATTTTGGTGACTGTTGCTTTAAATTCAAATTTTGAAAAGAGGTCAGAGCTAAAAATGCACATAGATATATACATTTGATGTCGCCTACCCTACTGTTGTCTATTAGAACAAATGCGTCAATAGAGCCGCCATTTTAGTACAGGGTAGTGCTCCTTTGAAATGAATGCGGGACCAAGGTGAAGTGGAGGACTGTGGCCATCCAAAGCCAGAGAAAGGCACATATACACACATATCTATCATCAGGAGTTTTCCCCAGTGGTCCATATGCAAATATTTTTTTGAAATTACGAAATATTATAATTTTACATCACTTTTCTACATTGATGGATGTGACCGCACGGGCGTTGCCGACAAAGAGTATGTGTTTGTGTGCATGAAAATCCATTATCCTCCTTCCCTGTTTAATTTGATCTAATCCATGTCCTGAAACACAGTCCCTCTCCTGCTTTCACTTTTCATTCTGACGGAGGGAGCGATTCGTTTGTGAATGAATCTCCGTTATGAACGACTCGTTCACTTAGCCGACAATAATACAAGTTTTTGGCAGCACAGCGTCTTGTTGTCATATTTCATAACATTGTTTGCTTATTTTATTCAACAAAACTAGCATAAGTTTAGAATTTAGTGCGAGTTGGTGCTACTTTGCCTTATGGTCAGTGCAGTAAGAGACTGTATTATCATCAATAAAGTAACTGGTTAAGCACAAAAGTTCATAACATACAAAAACATAAAAAACGAAATCTTACCTATGAAAGGTTTTGCCTTTGTGCTTTATTTTCTTTATTTGCTCGTTAATACATCCGTACACAGCGCTAAAGTCCAGCATCTTCACATTGGCACACTGTCTTGTCTTGCCCGGTTGAATGACATTTGTCCTAGGAGCACTGTACCAATGTGGCGGCGCTATTGACGCATGCTCAGGGTCCCTATGTGATATCTAGTGTATACATCTATGAAAAATGCCTATGTGTTAGCATAGCAACAGATTCAAAATGGCTGCTTCTTAAGCACTGCTCACACTGGGATTTCAGCCACGATTTGGTCATCTGAGACAAATTTGTGAAATCCTAGCCTAAATCTGAGATCTTTAATCGTTGGTTTGACACCGCTTAATAGCCGTTGCGAACAGATGTTTCCTCTAATGAAGTTCTAGCAATGTCAGAAAACTCCTGCAGTGTGAGAACAGCTGCGATGGGTGTCAATCCAAGATCCAATAGGAGAGCAGAATCTGATGATGCAATCTGCATGAAAACTTTAAACCACCGTGAAAATGCCAAGAGGTTTTTTCTCCTACCTGGTTTTATTACTGAGGCCCTCAGTGTGCAAAATTGCTGCTACAGATTGTTTATGTTTGCTGTCAGGAATCATTTCAGAATGCAGGATTGTGAAAATGTCTCAGATGGATGACGTAAAAATCCAGGTGAGTTTTCTTCTGTGTTTGGCACGTCTTCATTGCCATTCAGTCTGACATTGACAGCTGAGATCTTACAGTGTGACATGGGAGCCATGTTGGTGCTGTCTGACATGCTACAATCGTTTAAGATTATTAAAAATCGTGCAGTGTGAGCCAAGCTTTACTCAGGGCTGGCTATGCTAATGAGGGAGAGATTGTCACTTGAGAGAATGGGCGGGGCTTTCTCCCTCTAATGACCTGTACAACGGGAGAATGTCAATCAAAGTGTTTCTGCTGATTGTTTTTATGAAGTGCGATTATAAAAAATTAATTTAATACATGTTTACCATTGGAGGCTGGCTATATTCACACATGGTTGCCACACAACTGTGTTTAAACACCTTATAGAAGTGATTTTTGCATAATAGGTCCTCTTTAAAGTGCAATTTAAAGACTTGGTTATTATGGTAACTATAGGCAAGTTAGGATAATTAGGCAAGTTATTTAATAACTGTGGTTTCTTTCTTAAAGGTCTCCTGAAATGCTTTGAAATGAGCATTTTTTTTATTCAATGTTTACGTAATCCAACAAAAAAAAAAAAAATAGAGAGGGTGGGACATAGAGTAGCTCCTCCTCTTTTCCAAAAACAGCCAATAGCATTTTTTCACACCACATCCTAAAGGTGCTCTATTGGATTGAGACCTGGTGACTGTGGAGACCATTTGAGTACAGTGATCTGGTCATGTTCAAGAAACCAGTCTGACATGATTCGCGCTTTGACATGGTGCATTATCCTGCTGGAAGTATTCATCAGAAGATGGATAAACTGTGGTCATAAATAGGGCTGTGTATTGGCAAGGGCCTCACGATACGATACATATCACAATACATGGGTCACGATACAATATATCGCGATACAATAAATATTGTGATATATTGCAATAGTTTGTATTAGTATGTGTGTCACATTATATTGACAACTTGATAAAGTCGGCAGACAAGTTAAAATTCCAATTCCAATTTATTTTCCATCCATTCCAATTCATTAAAACCGCACAGTGTGATTGAACAGAGAACTATACATATTGCAAAGCTTACAAATGGCATTTATTTTTTGTCTAATTCAGTACTCCCTGGTATAGCGTTTAGGGTTGGGCTATGTTGACCAATCTGGCATCGTACGATGTCTAATGTGAAACATGGCGATGGACCATGGTATCGTCGTCATAGGGGGAGGTGAATTAATTATTTATGAACAATTAATAAATTCATAACTAATTAATTATTTGTAGCCTACCGTTTTAACTACCTGACCGACATGGCCTTTGTTTTACTCTTAACCAAATCATACATAAATAAATAAATAAATAAATAAATAAATAAATAAATAAATAAATAAATAAATAAAGATAAGTTACACACAAATTACCACCTGTCAATCACTTTTTTTTTTCCGCGGTACTGACTAGGTAGAGTGAACTGTGCCGTTATGGCGTCCACACACTTGCTTGGTAAAAAAGGTGCACAACCAACAGAAACCAACCAACAGTATCTGAGGTTTTCAATAAAATTACTTGGTAAAAGCGTGAAAGCGAAAGACTAAAGCAGTGTACTGATGCTGTGACACGTTACCTGAGAGAATCAAAAGACTGAAGAGTCGTTAGATAGAGACAAGATTAATTAAATATCACGTTTAACAATTAACTTATAGTGAGATGCGATCCAGTGGTACATCCATGATAAACTGTCCGTACCAATGACTGTATAAAATATACAGTCCGTACACTGTTCTCTGGAGCTCAGACGAGCGCATGACAGTGTGTGTGTGTGTGTGTGTGTGTGTGTGTGTGTGTGTGTGTGTGGCTGTGGCTGTGGCTGTGGCTGTGTGTTTGTGTGGTCACGTGATGTGCGTTTTCAGCAGACGGAGGGCTGTTCAGAAATGCCAGATGAAACGCCAGTTTGGATGTGGATCATTTTCGTTCTAAAATGCCATTTTAAAGCTAAGCTGTATCAGTGTAAACGGGGCCTGAGTGTGTGTTTTTCATGAGCGGGTTTGCAACGGGGGCGGTGCGGAGGATCGGTGATGCCACCTCAGCATCATGATGTCTATAGCACGATGGCATCGTCTATCGACCCAACCCTAATATCGTTAAAACCAAAGTGCAGCCACACGTCAGCTCTAAAAGCTGGAGGCACCTTCATATTTTATGCCATGATCACTCTTGCTTGCTTCTGATACCGTACTACTTGCCGTTTTGTTGATCGCGAGTTAGAGACATCTACAGAAGCGGAGGAGGAGGTCATTTGGCACAACTTTCATCGATACTTGAGGTTGGACTATCGATACACTATCGTAAAAGAAATTATCGCGATAGTTAGATGTATCGATATTTTTGCACAGCCCTATTCATAAACGGATGGACATGGTCAGCAACAATACTCAGGAAGGCTGTGGCATTGACACAAATGTTCTATTGGTAATAACAGGCCCAAAATGCCTGCCTGAACCGTTGATACAAGGCAGGATGGATCCATGCTTTTATGTCATTGACGCCAATGTCTGACCCTACCATCCAAATGTCACAGTAGAAATCGAGACTCATCAGACCAATCGACATTTTTCCAATCTTCTATTGTCCATTTTTGGTGAGCCTGTGTGAATTGTAGCCTCAGTTTCCTGTTCTTAGCTGACAGGAGTGGCACCTGGTGTGGTCTTCTGCTCCTGTAGCCCATCTGCCTCAAGGTTGGATGTGTTTTGCGTTCAGAGAGGCTCTTCTGCATACCTTGGTTTTAACAAATGGTTATTTGCATTTTGCCTTTCTATCAGCTGGAACCAGTCTGGCCATTCTCCTCTGACCTCTAGCATCAATAAGGCATTCCCCATTCTGATGCTCGGTTTGAACTGCAGCTGTTCGTCTTGACTTTTTTATCATTTTAGTTTTTGTGTTATTTCAAATAATAGTAATTTATTTCATGTCGTCATCATCAAACATTATAATTTTTGAATATTTATTATTCAATGTTATTTTTACTTTCATTTCATTATTATTATTATTATTATTATTATTATTATTATTATTATTATTAAAGCATTATTTTTAAACATACATTTTTCATTAAAAAAAAACATACAAACAACAAGGACATTTCATTTTATGAAACTGTTAGCTTTAAATTTGAAGTTTTGAAATTTTTTACCAGCAAAGTTTACTTCTAAAACCCTGTAAACAGTCTGAAATATTTCATCTATTTGAATTAAATCAGTTATTTCAGATATTTTGCAAGCGTAGTGATGAAAGTGTGATCTATTACCCGACAAGGTCTTTGCTTCCTATTATTTGGCCTCTGAAATTATTAATGAGTGCAAAACCACACAAACAACAAAATATGTCAGAAAATAATGAATAATAGATCATTTACTCTCTCTGTCCGGGGCTCTTTCACATTTTGAAAGAATAAAATAGAAAAGCATTGTAGTGGATGAAATTAAAAAATATTTCTATAAAGATATATTGAGCATTCAGCCTTGCACATTATATATCTTCATAAAGCTGGCGTCTGTACATCATTTGAGGCTGTCATCATTTTTTTTTTTACAGCTTTCTTAATCAACAGGAGATGTGTTGATGTTTATGAGAGCTTTCTGTTACTGTGTTTGTCTATTAAAGCAACCATAACAACATAAATATGGGCTGAAAAGCAAACTGAACTTCCATTAGTGTCATTTTAGGACAATCTTGGGGAACATTTGAGCTTGTGGTTACAGTTTAGAGGCAGAAGCTTCATGTTTTTCTCTGAAATAAATGTCTCACGATGTTGCCCTCTGAGGTTTCTGTTCTCTGTGAGTGTGTCTTTGATTATTAATGATAATAACAGTGATTTATTTGTTTGTCTGTTGTTGTTGTTGTTGTTGTTTTATTATTAAAGTTAATAAAATTATTTAATTCTTGCTGTTGCCATAGTGGTATTACAGCTAGTAGTAATAATAATCATAATAATGATTATTATTATTAAAGTTAATGTCATTGTT
This sequence comes from Danio kyathit, assembly GCA_903798195.1. Taxonomy (NCBI): domain Eukaryota; kingdom Metazoa; phylum Chordata; class Actinopteri; order Cypriniformes; family Danionidae; genus Danio; species Danio kyathit. The sequence goes on along the minus strand of LR812527.1, from coordinate 45,145,296 downwards.
TTAATATTGTTGTTGCGATAGTGGTATTACAGCTATAGTTATAATAAATAATAATAATAATATTTAATATTATTATTATTATTTTTTTTATTATTATTAAAGTTAATGACATTGTTTAAATGTTGTTGCCATAGTGGTATTGCAGTTAGTAATAATTAGTATAGTAATAATTGCTATAATTAGATGTAGTAGTAGTAGTAATAATAATAATAATAAAAGAATAATTCTATTTACTGTCATCAAAGAGTCTGAATAATTAGTTTTTACAATTATTTGTCTTTGTTTTTTTCTGAGGTTTCTGTTCTCTGTGAGTTTGTCCTTGATTATTAATGATAATAACATTGATGTATTTGTTTGTTTGTCTATTGTTGTTGTTGTTATTATTAAAGTTAATAAAATTGTTTACAGTTGAGGTTAGAATTATTAGCCCCCCTTTGATTTTTTTTTTTTTCCCCCTTTTTAAATATTTCCCAAATGATGTTTAACAGAGCAAGGACATTTTCACAGTATGTCTGATAATATTTTTTCTTCTGGAGAAAGTCTTATTTGTTTTATTTCAGCTAAAATAAAAGCTGTTTTAAATTTTTTAAAAACCATTTTTGGGACAAAATTATTAGCCCCTTTAAGCTAATGTTGTTTTCGATAGTCTACAGAACAAACCATCGTTATACAATAATTTGCCTAATTACCCTAACCTGCCTAGTTAACCTAATTAACCTAGTTAAGCCTTTAATTGTCACTTTAAGCTGTATAGAAGTGTCTTGAAAAATATCTAGCAAAATATTATTTACTGTCATCATGGCAAAGATAAAATAAATCAGTTATTAGAAATTATTTATTAAAACTATTATGTTTAGAAATGTGTTGAAAAAAATCTTCTCCCCGTTAAACAGAAATTGGGGGAAAATTAAAAAGAGGGCTAATAATTCAGGGGGGCTAATAATTCTGACTTCAACTGTAATTCTTGCTGTTGTCATAGTGGTATTACAGCCACTATGTAATAATAATAATAATAATAATAATAATATAAATAATAATAATAATAAATATTATTATTAAAGTTATGGAGGGACTAAACCGAAAAGAAAATGAATGAATTATTATTATTGACATTGTTTAATTGTTGTTGCGATAGTGGTATTACAGCTAGTTATAATAATAATAACAATAATATTAATAATAATAATTATTATTATTGTTAATATTATTGAAGTTGATGACATTGTTTAAATGTTGTTGAGATAGTGGTATTACAGCTAGTTATAATAATAATAACAATAATATTAATAATAATAATTATTATTATTGTTAATATTATTGAAGTTGATGACATTGTTTAAATGTTGTTGAGATAGTGGTATTAAAGCTAGTTATAATAATAATAATAATAATAATAATCATAATAATAATTATTATTGTTGTTGTTATTATTAATATTATTAAAGTTGATGACATTGTTTAAATGTTGTTGCGATTAGTGGTATTACAGCTAGTTTTAATAATAATAAACATAATAATAATAATAATAATTATTATTATTATTATTATTGTTGTTGTTGTTGTTGTTGTTATTAATATTATTTAAGTTGATGACATTGTTTAAATGTTGTTGGCATAGTGGTATTACAGCTAGTAATAATTAGTATAGTAATAATTGCTATAATTAGATAATAATAAATAATAAGATTAATAATAATAATAATAATGATAACAATATTAAAAAAAATAACAACAATAATTCTATTTACTGTCATCAACTGAGTCTAAATAATTTGTTTTTACAATTATTTGTCTTTGTTGCAATAATATCAATATTATATTTTGATTCTTAAATGATTCAGTATTATTATTATGATCATTGAGTTATTTAGTAAGTGCTTATTTCTTATTGTTTTTGTTGTCATTTACTCAATAAAAATAATAATTATTATTATATACCTTTCTTACATAACTTATTCAGTTATTAACATAGTTTTTTTTTATTTTTGTTGTCATGGTGGTATTACAATTATTAATAATGTTATCAATTATAAATAATAAAAACAATATTATTAATAATTGTTATTGTTATTATAACATCAAAAATAATAGAAGTAATTTTATTCATTCAATGGAGTTTTTTTTTAAATAATTAGTTATTTTAGTAATAACAATGTATTTTGATAATGTTTAGATATATTATTATTAGCAAGTTATTTAGTTATTGTTTGCCATTGCTTATTTTTTATTATTTTGTTGTCAGCGTTAATACTGTTAATAATTAAATAAAAAGAATTGTAATTTATTTGCTGTCATCACAATCATCATCATCAAACAGTTTAATTTCTGAATAATTATTACATTCATAATAATAATAATAGTTTTTTGCAGTTTTTAAATGCTTAATCAGATTTCATTTAAATTTGAGTTGCTGTAACGTGAAGTGAATTGACGTCAGTGTGCATGCAGACAGTAATAAGACATGTTATATTTTGATTTGATCAGTGAGTGGCTCTGCAATGCTGCTCTTAACATTCACTCTACTCTTATTAAAGAAACCTGCAGCTGTTTGTTGAGCATTATTGAAGCCATATTTTGTGTAAAAGAAAGCAATATCCGTTGGTAATGTCTGGAAATCATCTCTGAACAATCATTGAATAAATCTTGCAGGCATTATTTGAGGCAGTGAAGAGCTGATAAACGTTCAGCTCTAAACTCTCACTCACATCACTGATGAGCTACTGCTTACACTGACTGTCAGTTTATTTGCACAACTCTGCATTGTTTGGAGGAAATTATGTAAATTATGCAATTATGCAGAGCTGTTAATGAAGAGCAACCTAAAAATAAAAGCTGTCTGTCTGTCTGAAGAGTTCAGAAGAAAAACGTCTAAGTGGCATCTGACATTTTCTGCTAAAATGAGAACTGTTCTCAGACTCCTGTGTGTAGTTTCAGTCATGTCTCTTTTATGGCAAAGATTAGGTTATTTTCATTGCATTTAATGTGAAATGTCTGATCATAAACATAGGAGGCTGAGACAAGTGTTCATTCCATCCCTCCATCTATTACATCATTATATCCCTTTCATCTGTTCATTCATTCCATCCATCCAGCATTCCATCCATTCATTGTTCTATCCATCCATCATTATATCCGTTCCATCGTCCATCCATTGTTCTATCCATTCTACCCATTCTTCGTTCCAGCCATAAACCGTTCCATCTAACCATCCATGGTTACATCATCCATCCTTCCATCTATTCATTTTGTTCATTCATTCATCCATTGTTCCATCCATCCATCTGTTCCCTTCATCTATCCTTCCATCCATCATTTCATGCATTCCATTGTCTGCCCACCATTCCATCCATCCATCCGTCCGTCCGTCCGTCCGTCCGTCCGTCCATCCATCCGTCCGTCCATCCATCCTATCCCTCCATCTGTTCCATCCCTCCATCTGTTCCATCCATCCATCCGTTCCATCCGTTCCATCTGTTCCATCCCTCCATCCGTTCCATCCATTCATCCCTCCATCCGTTCCATCCATCCATCCGTTCCATCCATCCATCCATCCGTTCCATTGTCTGTCCATCATTCCATTTCTCATATGTATCCATAGTTCCACCCATCCATCCATTGTTCCATCTAACCATTCATCATTACATCCATCCTTTCTTCCATCTGTCCATTTTGTCTGATCCGTCCATCCATCCATTCGTTCCATTGTCTGTCCATCATTCCATCTCTCCCATGTATCCATTGTTCCACTCATCCATCCATTATTATATCCATCCTTTCTTCAATCTGTCCATTTTGTCTGATCCGTCTGTTCCATCCATTCATCCATCCATCCGTTCCATGTATCCATTGTTCTGTCTGTCCATCCGTCGGTTCAATTCATTCCTTCCATCCTTCATTTCATCTGTTTTGTCTGTAAATCCTTTTATCAATCTATGATACAGTTGTCCTTTCTGTTTATTGTTCTTTGTAATTGATTTTTGTTAATGTTCATCTATCATTTATTCTTTATCCCTTTCTAAGTTCTATCATTTCTTATTCTTCTATCTTTTTGTACCATTATAGTTTATCCTTTGCATCTTTCTATCATTCTATCTATAGTTTTGTAAATTCTATTTATCATTCTTTCATTGTTATTGTTTTGTTTTTCCCTCTACCATCCTAAAATGTTCTCTATCCATTCATCTACCATTCTCATTATTTCTTTCTTTTGTTATTTTCATCTACCATTGTAGAATTCTTTCAAGAACATTCATTCAGTCTATTATTTTATTGCTCTTCCTTTCTATATCTTGTAATTATTTAGTGAACAACTGGTGTTAAAAACCTCTAAAATGTCCTGCCACTTATAAACGTGTGCAGCCGTCTTGAGAAAGTAGTGATTTGCCAAGCTTATGCCTTCATCCATTACAACATTTGCATTTCTGTACCCTGTATGAAATGCCATTACAGTACGCAAATGAGATTAGTCGGTTAGTTAACACAACGCTCCTTTGACTCAAGACGGATGAGTCTGCAGGCTGATGATTGAATCTCTGTCCGTGGCGCTGAAGATCTTTGTAGTCCAGCAGTCCTCCAGATTGATTCCGCACTTCTCCACAGGTGCAGACCCACAGTCTGAGCCTCATTAACTGATAGCGGCTGAGATGGAAATATCAGCGGGCAGAAAGTGAATCAGTGCTCAGCCCGGGGACTGTCACACAGAGACTCTGTAGATGTGAAGGCCTGCATGGTCTTGCTGGACCGCAGTGTAAGTTGTTACTGCCACTGACCACTTCTTCTACTTCTTCTTCTTTCCGGAGGATGAAATAGCAAAGTAGGGTAAAGCTGATAAGACTTTGACACTTTAAAAGTTTCACAGAAGTACAATGAAACACCTCGGAGCTCCTGCTAGACGTGATTTCTGCTATTAGGTCAGATGCAGAGCTAACTCAAGGCGCTGCATGTTTTTCATTACAAGTCGACTGAAACTAGATTCTCAAGCTTGATGTGTTTTTTTTTCCTTTATGGCACAGAGAAATAGAGACTCCATGTTTGCGGTTTTTATTCTAATGTACTGTAGATGCCATGGGCAAAAGTGGCTTCCAATTTGCAGAATTTGGCCCGTTTGCGGACAGTCTGTCACCATCACTGAACACAGATGGTTGAAGTACATTTTGGGATTTAGGGGTCCTTAGGAGACTTTTAGTTCTACATCATCTTCCCATATTCACTCATTCTCCTAATGATCTTGTGATCTGTTGTATTTTAAAGTGTGAGGACCCTATAACCCTCTAAAAGTTAGAGGCATAGTGAATGTTTCCAAGCAAAAGTTTACAATTCATTGTCTTCTAATTAGGTGCTTTTAGTTTTGGATTGTGCAATAAAGGGGAACCTTTCAAAATTGATGTAATACAAAAATGTGGCGCAGTTAGCATCCATCCATTTTTTCCATCCATTTTTTCCATCCGTCCATCTTTCGTTCCATCCATCCGTCCATCGTTCGTTCCAGCATTCATTCCAGCATTCATTCAATCATTCGTTTCATCATTCATTGCATCATTCGTTCCAGAATTCATTCCATTGTTCATTCCAGCATTCATTCCATTGTTCGTTTCATCATTTCATCGTTTGTTTCTTTATTCCATTGTTTGTTCCATCCCTCCATCATTCGTTCCATTGTTAGTTCCATTCATCTGTCCATCTTTCGTTCCATCTGTCCATCGTTTGTTCCACATTTCCACCCCATCCATTGTTCGTTCCATCATTCATTTAATCATTCTATTGTTCGTTCCATTGTTCATTCCATTTATCTGTCCATCTTTAGTTCCATCTTTCGTTTCATATGTCCTTCTTTCGTTCCATCTGTCCATCGTTCGTTCCATCATTCATTTAATCATTCCATTGTTTGTTCCATCCCTCCATTAATCACTCCATCATTCCATCGTTCGTTCCGTCCTTTCCATCCTTTCATTTTATCCGTTCCATTTATCCATCCATATTTCGTTCTATCCATCCATCCTTTGTTTCATTGTTCCATCCATCCATAATTCGTTCCTATGTTCGTTTCATAATTCCATTGTTCGTTCCATCATTCCATTGTTCGTTCCATCATTCCATCCTTTCATTTTATCCGTTCCATTTATCCGTCCATATTTCGTTCAATCATCCATCTTTTGTTTCACTGTTCCATCCATCATTCGTTCCATCATTCATTTCATCATTTCATTGTTTGTTGCATCATTTCATTGTTTGTTGCATCATTCCATTGTTCGTTCCATCCATCAATCCGTTCATTCTATCTTTTCCATTCACCCGTCCATCTTTCATTCCATTGTTTGTTCCATAGTTCGTTCCATCGTTCTATTGTTCGCTTAATCCGTAAATCCATTCGTTCCATCTGTTCTACTCATCTGTCCATTGTTTTATTGTTCATTCCATTGTTCGTTCCATGACTTCATTGTTCGTTCCATCATTCATTCTGTCATTCATTCCATTTGATCTACAGTTCCATTTTGTCTGATTCCTTTTATGCATCTATGACGCCTTTCTATTTACCGTTCTATCTGTCATTCATCTATCACCGGGATGCCCAAACTCGGTCCTGGAGGGCTGGTGTCCTGCAGATTTTAGCTCCAACTTGCCTCAACACACCTGCAAGGATGTTTCTAGAAAGCCTAGTAAGAGCTTGATTAGCTAGCCCAGGTGTGTCTGATTGGTGTTGGAACTAAACTTTGCAGGACACCGACCCTCCAGGACAAAGTTTGGGGACCCCTGACCTATCAGCAGCAATAAAGGGAAAATCTTTCAAAATTGGTATTATACAAAAAAGTAGCACAGTTAGCATGCATGAAATGAAAATTGAAACCAAAGTTTACCAAACCAAACTTACTATGTGTGTGTGTTTTTAAAATGACTATACAAGGGTGTCAAACTCGCAGCTCTCTAGAGTTTTGTTCCAACCCTACTTCAACACACTTACCTGTAGGGTTCAAACAAGCCTGAAGAACTCAATTAGTTCGATCTGGTGTGTTAAAAGCTGTTCAAAGCTAAACTGTGCTGAGCTGCAGCTCTGCTGGAACTGAGGTTGACACCTGTGAATACATTTCTCAAGAGGTTATACAGAATAGCTTTTTTTCCCAGTAGTTTGTATTATATGTATGCATGCCTCAGTGAACCAATTCATATTTAATATATTTAATCCAATTACATCTAACTGGTCATTCAAATGTAACCTATTTAATCAGATGTGTTTCAACAGACATGTGATTCTCAAAGACGACCTATTTATATATTTATCAAAAAAAATGAAAGATTTTGCCGGGGTTTTGACAAGTTTGCATCCCTGCATCAATAAATGGATAGTCATGAATGATTGTGCAAACTGTTTCACTGTTTAATGGTAAAACTTTCAAATAATGATCCATTAGTTAATGTATTTACCAACATGAACAAACTATCAGTAATACATTTATTACAGTATTTATTCATGTTTGTTAGCGTTAGTTAATGTTATTTAAGTTGTTTAATAATGTTAGTTCATGTTAACTCACTGCATTAACTAATGTTCATAATCGCAACTTTGATTTTAATAATGCATTAGTTAATGTTGAACTTTGATTAATAAATGCTTTACAAGATTATCCATATTTAATATTAGTAAATGCTTCTACTAAGGGACCATTATTCTAAAGTGTTACATGTTTAATTTCCATTTGCGAGCATAGGCGTCTTTTAAAATGCACACATTGAGACTAATTTTACTTTACATGTAGGGTATAATGTAGATACTAACACCTTTTTTACTTCCGGCAAGATTCTGAAGTGTGCATCCGATGGACAATACGCTATCCCATACCCCGCAGGAGAATTCATGAATGGGAAAGAAGAGATGCAACTGAGGGGTATAGGTCATGTGATCATGACAAAATGGCGGTTGGCGGTTGTAGTTTCATTCATACTACTCTCATTCATACTGTGTAGAATGTACTTTTGTAGTGGTCGAGTAGTAAATTTAAATTCAAATGCAGTACCTAGCCGGCAGCTAGCTCTCTGCAACTCTCACATGGTCGCCCACTGAAGCCAAGCAGGGCTGCGCCCGGTCAATAGGGGTGTTAGTGAGGCCAGCAGAGGGCGCCCAACCTGCGGTCTGTGTGGGTCCTAATGCCCCAGTATAGTGATGGGGACTCTATACTGCTCAGTGAGCGCCGTCTTTCGGATGAGACGTTAAACCGAGGTCCTGACTCTGTGGTCGTTAAAAATCCCAGGATGTCCTTTGAAAAAGAGTAGGGGTTTAACCCCGGCATCCTGGCCAAATCTGCCCACTGGCCTTTGTCTATCATGGCCTACTCACCCTCCCCATATCATAATTGGCTTCATCACTCTGTCTCCTCTCCACCAATCAGCTGGTGTGCGGTCTGGCGCAAAATGGCTGCCATCGCATCATCCAGGTGGATGCTGCACACTGGTGGTGGATGAGGAGATTCCCCCTATGTGTAAAGCGCTTTGAGTGTCTAGAAAAGTGCTATTTAAATGTAAGAAATTATTATTATTTTTGATTATCACCTACTGAGTAGTAAGCGATTTCGGACACAGCTTAGTGATTTCTGTAAAGGTATGGACCTTTACAGGTGTGGTCAATTGTAAATTTACTGTTTATTATCTTGTATTTTGTTTATTATCTTGTATCTTGTATTTTTTAAGATACAGATCAGTGAAAACTATTTTCTATTATTTAATGAGCAGACCCCTCACACATCTTGTTTCGATGACGTTGTTAGGGGGGATCAAGGGATAACTAAGGGTAGATTCACACCCTGCTTATACTATGGTTACTTACCACATCTAAAGACGCTCTTTAGTTTTTGTATTTTAAGATATCTGTCAGGATTTTGTCCCAAAACCACTCCTGTCACATCTCATAAGCCTTTTGTTTAGTTTTTATTTCTTTTTTATTTAGCTGTGAAACAACTGAAATGAAGATTTATACTGCCCAGTTTGATCTTTTTAAATACAGAAGAAAGAGTATTCTCTCTAAAACAATTTATATCCGAGGAAATGTAATGTGAAATGTTAAATTACTGCTTATACAGCTCACTTTAATTGTCAAGTAAAATTGTTTGATATTGCAGAGATGTTTTAGTTGTTAAAACGATCAAAGAACACATTATACTTTACTGTTTGCTTTAGCTCGGTGGCTGGCATGGAAATGTTGCACATTGAATTGAGCTAGATCAATATTAGACTGTCGTGTAAAGGTTTTTCAAACAGGTTTTCACCTGCCTAATAAAACGCATGCAGGATCAGCATCTCTCTTTAGTTCAAGCTTGTCGTGATCTCTCTTCATCTTGGAAATACCAATATTGATCTTTGTTTTACCACTTCTGTTATCATAAGATCTTCTTGGGTCATTTGAATATGTGGATGGTTTCTATTTATGGAGTAGTTTCTCTTGACAGAACAAGCAGCAAACAATAATGAAAGAGTGGCTTGCTAGACTCTACAACTACTACATATTATGTTCATTTTACATCTATATGTTTGTGTGCACATTTATTCACTGTAACTACTAAAAATGTTAATAAAAGGGACTTTGTTAAACTGTAGAGTTCAATTTTCACCATCAAATGTTGTTGGCCAGATATCAAGTTAATTCAATCAGAAAGCATAAATAAGCAGAAAAAATCCCATGAATAACAACTTACAAGGTACAGCATAATACAAGATTATTTTTTACAATATTAATGCATGCAATTTTCAATCAATCAATCAATCAATCAATCAATCAATCAATCAATCAATCAACTTTTTTGTTTCGCCCAACCATTTGTTTGTTTTAACTTTATTAATTCTGATCAGAATGTTTTTCAGCTCAAAAACAGCAAAAATCCTTCCTAAATTAAATGAAATTAGCCCCTTTTTTCTTTTATGCATGGAAGTGTTTTTCAGCTACCAAGAACTTCAAGCTGAGACTTTAAATTCATATGGTTCCTTTTACAGCATTGACACTGCAATTTAATCAAAATATAGTTAGTTGGGTCCTTAAAAATCCATTGAAAAATACTGTAGTAAAATAAATGTTTGTATTTTAAAGACATGGTGTAGAACAATGGAATTTAATACAGGGGTTCTTGTCTACTGTGTTACCCACTTTATAGTGTGTCTCAATCAGGTAGCATAGATCAATGGTTTTGAACAAAACAAATCTTCACTGATATTATGTAATTCACTTACTTGTAGATACAGTATACATGCTAGATGACTAATTTCCATGACTAACATGAATTCTAAGTATCTTTCTCGGATGTGGTTATAACAGACAATGTGTCCATTTAATATATTAGAAAAAAATCCATTATTTTATGTTTAAAACAAAAAAACAAATTTTAAAATACAGAAATTTCCTTAAATTAAACTTTCCGGTAAATCTCTGTAATTTAACATCTGTTATTTTCCAGTAAATCTTTGTATAACATCTGATATTTGCCAGATTGATCAATCTGATCAGGTTGCCAGATTGACGTGTTCTATATAAAATCAATGGCACGCGATAGAAGAAATATCATCATTATTAAAAGAAGTTTTAGTTCTACCCAGCACCTCGAATTGGTATATTGTAACGGCTTCTATTTCTTGCAGCTGAACAACAGAAAACTATGACAATGATCACCTCAGGTACACATCATGTGCTTTATTCAGTGTTAAATGCTAACAATGTAAGTTTGAATGACATTTTACATGACATTTATTGCCATACTACCGAAAGCAGCAGCAGATAGTTCACCTCAGATCTTGAAAATAAAATAAAACATTTGAAATTGAACTTCAGAACTGTGAATCAAAATAAAACGCATATCAGTGATTCAGCATGTACATTTAATAATGTTAAAGAGGTTTAATATGTATTAACTAGATTATAAACCTTACCATCTCGTGAGTGAGTGCATATTCTGTGCTTCTGAATGGCTGTATTTAAATTTCTGTCGTGTTTCATCTGGTGCAAATAGCCAAAATGCTTATCACTGCGTATCTCGTCACGTAGCGTGTTGTTAAGACACAGGGTTACAATGTAATATTTATATTATTTGCTAATTAATAACCTCATGTGGAACTCTGAATCTGTGTCTGCTACTGTCCACCAGAGGTCGCATTTTAGTCACGGACGCATGCTTTGAGAGCCTTTCTGAATGAAAAACTGAATGAATAAATGAATGAATGAATGAAAAATGCGGTTTTCCAACAAGGGAACCCGCGAGCTGAAACATAATTGGCTGAAGTGGAATTGGGCAGGTTAAAAGAACCAAAACAAAGACAGTGTTCTGGCACGTAACATTTTCAAAGCAGAATATCCAGCCTGATCTCACGAGGAAATGTAAGTATTTTATGTTTTGTCAGTTTAGTGGCTAATTCGTATAAATTCATACGAGTTGAGTCATACGAAAATGTATGATTTTAAAAAGGAGGCGTGGCACCCAACCCCACCCCTAACCCCAACTGCCATTGGGTGATGAGCAAATCATTCAAAATTGTATTCATACGAATTTGCCATTAAATAAAAAAATTACGAATTTACGAATTACGACTTAAGCATTGTTTTTCAGATAAACAAGAATGTTCACTCGGCATGTTTCTTAAACATCTGCAAACATATTATGGTATTTTTATGCTTTAGAAGAGTCAAAAACTTACATACAGCAGATATAAGATATAAACGTTTTGGCAACCATAGTGGTACATTATTAAAGTAGACCCTCAAAAAAAAAAAAGCTTCCTGCAACTTCATGTTTTTCCCCACTGCTGCATTTTGTACAGGAAAATTGTGCAAGTTTGGCAACAATGAGTGAGATAAATGATTATATGGTTATTTTTCTGATCATACTATCACAAATTGTTTATATAATCTTTTAACAGTATAATAGCTTACTCTTCCTCTAAAACAGTGTTGATTTCTCACTGATGTTACATTATTATTTAACCAACCAGCTCTTTAATCATAGCAAACTCATTCATTCTGGCTCTTCACCGACACAGCAATAAAATAAACTCCCACACTGACTAAAGTGTTTCACTTTTATCCCACATCTGATTATTGCAGTAAATTGTGTTGTAAATCAATAATTCAAGCTGACTTTAAATTGTAGATTGGACTCTAAATGGATGCCCTTAAACAATGACGCATCAACAAATATGCACAGCGTCTCCTGATGATTCTCTCCAAGCGATATTAAAATGATAAAAATATTGTCCTTCAGTTTAAATGGACCATTTGATCTGTTCATTTAATTGTTGTTCTTAAGACTCCGATCATGTTTCCCCCCACAATAGGGAGGAGGAAATCTAATCACAGGAGCTCCCTGTTTCCGTTTATTAGGCCTGGAGGACCTGCTCCTTTGCATATTCATAATGCAGTTCTCCATTGTTATGAGGACTTAAGAGATGAGCTATAGCATTGGGAGAACAGCCCTGTTCAACAACCCCATAAACAGCATTGAGAGAAACTGCTAATTAACCACTGAATCAGGTCAAGCACAAGTCGTCCAGACCGAAAACCTCTTACGATAAGATCTAATTACAGCATGAACTATTAACACAGAGTAAATTTAACATTTCAGTGAAGTAACACACATGCGATGTGTTCTTGATAATCCATCAAGGGTCAGTGTGGACTCATTAGGCGATCCTAATGGATCTTCATTCATTTCAGCATTTCCGCAGAAACTTTTGAAGGATATCTGACAGCAACTTTCAAAAAGAGCCTTTCAGACTAATGATGCTTTTTTACTTTGTCTCATTCGCCTTTAATCAGCTGAGATGTGCTTGACCGTTGTGTCAAAGATTCAGTCATTAGTTTTTGCCATGACTGATTTTTATAAGACACTGAATTAATTGAAAGTCTTCCATAAATAGTGTGTTTGTTTATTTAATTATTTTTATTATTATTATATTTATTTTTTCCTGAAAATGTTTATTGATAGACGATGCAGTGGCACAGTAGGTAGTGCTGTCGCTTCACAGCAAGAAGGTCACTGGTTCGAGCCTCGGCTGGGTCAGTTGGCGTTTCTGTGTGGAGTTTGCATGTTCTCCCTGCGTTCGTGTGGGTTTCCTCCTGGTGCTTCAGTTTCCCCCACAAGTCCAAAGACATGCAGTACAGGTGAATTGGGTGGGCTAAATTGTCCGTAGTGTATGAGTGGGAATGAGTGTGTATGGATGTTTCCCAGAGATGGGTTGCAGCTGGAAGGGCATCCGCTGCGTAAAACATGTGCTGGATAATTTGGCGGTTTATTCTGCTGTGTCGACCCCCGATTAATAAAGGGGCTAAGCCGAAAAGAAAATGAATGAATGAATGTTTATTGATGAGGGCAGCACAGTGGATCAGTGGTTAGCACTGTCGTCTCACAGCAAGAAGGTCTCTGGTTCGAGTCCCGGCTGGGCCAGTTGGCATTTCTGTGTGGAGTTTGCATGTTCTCTCCGTGTTCTTGTGGGTTTCCTCTGGGTGCTCTGGTTTACCCCATAAACATGCGGTATATATACAGTAGGTGAACTGGATGAGCTAAATTGGCCGTAGTGTATGAGTGTGAATGTGAGAGTGTATGGGTGTTTCCCAGTATTGGGTTGTATCTGGAAGTGCTTCTGCTGTGTAAAACATATGCTGGATAAGTTGGCAGTTCATTCCACTGCGGTGACCCTTAATGAAGGAAAATGAATGAATGTTTATTGACAGGTTTAGGGAATATTGCAATGCATAAATCTTAGATACACATTTAGAATAGAAAATATGAGTAAATAATAGGTTATATATTAGGGAAGGCAAGGCTAACTTTATATATAGAACACAATTTTACACAACCATAGTTGATCCAAAGTGGTCTACAATAATAAATATTTAATTAAATATAAATTAAAAGTATTAAAAATATTAAAGAAAAATAATATATGTATAAACTGAAATAGAGGTGTAAATTAATATGCATGCATCACTAAAAGACTAGAGACTAAAATAAGGCCCAATGCCAAATCTACTTTTGTACTTCTACCCCTTCCACTTGGCCCTTGAAACAGAGTGTGAAGGGGAGGGGCTTCAAAATTGACCCCTAAGAAATAGGACAGCACTACAGCACCGGCACACATCATCATATGTCATCGTGATCTCTTGCTTCATATGAGATCAGAGAATCAGGACAGCTGTAATTAGTCCAGTTGCATTATTTTTTGGTATCTTCAGGAAATCAATGAAGGCAAAAATATCATGTTATCATAATGATATAATGTGGCAATAAGATCATAACTGTACTGTGCATTTACACCGTGGCCATATTCACACACAAAAAACAACATTAACATTATAGCAGACACTGTAAAAAGGTCATTCCCAGCCACTAGACTTTTCTGACAGGGTATTCGTGTCATCGAGTGTCAGAATGTTGTGGGACTGCTATACAAGAGTTATTATTAGGGATTATAGATAGCGAAGTTTAGCTGTTTTTATTTTAGCGTTTTTTAAAAAGCATGCCGGTAAAACCCAAGCGTGGTTATGAATATATTAAAACATGTGCTTGTTTGTTGTAAAAATTCGAAATGATGACAAAAAAAAAACTAATTTGTGGATCTCCTTATTTCCGCGTGCAGCCAAGCTGTCGTTGTGGCTGGTGTATTCTGGGAAATTTTCTTACCCCTTGGTTTCGAGTGTGGTCCTGAAAAATCTCTGTTTTAAGGGGTATCTAGGGCTTCCCTTTAGCCCTACGCCTTCAAGCTAAGGAGAATTGGGACACCTCTACCCCTTCACGGGAACGTGCAAAATGAGGGGTAGGGGTAAGGGCAAGGGCTAAGGGATTGGGCCTAAGTCTTTAAATTAGATTTAAAAACATCCAATGATGGAGAAATCCTGATGTTCTGAGGGAGACTGTTCCAGAGCTTTTGGGGCAAATTACTACAGTAGTTAGATTTTTGTGTGTGTGTGTTTTCATTTATACATGTGTACTGTAATTGACAAGTAATGGAAATAGCACTTGGCGATTCTCAGACTGGTGAATCTCAATCTGTTTATGGCGAGTTCAGACTGCATGATTTTAGCCGTGATTTCACTCGGCGACTTAACATCCCAGGCAAATCGGTGCTCATTCACGCTAGTGTAGCCCTAAGTAATAGAAACTGTCAACCCCCCCATCTTTTTTTTTTTGTTTAACTATTTAATTTAATCTAATCCAGGAGTAATGTAGTCTTCATTAACAATGCATGTGTACTACAGGGGTATAGTGTGATAGATTTATCCCTGTAAAACTCGGGTTCACCAGGAGGGGGCACCCACGTTTCTCTCTATGTGTCCGGTAGCTGAATCACAAAGAAGCAGTATTCAGTGTATGGTTAGCTGCATGGCAGACACATATGGTGTGCTCCTTAATTAAACGGTGTTTTCCTGTGTATTTTAACAGGTAAGATGATAATATATACTGTAATGATATACTGAAACATACATTGTTTATATAGAGACGAATTTATGTCCTGAGATACTAAATTAGTTGAGTTTGACCGTGATTTAATAGTGCCAAAATGGCGGAAGTGTTAAAAACTAATAGCTTTCAATGTGAGCAGTGAGAAGTGAATGTAAACATGCGTTTAACTAATACTCAGTGAAAAAGAGACACAATGTTTAAGCTTTTCGTGATCTTTATTAATATGGTTGTCTAAAATATTGTGCAGTGAGTTTAAACATGTGTGTGATTACAAAATAGCATGATTAAACCTTGTTTAGCGTAGCTGTTAGCCATTACATTGAAAGAGACATTCAGAAAATGCGGTTAAGAATAATTTCTGTCCGATTTAGCAATAAAGTGTTTTTATTTTGTGAGATTTTACATTAAAACATTAATATTCAGTTAAAGTATAGTTCATTAAGAAAAATTACATTTCATAGAGGTTAAAAATTGTATTGATACAGCTTCAAACAGTTATCTATAAAAGAGTTATTGGGAAATGTGACAAATAGTTATTTTGTGCTTGTTTACAGGTATTGTTTTATTCATTTGTATACAAGTTAAAGGAGATTGTGATCCACAAATGTGTTTGATTTGTTTATGTCTTATTTTATGCTGTGAGAAAGTGATCACAATATATATTTAGGTCTATTTTGTGATGTTAATTGTGAATCGATTTGGAACCTTTTTGAGTGTGATTTAAATAATAATATGTCAGTGTCATGTATTTACTAAACAACTGCACTATAGGACATGTTATTAATTATGGCTCTTTAGGTGCCCACAGCATAAAAGAAGCAGTATTCAGTGTATGGTTAGCTGCATGGCAGACACATATGGTGTGCTCCTTAATTAAACGGTGTTTTCCTGTGTATTTTAACAGAAATAAATGTGTTGCTACGAGAACGGACATAGTCTCCTTCTTGAAAGTGTAACACTAGTAACAATTAGACAGTGTGAACAATTAAAGATGCGATCTGAGAGAATCACCGATGGGTCACTGACACCCGTCAGATATTTGGCATGCTAAATATCTGGAGCTGTCGGCGATTCAAATCTTGCCAGTGAAATGTGTTCTGATTGAAAATAACATTGGTGATTCCCTACAGCCAATGAGAGAGCAGCATCCAATACTATGAGTATCTGCAGGCCAGGAGGTTGGGGGAGAAGTTAAAAGGGCTTCTTTTCTGTCTATATGGACACAAGAAATGAAGGAAAAACTAGTGTAAATTTGGCATTAGCACCCGTGTCTGTTTAACGAGTCATCTGAACAATACCACAACTGGGTTGAAAAAGAAAAAAGTTTGAAAGAAATTGCTAATTCCCTTCAGGTGAGCAAAATAAGTAATTTTTTTACCCCACTAAGGCTTCTTTCTCATTATGTAGTTACTTACAAAAGATATACGACATGACCACGCTTTGTTTCCATGTCATATCTTGCTTGCGCTGTGAGAGATGTAGTTTGTGTAGACAAAGTTGCCGGTATATCTCCTATTGTAAAATCATGCAGTGTGAAACCCCCTGTCAGTGTAAACAGCACCGACAGAACGCTACCCCAGATAATCATGCAGTGTGAAAACATCTGTGACACGACTACTTTGAAAATCCTGCAGTCTGAACTTGGCATTAGGACGACTCACAAAAATGGAAACTAGAAAGGCATTTGCCAAGCAAATAAAAAGATGGTTTTAATTGTAAATAAGTGAAGGGATGTAACTGTAATGAACTTTATTGACTTTTATGTCCGTCAGAAAAATACCACACACGATGTAACGTACAAAAGGGAAAATGCTTTCTTTAATTTAAGAACAGGGGCACATTAAATGCGGGTACCAGGGCGAGAGATATAGACGTCAAAGGCTACACGCAATCATCACGCCCATTCCTTTACACACAGTGAATTTAACACACTACAACAGTGTTTCAAATCCCAACCAACACCCCAATTTACACTGCACACAAAATTAAGGCGCATCTCCAATAATCATATCTCCCCCTCACTTGCCTCCTGCACTAATCACCTTTCACATACAATCTCATTCAACATACAAGTATAAACACAAATAAAAGTTTAAAAGGACTTCCCTCCACACAGCCTTTGAGACCCAGTCAATGAGACAGGCACCAGCGTCATCACATAGGGCAGGACAGTGCACAGTCCACGATCACACAGGATTAAGGCCGATTTATACTTCTGCATCAAGCGCACGCGTATGCTACGGCGCAGCCTACGCGTGGACGCATAGCCCCTCGCCGTGGCCGTCGGCGTCGTTGACGTGCACCTCTCAAAAAATGTAACGCGTACGCGTAGCGCAAGCTCTGTGATTGGTCGGCTTGGTAGCGCTGACGAGTGTGGGCGGAGGTGAGAGCCGTGCGCCCGATGCAGCGAGTGTTTACAAGTGTGGAGTCCCGTGAAGGAGCTCCGGATGGAGACTGTTGTTTTGTGTTTACCTCATGATTAAAGTTGTTCCACGTCCGACGGTTCCCGCCTCAAAATGAGCGAGTTTGAGCCACTTGTACATTAAGGAAGTGTTCAGGAAAAACAAAAAAAAAAACAGCGAAGAAACTCGACACAGAGAAACATAAACACCTACTGCCAGCTAGCGTTTCGGAAGTGTATTGCAGAGAAACAGAAACAGCGCGCAGAAGTATAAATGCACGGCTACGCGTGAGGCTTGCGCCGTGGGTTACGGCGATCACTTGACGCAGAAGTATAAACCAGGCTTGAGTCAGTCCACAGTCTGTAGGCGGGGCCAAGATAATCTGTTCATTCACAAAAATGTGGCGAGAGGGCGGGGCTGGACTCCATTCACCCCAACACACAACTTGCTGAGGAGAGAGGCTTAGGCCGAGGTAGTGTCACTAAACATTTATTAATTCCCCCCTAACTCAACTATCTCACATAATAGATCCCTGTCTAACTAACTATCTTCATCTCCGGAGGGCATATTGCCCCCGAGAGACAGCGCAGCGGAACCCACAACTCACCACCTCGGAGCTCGCGTCTCTCTCCCGCACGCCTCTTTTAAACAGTCTTATCATAAGCGATCCACAGGTGAATCCACTCAGGAGAAATCACATTGTCCTGCGATCTCAACATGCCACATAACATTTAGTGCTTATAAGTTGATGAATGTGCAAAATGAGATTCTAAAGATGAAAAATGAATCATTCATTTTTATTAATACTTTGAGACTTTTGTGTGGAGTGCTGAGTCATTCTGAGGTGTGTGATTATTTTCAGTTAAATGCGTCACTAAAGTAGTTCCAGGCAGCTCTTTACTGCATCACAACCTACAAATGACAAAAATCTAATTATATCTAAACCAAAGCTATTTGACAGAAACGCATAAGAAACTAGTCTCATGCACACTGGCTGCATCCAGAAGCTCTAAAATGCTGCATTCAGAGGAATCATTCCTAGGCACATCTGAATCCAAATACTGCATTACTTCTTGTCTCAGGGGGTGCCTTCTTCTGATCAAATGTGTCCTTCACTGCCTTCGATATCCAACAGTCCTGTGTGTTCCATTTCTGGCTGTTGAGCTAAAAAACTAAACATGGCATCTCAATCCTTTTATTCGGATTCTCTGTGCAGTAGTGCTGCCTCTAGAGTCACGGCCTGATTGGGCAGCACTTTTAGAAAAAGCCTAAAAAAATGTCAAAAGTCAAATCAAAATAGGATTTGTTAGAGATGTGTAAGAACTATTGCTTTACTCAGACAAAAACTGACAAAGGTCTTGAAATATTACATCTGAACAATGTCTTTAGTTGTGCACAGTACAGTGGTTCTCAACCACATTCCTCAGTCATTCAAACACAACTAACTCATTAGCAGAGACTTCATGACCTGAAATGGGTGTGTGAGGCAAAGAAGACATGCAAAATGCTATGCCAGTGGTTCTCAATATAACCAGCATAATTGGTTCATTGCACTATTGGAAAGTAATGCACACCAAAGGTCTAATGATCACTCCACTGAGTCCAAAGAGACACATTATGTTTGTTTAAAAAATGGTAAAAGGCTGAACCCAAAGTGAGTAAAGAATTTAGTGAAGCTGGATGAGTAAGTGTCATGGCTTCGCATTTTCTGCAGCAGGAGTTAAAAAAAACTACTGTACATGGTATAGTGAATGTAAATCTTTATCAGAAGCTTCTTCAGCAACATGTAGTTCCTTTTCTGCATTCATCACCCAAACAGTTTTGATGCAGGACAATGAGCTTCATCACATAGCAAAAAGTAATTAATAGGTGTCATTTTGCTTTAAAAGATACTTTGTGTAACCAAAGGCTATAGAGTACAAGATGTTTCTCTTATAGTTTTGAATTGGTAAAAATGTAACCATTAATACAGCCCCTCTAGTGAAAGAAGCCCATCGTCAAGTAAAGAGGCCAATCATCAGTCATTATAGACAAATGATTCTCTGGGGGAAGGGCATGGCCCAGACCTGTGTACTTTATGACAGTTTCTTCATTGTTAATAAACCATACTCTATGAGGTTGACAAACCCACTAAAATCTCAGTGAATAATCACAGACATGGGAATTGTATCTACAGTACATAAAGTTTAAAAGCTCTAATTTTAAACAAATGAGCTATACTTGAAAACAAATGTTCTCTGGTTTTGTAATCTGTATGAAATGAACGTGAGGTACAGTCTGTCCCATCTGACCTCATAAATTCCCGCTTTGCTATTCGAACGCAACCACTTGAATGCCCACATAAACGTAAACAAAGATGTTGTTCTCATTTTTGGGTGAAGATTTGGTGTCATGAATAAGTCCGGAATTACTTCAGAAGACTAGCACGATTAGAGACGTAAGAAATTCATTTTTACTGTGGTTTCGTAGTTTTGGTCTAATCATGTCCTCCAATTATAGCCATAAATGAGGTTGGTGTCGTGATCTCGTTTTCCTCGAGTGAGTATGCACATTAGCTTCGGTAGCCTAAAAATAATGTGTTTGTTTTTTTTTTGTTTGATTTGAATGCTTAGAAACACGAGACAGCTGTTTTTAAATTTAACTGATGCTTCCAAATAGGAAATTTAATCATAAGTTTGGCAAACCGTTTTGGAGAATTTGATGTTTTCCCATTCAAAGAGATTGAAGTCACTTGCACTTGCATGCCTCAGGGGCATCTCCAAGATCCTATTGTGTGACGCTATGCGAAGTGGCTTCCGGGTCCAAGCGCTCTATCAAATTGTATGGGGAGTCTCAACAAATGGTAATAATAAACATTTACAAAGCGATCTAATACTTTCGAAAATCACGATCGCAATATATATATCCATGCCTAATATGCAAAGTCCAGAGACTGTTTTGTCCACCAGGATTTTATATAAAATTCCCTTTAATGTGTGATATGACTAAAAAGTGGTCATAAATGAATATTCTCTCAATTCAAATGAGTAGCGGCTTGTAAAAGTATTCCATACGTCACGACTTAACAAGTGGATAGCCACAGAGTGAAATGCCTTAAAGGGACTTTGGTGCAACAAATATTTAGACAAGACAATGCAAGTTTATTTAGCACATTTCATACACAATGTCAATTCAAAGTTCTTTACATAAGAATAAAAGAACAGTTTATGAAAGTATAGTATAGAAATAAAAAAAACAAAGAATAAAAAAATATTCAAAACACATTAAAATGTGTTAAAACAGGATTTAAAGGAATAAAAAAAAGACATAATAGTGTGGTCTTTTGTACACTGTAAAAAATTATGTCAAAAAGTTATGACAGCAAATGTTTATATGTTGCGTTAACTTATTTTAATAAGTTACTCTGGATTCAACAAATATTTTTAAGTTGTGAAAAGTTTAACTTAATATTTTTAGTCAATTTGATCAATGTAAGTTGAGATGATTAGAAAAGTTCATTTGGTTCAACTCAAAATTCAACAACAAAAAAAAGCAAGAATAATTTTAGTGTAGATTTACTAGCACTAACTACCTTAACTTGAGTATTGCAACAAAATACGGCAAAAGGTACATTTTAAAGCATGTACTATGTAATCTGTCTTGAAATCTATTTCCCAACCCTCCCTATACACATCGCATCTTTTGATATTTTCCATGAATAACATAAACCCAGCCATGTTTTCAAGTGTTTACCCTATTTTTTCCCTCCTCTCCACTAATTTTCCATCCAACTTGTAATTTAGAGACGTGGTCCTCTTCTCCGCATGCTGAACACCGAGCCTCTGATGGAGCAAGATTGCATGTAATGATGTCTCTTCATCTGAATACCAGACCAATCATGAGGTTTAAAGAAGAGGTGGACGTGTCAGAGCTGTTAGTGTTAACACACAGAATGGCAAACTCCTATTAGAGCAAACAGGCAGCATTACGGACAGATGCCCTGCTCCCAGAGGAGGTCATTATACTGCAGCAGACCAGACCAGACTAGACTGAATGGAGGAAGCTCTTGCGTGCTGTAAAGGCAGAAGTGACTGGAGTGATGTAGATTGAGCAGAGAAATAATGGATTAGCGTGATGTTAAATTTCCAGAAGGACTGTCGGATGATATATCTGGACGGCTCTGAAATGTGATGAATCCAGCTGACAGAGTAGTCTTGACCTTAAGGCACTGGAATGTGACAGCAACTAATGGTGAAATCTGACAGACCACAGAGGAATATTGTGGCACTTGAAACACCTGCAGTGTTATTCACTTCTTTCCCAGTCGAAGCATGTCATTTTACAGCAATGAGAAGCATAGGACTCCTAGTTTAGTTTAGGTTATTAAAGATGTTATTAAGATTAAAGATGCTATTTAAGATTTAGTTCAAAGGATGAAATGGTATTATGACACTAATTAGTCAAGATAATTGTTTTTTAATCATTTCCTTTAATTTTGGTTATTAGTTTTCTTTTAAAGTGAAGTTTATTTATAAACTAATTTCGAGAGGATCACGTGCTTATGATTGCTAGCGGCTGGACCCACATTATCCAAATCACCATGCACCAATCAGATGATCCCTAAGCTACCATAAATACCCTGGGTTTCATATCACCGCTATCTTCGCTTTGAAGAATCCCCCCTTCCACCCCTACTCCTCCTCTTTTTAGATGGGTGGCACGGTGGCCTAGCGCTTAGCGCTGTTGCCTCACAGCAAGAATGTCAATGGTTCTAGGCTTTACCAAACCAGTGTTCTCCCCGTGCTCACGTGGGTTTTCCCCGGGTCCTCCGGTTTCCTCCCACCGATTAAAAACATGCAACATAAGTTATTGATTAATCAACACTATAGACTTGCTCACTATCTAGTACCTATCTCGTTAAAGAGAACTACTATCTGCTCTTCAATCACTACGATGGGGGAGTTCACGAGATATACCTGAGCTCGATCTCCCCTCTCGCCTTGCAACGGGAGGGAGCCCCGGGCTCGAGGATCTCATGAGCTCAGGGCTCTCTCTCGGGACAGTATGCCAAACAAGCTTTATAATTAATCATCAGCTAATTGTGAACTCTTTAAATATTATTTTAAATAATATTTGGGTTATGAGTTCTCACTCTCTATGCCAGATAAATAAGATCCAGCCCCGAACGCCAGATCTTGTAAGAAAATGTCAGTTTCTCCAGGTATTTGGACAACAAGTCAGCAGAGTTTCCAATACCCAAACCTGTTAACCAGTATTCAACTGAATTGGCAGTCTACTATCAATATAGGAGTTGACTGTGGAAGGAATCCAGAGAAGAGGTAGTAATTTTGGTTCATTATTGGCTATTGGGGATGTAAAATAAGAATGCAGAATGCAGAATGTCCATTTTATAAGTATAAAGAAACAGTAGATATCTTAAAAATAATAAGCCACTACAGTGTAAGAAATGCTGGGTTATTTAAACCCAAATTGGGCAAAATATGGACTAAAGCAAACATTGGGTTAAATTTCATTCATTTATTCATTTTTTTTTCTGCTTAGTCCCTTTATTAATCTGGGGTCGCCACAGTGGAATGAACCACAACTTATCCAGCATATGTTTTATGCAGCGGATGCCCTTCTAGCCGCAACCCATCACTGGGGAACATCCATACACACACACACACACACACACACACACACACACACACACACACACACACACACACACACACACACACACACACACACACACACACACACACACACACTACAGTCAATTTTAGCCTGCCCAATTCACATGTACCACATGTCTTTGGACTTGTGGGGGAAACCGGAGCACCCGAAGGAAACCCACGTGAACACAGGGAGAACATGCAAACTCCACACAGAAATGCCAACCGACCCAGCCGAGGCTCGAACCAGCAACCCTCTTGCTGTGAGGCAAACGTGCTATCCACTGCGCCACCGCGTCACCTGAGTTAAATTTTGTCTTATTACTTTAATAATAAAAAAACCTGCAGTTGGTTTAGTCCATATTACACCCAGAATTGGGTTGAAATTTCTCAGGTGTGATTTTTTTTTACAGTCTTTAACAGAGTGTACAAATCTTAATGGTTCTGTAGTTCTCGTCTATCAAATCTGGATTGGACTATCAAATTTCTATTGGATTGAAGTCAGGTGATTGGCTGGGCCATTCTATAGCTTGATTTTCTTTCTCTGAAAGCATTTGAGGGTTTCCTTGGCTGTGTTTTGGATAATTGTCTTGCTGAAATGTTTGCTCTGGTTTATTCTTCATCATCCTAATGTAGATGTTGAGCTGAAGCAGCTGATATTAATTTACAGTGACAAAGGGCAGAGGGTTGCTGAAAACTACTGAGAGATTTCAGCTGCTGTCTGGGCTTTTTATTGACTTTTTACAACTTGCTTTCTTCATGTGTTCAATACTTTTTCTCTGTGGTTTCATTTGATTATACATAACTTAAAATAGTTTTCTTTGCATTTCTGGATGTCTTTGGTTTTTACCAACATCTGGTGAAAATTTCAAGTCAACAGCACCTTTAGAAATATGTTTTCTGAGGAAAAATGGTGACTTATTTCCCCTACCTTACGTAGTCTTTCAAACCCTTTATTCACTTAGACATTCAATCCTTTATTTTAACAGCATTAGATTGTTTATTCATTCATTTATTCAAGTAAAGCTACTTCTTAAAGCACATTAAATGATTGGCTGACAATTTCACACAATTTTTTGTATATACAGTACAATCTTAAACAGTGAAGTAAAACCGTGAATAAACAAGAATGAGACTTTGTCTTTGCAATCTCCTGTCTGCTGCAGTATACAGTGAATCTGTGAGCCTAGAGAGACATCAAATCCCATGAGATCCAGAAGTTCAGTACAGAGTGCCGGTTATGTAGCTTAAACTTGGGCTGAAGATAAATGCAGTCAGCTCTTTGCTGCCACGGACTCCTGCAGGCTTATAACAGTGTGCAAACTGACAGCCTGTCACTTTCTGCAGGATCCTTAAACATACAGTGACAAACCTCTCCATACAGCAGCTCTATCTGTGGCCCTCTGAGATCAAAATTAAAGCGTTTTATTAATTTGAGTGTTTGTATCATCAATGTCTAAGTCTTAAAGTGATAGTTCACCCCAAGTTACCTCATCATTTGCTCTCAATCATCTGGTTTTAAGCCTTTAATTGAGTAGATCTGTGCAGTATGCTTATGAATATGCTCCCTACACTCAAAGAATGATTTTTGCTGCTTGTTCAGACTAATTTAAAACTAGCTAAAAACACAATTATTGGGATTTTTTTGGGACAACTTAATTGTTTTAAATTTGTTACATTAACTTATTTGTGTTGGGATAACATGAATGAATTGTGTACAACCCTACATTTATTTTTACAGTGTATACTGACACTAAGGAAAAGAAACTGTAAAATAAAGTCATTATTTTAGTTTTAAGTATTCCTGTAGCTTGCTAATATTCCAATTGAACCACTGAAGGCATAAGATCTGTTTTGAGGATGTTTTTGGTCTCTTTCCGGGCTTTAATCGAGTTGACATCTTGCTTGAGCATGAGAGCGCTCTCAGATTTCACCCAACATATCGTAATTTGTGTTCTGAGAACGGACAAAGGTCTCAGGGGTTTGGAACCACATGAGGATGAGCAAATATCAAACACACTTTTGAGTGAACTAACACTTTACTCAATGGTTGAGTTTGTCCATTTCTAACCTAATGTTGGGTTACAGCAGTTTTTTTTTTTTTTTGAGTATATTGCACTACCTGCTTTTTAACATTACCTCTATTGCACAATATTGCACAGACCTACAGTATGTAAAGTACTTGTATAGTCTGTCTTGGGTAATGTGTATAGTCAACTATTTATTTTTTGTTAGATTACCCCTTTAATATATATACAAAAAAATAAGACTTTTTGAGGCTATACTGTACATTATTTCGTATAACTACAGATTATAAATATGCTCAACAAATGAATTGAAGTGTCCCATTTTGTCTTATGCACAGTAATATGTAACATGTTTGCCAAGTAAAAATGAGTGATTATTCATGGAAATCAAAGTGACTAGAAATGTTTTGTCATGTGTATCGAAATGTTCATGTATGTGGTGTGATTGTCAGCATATGGTTTAATTGCAGTTCTGGAGTGGATGTTGGAGGTGTGTGCGTGTGCGTGTGTGTGTGTGTGACTGCTGTTTTCCAAAGGGAATGGTTTAATCACCGGACTGATACAGCAGCTCTGTGTGCATCTGTCTTCTCCTTGTTGTACCGTGATGATAAAGAATTAGGCAGCCTTTCATGCACACTTTGATGTCTCCAGAATCTTAATTTGGCTCCCTGTGTGTGTGTGTGTGTGTGTGTGTGTGTGTGTGTGTGTGTGTGTGTGTGTGTGTGTGTGTGTGTGTGTGTGCAGCAAGTCAAATATTTGTTTGCAATACCTTTGTCATACATACAGAGCACATGGTCCAATTCACATGTCAGTATTTCAGAGGTTTTAATCATGGAATTAACATAAAAACAAATTTACAAAAAAACAAAAATACATTTTATTTGTATAATATTTACATATTATTTGTATTATATATATATATATATATATATATATATATATATATATATATATATATATATATATATATATATATATATATATCAGTGTTTCCTCTAGGATTTTTTCCAGCTGTGGGGGCAGGACTGGTAGACACAGATCTACCAACTACCTATGGCGGTAATGGCGTTATTTCAATGACAAATGTCATGAGCGCAGTATTACAAGTCGAGATCGCATTCATGTAATACAAGCATTCGACTCTCTTTGCTTGCGCGCCGATTGCCTTTGTTCGTTCACAAAACTTCTTGCACGCCCTCAAATATACTCTGCTCAAGTGCAGATTTTCTTGTGCGCACTCAAATAAACGCTGCTGAAGTGCAATTTAGAGTGTTTATGTAACAAGTATGACTCCAACATTTATTAGATTTGCTAGGAACATTTATAATTGCGTCTAATAGATCTACAGAGCGGCAAATAAACTCCAGCAAGAGAGTCATTGTATGCAGAGCCATAGGGTATAAAGTATAATTATGGAAACTGTGTTCATCTTAACTGAAAACTACGTTGTGTTTTCTGGCCTCACGCATCACCTGTCAGTCAGTCAGTCAGTCAGTCAGTCAGTCAGTCAGTCAGTCAGCATGTCACTTTAAAGGGTTAAACAAATAACGCACAGCACTACGATTACAGAAAAGTTTGCACTGTTATAATTTACTTACCTTTAAATACATTTTGGTGCGATTATAACCTGCTATTTAAAAAAAAAAGACTGAATGTTTTTGAATGAGAAGCTGTTATGTAGCCGTGGCGGAATGCATTTTGGTGTGGCGCCCCGCCATGGAAGAATGAATGTAGCGGAAACCATGCTATATACAGTGCATCTAGAAAGTATTCATTGTGCTTCACTTTTTCCACATTTTCTTATATTTCCCCCTAATTCCAAAAAGGATTCAATTCATTTATTTCCTCAATATTCTACACACAATTACCCATAATGACAATGTGAAAAAAGATTTTTTGAAATTGTTGCAAATTAAAAAAAAAAAAAAAAACCTGAAAAATCACATGTACAAAAGTATTCACAACCTTTTGTTGATGCCCCTTTGGCAGCAATTAAAGCCTCAAGTCTTTTTGAATCTGATACCACAAGCTTGACACACCTGTCTTTGGAAATGTTTGCCCATTCCTCTTTTCAGTACCTCTTAAGCTCTATCAGGTTGGATGGGAAGCAACTTTGTACAGCCATTTTCAGATCTCCCCAGAGATGTTCAATAGGATATAGGTCTGGGCTCTGGCTTGGCCACTCAAGGACATTTACAGAGTTGTTGTGAAGCCACTCCATTGATATTTTGCCAGTGTGCTTTGTCCTTGTCATTGTCCTGCTGGAAGATTAACTGTCGCCTCAGTCTGAGGTCAAGAGTCCCAGGTGGGGAGTGGCTTCCATCTGGCCACTCTACTATACAGGCCTAATTGATGGATTGCTGCACAGATGGTTGTCATTCTGTAAGGTTCTCCTCTCTCCACAGAAGAATGCTGGAGCGTACTTTTTGGTTGGCCATCTGTTTGTTTCTAATGAGTTTCTTGTTTTCGTTGCCGCAAAGTAGTTCAGTAAAAAGAAAGAAAGAAGAAATCCCTGCATGCGTTTATCATTTTCCCTTATCGCAAACAGTGTTCTGGTAGTGTTTGCTTTGCTGTGGATTTTTCGGGGGTTAATTATAGTGATATCCCAATTGCAACAGAGAAATACTGGGAAATCTCTGTAGACTGATGGCATTTTATGCTGTTTAGCCTCATAATCATAAAATATCAGCAAAATCAAATTTTGTCATCACTTTTGATATTACGCTACAGAATCATTCAAAACTATCTCTAAAATGACGTTGGTGAAGTAATATCGGTTTCTGCTGTTCTGACATCTGCTGCAGATGTGAATGAATGGTGGAAGAAAGTAGTTCCTCATACGAAAGGATTTTGAGACTCTGTGTTTGATTATACACGATTTTGCTGTCGAACTGTTGTATAAACACAATATCACACTCGTAGCAGTGCGATGTGGCTGTATATCGTCTCTGGTGGGACAACGCACGCCTCCCACCAGTGCTAATACAGCCACATCACACTGCTGCAAGTGTGATACTGTGTTTATACAACAGTTTGACAGCACAATCATGTATTCATGTGATATTTCTTATATATATATATATATATATATATATATATATATATTTATATTTATTTACTGACTTCTTAATATTTAAGAAATATCTGTAATGTATAATTTGCAATCATTAGAAAGAATAGAAATCTTTGTTTTTGTCTTTGCTGAATAAAAGAATGCATGCATGTATGCATGTATGCATGTATGTATGTATGTATGTTTGTTTGTTTGTTTGTGTGTGTGTATGTGTGTGTAAATTATAACACTTCACTAAAATTCAAAGAATATAAACTGTAATAAATCCTGACAAACTATCAGCAATGGAAGAAACCTTTTTATGCAGCATCACATTCATGAGTATCATGAGTCTCACTAAGTCGACAGTTACTGAAAATTGAACTTACAGTAATAAATGTATTTTTTAAATGTATTAAAATATAAAGGTTATTTTAAATTGTGATAATATTTGTAAATAGAATAATTTGACTGCATTTATTTTTTCAAATAAATGTTACATTTGTAAGCATAAGCTGTTTAAGCTTATTTCCAAAACATACAAATCTAAAGTACTCCAAAGCAGTAATAGTGTAATAATTAATGATAAATCATTTTCAGTCTTTCATTATCAACCAAACCACCGGTGCATCTCTAATTGCAATGATTTTCTGTCAGTCTGAAGATATTTCGTCAGCCTAGGGGTCTATTATTGATACAAGATGTGTATTTATTCCAGATATCTTTCTTGTTCCACCATGAATGTTTTCTCAAATAAACAGAAAAGCTAATCTTTTCCAAAACGGTCACATTGACTGACCGAACTTATATGTCATGTTTACCTGGAATATTCAATAATGCGTCCAAGGTCACAATGATGACATTCGTATGAATTAAAAAGTCATTTCTTCTTATCCAATTGCAGAAGAAAGTTGATCAGATACATACTCGCCACCCTGTTCCTCCAGGCACCGTTCCAGAAAGTCCCATTGATGGTCATTGCTAACCAGCCATGCACACAGTGGCTCTTTTGACTTGAAATGATTGTGGGTTATTCGCTGGACTTGACAAATGGCCTGGACTGAAACTGGGTCCCAGCGACACATAATGGGGGGCTGCGGTGGCACTGAGGAATGAACAGAGGTGCCTTTGACTGTTGACCCCGACAGCACAGGGTAATAGAGGTGGCGGACGGTCGTGCCGAGAAAAGATAGACCAGTCTACACCTCTGTCGCACCAAATAAAACCAAAGAATTCACAAAGCCTCTGAAACATGTCTAGACTCTCCAAAACTTCATTCACATACAGGTCTGTAAGACAGCTATGAGGTCCAGACCTCTGTAAATTTTTCATATTTAAAATATGATTTGAAATGCTATGAATGAAATATTTTTTTAAATCATGTTGCTGAATAGATTCATGTTTCTGACTCACAGCAGCTGCTGGAGAGAATGAGTTCGCCATGTTGCCAGATGTACACCACCAAAAAAAAAAAAAAAATTTGGTATGAGTAATATTTTTGATTGTTTATAAAAGAAGCCTTTTCACCAAGGCTGTGTTGATTTAAACCTCTAAAATTGTGAAATATTTTTACAGTTTAAAATATAAGTTTTCTTAATGAATTCACTTTTAATTGTAATTTCTTTAAAGCTGAGTTTTAAGCATAATTTTCCCAGTCAAGTCACACTGTACACAATCTTTCACAAATCATGATATGATGATCTGCTGCTTAAGAAACATTTATTATTACTGTTAGGGATGGGTAGTATTGATGATACATGAATTTCAAATACAAAATAGTATTTTGTAATTTGCATTTTATAGGGTTTATGAACGTGGCTTAATATTTTGTATCAAAATACTTTAGTGTCTTGTATTTTTGTAGTTTCAAAATACTGTAAAATACTTTGCAAGACCTCTACAGTACATGACGATATCTTAAAAATGAGGCCTCTGATTGGTGCTTTCTTGGTTAAATCAGTACAGAAAACTGATTTATTTTTATGCTTAAAGAAAGTAACAGACACATAGGGAGGGTTTTCATGAGCAAGTCAACAACCATTGAAAATAGCTACTGAGCAATGCTAAGACCAGAAATATATAATGGCTGTATAGTCTACAATTCAGAATCTGAAATAAAATATCATTCTATAAGAACAGGATGCAGAGCTTCAGAACATTATCATTCTCAGTCTCAGTGCTGCAGGTGAAAATACAGAGGAACTTTAAAAATATAAAACCTAAATATGGTGCACTGGTGTTTTTTAAGAGGATAAACTCTTAATGAGACACTTCCAGTTAAAGAAGAACTGAAAAAATCTTGAGGGAAAGAGTATACTGTACAAATAATGGATACATTGCGGCAGACTGCTGATACAGGGCAGCAGCAAGATGTTTTCAGAAATTGGCAAGAGTTTAATTGCAAATTATGTGAACAAAAACAAAAAAGCCAGTCACCCTTTTAAATCTAAAATTGCTGATAGACTGAATAATTATTGAACAGAGATTTTACTGGCCACGCAATTTTGACTCATTATCTGCATTAAATAGTTTAAACCATAGGATATTATCTTCAAGACAAGACTTTCTGTATGAAATTTGTCCAAAATTGAAAACCAAAATTTGCCTTCGGGTTACAGGATCAACTCACTAACCATTAGGCCACAACTTTCACTATAGGTGAACGATGTGGCAGAGAAAATGTTGTTATCAAACATTGTTTACTTTACTAAGTGAGTTTAATGGTGAAGGGATAGATGCAAAAGGCCTCTGATGGAAGGTTTGCGAATAAATTTCATGCTCCCTTATTTTTAAAATGCAAAATACAGTGTTTATTTTGATACTTGTTGTGGCTGCTGTATTTTGTAGTTTATTTTGATACAATTAAACCTGATGTATTTGGTATTTTATTTTAAAATACATTTCTATGTATTTTTGCCCATCCCTGATTATTATCAGCAGTGTTGGGGGTAACGCGTTAAGTAATGTGTGTTGCATAAAAATATTACTCTTCCAACGTAACGAGTAAACTTTTAAAAATAAGTAATATTATTTGAGCCTCACAGCAAGAACGTCGCTGGGTCGCAGGTTCGAACCTCGGCTGGGCTGGGTCAGTTGGCGTTTCTGTGTGGAGTTTGCATGTTCTCCCTGGGTTCGCGTGGGTTTCCTCCGGGTGCTCCGGTTTCCCCCACAGTCCAAAGACATGCAGTACAGGTGAATTGGGTAAGCTAAATTGTCCATAGTGTATGAGTGTGAATGTGTGTGTGGAAGTTCCCAGAGATGGGTTGCGGCTGGAAGGGCATCCGCTGCGTAAAAATCGTGCTGGATAAGTTGGCGGTTCATTCCGCTGTGGCGACCCCGCAAGGGACAAAGCCGACAAGAAAATGAATGAATGAATGAATATTATTTGAGCTACTTTTTACCTTGCTTAATTGGCTTTTACAAAATATATTGCGGAATAAAAATGACCTTAGTCAGGTTGAATCACACTCTAGCACTCATTATCATCATCATCATTATCATCATCATCATCATCATCATCATCATCATCATCATCAGTCAGTGTACTATTCTAGTAACTGAATAACTCAGGATATTGGTTTATTTTGAGTCAGAGGGAGTATCCAGTATGTTAATACTGAAGATGCAAACCGTTTTACGACAGCTCCATTCAATTTAATGTACTGGTTCGACCGCGGATTCATTTGCGAATCGCCCGTCATTACTACAGACAGTCAGAAACAGAAACAATAATGACAGGCCGGAGACTTACATTTTCGCAATGGATTCTTGTTATTTTTAACTCATCAAAGAAAAGAAGTGGATTGTTGTTGTGTAGATTATGTGTAAGTAAATCTCTTGACAACTGCAAGAAACATGACATAAAAAAAACAAAAACAAAGAAAACTGGATGCAAAGCACTACACCCGCACCCCACCTCTAGCTAAACAACAAATGATTGACATCAGTGATCACCTTCTGCAGGTAAAACTATTAACTCGACTAAACTAAATAAATGGTTTTTGCTTTTATTGTTGAGGAGATGCAGCTACTGTCTACTGTAGAACTGACTAAGTTTTGTAATATAGTAAGAGTTTTTCTTCTTTGGGAAACGATTTTCACATTTTTTAAGGCCACGTGAAGCAATTTATTCAATAAAGCTCAAAGATTTCTTTTGATTTAGGAGTGTTTTTTTCATCTTACTGTTTATTTTGTTATTAAACATTTGAAAGGTTTAAAATCTGTTTTTGCCTTAATAAATTATTCCATATTAGTACTCTTAGACTCTATTGCAATCTTTATCGCAATGGACAGTGAATTTACTTATCTTATAACACAAAACGTACAAAAGTAGCAAACACATTACTTTACATGCTTTCATAAAAGCATTTCCAAAATGCTTTTGAAAGGAAAATGAATGTGTAGGTTATATAGGTGGCTGTTAAATGCAGAGCTTCTCTATAAAAAAAAAGATGGAAAAAACACCTGCAAGTTCTGAAAGAGATCAAACCTCAGACAGGTAAGCAAAAGTAACGCAAAAGTAACTCAAAAGTAATATAACGCATTACTTTCCATAAAAAGTAACAAAGTAACACAATTGCTTACTTTTTTTGGCGGGAGTAACTCAATGCTCTACTTTCAAAAGTATCTTTCCCCAACATTGGTTATCATTTATGTAATAAAAAGACTGCAAATTGTGCTATTTCGAAGTTTCCACAAACTATGCAGTAGAAAAAATGTTTTCAACATTGGTAAGTAGAAGAATTGTCATTAATGATTGAGTACCAATAATAATCTGTCATAACAGCAAATAAGCATATTCTAATCATTTCTGAAGGATCTCTTGGCATTGGAGATGCTGATTATGCTGAAAATTAACCTTTGATGTACCCAGTATTAAATTAAAATATAAACTACATTAAATAAGAACTTTATTGTAATATTATTTAACAAAATAATTGTTTGCTGTATTTTATAATAAAATTAATGCATTCCTGGTGAGCAAAATAGGATTATTTTAAAAACATGTCTTTTGACCAAGAGTTACAGTATAATGAGCGTCACATTGCTGGACTTCTTAGTTAATGTGACAGTGTTAATAAAGTGCAAAAAATAAAAGAACATGTATCCTGTTTTGCTTTTGGAAAAAATGCTTCTGTTTGTATTTTGTAGCAATATCTGGCAACACTTAAAGTGACAGGCAGCAATCAAAACATTTGTGTGCTGGTTATTTATTTACTGTATTTGCTGAGCCTTTCCCAGTCCTGGGTCCAGCTGGAAGGACATCCGCTGTGTGAAACATATGCTGGATGAGTTGGCGGTTCATTCTGCTGTGGTGACCCCTGATGAATAAAGGAACTAAGCTGAAGGAAAATTAATGAATGTATTTGCTGAGCCGCCACATTCAGTACGACAAACAATGACCATCATCATGGTTTTATCTATATGAAACTGTCAGATGCTATCAAAACAGCACAATAACCTGGTAACACCTTACAATAACTGTACAAGAATAATGATGTACTAATATATACATTAAACGTTACCTTGGAGCCACATGAGTGTTAAAAAATGGCTACCTTAATTATTTGTTGGTTCATGTTTGTTAATTAATGTAATAATTAACACTTTTGTTTTAGCTTAATATAACTAACATGAATTCATGGCCTGTTAACGTATCTTTGTTTCATGACTTTACTTGGAGGTGCACATTATTATAAACTCATTTTTAACTACTCATGAACTCCATTTAAATCTTCATTATGATGTAGACTGAACGCTTTTCAATGGCATTTCAACATAAACACACACTAGGTGGATGTCCATAACCGTTACGTTTAAATACAAGAGTTCATGAGGAGTTTAGAATGAGTTAATGATAATGTGTCCCTCCAATTAAAGTCATGACATAAACATAGTATGTGTGTGTATGTCCTGGTCTTCCAGGTTAGGGGTTGAGCGTTGGGCTAATGACCCACCTTGTAAAAATGAGATGTTACAAAACACCAACATGGTGCGGCTACATATCAACTTCCATATAAACAGCCCTGGGAGTAAGTAAGTAAGGTATTGGTTTTGTCTTTACCTAAATGTTTGAGTTCAGCTTACTTGATAATTTTCAGGCAATCGGTTTCCTAATATTTTCCTATTAATGTGAACACTAATAAGAAGTTAACACAAGTAATTATTTAGACTCAACGGTACTGAAGTTTACTTTATTAAGAAGTTGTAAATACAAACTGTTTAAGTTACGCTCAGTTAAAAATAATACACTACTTAGAAATTAAGGCAATCTGTTTCCTCAATTTTTCCTTACAGTCAACTTATTACATTTTACAGTGCATATTAACAGTTCATGAGTTCATTTTAGTTACATTACTGTACGTTCACACCGAAAGCAGCGAGAGCATCAAAGGTCGCTCTGGCCGCCCTGGCGACAACGCTGTCTGCCTTGAGCTCCGGCGGCGAGAGCGTCAAAATTCGCTACACATTGATCTCGTATTTAAATGAGCCGTTGCAGCATATCATATCAGTTACACTCCCGCATAAAACATGCTTTCTAGTGTGAAGGTGTTGCACACTTATTATCAAATTCACTTAACTGCCGAAGATCTAGTTGCATGTGGTCTGGCTTTGCTCCTCGATGTGTCCATATGGCTGAAATATTCTGAAGCAGCAATACTGTTTTGTATTGTCGCATGAAATTCCCGCTTTTTTTAAAGAAAAAAATATATATATAACATTGATGCACATCAGTAACTCGTCAGTAACTTTTTAAATCTACGTTCCAGTAAGAAAACATTGCAAATAATTGGAAATCCAGCGACCACAATAATTAAACCCTTGGGAACAACTGTGGTCGGAACCAAAGTTCACAGTGACTGTGTTCTCTGACTCCTCTCAAGCGGTGGACTTCTACATTCCGATTGCTTGCCGCCGAACCGCGTCATAGCTCATTACCATAAAGTTGACTTGATTTCAACTCTCCTCGTCGCTCACACCGGCGAAGACGCGCAGCGCTGCTCCTCGCCGCTTATCGCCGCCGGCTCCCATTGAAAATGAATGACTTCCGGCTACTTTGACGCTCTCGCCGCTTTCGGTGTGAACGTTAAACTAATGTGGTAATAATACAATAATTCACAAACATGAACTAAAAAGTTATTAAGGTAGCTATAATTCATACATGGATTCATGTTAAAAATAGTTTATGATTAGTGCATGCCTTAACTCATCATTAGTTCCTAATGAAGTAATGTTTAGTTTACATACTGTATTAGTACATCATTATTCATTTACTGTTATTGTAAAGTGTTACCAATAACCCTTGTGAAAAATCTGTAGAACAACATAAAGTAAAACAAAATTGCAAAAAAATTAATGTATAGGGCATACATTTAGATTCTGTTAATGAAACGAGTTGCATTTGTAGCCACTACTTTTGCACGGTTCACTAATTTTCAAACCCTTGCTATGGTCATGTTGGCACCAGCTGCAAATGCTAGATGTCACTCATGGAAAATGAGTAATTGATTTATTATTATAATCAATACTACACACATAAACATGTAATTGAATGTCCTAGGGGTGTTAACGCTTCATAACCGTCAATATACATCAATCAGTCGTAATGAAATGCGGAGCCATTTTTGTAAACAAATCAAGTCGGGTTTTCCTCACAGGTTCAAGACTATTTGTTTTTTGTTTTTTTTCACACTGGAGAAAGACCAAAGGTCGGCAGAGTTCACGTAGCAAACTGAGTCTATTTAAAAGCAGATCACTAGAGGCAAGCAAACGCCATGCAATCTCCAATCGGCTTTCTCAGGGTTGAGGGAATTATAACACATCGAAATTATGAGCGGTAATAACATACACAGACACACACACACATCACCGTGTTAGCTTTCCATTACGCTGCTTACTAATGGTGTTTGTTTGGAGGTGATTGATATTTTACCGCCAGCTTTGACTTAATCAGAATCGGTAGAGCTCCAGGTAATGTGGTGTATACTGATAATAATTCATACACTCCGGCTGTCAATCAGTAAGTTAACTTAAATAGAGGGGTCT
This sequence comes from Danio kyathit, assembly GCA_903798195.1. Lineage (NCBI taxonomy): Eukaryota > Metazoa > Chordata > Actinopteri > Cypriniformes > Danionidae > Danio > Danio kyathit. Next base: position 45,108,690 of record LR812527.1, on the reverse strand, counting down.
GCTTGGGTGTTTACCTTGGCCTGTTTTTTTTTTTTTTTTTTTGTGCATCGGCTTTCAATATGTGTGTCAGTTACAGTTATTACTATGCATGTTCTCTTATTTGGAGTTATTTTAGGACAACATTTGGAACATTGAATTTATAGTTTGAATTACAAATATTTTGTTTGTATTATTTTCATTTTAGTTAATGTTTTATTTTAGTTGTGTGTTTTGTCGTTAGTTTTTTTTTGATTGTGTGCTTATTTTATATGGGTTTTTGTTATAGACCATTTCAATGTGGTTTTATCATTGGCCCTTGAACATTTCCTGCTTGTTCTCATACTACTGTATATCATAACTATACGTATAACAAGAGGCAATTCATTCAAATTTTCACGTTAAAAAAGCCATCATAACATTATTTATCGATATGTGGACCTTTTTGGATTTGCGGAAGCTATAGAAATTAAAAATGTTCAACAGCAAAATACATTAGGACCATTGTTATTGTTAACATTCCTCAAAATAGTCTATACTGTATATTGGTATTGACAATAATCTTGACATTTAGTGAAAGAAATATTGTTGTGTCAGTGCCATTCTCAGAGTGACACTCTAATATGTAATTTATGTTTCATTTATACTCAATGCCAAAGGGCCGCCTTGCACGCAAGGTTTACTATCAAGATTAAGAGTAATAACGTTTCAAGGAAATCTCTTATATGGACAGATTCATCTATATATTGCTGTAGCAAAGGCTGGATCCTAGGTTGTAAGTTCAATTTTATTGTGCTAAAACATATACAATAACTTTCAATTTGTTTACATCAGTTAACTAATTTAGTTAACATGAAAACATATTTATGTTTATCAATATTCAAGTCAACATTTACCAAAATCTACGTTAAGATCAAATTTCATCTGTTAACATCATTTAATGGACCTGAACTGACATTCATTCATTCATTTTCTTTTTGGCTTAGTCCCTTTATTAATCTGTGGTCGCCACAGTGGAACTTATCCATCACATGTTTTACGCAGCGGATGCCCTTCCAGCTGCAACCCATCACTGGGAAACATCCATACACACTCATTCACACACATACATTATGGTCAATTTCTAGCTCAATTCACCTATAGCGCATGTCTTTGGACTGTGGGGGAAACCGGAACACCCGGAGGAAACCCAAGCGAACATGGGGAGAACATACAAAACTTCACACAGAAATGACAACTGACCCAGCCGAGGCTCAAACCAGCAACCTTCTTGCTGTGAGGCGATCGTGCTACCCACTGCGCCACCGTGCTGCCCCTGAACCAATATAAAAATTTGAAATTTTGTATTTTTATTAAACTAAAAAAAAGGAAACACTGGTCAACATTGAAATTTAATTGGTGACTGACAATAACCTTTACAGTAAAAAGAAAAAAGAGTAATAGATTATGTTGTCTGTGTTGTTTATTAGAAGGGGTGTAATTCTCTGATGCCTGTCTCAAATGTGTTGAATGCAATGACATTCAAATTACAGATCTTGACAATTTCTTTATGCATTTCTGTTGACATTTTTCAACCATTTATTATTTAACATTGTATAAATTTTGTTTTAAACAATGTTAAAGCAACAATTGGCCTTTTTTTAAAAACCTTCAACGGTGAAGGTTCAACATTAACGATTGTATCAAAATGGTCACAACATGGAAAATTCAGCTGACATTATTTCAACCCTGTAGCAAACATGTTGCCTAACAAAAAAAATGCATGCCATTTTTTAAGCATTTCTGTTAACCTTTTTCAACCATTTATCATTTTATGTTATCTAAACATTGTTGCAACGTTAAAACAACAACTGTCATTTTTTTCAACCATATTTCATTGTTAAAGGTTGGTCATGTGCAGGCTATATTTCAATCGTTCAACATTAACGTTTGCATCAACATTGTTGCAATTAGGAAATTTAACTGACATTATTTAGTGACATTCAGTTTCCTTCAGCTTAGTCTCTTTTTCAGAGGTTGCAACAGTGAAATGAACCGCCAATTATTCCAGCATATGTTTTTACGCAGTGGATACCCTTCCAGCCGCAACCCAGTACTTGGAAACACCCATGCACACTCATTCACACACTCATATACTACGGCCAATTTAGTTTATTCAGTTAACCTATATCGCATGTTTTTGGACTGTGGGGGAAACTGGAGCGAAGACGGGAGAACAGACAAACTCCACACAGAAATACCAACTGGCCCAGCCGAGACTTGGACCAGCAACCTTCTTGCTGTGAGGGGACAGTGCTAAACACTGAGCCACTGTGCCACCCACAAAATTTGTTACCTAGCTAAAAAAAAAGCAACATTTTTTAAGGGATAGTTCACTCAAAGAAAATTTGTATTTCCTCATGATTTATTCTCAATCATGTGATTATTAAAAAAAGTATAAGATTTATTCTTCTGTTAAACACAAAAGAAGATATTTTGAAGAATGCCTAGCTGCTGGGTTTCATTGACGTCCATAGTAGGAAAAATAAATACTAAGGAAATCAGTGGGTCACAGCAACCAGCATTTTTCTAAATATTTCATTTTGTGTTCAACAGAAGAAAGAATCTTGAATAGGTTTTGAATGAGTGATGATTGCGTAAACAATGACAGAAGTTTTGTTTTTGTATGAATTATCCCTTTAACATTTGACTTGACAACTAATAATAACAGACCATTCTGATTACATCCAAATTCAAGTATTTAAAGGGCACCTATTTGACCCCTTTTTCAAGATTTAAGATAAGTCTTTTGTGTCTCCAGAATGTTTCTGTAAAGTTTCAGCTCAAAAACCCCACAAGATTATTTAATATACCTATTGGAATTTTCAGCTCTGAACACAATGTAGCTGTTTTCGTTGCCTGTGCCTTTAATGCTAGTTCTCCCCGCCCACCGTTCCCACGTGCCTGTCAGCGTGCCTCAATCTCTGCCTTGGCTGCGTCAGATAAACAGCACAGTGACAGACATGAAGGAAGCAGATTTCACGCAATGTTTGTGAGAAATACTACAGTTAGAACTTTCCCAATGATTATTTGATGTATTTGTTGTGGAGTTAAAGTAGTGGTGATAAAGTAGATTTTTAAGAATGTAAAATCGCTGTAATTCATTACAAACATGCACTGTTTTAAAAACATTTTAAACTTGTAAAATGTAATGAGGAGCCTGATAGAGAGGGATCCATCTGCAATATATTTATTAAGCAAATTTGAATCAAAAGCAAACACCAATAGCTGGTCGGTAAACTCACATAAATGTCAGGCATTAAGATTCTCACGGCAGGCATCAAACACTCGTTGGTCGTTGAAACAGGCATAGATCAGGGGCTGGCAGCGTATATCGAGAACAGAGAGAGGAGCAAAGGGTCGGGGCAGGCAGCAAGAACGATGAGTTCAATAGCAGTCCGGGTCAGTAACAGGAGATCAACCATGATATAGGAATAAATGATCTGTAATGTTGACTGGGCAAACAAGACTTCGCAATGAGGTGATCGTGCAAGCTGCATATATATGTGTTTGTGTGTGATCAGAGTCAGGTGTATCGCAATTAGAGACAGGTTCGGGGCTTATGGGGGATGTAGTGCTAAAAGTCCGGTAAGGGAGACCTCTGCTGGCCAGTGAGGGGAATGACTGGGACCGAGCCGGTGACATAAAACTCAATTTTGATCACATTTGATGATGATTGATGATCACAGAGAGCTGAACAGATCTTTCCCTGCAGGCGCAGAACGTCAACATGACGTCAGATTGACGTTGTACCCCAACGTTGTGTCCAACCTAAAATCAACCAAATCAACGTCTAATCATGTTACACCTTGACGTTGTATGGACGTTACCACTCTGGCATCTGTCAGACGTTGAATTTTGGCCACTTTCCAACACAACCTAAAATCTACCAAACATCAACGTAATGTGACATTATTATTGGACTTCAAATTACGTTGTCCTTAGACGCTGGCTAGACATTGAATTTTGGTTACCTGACGTCATGACCTAAATCTAACCTAATTTTATCATCTTATGATGTGTTTCTGCTGGGTTTAATCCTGGTTGCTTTTCGCAAGTTCTGTCTTGTTGATATGATTATACACAATACTACGCAGACATGTTAATACGCGGCTGTCAATCAATTCAGTGGGTGGGGAAATCACACTCCTACGTCACGTTGCGGTGGGCCTGATTTGGATCCTATTTTTAACGTCAGGAAATTTAAAAAAAGAGACTTATTGTGTTTATATGACCCCAATATGACTGTGGACACACTATACCTACACACACTTCTGTCCAAACAGCTTACAAAAGATGATTTTCATCACAGGCGCCCTTTACAATTACAATTACACACCCTGATCCTGACTGCAACCTCAATTCACTTCCAGAGCCTGAAATGAAATTTGCAATCATTTTCAATTCAATTCTATTTTCAAAGCAGCCAGCGAGGCCGTGAACACTTTGCTTCAGACTCTCACCAGGATGTTTTTCATATCTGAGTATAAAAGCCAAGAATCCATAATGGACTCATCAGCTGTCTTACGCTCTGCTTGAATTATTCTCTTTGGTGCTAATTAGACATTCCTAGCGTTTGTGATCACAGAAAGCTCTCCATGCGTATATATATATATATATATATGGCTGACACTGACACGGTGCGCTATAAGGAAAAAACAGCCGTTGTTCTATTTGCTGCATGGCTGAATTCGCACAAAGGCTTTGTAAGTCGTCTAATGCAAGGCTCCGAGTCGGCCCTTGTCTCACACATGACTTGAATTTGCGTAAAGGTCATTCTGTACTGAAATAAAGAAATTCTCTTGGGTGCTAGGAAACAATTATAGTCTGAGAAAGAGAGGTACTAATTATAGAGTGAGTGCTTTCTGCTTTAGATCTAAATTAACAAACTAATTGGCAAACTCACCAGTGGACATTGCACTCATGTCTTGCAAAACACTCATTGAATAGGCGGTTCTTCTGACTTTGTGATCTGCAAGGGAGTATATATCTTAGGATAAATCATCCACGTCCCCTGGTAGGAATTGTTTGTATGTAAATCATTGAGGACAGATCCATTAGAGGACAAAAAGAAATATAACTACTTTTTAATTATAATGCAAATTAAATCAGATGACTTTAGTAGTATCCCAGCGGGTGACTTGATGTTAAACTCCAATCAAAAATGCGAATCAATTTGATGTCAAACCTTGACGTCTATTTGACATCCACACATTGATGTCCTTTGACCACCAAAATAATGACACAAAGTATAATTTAAGAAATGTTTTATTCGTCTGAAAGCTTCAATTCCAAATTTACATTTTGTATTTTTGCGATGCATGTAAACGTCCTTAATGTCAAAGTAACAACAAAATGACATCTAAAATTGGCATAAAAAACATCAAAAATACCTTTTTGGACAGACCTCAATGAACGGCTGGCTCTGCTTCTGACTTTGTGATCTGCAATGAAGTATATATCTTAGGATAAATCTTCCACGTCGCCTGGTAGAAATTGTCAGAAAATTGAGAAGAGGTCCATTAGAGAACAAGGATATATAGAACTACTTTTTAATTATAATGCAAATTAAATCAGATGACTTTAGTAGTATTCCAGCGGGTGACTTGATGTTAAACTGCCATCAAAAACTGCCCAAAATGCGTATCGATTTGATGTCAAACCATTGACGTCTATTTGACATCCAGACATTGATGTCCTTTGAACACCAAAATAACGACATAAAAAGTATAATTTAAGAAATGTTTTATTCATCTGAAAGCTTCAATTCCAAATTTACACTGGATTTTGTATCTTTGCGATGCATGTAAACTTCCTTGATGTCAAAATGACAACAAATTGACATTTAACATTGGCATAAAAAACATCAAAAATAAATTTTAGGACAGACCTTAATGAATGGCTGGTTCTGCTTCTGACTTTGTGATCTGCAATGGAGTATATATCTTAGGATAAATCTTCCACGTCGCCTGGTAGAAATTGTTTGTCAGAAAATTGAGAAGAGATCCATTAGAGGACAATATAATATAAGAAAATATAACTACTTTTTGATTAACGCAAATTAACCCAGATGAATTCAGTATATCCCAGCAGGCAACTTAATGTTATACTGACATCAAAAAACATAAAAAAATAACAACATCAAAAATGTGAATTAGTTTGATCTCAAACCCTTGACATCCATTTGACATCCACATATTGATGCCCTTTTGACCACCAAAAGATTGACACAAAAAGTATTATAATTTAAGAAAAGTTTTATTAATCTGAAAGATTCAGTTACAAATTTACTCTGGATTTTGTATCTCTGCATGTAAACTACCTTGATGTCAAAACGACAACAAATTGGCATCTAAAATTTCGATTTCAGGACAAAACTCAAGGAGAGGCCGGTCCTTCTTCTGACTTTGTGATCTGCAAGGGAGTATATATCTTAGGATAAATCATCCACATCCCCTGGTAGGAATTGTTTGTCAGTAAATCATTGAGAAGAGATCCATTAGAGGACAAAGAGGAAATCTGAACACCTGCAGTAGCCAAGGCTGCGGTAATAAACACGTCCCTGAAATAAATAAATGCGCTCTGCTCATAGAGCCACTTCAGGATGCTTTTTGTCATTTGCTGTGATGAGCATCCAGGAAAGCATCAGTAAGATGAAACGTCTCTAGAGACTAACTCACCTGGGGAAGGATGCGGATCTTAATCATGAGGGACCCAGTTCTCTGGCATTTTCTCTCTGTGTCGCCATGCCCTTCACAATTTCATAAAAGGCAGAGTCATTTGCATATTTGCAAATCGTGATTTCCATACCAATGACTAAAACCAAAGTGTGAACGATAGGGATATTTGACCCTGGAAAGGAAATATTCCTCTTTTTTTCCGTGTAGAAATGTTAAAAAGTTCCTCAACATCCAACCTTGTCCACACTTCCCCCCCTTTAATCCAATAATATGATATCTTGATATACGAAACTGGGCTTGTGAATGCGTCTTGGGAGCCATCTGTACAAGAATTCAAATGTAATTAGGGACTTCAAACTGGCTTCACTGACACATTCAGAGCACTTTGAGTTTGTGCTGGGAGTGTTTGCATGAAGAATAACCGCTTGATTTGTTCACTTGCTGCATGACGTCTCTCTCTATTTTATCTTGATCTCTCAGTTTTATTTTTGAGATGTCCAATAGGGTGCGCCCATGTACTTCAAACAATAAGGACACAGCAGCAGACTGTGTTTTTTCTAGACTGAAATAATATGTGTGTAATAATGTACAGTCGGATGATCATTATCACAAAAATAAATATAGGAAGTGATCTTTTATACAGTTGACTGGTCAGTTGTGCAGTATGCAATAGCATTATTCAGAAACATTTGGTTGTTGTGGAGTAAAAACCACTGTGATAAATCAGGTAGACCCAATACATAAATCATGAAGTGGCTCTAGTAATCGAGTAATATTAGACTTTCTCTGGGTTTATCAGGCATATATATATATATATATATATATATATATATATATATATATCAGAATTATTAGCCCCCCTTTGAATTTTTTTTTCTTTTTAAAATATTTCCAAAATGATGTTTAACAGAGCAAGGAAATTTTCACAGTATGTTTGATAATATTTTTTCTTCTGGAGAAAGTCTTGTTTGTTTCATTTCGGCTAGAATAAAAGCAGTTTTTAAAATTTTTAAACACCATTTTAAGGACAAAATTATTAGCCTCTTTAAGCTATATTTTTTTTTGATAGTCTACAGAACAGCCTAATTACCCTAACCTGCCTTATTAACCTAGTTAAGCTTTTAAATGTCACTTTAAGCTGTATAGAAGTGTCTTGAACAATATCTAGTCAAATATTATTTACTGTCATCATTGCAAAGATAAAATAAATCAGTTATTAGAAATGAGTTATTAAAACTATTATGTTTAGAAATGTGTTAAAGAAATCTCCTCTCCATTAAACAGAAATTGGGGAAAAAAATAAACAGGGGGGCTATTAATTCTGACTTCAACTGTATATATATATATATATATATATATATATATATATATATATATATATATATATATATATATATATATATATATATATATATATATATATATATATATATGTGTGTGTGTTATATCATAAAAGTTTGAGGTCAGTTTAAAAAAAAAAAAATTATTTTCATTAAGGCGGCAATTATTTATTCATTCATTCATTTTCTTTTCGGCTTAGTCCCTTTATTAATCTGGGGTTGCCACAGTGGAATGAACCGCCAAATTATCCAGCATATGTTTTATGCAGCGGATGCCCTTCCAACTGCAACCCATCTCTGGGAAACATCCATACACACTCATACACTACGGACAATTTAGCCTACCCAATTCCCCTGTACCGCATGTCTTTGGACAGTGGGGGAAACCGGAGCATCCGGAGGAAACCCACGCGAACATGGGGAGAACATGCAAACTCCACACAGATACGGCAACTGACCCAGCCGAGGCTTGAACCAGCTACCTTCTTGCTGTGAGGCGACAGCACTACCTACTGCGTCACCACGACATTTATTAAATGTTAAAAAGAATGTTAAGTTGTTAAATATTTTTTAATTGAATATTTATTTATTACTTATTGTATGTAGTTTCAAATGAAATTATTACTCCAGTCATCATTGCTTTTATTACTACTACTACTACTAATAATAATAATAATAATAATTAATATTAGAGTGTTTTCTGAAGGATCATGTGTCTCTAAGGACTGGAGTAATGAAGCTGAAAATGCGTTTTTAAAAACACTGGAATAAATTATTAAATTAAATTATAATCTACTTTTGAGCAGTTATAGTGCAATAACATTTTACAATTTGTACTATATTTTTAATGAAATACATGCAGCCTTGGTGAGCAGGATAAGTTTATTTTAGAGAGAGACCCCAGATAAGGACAATATAGCCAAATAGCAGATGGTTTCAGTGTGTGATTGGCTTGAAAATCAAGATAATTCCAGCAAATATTGATCTCTTAAGTCTTCTGAAGTTAAAACACAGGTGTTGTGTGTCTAAAAATGAAAATAACCATGTCTGGAAATATGACATATATGGATTCAAACTACTTGCAAAAGTCACTTCATCAAACATCAAATTGGAAACTGATTTTTCATTATTTTCATTCTTATTTTGTAACTCAGCAAAGATTGATAACTCAGCTGCTGCAGTCTCATAGATATTGAATATAAGCCTATAAATATAACAACCTTTTGATTATAAAGCAAGTGAAATCAGAGGAATTCAGTAGTATTCACTGATGTCAAACTCACATTAAAAATGTCAAAAAACACATCAAAAGTGCAATTCGATTTGAAGGCAAAACCTTGACATACATTTAACTTCCACACATTGATGCTCTGTTTAATTGTATTAATCTGAAAGCTTCAAATCCAAATTTACACTGAATTTTAACCCCAAGGATTATCGCAACAATGCATGTAAACTACCTTGATGTCAAAACGACGTAAAATGGTCTCCTCACAATATTATAAAGGACCATCCTGTAATTGATTTTTAATGTGTTTTTGACTTCAATGTTGTCAGTTTGATGTAGTTTTGACATCAAGGTGCCCACTGGGAAAAGTACTGTAATAGTTGTGTGCTGTTAATCATCTCTGAAAGTATGCTTAGCTTGTGATTTTAAACCAAGTTAATCTCAAACCAACAGCTCTTGTTTTCATTTTTATTTATGTGGTAAAAATGCATGTAATAAGTGCTATGGCTGTAACACAACCCCCCAATGTCTTTCTAGCAACTGCTTTCTTCTCTGAAGCTTTGTCATGAGTTCAGTTGCATCCAATTATTTAATTATGTGGGAGGTAGCATGTGTAATAAGCGAGTTAATGCACTATCCAGTGTGTTGTTAACACAGTATAGACTCCAACAAGATGATCATGACCCCGACATGAAGTGTTACTTACAGTACTTGTAATGCACAATCTCTATAGTGACTGAATATTATCATGCACAGTAGAGTCTCACATGGGTTTTGACTGATTTTGCCGCTCACCAGTGTGCAGTTATGTGTAAAATGCTAAAGGACAAGTTCAAGGTTTTATGTGTCCATGCGCAGAATTGCAATAGCAGGGAAGCTTTCTGAAGCGCCTAAAGGTTGTTGTAAAGAATGGTAGAAATAGGAATAAACAGCAAAAGAAAGAGTGTAGACTGTGTTGCTCTGCCGAGGTCAGTGCACAGTATGCATCATTATTTAAGATCCGGATGGCTCGAGGGTAGTAATTCCTCCCGAGCCTCTCCAAGCTGGCCCTGCAGCTGTGGTGTACAGTGTTTCCCATGCTACTGTAGCAATAAAAGAGCATTGTCTTGTAACTTTAATAATTTTCTTAATAATTTTTGTCCTATATAGGCGGATCCCTCCATGTTAAGTAGTTTTTCTGCCAGTTTTGCTAATGAAATAGCAGCGCTATCAAAACCAGGACTCAAATTTGAGTCGTTCACAAAATCTATTGCTCTGACAACTAGGCTGATTTATTTTAAAGGGTCTGTTCGCACAAAAATAAAAGCTGTCATCATTTACTCAACCTCATGTTGTTCCTAACTATGACTTTCTGTCTTCTGTGGAGTACAAAAAGCACTTGTGAAGAAATATGCTGGCCATTTTATTCCGTGCAATTACAATGAATGGGTACTAAGGCTTTCAAACTTCAAAAAAGCACTCAAAAGTACCATAAAAGCATCATAAAACTGGTTTTGTGACTCATGTGTTATAATCTTCTGTATAGTTCCATTATAGCTTTGTGTGTGTGACAGAAATTGTTGTAATCATTGAATGTTTTTGCTCACTAAATTTAAACGTTTGCCCTAGTTCACCTTGGCATGTTCACTAAATTTTAAAGGGGGGTTGTGAGGTTTTGGCGCTAGTTTAACCTTGTGGTAAAAATAAAGTATATTTTCAAAATTTGCAAATGCCCTTCTGTGTTGGCATACGTGCTATTGAAAATATAAACATTTAGTAACACTTTAGTTGAAGTACCAATTCTCACTATTAACTATAATGGTCAATTAAAATATGGGCTGTTTATTTGTACTTGAATTACATATTCTGGATGATCTTTTTCAACATCCGTAATCCTATCCAATAGCTAAACCCAACTACAACTATTTAATAATTATTATCAAGTGGCAAATAAGGAGTTTATTGAAATAAAATCCATAGTTAATGGTTTGATAATAGTGCGAATTTGTACCTCATAATTAAGTACAACCTAAAATTCTACTGATGACCCCTGATGAATAAAGGGACTAAGCTGAAGAGAAAATGAATGAATGAAAATTCCCTAAATTTGAAAATGCACCACCATGTAACGCGTCAGCTAAAAACCCTCTGGCTCAGCCTGCCTGCAAAAGCCACACCCCAAACTCTCACTAATGGTCGAGCTGGAAATTGATTGACAGATTTAAGCAGACTGCTAACAGTATTTAATAGTGCTTGTGAGGCTCAATGTTAACACATTTGTTTAGATATAAACCCATGCTTATAGTCAATAAACAATAAAACTGAACATTTATTTTGGCATGAAAAAAATGTGATACATAACCTTTAAGTATTTAATATTCTATTCATGACTGAATTGTTCTTTTGAGTCAGTTTCTTTTTAATGAGACATGAAACCTGTCTAAATGAATCCTTCAAATGATTTTCTAATGTAACTCACTAACTCAGTGATTCAATCACAGCAGTTCAGAGCTCAGTGAATACTTAACAAAATACTCCAAGAATATTTTGCTAATGTTACAATTAAGTCATGCAAATGCCAGGGCTTCATACTGTGATTGATTAAAACACCAGAATAACATTTTTTTCAACTACAACTATCCAAAAACACATAAAAATACAGCTAAATGTTGCTAAAAATAATAAAAATAAAAATGAAAGGTACCAAAAAGCCACAATAAGCACACAGAGCTTCTGTCTATCCATTCTAATTACACCGTAAACATTTTTTTAAAATTGCACAGTATTCTGTAATACAGTAAACTGTATTTTACTGTAGGACAGGTGTGCAATATGTTACTGTATTTTAAAGTTACATTACATTTTAAAGTTACATTACATCACATGAAAATTGCTGTATATTTTACAGTAAAGATATACATACAATTCTGTAAATACATATACAGCAAGATCAATAGTGCTGTAAATGTAAATACAGTATGTTTGCTGTAATTGATTCATGGTAAGTTACTGGCAAACTGCTGCCAGTAAGTTACTGTTGATTCTACAGGAAATTGTTAACAGTGTAATGAATAATATACAGTATAAGCAGAATCCCAGAACATAAACAGATGGTCTCTGGCCAATGAGAGTTTACAGTAGCTGCACACACCAAATTTTAGTCCATGTAGAAATATTGCCCTGTGAAAGTGAACAGAACCAACGTGAAATTAAAACATTATAACATTTTTATTTCCTGTTTCAGAAAGAGGCAAATGATCTACAGACATACTAACGTCCTAAGACTAAATAAAAGTATAGGTGACAAAATTAACACTACAAATTTGCAAAGTTACTTATTTTCAGTGGATTGTCTGTTTGGTAGCATCAAAATAAAGTGTAAGCAGACATTTAGCTGACAGTTTACATGATGTAGTTGCAGAAATACTAATAGTCAAAAGAATGCCTGAAAGCAACCATAAAAAGCATGTTTTCCCCCACTATTTTCTTGTGCTAACATTTTGAGAGCTTTATTAAACGGATATTTCTGTCATTTGATTCAGTTCTCTCATCATTTGCGCACCCTTTACTTGTTCCCAACCTGTTTGACTTTCTTTCTTCTGTTGAACACAAGAGTAGATATTTTAAATAGAGCTAAAAACCTATAATAATTGACTTCCATGGTATTTGTTGTTCCCACTACACTCTCAGAAATAAAGGTATAGGAGCCGTCACTGGGGCAGTACCTTTTCAAAAGGTACATATTTGTACCTGAAGGATCCACAATGGTATCTAAAAGGTACTTTTTAGGTACATTTGGGTACTAATATGTACCTTTGAGGTACCACTGTGGACTCTTTGGGTACAAATGTGTATCTTTTGAAAAGGTACTGCCCCAGTGACAGCTCCTGTACCTTTATTTCTGAGAGTGTATGGTAGTCAATGTTTACAGGTTTTCAGCTTTCTTTAAAATATCTTCTTTAGTGTTCAACAGAATGAAGAAGCATACAGATTTGGAAGCAATTGAGCGAGAGTAAATGATGAGTAAATTTTTATTTTTGGGTAAACTATTCTTTTAAAGCACAGATGACAGCTAATATTAAAGCATCTTTACACAGCAAAGCCAAATCTGAAGCTGGATAAGTTCACAAAAATGTGTTTATCTGTTTAATGCATAGCGGCTTTACACAGAATTCTGAGCACAATAACAGATCTGAAATATACTGTAGCACGTCTATACTGACCATTATACATTTATAATATTGAAATAGGAGCGTGACGTGAGCTATGAGGCACCAGGGTCGACAAGATCCACCTGTCCACCTACCCATCCACCTCCCTGATCTGAGATCTGCCTGTCAGCAAGATACGGCTCCACAGACAGAGTGAGGAATTCAGACCCGAGTCCCTGAGCTTGATGACAAGCCTGAGGCGAACTGTGGTACTGAATGCTGAGCTGAAGTCAATCAACATCACACTCCGTTTTCTCCTTCCTGGGGGAAAGGGCGGTGTGCAGCACCCGGAGAATGGCATCATCTGCGAGTCCCTGTGAAGGTCTGCATGTTCAAGTCCCGAGGTCTGTCACTTAAACCATATGAAATATGACACAGTTTCCATGACAACATCAAGAAATCTTTTTCCTTTTTCATTATGTGTGCAAGTTTGCATGTCTCGGAGTGTAAGGAAGACACAGAAACAAACAAATTACGTACCTAATTAGCTAATTAATGAGAAACCGTTGTCTGCGTGAAAAATATGAAGACATTTCAGCATTCCGCCAACATAGCTAAATCAAACATCTTGTACTGAACAATTTCAAGCTACATTAGATGCAAGAACGCAGCCATGTACTGCATTCAGACTGATTGAAGGACAACATTTAAGAAGCAACCACTGGAAAATATATTAGTTAAACACCACACTGAATGCTGTAGGAGGTGTGCTCCTCTGATGTCTATACGGCTCGTGTCACATACTGTAAAATGAGCTGTGGCGAGAGTTGATGTGCCTCATCTAGGACACAATTCTTGATTGATGTCTTTGCATTCCTGATTGAAAACTAGGTTACACTTTATTTTGATGGTCCGTTTGTTGAATTTAAGTTACATTGCATCTACATGCCAACTAATTCTCATTAGATATAGATAGACTGTTAGGTTAGGGTTGGGGTTAGGGTTAGTGTAAGTTGACATGTACCTTATAGTCAGTTAAATGTCTCTTAAAAGAGCAGTATCAACAGATATTAAGCAGCAGTCTACTAATACTCAAATGGACCATCAAAATAAAGTGTTACCGAAGACTAAATTCATGGACAATTTTTTCATATTTATTCTTGTATACTTTGATCCATATTTATACTTGCATGGGCTATTCTATTATGTTTTTTTATAACTTCAGGTTTTCATAATTTAGGGTCAGTGTGGTTTATTTGTTCTGGGGGGAAAGAGACATTTAGTCCTAGTTCATTTAGGGACTTTTTACACCTGGTCACTTCATAGCATTCCGAACATAAAAAGGACATGTATTAATGCAAAGTGAAAGTAGTCTGGGACATCCAGTGGAAACTGAATACAGATGTGGCCTTTAGAAATGCGTGTCTCAGGGAACAGAATGCCATGACTAACCGTGGTAAGCCGCAGCACTCAGGGAAATTCTCTGACTCAGGAAATACATTAGGGGCAGCTGAGCTTCATTGTCAGTAGTGGCCAGTTCTGAATTTTGGAGATAAAACAAAATAGGAATACAACAGAAAGACATGTCCAAACTTTACAAATTGCGTGTCCACTTTTGGCTCAATACAACAGTGTTATATTAGATCTAGATAAAATAGCCTAAGCTATATTGAAATCATTTAAAGAATTACACATATTGGACATAATAAAAACACATTTCATAAATTAACCAATATAAAACAAACAAAAGCTATAACAATTAGCTATACAATACAAATAAATTAAACCGTTTTAAGCTATTTTAAACTTTCATTTTACAAAGGCTTATTTGAAAAAAAAAAGCAATAAACAACAGAGGAGTTTTAAAATACTATTTATAAAGTATTTGGATACGATGATAATAATCAAATTGTGCAAACAGAGCATTTTTGGGATGAGCGAAACCATCAGAAACTACCTTATTTTCTGTCATCCAGTTCTGTGCAGCACTGCTTTACAAACGTATTGGGAAAAACTGCACGTAAAAAATGTGTTTCTTGTCCTCAAACAAATGTTTATGTTTTTATGGTAAATTCATGGTAAAATTTAGAAATGAAATTTTAAATGTATAGAGCTTTATTAGAAGGATATTTAATATTTTAAATCGTAATTCTGGCAGCACGGTGGCGCAGTGGGTACACTGAAAAAAATCATTCAGAGATGATTCCTTGGATTTAGTCAATTTTTTTTTTACGTTAAGTGGCTGTAAACAATTTGTTTCGGCTGAATTTAAACAAACAAATTAAGTAGAATGTTATTAAATTTAATTTGTTTGTTTAAATTCAACACAAATAAATTGTTTGCAACAGTTTAGCAGACATCATTTTTTTCAGTGTAGCACAATCGCCTCACAGCAAGAAGGTTGCTGGTTTGAGCCCCGGCATTTGGCATTTCACTTGGCAGTCGGCATTTCTGTGTGGAGTTTGGCCGTAGTGTATGTGAGTGCAAGTGTGTGCAAGAGTGTGTGGGTGTTTCCCAGTGTTGGGCTGCACCTGGAAGGGCATTCACATGCGTATTAATCAGGAGTTCCGCTGTGGCGACTCCTGATTAATAAAGAAACTAACCTAAAAAGAAAATGAATGAATGAATGAATGAAATCGCAATTCTTTTGCTTTGGGGAGAATCAGTGGAGATATGCTGTTCTGAAATATTTAACACTACTTTTATCAAATGATAATTTTTTTTTTCTTAAAACTGATGCGGATTGTGGATAATCTTAAGTGTAAATCTAAACTGAATTGTAAACTAAGGCCCTTATTAGTCATTTTCTAATGACCAAACCTAAAGATTAAAAAGTAATTAAACTATCTAAATGTTGTATTTTTTTTTTCTGTCTTGCCAAACAGTAATTTGCTTGCAAGACAATGAGTCCCAACAAAAAGAATAACGGGTAAAGCAGTTCTTTTAATCTGAAAGGACTAAAATAAAAAAATGGACCTTTTCATATACGTACAGTTGAAGTCAGAATTATTAGCCCCCCTTTGAATTTTTTTCTTTTTTAAATATTTCCCAAATGATGTTTAACAGAGCAAATACATTTTCACAGTATGTTTCACAGTATATTTTTTTCTTCTGGAGAAAGTCTTATTTGTTTTATTTTGGCTAGAATAAATTCAGTTTTTAATTTTAAACACCATTTTAAAGACAAGATTATTATCCCCTTTAGGCTATTTTTTTTCAGATAGTCTACAGAACAAACCATCGTTATACAATAACTTGCCTAGTTACCCTTACCTGCCCAGTTACCAAGTTAAGCCTTTAAATGTCAATTTAATTTGTATACAATGTCTTGAAAAATATCTAGTCAAACATTATAAACTTTTTATCATGGCAAAGACTAAAGAAATTAGTTATTAGAGATGAGTTATTAAAACTATTATGTTTAGAAATGTGTTTGAAAAAATCTTCTCTTTGTTAAACAGAAAACCGGGAAAAAAATAAACAGGGGGGCTAATAATTCAGGGGGGCTAATTATTCTGACTTCAACTGTATCTGGGTTTCTCAGTAAGTCGTTGTAGTTGGGTAAGCTTGATGGTGAATGGGACAACAAATTATTATTTACAATCCTATTTGCTGAATGAATAAAAGTAAAACTCTATGATGGTGTTATCAAGACTTTCAGACAAGGGGGGGGGGGGGGGGGGGGGGGGGGGGGAATTCTGTGAGATTTATAATGGCAGCCAGAAGAGAGAACAGTGGTAAATATACTGCCCTGCCCATAGACACTGCATTACAAATGCCTTGCAAATTTTTGTAATTTGATGCAAAGATGATATAACACATACAGTACATAAATACAGACAGATGTTCATATGTTTTTTTTAAACAATCAAAATATTAAAAACTTCCAAGGATTTAAGATTATGATGACTGTTAACCTCTTAACTCCTAATGTTGCTACTTAACCCACTCCATGCATTTTTTTCAACACATCCCATAATTTCTAAAACATCAGCCTCTACTAAATAGTTGATATGTTGGTTATGGTAAAAGTACCGGAATTAATACATATACTATAAAAAATCTGAAAATATGAAATGTAAGACCTATTTATTTAAAAAAATATATTCAAAGTAAAACATTGAATCCTAAATCACCTTTATTATTTGAAGTATGCCATAAAATATTTCAGATTCTCATTAAAATTTTCATTTTATTTTACAATAAAACCAAAATCAAGTGTAGTAGTCCAACAGAATTATGTTTGTTTGATTATTTTGTTAACCAACAATGCTGTGTGTGCAAACTATTATTTTAAACAGTCATTCTTTTAAACAGTCAAAATTTGGTCAACTTGGTTGAGCAGGCAGTTAAAGGGTTAAAGACATCATAACAGTCTTGTAAAAAGGGTCCATAGGCTAGCGTACTAAAACCTGATCTCGGCCCAACCCAGTATTGGTAAACACCCATACACTCTCACATTCACACACTTATACACTACGGCCAATTTAGCTTATTCAATTCACCTATAGCGCATGTCTTTGAACTGTAGGGGAAACCGGAGCACCCAGAGGAAACCCACGCGAACATGAGGAAAACATACAAAGTCCACACAGAAATGCCAACTGACCTAGCTGAGACTCAAACCAGTGACCTTCTTGATGCGAGGCAACAGTGCTAACCACTGAGCCACTGTGCCACCCTTTACTTTAACATACTTCAACAAAATGTTTTGTGTTGTGATGCTACATGCTGCAAAATCCTACTTCTTTTAATTATTGAACAGAGGCTCAGCAAGTGTCTTTTATGCTCTTGATTGCCATTCACAAACAAATCAACTGTGCAATTACTAAATCTTAGTAATGCCAGATAAATGAACAGCTAGTGCAGCATTCAGTCGGCATCTGCGCTCATCAGTGATGTGAACGCATAGACACCCAGAGTGAAGCTATTTGCCGCAGACAGTCCTCTATTGTGGAATCAAAGCATCGGCAGGTTCCTGATGAGAGAGGAGCAAGTAGTTTGTCACACAAATTGATGTCAACTGGGTGCTTGGTGAACAATTATGCTGAACCCTGGGATGTTTCATAAGCCTGGCTATTTACATAGACTGCTAAGACAACACTTCCATTGCTTGTTGTGATGAGGCGCCGCTGCTGTTATGCAAAATATCCCCAAGTTACCAAACAGCATTGTGCTATAGATAATGGGAAAATGTGTAACTTATAATTAAATCTGCAGACACACTGACTTAAATGACATTTTGCAATGTTGTTAATAAATAGTCAATGTTCTTTCTGTTAAATGAGACTATGAATTATAACTGTAACATCATTTTGCGACAACGACAGATTTCAGCATAACTTGCAATAGGAAAAGACTTAATTTGAGAAGAGTTAATTTGAAAAAAGTTAATGGCAAATAAATAAACGGTATAGATTCTAGAAAAAATATTGAGAGCAACTTTAAAAGAGTCTACACAGTAGATTATGGAACACATGTTGATTTTTAATTAGCTGGTTATTAGCAAGCATATAAGTAGATGCGTTCTAAATAATAATCGCATTAAAAATCTCCCGCAGGGGGGTCAGTAGGAGTATTTAAAACAGATGTTAAATACAGAAATGTTTGACAGGGTATTTGAAGGATTGTTACTTTTGCAAACTTAGTCATACTCATAAAAGCTGAGTTGAGTTTTTTTTTCTTTAAACCACTTATTTACGTGGTGTTAACATGCAGTGATTGGGCCAATGACCCCGTCTGTTGTGATTGGCCTACATTACTGCATTTAGCACATGTCAGAAATGAAATGTGAGCCCAATGCAGGAACGTATGGATAAAGCACTGCAGTTTTTATACCAGTGTATTGCTCTATTCTTCATCATAACTCCAAGTACTAACAGCGACAAAACATTCAGTATTAATTGACAACCATCTAGACAATTGTAAGCGAAACCTAAAAGTTGTGTGGAGTGAACATACTCAACTAAATATATATATATATTTAATCACACTTACAGGTTGTGATCTAGAGGAAGTAGCAGCTTGTCCTGATAAAAGTCCCTGTCAGGGTCTTGCAAACCCTGTATATCAACAGTCTTTGGTACCAATCCTTCCTTATTAACAACTGGCCTGCAATCCTGCATTGTAGGTTGCTGTGGCAGTCATCAGTAAAATGATCAGAACACAGCACATGGTTGAGCTATACTGCTGTGGTGTTGTTGTGAAAATTTACTTTAATCATTGTTTGCTCAGCCTCGTCTTTAGGCAGTAAAAAAGTTATGTGATACGATCACATACAATCCGCAACAGTGTTTGAGGGATGGGGTTTCAAGTTTTCCTGTCTGCTTGTGCAACAAGTGAATGGGCAATGTTTCACTGTGAAATTACTTGAAATTTGTTTGGAGAATGTTTTGTTTCAATTACTCTGTGTTGACTCATATATTTTTTTGAGAGACAATGGCTGTTTCTAAATATCAAGAATGCAAAGAATGCAGAGAATAGATCTGCATTCTCATGGAGACCGGTCTTGCCCAAGTTACCACAGAAGAATAAACTTAGAAGACTTAAGAGCCCTTTAGACCAAGCGCCGGACCATTTCTCTGTGTTTCACTGGTAATGTCTTTTAAATAAATAATTATTTAGGTCTATTTAATTATTCATTTATTTTTTATATACAATAATTAAGATATAAAATGAGAAAATAAAATATAATAACCAAAGAAAATGTGAATGAAACTGTAAATGAAAAAGGTTATAAATCTTCATTGCACTTAAGTTTACAATGATAATAAAGCTTGTTAACATTGATTAAAAGCTTGTTAACATTGACATTTCTGTTCGTTCGCATCCTGTCCCTTTGTGCCCCCTGACAGCATAGTCGCAAACTGCTGTTACAGTTAAAAACACACGTTCTTAAACCCTTAGTCCTGCCGTAGCGCCACACACGGCGGTAATGATCATTTTAAAGTGTCACCCACTGTTTGTATATAACGTACAAAAGCCTTACAAAGATATTTTGCACAATACAAATGAAACAGATTTTCATGTTCATTTTCAGCAAATAAAGTTCTTTTCATGCGTTTATGTCTTTATTCAAATTTTCATGTGAATGTACCATTTCACCGTCTCATTTAGGGAAACAAGCTATATCTCTGAACTAAATAATAGTGAATATTAAATGCTGTGCTTCCTTTCTCTTTTATTTACCTGCAGTGACTTCTGGGATTGCAATCGTTTCATCTTCAATATCAAGAACACATCCGAGGTCTTTCACGCATTCTTTGTACTTGCGCTCTTGAGTATTGGAATTAAACGTAGGTGATAGTTGATGGGGTGACGCGGTGGCACAGTGGATAGCACAATCACCTCACAGCACGAAGGTCGCTGGTTTGAGCCTCAGCTGGGTCATTTGGCATTTCTGTGTGAAGTTTGCATGTTCTCCCCGTGTTCGCGTGGGTTTCCTCCGGGTGCTTCGGTTTCCCCCACAAGTTCAAAGACGTGGTAGAGTTGAATTGGGTACGCTAAATTGGCCATAGTGTATGTGTGTGGTTGGGTGTGTATGGGTGTTTCCCAGTGATGGGTTGCATCTGGAAGGGCATTCGCTGCGTAAAACATGTGCTGGAAAAACAGGCAGTTCATTCCGCTGTGGCAACCCCGATTTATAAGGGACTAAAAAGAATGATTGATAGTTGATGACGTTGCATGAGAAGACGATGCAGGATTGCTTAAAAATGCATATTAAGAAACAGCCAATAACTTTAAACATGGTGCACTTTCAGATTTAAATCTCAGCAGGATGTTTACATCTGATTAGTGCTGTCTTACATTGCATGACAGGTAATTTTCAAAAATTCATAATAGGGGCACTTTAAAACTGATTGATTCAAACTTTCACTCCTTGACCCCAGAAACTGCATATAAGCAAGGCATTCTGATTGCTATTTGAAAACTGTTATATGTGCAATGTGCAGGAGATGCTTAGTGAATAGACTCTGCAAAGGCTTTTTATCCAATGAGATGTACAGTACATCATTCATGACAGCATATAGGTGAAGTGTTTGAATGCCCTGGGTGATCTGATTTATAGCATGCAGTAACAAAGTTGACCTCTTCTATAGTGGGCCTCGCTCAGATAACCATCAAAAGCCTTGTACCATTTTCTCAATAGGTTTTTGGATGCAGTATTTTATGGGTGTAGAAGGAACACTAAGCAGAATGCTTGTTCAAATCTAGTATTTTTTACTTTAAATCAAAACTAATAGTCTGATTGTTTACATAGAATGCTAAGACAGATTTCCATTGCTTGTTGTGTTGAGGTGCTGCTGTAGTTATGCAAAATTTCAATCAACATTGTGCTATGGAAAATAGAAATATGTGTAACTTATAATTAAATCTGCAGCCTCACTGATTAAAATGACATTTTGAAGCGTTAATAAACTGTCAATGTTCTTTCTGTTAAACGAGACTATATGAATTATGAAGTGCAATGTCATTCTACAGTGCCAGGTTTCAGCATTTATTCTGGTTCATTTTGACTTGCAAAAGCAAGAGATGATGCCAGTCCTGTATATTACAGACATAGATATCCCTGCTTTTGATTGTAATGGATTAACATGAACCTTTAGTTTAAGGTGCTTTGGAGCAATAGTTACTGTGCAAAGCATTATTCAAATAAAAAATTAACTCAGGAGACTGTTTTAATTCGTGGTGGGCCGTTATCGGTGTTAATGTGAGACTCTTATCGCGCGATAAAAAATATCGCCGTTAATCTATTCTCAAAGTTGGGTTGGGAGCTGGGTCTATTCTACGCAAGCTATGATGACTTTTCACCTTGACATTTTAGCGCGGATGTATACCTGACCGGTGAGCCGTCTGACAAAACAGTGTCCTTCTGAATCAAATCAGCAGGATGCCTGACTTTAACTGAAGTTCGGCAGTTTCACTTTAACTCATGAACATTTTATTAATGCCTTCATGACAAACTGAGGTATGAGATGCAAATAAATGAGTAAGGACTGGTGGGAGTGTTATGGAATTTAATAACGAACGCCAACTGGAAAGAAAAAAGACTTCCGCATTTCGCGATGTTTGTGTGTGTGTGCGGTCCTTTACTGACAGCCGCCTGTGTGGATCTTGTCGGAAAATATGGCGAAAAGTCCTACATGATGGGAATAGTTTGTCAGTATTGCCACTAATATCTGCATACTTTACGTCTTAATTCCATTTCTGTTTAGTTCAGTTATGACTTTAGTCGCATTAAGGTAATCAAAACTCGCTGTTTACATGGTAGACTCTTAATCAAAGTATTGTTTTAATCATATTAAAATAGTATTAAAGTATTGTTGCCCATGTAAACATAATGTTTGACACCATCAGGGCTCTGTGAACTTGCCTTTGTGAAGCAGCATTTTCTGTATGTACGTACATCAAAAGCAAGTATGAAATCGCTGTTTCGAGCTTATGTAGGCCTACAGTTCAACATTCATGTTTAACTGAATAAACAGTTAGTAAACACAAGTACATCTTATTGAACATCATTTATTTTCATCACCAATTATCATAGCAGAATAGTTTCTCAAGCAGTTTCTGATGCATTTTGGAAACAGTAGATGAGCCTCTGGTCTAATGAGTCACCTGGCTTGAGAAACCCGTTCTCAAAGACTTATTATTTGGGTAGCACACATATTCTGAATGCCTTCGGCAGAATTCAATTGAACCATTTTAATCTAGATTAATTTCGAGATTAATCTAGATAAAAAAAAATTTATCTATGCCCACCTATATTTTAATATATTTTCAAAGTGATAAAAAGTTGCAAATTGGCAACATGGTGAGCACATTAACTATTAACTATGTCACAATCACCAGTGATCTTCTCCCCTTAGATCGCTGGTTTACATGCACTCTCACTCATGAACTACAAATCCGCCATCTTATGGACTACATCCCCATACATGCACTACTCTGACATCACACACAACCAGTTCCATATCATCACTGATTACATCCAACAGCTGAAGCCACTCAAGAACTGATTACACACACTACATAAGCAGAACATACACTCACTCCATTGCCGAGTCTTGTTGCCTGTTTACAGCTCCAATTCAAAGCGTTTCCTTGTCTTGTTTTTGCCGTGTTTTGACCTTCGCCTTGTTATCTGTTTTCCGTGTTTACTGCCATCCTTGTGACCATCTGCCTGCTATATTTACTACGATTCTGGATTTCCCTCATAAGACTGTTTGCTCCTGTATTGACCTCTGCTTGCCTGACCATTCCGTTAATAAATACCTGCATTTGGATCCTCACCTCTGTTGTCAATGTCACTTCCTTGGTTACAAACTACAACATTTTGCCTCAATAAACTTCAATTACATGGCTGACTAAAATACTTGATTCAGATTGGTCAGATAACAACTGCTGAAACTAACAACAGAGGTTCATTTGGATACTTCAAATAAGTCAGTTAATACAGAATGTTCACATGCTTGTCTGTCACACCACTGTTTTTGACTGTTTGGCGCTATCTTGTGACTGAATAATACATAAGTTAGTGTATGTACGCTCCATTTAACTGTTTTTGTTTCTGTCAGCTGTTTAATTAAAGAATTAATATACCGTTATAGCTCTGAAAAGTTTTCTGTCTATTTTTTATGTTTTGTTGGCAAGTAACTGTGTAATAAGCAGCATAAAGTACAGTTGAAGTCAGAATTATTGGCCCCCCTTTGAATTTATTTTTCTTTTTTAAATATTTCCCAAATGATGTTTAACAGAGCAAGGACATTTTCACAGTATGTCTGATAATATTTTTTCTTCTGGAGAAGGTCTTATTTGTTTTATTTCGGCTAGAATAAAAGCAGTTTTTAATTTTTCAAAAACCATTTTAAGGTCAAAATTATTAGCCCCTTTAAGCTATATTTTTTAAATAGTCTACAGAACAAACCATCATTATACAATAACTTACCCAATTACCCTAACCAGATAACCTAATTAACCTTGTTAAGCCTTTAAATGTCACTTTAAGCTGTATGGAAGTGTATTAAAAATATCTAGTAAAATATTATTTACTGTCATCATGGCAAAGATAAAATAAATCAGTTATTAGAAATGAGTTATTAAAACTATTATGTTTAGAAATGTGTTGAAGAAATCTTCTCTAACAGAAATTAGGGAAAAGAATTAACAGGGGGCCTAATAATTCAGGGGGGCTAATAATTCTCACTTCAACTGTAAATCCAAGCAGTTGTTATTGCAGAATAAAGACAGACAGGTTTATCCGAAACATAACATAATGCCATAAGTATTTTGAAGTAAACTTACTCATGATGGCAAATGTTCTCCCAAGATAAACTAAACAGCTTTGTTTACATGTTTGAGGGCATTCAAGTGGTTGCTGTCATGTGATTTGTGTTTAAGGTGGGATTTCAAGAGGTCAGATTGAACCCAGCAAACAATTTTGTGATTAATAGACATCCAAACGTAGACAGCTTGGATAAAACAAGGCTAAACTTGGGCTGTCAATGAAAATCTACGTAATAGACATCTATGAATAGCCCAAAACTAGACTATAGTTGTCAAATAGACAGATTAGACAGACTTCATATTTGTATTCATTCATTTCTGTTCATTTGATGACATTCTTAGACGTCTATTAGATATTCACTTACAGCCCAAATCTAGCCTTGTTTTAGCCAAGACGACTATGTTTAGATGTCTATTAGACATCTATTAGACATCTTTTAGACATCTATTAGACATCTTTTAAAAACAAAAAGTGATTGCTGTTCATTTGATACAGATTACAAAAACAGAACTTTTGTTTTCAAGTGTGGCTGGTTCATTTAAAAGTAGAGATTTCAAGCCTGTGAGGCAGGTATTCGCTAAAGTCTCAGTGGGTTTGTCATCCTCATATGGTTCATAACAATGAAGCTGCAGAAACTGTCTTAAAGTAAACAGGTCTGGGCTGAGCCTCTCCCCTGAGAATCATTAGTCTATAGTGACTGATGATTGGCTCCTTTACTAGAAGGCAGGGATCCTTCGCTAGATCGGCTGTATTGACTGTTACATCTTCCCCAATTAAAACTATACGAGTGAAATTTCTTGGTATTCTCTAGTCTTTTATAATGCATAGGTTAGTGTAGGTTGCATTGAGCTGTATTTTTTACTGTTAGCTGTACATTTAATTAAAGAGTGGGTAAATTATTAAAGCTCAGATCAATGTTTCATCTAATTGTTTTGTCGCAAGTAGCTTTGTAATAAGCGGGTGGGATAATGCACATCTAAGCAGTTGTTTTCACAGATTAAAACCCTTCTGTCTTATACAACTGCCAGTAAGCCTTTCAGGCTTTATTCTGCCTCCACAACAGCCTAGATGTACATTTTATCTTACTTAATAGTAAAAAATGTAATTGTTGTTGAGGTTAAGTTTGGGTTTGTGATAAGATGAAAGGATATAGAAAAGAACAAACACAAAGCAAGCCTACTGCTGGTTAAAATCTAGTATTATGACTTAAAAGAGCAATCAGCAATCAAAAGACTTCTGCTGACTTTGAAACAGCTAATGAATGCAGTGGTCACACTGGGTAGGTGGATGTTTTTTCTGAGAGCTTATGAGTTTGCCAGAGCTTGTTCACAGTCTTCTGCTCTATTAAGGATTTATGCTGCCCTTCATGTATGCAGACTCTTTGGGCTGCTGCAGCGGCTCTGTGCTGAGAGCACTTTAAGAGATGTGCTTGAGAACATGTCTTTTTTTAATGGGCTTGGACAGTTCTTTGTGTCCCCATTGGACTGCAGGGTTTTTTGCCGGCTGCTCTTTAGCAAATTTGTGTACCTCCTCCTACTTTACTGTGCAACAGCCAAGTGTTTGGTGCATAAACCAGAGTGATGAGGCCTAGAGCGAGGATTCATCTGCATCTGCTCATTGTTTGGCACAGAACAGGTAGATGAGATGCTTCATCAAAGAGTTACCATTTTATAAACACAGATGTGTCTGTGAACTGATTATCATTTGAAATTAAATGATTGTTTAATATAAGGTAAATTATTACAGTAGGTTAATAAAAGCATTTTTACCATTACATACATATCGGTCTTTCTTATTCTAAAGCTATTTTTATAATGTCTATTTTGTCTTGTTTATTTAATTTAAATATTTTTTTTGATTGAATACATTTATTTGTATTTGTATTGGCTGACAAGATTTTTATGCAATTAATTGGCAATAAATTAATCACCACATTGTTTAGGGGTGCCCAAACTTGGTCCTAGAGAGCCGGTGTCCTGCAGATTTTAGCTCCAACTTGCCTCAACACAGCTGCAAGGATGTTACTAGAAAGCCTAGTAAGAGCTTGATTAGGTAGCCCAGGTGTGTCTGATTAGGGTTGGAACTAAATTTTGCAGGATACCGGCCCTCCAGGACCAAGTTTGGGCATCCCTGAAAGATACATTTCATACAGCCCTAAATATATAAAATACACTGCACAATAAATCAGTGCACCGTATTTTGAAAAATAATATATATATATATATATATATATATATATATATATATATATATATATATATATATATATATATATACTGTATATACAGTAGGTATGTGGGTTGGGTCAATAGACGATGCCATCATCCACCGCTGATGGCCGATAGACATCACGATGCTGAGCCTGCATCGCAATCCTCTGCCCCCGTCACAGCAGCAACCCGTTCATAAAAAAATACACAACAGCCCTCTGTCCTCACTATACTGCTGAAAACGCACATCACGTGGCCACACACACACCCACTAACAAACAGTCATACGCTGCAGCGTATGCGCGCGTCTGAGCTCCAGCAGTCAGCGGGTGCTTTGAGCACAAAACCCCAGAGAGCAGTGCACGTCGGACAGTTTATTAAGGATGTATCGCTGGATCGCATCTCAGTACAGTTGTTAAAAGTGATATTTAATTAATCTTGTTTTTATCTAATGACTCTTTAGTCTCTTGAATCTATCAGGTAACGTGTCACAGCGCCAGTACACTGCTTCAATCTTTCGCTTTCGTGCTTGTACTTTTAACTACTGATACTTACAGAAAGTGTTGGTTGGTTCCTATTAGTTGTGCACCTTTTTTACCAACCAAGTTTGTCGACGCCATTATAAAGACACAGATCACTCTGCCTATTCATGCCAGAATCCCACAGAAAAGGTGATTGACAGGTGGTAATTTGTGTGTAACTTATCTTTATTTATTTATGATTTGGTTATAGGTAAAACAAAGACCATGCGGGTAGTTGAAACAGCAACCTACAAATAATTAATTTGCAATGAATTTATTAATTATTTATTAATAATTAAGTTACCGCCATCTACGATGATGATGCCATCGTCCATCATGATGTTTCACATTAGACATTGTATAAATCTAATATATATATTTATTTATAATATTCATCCATTCATTTTCTTTTAGTCTCTTTATATATATATATGATTATAAATATGATTTTCTTGATTTTTTTCTGGTGCAACGCAGTGGCGCAGTGGGTAGCACAATCGCCTCACAGCAAGAAGGTTGCTGGTTCGAACCTTGGCTGGGTCAGTTGGCATTCCTGTGTGAAGCATGTTCTCCTCGTGCTCTTGTGGGATTCCTCCTGGTGCTCCGGTTTCCCCCACAAGTTCTAAGACATGCACTATAGGTGAATTGGGTAAGCTAAGATGTCTATAGTGTATGTGTGTGAACGAGTGTGTGGATGGATGAATGGATGTTTTCCAGTGATGGGTTGCGGCTGGAAGGGCATCCGCTGAGTGAAAACATATGCTGGATAAGTTGGCGGTTCATTCCGCTGTGGCTACCCCAGATTATAAAGGAACTAAGCCGAAATTAAATGATTTTTTTTCTTTAATAAAATGTTATTTAATACTTCCCAATATTCATAACATATTCATTGGGGTGTTGTCATTTTTGAAGTTATTTTGTTAGATTAGTTCCAGTTTTGACTTTGCTACTGAGTAACATAGTGTATATACACAAATATATTATGTTATAGCGTCCAACAGAATTTAAAAGGGGTGTACTCCTTTATGCTGTGTTAGGTTAGAAATGATACATTGTGATAAGTAGATGCCAAGGTACAACGTTCAAAATGCAAGTTCCACTCTCATTTTACATTTATCATTCATATTATATTATTCAAATATTAATGATTACATTTTAGCTTATAACAGTGGCTTGTATGTTTTTAGGTAAGTTTTAGCTAAGTTTTTAGGTCCTTGATATGATAGAATGATTAAAAAAACAACAATTTACAAGATGGCACGGCCTAGAATATTCATGAGAGTACTGTATGTGAGAATGCCATGTTCCTGGTTCAGACGTTGACAAAGGGTGTTTATAGGA
The DNA here is from genome assembly GCA_903798195.1 of Danio kyathit. Lineage (NCBI taxonomy): Eukaryota > Metazoa > Chordata > Actinopteri > Cypriniformes > Danionidae > Danio > Danio kyathit. The sequence continues at coordinate 45,079,941 of LR812527.1, read as the reverse complement.
TTTTGCTTTGACACTGATTACAAGTCATTGTTACATCGTAGATTTCTTTCATTGAATCTTAATGTAAACATAACTGATACTGACATATTTTTCTCAAGTCTTCTGTCTCTATACTATATGTTTTGCCATGTAGTTTTAGTGATTCTGGCATGCAGAAACTGTATAATTGCTATTGTGCTAATCGTCCATTAGCTAAATGTCTCTTGTTCAGAGTCTTAAACATCAGTCTTTTTTATCTCCAAGTCAGTTTAATTTAATTCTGGGAAAGGCTGATCTGTGCCAGAAGAAGACAATGACTTGATGGTTTTACACACAGAGACAACAAATGGCTCAAGGCAGATTTGCTCTGAAGCCAAAAGTGAAAATTTATGGCTGAACATCACAGATCCATCAACCGAACTGATTAAAGTCTCATGTGACTGAACAATATGTGTGGCAGGAACAGCTTAATAGCTTTGATATACTTTGGCAATAGTTTCTGCAAGGTTGTCTATATGGGTACTTTTGCTTTTTTTACCTTTACTTTTCTATGTACAGTGATACATATATACATATATTTATATATAATGCAATCATAACCATGCACAGTTAGGCAGAGTATAAAGTAACTTCATTTTTATAAGGGAGAAATAATGATTCCAAATAGGTTTTCTATAAAATTTTGGGCAGATTTACTTGTCATGAGCTCTATTCCTCTTTGATACTCTGACTTCTGAGAGTTGATTTATAGTTGCATCAAATTTGTTTCAAAATTGACAGATTTGGCGAACATCAATATATTTATTGAACTGAGTTGAATCAACATTGAACCTGAGGTGAATAACTATAGTCACAGGAGATCTGAATCAGTCTCATTTGATTCAATATCACTGGGCAAAGTTATTCAACTGTTCTCAGTCAACACTGAACTTCAGCTGAATAAAAGCAGCATTGCCTTCTTGTAGATCTGCTTATTTGAATTGAACTTGTTTTGCAATTGATGCACTTACTGAACTGATCTGAACTTTAATCAACACTGAACTGTTGGAATGTTGACTAAAATGAGTAATCAAATATTCTTATTTCAGATCTCCCCTAAAGCAGTTAGCATGCTAGAAAGTTTAGTTATGAAAGAAAAAAATGACCTTTTTCTTATCATTGCAAGTCTATATCTCACAATTCTGCATTTAGATTAATATATAGAATGTAAATATAATATATTCTAATAAGCCAATCACATGGCAGCAACGCATTTAGGTACGTAGACATGGTCAAGATGATCTGCTGCAATGCAAATCGAGCATCAGAATGGGAAAGAAAGGGATTTAAGTGACTTGAACGTGACATGGTTGTTGGTGCCAGACGTGCTGGTTTAAATATTTCAGAAACTGCTGATCTACTGAGATTCTCATGCACAACCATCTCTAGGGTTTACAGAGAATGGTCTGAAAAAGAGAAAATATCCAGTAAGCGGCAGTTTTGTGGACCCAAATGCTTTGTTGATGCCAGAGGTCAGAAAAGAATGGCCAGACTAGTTCCAGCTGATAGAAAGACAACAGTAACTCAAATAACCACTCGTTACAACCGAGGTATGCAGAAGAGCATCTCTGAATGCACAACACATTGAACCTTGAGGCGGATGGGCTACAGCAGCAGAAGACCAGACCCGGCTAAGAACATGAAACTGAGGCTACAATTCGCACAGGCTCACCAAAATTGGACAATAGAAGATTGGAAAAATGTTGCCTGATCGGACAAGTCTCGATTTCTGCTGTGACATTCGAATGGTAGGGTCAACAACATGAAAGCATGGATCCATCCTACCTTGTATCAACGTTTCAGGCTGCCCATCTTCTGATGATTACTTCCAGCAGGAAAATGCGCCATGTCATAAAGCACAAATCTTCTCTGACTGGTTTATTGAACATGACAATGACTTCACTGAAATCAAATGGCCTCCACAGTCACCTGACTCAATACAATAGAGCATCTTTGGGATGTGGTGGAATGAGAGATTCGCATGATGGATGTGCAGCCGACAAATCTGCAGCAATTTATTTATTTATTTCGTACAATTATGAGAAAATTTAAAGTCTATAGTAGTCAAGTAGAGCAAAAAAGTTTTTCAAAGTTGTCCTATAGAACAACAAGTGTTGCTTTGTTTTCAGGACAACTTTAATGAAAGGTTTTGTTCACTTCGGTCAGCAGTTAGCTCTCTGCAACACTCACATGGTCGCCCACTAAAGCTAAGCTAGGCTGCGCCTGGTCAGTACCTGGATGGGGGACCACATGGGAAAGCTAGGTTGCTGCTGGAAGTGGTGTTAGTAAGACCAGCAGGGGGCGCTCAACCTGCGCTCTGTATGGGTCCTAACACCCTAGTATAGTGATGGGGACTCTTTACTGCTCAGTGAGCGCCGTCTTTCAGATGAGACGTTAAACCAAGGTCTTGACTCTCTGTGGTCGTTAAATCTGACCTTCTTCGAAAAAGAGTAGGGGTGTAACCCTGGCATCCTGGCCAAATTTGCCCAATGGCCTCTGTCCATCATGGCCTCCTAGCCATCCCCATATCATAATTGACTTCGTCACTCTGTCTCCTCTCCACCAATCAGCTGGTGTGTGGTGTACGGTCTGGTGCAATATGGCTGCCGTCGCGTCATCCAGGTGGATGCTGCACACTGGTGGTGGATGAGGAGATTTTGAGTGTCTAGAAAAGTGTTATATAAATGTAAGGAATTAATATTACTTCACTATTTGGCTACTTCACTTGTTCACTATTGTATATCTTAATAACAAACAAATTTGTCTTGGAATCATGCAATTCTGTGGAAACAAAATCTAAATTGTATTAAAATTAACGTAAAGAAACAAACCTTCAAAAACCTGTACAGCTCATTCCAATTTGAATTATTTTCATTTCATGTTTTTAGACAGACATTAACTTTGTGTGTTACTGATACTGATATGGATGTTCATTGTAAAATCTGAGTCCTGAAATGAGCGCAGAAATGCTGGAAAGTTACGGAAAAGGCAAACTGCTATATTTAGATCTAGTGGGAGTTCTTGTTTTGGCATTAGCCTCCTCCAAACACTTTCATTAGCCTCGGTGGACCAGAGCACTGGCCTGTGTCACTAGGATTGATAGATACTTGCCTGCAATCCACTGCACTCATAAATTAAATGACATGTTCAACCCAGCAAAATGACTTGGGCTTCGATAATTGTCAATGTACTACAGTTTGGGGGTTTGCTGTACTATAAATGACTTCCCATGCATACACAAATATTACTGACACTGCAGTCATTAAAATTAATATAAACACAAACAAATAGCTTTACAAGGCCAAAATACAACTGTAACAATCATTGGTATAGATACTGTAACCTAATTAGCTAAGTTAGCTAAGTAAAGTTAGCTAAGTAAAACTATTAGAAACTGAAAATGGGAAATATAATATGATATGCTTTCTATGTTTTTGTAACACAGAAACGCTGGACAACAGAGTTGAAGGTCCACACGCAGTTTGTTAATAAGAGTAGTCATACAGGCAATGGTCAAACAGGTAGCAAACAGGAGCACAAAGGCAATCCAAGATCATAGTCAAAAAACAGGCAAATGGTCAGTACAGGCTGCAAAGAATCAATAACGGGAAAACGAGGCAAGGATAAAACACAGGAAGGCTAGACAAGAAATAACACTGAAATGCTTACAGAAAACAAGACTTGGCAATGTGTGTGTGTGTGTGTGTGTGTGTGTGAGTGAGATGTATTTATAGTGCTGGTAATGAGTCTTCACAAGCTTCAGCTGTGTGTTTGCAATCAAGGAGAGAACTGGAACTGGTGTGTGTGTGTGAGTAGTGCATGATGGGATTTGTAGTTCTCCAGCGATCTGCAACTCATCTGGTCTTTTGGTAATATTGACTTTTTGGTAATATTGACTTTCCTTGCTAATATTGACATTTAATTGACAGGTTGACACACGATATAGCTTAATTTATTTAATCAGTGCTGACCTATATATTTGATAAACCTTTTAGGATATTTGTTAGTAAAACAACCGTGTGTTCCTTTTCCAATGACTACTTTCTGACTCAGTGGAAAGATGAGTATTGAGAAGTCAAGGAGAGAACTGGAACTGGTGTGAGTAGTGCATGATGGGATTCGTAGTTCCCCTTCGGGAGGGGAACTTCAATGCTATGTGGAAAACTTCCACTATGGGGATTTCGTCAGAATCCAATCATCTGAAAGAGTATAAAAACGGGCCAATGAAATGCCAATGAGTTGGCGGCGTCAGCGTGCACAGCTGTCTTGAATGACAATCAGCCTGGCATAAAAGGCTAGCATGTGCTCAGCAACGACATCCTTTTCGCTTTCAGAGCCTTTCACGAGCTTCTGAGAGAGTCTATGAGGGTATCTCCAACCTGTGTCTACAGAGGGAGATCGAGAAGCAGCTTCTCCTGGTCCAGAGCACGTATACGCAGTGGCAGATGGTCGAGCTGGGTTGTTCTCCCTTGCCTGGCGTCCTTTGGGTCCGGTCCTCCAAGAGCGGTATGTATATAGGAAGCAAGTTTCCTAAAAGAGCAACACGGTTGTGCAGCGCGTCTTTTTCAAGACGTCGCTACGACCGTGCGTTTCTGGTTGCGGTGGTTTCCTGTCCTCGGATGAGGTGCACGAGCACTGCGTTTCATGTATGGGGGTCCAGCATGTCGATGCAGTGCTCGCGGGCAGTGCATGCCATTATTGTGATGTCATGTCTGCTGCGCAGTTAAGATTGCGGCTCGCTCTTGCAAAAGAGCGACCCACCCCAGTTGTCCCCCGCACTGCGGTTGGCACTCGGGCAGATCTGAGGGTTTCAGTGGGAGTAAATCCGCCGCCCTCGGGCTCACGGACCTCTCGCTCCTCCACGCGCTCCATCCAAGCTTCAGGTGAGAGAAGCGCTCCATCCTCGGGTGGTCGCCCTTTCACTTGATGACACCGAGGATCAGATGTCCATCGCTGCATCGGAGGATGGGCTGTCATTGTCTGATGAGGATGCGAACCCGCTCGCTCCCTCCCTCCGGGGTGGAGAGCACGGTGTTGGCATCTAAAAAGCAGTCATGATGGCCGTGCTTTCCCGGGCTGTTTCGGCCGTGGGTCTGGTGATGGTTTATCCCCCAGCCCCGCGGCCGGACCGACTAGATGGGTGTTATGTGGAGGATATAAGAAGGCAAGACCTTCTAAGCCTTCCGTCCCCTTCTTCCCGGAAAGTGAGCAGTAAGCTCACGCAGTCTTGGAGGGCACTTTTTTCTGCCCGATCTGCGTGCGCTTTTCATCCTCACCATCCTTGGAGGGTTGGTTGTCATTGTCTGATGAGGATTCGAACCCGCTCTTTCCCTTCGGGATGATGAGCGTGGCGTCGAATCCAGAAGCAGACTTTGCAGCCGTGCTTCCCAGGCTGTTTCGGCCGTGGGTCTGGAGATGGTTTATCCCCCAGCCCCGCGGACGGACCGACTAGAGGGGTGTGATGTGGAGGAGATAAAGAAGGCAAGACCTTCTAAGCCTCCACGTCCCCTTCTTCCTGGATGTGCACAGGAAGCCCACGCAGTGCGCTGCGTGCGCCTCCGCCCTCACCATGCATGCTACGGCCACCTACCAGCGCTCCCTAGCGCAGGCGCTGGCCCAGCTGCGCGGGGATGGTTCCGACCCAGGACTGAGCATGAGCTCCGCACAGCAATCGACTGAAGTCGGCTGTGTGTGCCCCTGGGAAGGACGATGGTCACATTAGTGGCCCAGGAACGCCACCACGGGCTAAACCTGGTGATCTGCGTGATGCTGACAAAGTTCGCTTTCTTAGCTCACCCATATCCCAGGCTGGCCTGTTTGGCGACACCGTCAGTGAATTCGCCCAGGAATTCACGCCGGTGAGCGAGCAGTCGGAGGCGATGGGTAATACCATCTCTCGGGGGGATCGTAAAACCGCTCCTCCCCGCCGAGCCATCCACATCCACTGCTTCACGCCGAGAGCGGCCGCCTGCGGCTTTGCTCGGTCGCCCCTGCCTGCGCCTCTGGCCAAGCGGCTGCGCCGAGCATCTCGCAGGCAACCAGCGCTCCCCGCCCCAGGGCGCCGCTAAGTTCGGTAAACGAACCGCGAAGCGTCCCTGAGACGGGCCATCTGGAGAGGAGGTAATTTGCTCTTTCCCCGCTGGAGGGCGGGGCTTTTCTTCTAAACAGCGTTAAAAAACGCTATCAAAACCTCAGAGAAAGAGCATTTTTCCCCTTCCCCGGATGTGACAGCCCGAACACTGCCAGTCTGGGACGCTATGCTTTCCAGCTCGCAGGATCGGTGCACTTCGCCAGTGGCTCGCGGAGCGAGAGAGAACGGTCTCCTTTCTCTCCCCCTCCCAGCCCCACCTCCGGAGTACGGGTGCGAGACAAGAGTGAAGCTCTTGCCTGCTGCTCTCCTGTGGGACCCCAGTGCTCCCCGGTTGAGCCCACCCACTCCGCGCTGCCCCACCGCTGGTACGTCAGCGATCGTGCGGACGAAGCCACTTGCGAGGGCTCTGCCTGCCTGGTTAGCGCGGGCCAGCCCATCGCAATGGCTCATCCGCGCGATCAGACTCGGCTACGCGATTCAGTTCGCGAAACGGCCTCCCAGGTTCACGGGTGTGTATTTCACCAGGGTCAGCCCTGCGTCCGCCCCTGTCTTGCGAGAGGAGATTGCTGTCCTCCTGGCGAAGGATGCAATCGAACCGGTCCCTCCAGCCGGGATGGAGAGCGGGTTTACAGCCCGCACTTCATCGTACCCAAAAAGAGCGGTGGGCTACGGCCAATCCTTGATCTGCGCGTTTTGAACCGCTGGCTTCACAAGCTGCCGTTCAGAAAGCTTACGCAGAAGCGCACCCTCCGGAGCGTTCGTCCTCGGGATTGGTCTGCAGCAGTAGACCTGAAGGACGCGTACTTTCATGTCTCCATACTTCCACGCCACCGTCAGTTTCCTGCGGTTTGCGTCTGAAGTCGAGCCTGGCGGTACAAGTCCTCCCCTTTTGGCTCTCTCTGTCTCCGCGGGTTTTCACCAAGCTCGCGGAGGGTTCCCCAGCTTCGGCTTGCGGGCATCCACATACTCAATTATCTCAAGCGACTGGCTGATTTCAGCGCGCTCGCGGGATTAATTGATTACGCACAGAGACAGGGTGTTTCGGCACTTCGACCAATTGGGGTTTCAGGTCAACCGAGAAAAGAGCAGCCTCGCCCCCGTGCAGAGCAACTCTTTTCTCGGGTTGGAGCTGGACTCGATCACCATGACGGCGCGCCTCCCCCGAGAGCGCGCCGGGCTGATGCTGGCCTGTCTGAGAGAGTTTAACAGGAAAATGTGGTCCCACTGATATTGTTTCAGAGGCTCATGGAGCATATGACATCCGCAGCCGCGGTCTCGCCGCTCGGATGCTCCATATGAGACCACTTCAGCATTTGCTTCACGATCGGGTCCCTAGACGCGCATGGCACGCGAGCGCGCACCGGGTGACTGTCACTCCGCTGTGTCGCCGCGCCCTCAGCCTCTGGATGGACCCTGTGTTCTACAGGCCCGCGGGCCTCTAGAACAAGCGTCCAGGCATGTCGTCGTTTGACGGATGCTTCCAGTTCGCGCTGGGGGGCTGTGTGTTGCGGGCATGCAGCTGTGGTTCCGTGGTAGGAAGCTGGTTGCATTGGCATCTTAACTGCCTGGAGCTGTTGGCAGTGTATCTCACGCTGCACCGTTTTTTACCGGTGTTAGAAGGGAAACACGTGCTGGTCAGGACGAACAGCATGGTGGCGATGGTGTATATCAACCGCAAGGGAGATATTCGCTGTCGCCGCATGTCTCAGCTCGCTCGCCGTCTGCTCCCCCGGAGTCATACGCGGCGCAATCGCTGCATTCCATTTTTCCCCGCCGAGCTCAACCGTGCAGCCGCTGCGCTCTCACGGCAGTTCGCCTGGGAGAATGGAGGCTCCACCCCCGACTGTCCAGCTGTTATGGGTGCGTTCTGCGCACTGGCTACACAGCTGGCCCCGGGGCGTGCGTAATACGCATTTCTCCAGTGAGCCTACTCGCACAGATGCTGTGTAAAGTCAGGGAGGACGAGGAACAGGTCTATGCATTGCGCCTCTCAGGCCCAATCAAACCTGTATTCTAGCTCTCTCCTCGTGATGGCCCCTCCCTGGCATGTCCCATGAAAGAAACTTCTTCTTTGGGGACAGGCACCGTTTGGCACCCGCGCCCAGTTCTATGGACATCACGTGTGGCCCATAGATGGAGCGCGGAGGACTTAGGTGACCTACCGGTTAGGTGGTTAACACCATCACTCAGGCCTAGAGCACCCTCTATGAGGCATGCCTATGCCCTGATGTGGAGTCTATTCGCTGTGTGGTGTACTTCTCTCCGAGAAGGAAACCCCAAACATGCTAGATCAGTGTGATGCTATCCTCCTTCAGTTGGCTGGAGCCAAGGCTGTCCCCTCCGCACTGAGGGGTTGGCGTGGCGATCATCCCCGCTCTGAGGATGCGGCGATGGCGGCGCGCTGGGAAAGCATCGCCTCATCATCCAGTCCCCAGAGGCGCGAGACGTGGATATATATCCTGTCCCCTCGCTTACCCATTTGAAGATCTCTCTTAGGAGAGGTCTGCTCGATCACTCGACTCAGTATCTATATGATTTCTGTCCAGGTAGACAGCTCTGCTGGTCGCGTTGGCATCGGTCAAATGGGCGGGTATCTGGAGGCATTTTCGGTCAGCAAAATGTGCCAGCGTTTTGGGCCGGCCCACTCTCACGTTTACCTGAGACCCCGGCCCACCTAGGTGCCCTAGGTTCCTACAGCGCTCGTTTAGACTATGTAGTGAACCTGCAAGCGCTGCCCACGGAGGAGGCAGACCCAGCCCCTTTATTGCGGTGTCCTGTTCGCGCTTGCGTATTATAACGGACCGTACTCAGAGCTTAGATCCTCTGAGCAGCTCTTTATGTTACTTTATGTGATTGGCAGATGGGAAGTGCCATATCTAAACAGAGGTTGGCCCACTGAACAGTGAATGCCATCTCCCTCGCTCATCGAGCTAGGGCGAGCCATGTCCCCCAGGAGGAGCGCGCTTTTGGGCGTTAGCACGCGGCGCCTCTCTAACAGACATTGTAGAGCTGCGGGCTGGGCGACACCTGAGCATTTGTGAGATTTATCTTCGAGTGAACTGATTTCCTCACGAGCGGTGAATGAGGAAATTCGGTTAGGTGTTGTAAAACGCTTGCTGCGCCTTTCTCTCTAACACAGAGATACGTGCGCTTTTCTCGCTTTGTCAGTTGAGTTCCCCACTCGGCGAACCCTGCAGAGTTCCTCCGAGGCCCCCAGCATCTGACTCAGCGGAGCAGTCAAATGTTGGCCCATTACGTTGTAGGTATGCCCGCTGGTCATCCCGCGTTCTGGGTATAGGTGCCTGCTATGTGCGATCCCCGCTGGCGATCCCATACGCTCACTCAGCCACGATGTAGTCCCCCCTCCTAGGCGGGCTCGTGTTTTCCCTCCCCGCTAACCACCTCTTCATATGTGCACTCCCCCTTCTCAGGGCTAGTCCATATGCTATTTTGCCACCAGGTCTCCCCCTCCGGGCAGCAGGTGACCTCCGCAGCGTCCTCCCTATCGGGACTGAACGCTTTCCCAACGTACTGTCGTATTTAAAAATTCCTAGAAACTAACTAGGTGTATTTTACGACTCCCCGAAAAATATATCTAAACCAGAAAAGGTAAGTAAGGTAAGTAAGGGCCAGGGGACACGTTGGAGGACTGTGTCTCCAGCGATGCAGGTGCGCTCGTACTGCTGCGTGGCGCGCCCCTCACTGGAGACATGGTAAGGTTCTTTCGTTGTGGCGCTTTCCATAAATTTCCCCATAGTGGAAGTTTTCCACATAGCATTGAAGTTCCCCTCCCGAAGGGGAACGCTCTGGTTACTAAAGTAACCCTCGTTCCCCGAGGGGGGGAACGGAAATGCTATGTTCCTTCGCCACAACGATTGTCCCTTAGCTGTTGAGTGTGAAAGCCTCTTCAGCTAGAAAAGGATGTCGTTGCTGAGCACATGCTAGCCTTTTATGCCAGGCTGATTGTCATTCAAGACAGCTGTGCACGCTGACGCCGCCAACTCATTGGCATTTCATTGGCCCGTTTTTATACTCTTTCAGATGATTGGATTCTGACGAAATCCCCATAGTGGAAGTTTTCCACATAGCATTTCCGCTCCCCCCCTCGGGGAACGAGGGTTACTTTAGTAACCAGAGCGTTCTCCAGCGATCTGCAACTGCTAGGTTGCTGGTGATTGTGACAGTTTTATTGTTTCCATGGCAAAAAATCCCTTTTCATATTTGGTTCAAATCAATAAAACAATGAAAAAATAAAGGTGCCCAAATACTAATTATCATTATACATCTTCATACATTGCCACAATCATTCAACTAGACTTTTACTATTTGTAAGAAGAACAAGTTTTGAAACAATTAAAATGTAATACAATTTAGCATGATCACTTATTATTCTTTTATATGTTGATAATTACAGGTTAGAATAAGTATGTTGTTTAATGTTTACCTAAATATATGAACTGTAACACAGAATGACAATTACCTGTATTTATGACATTATGGATAGAATGACATTATTTCACCCATATGTTGATATTCATTCATTCATTTTCTTGTCGGCTTTGTCCCTTGCGGGGTCGCCACAGTGGAATGAACCACCAACTTATCCAGCACGATTTTACGCAGCGGATGCCCTTCCAGCCGCAACCCATCTCTGGGAATTTCCACACACACACATTCACACTCATACACTACGGACAATTTAGCTTACCCAATTCACCTGTACTGCATGTCTTTGGACTGTGGGGGAAACCGGAGCACCCGGAGGAAACCCACGCGAACGCAGGGAGAACATGCAAACTCCACACAGAAACGCCAACTGACCCAGCCCAGCCGAGGTTCGAACCTGCGACCCAGCGACGTTCTTGCTGTGAGGCAACAGCACTACCTACTGCGCCACTGCGTTGCCCCATATGTTGATATTTTCATTCAATTTCTATCAGCTTTATCAGGGTTCACCACAACGGATTGAACTGCCAACTATTCAGCATATGTTTTATGCAGCAGATACTCTTCCAGCCGCAACCGAGTACTGGAAAACACCCATAAAGGGTAAAATTCACACAAATACTCATACACTATAGACAATTTATTTTACCCAATTCACCAGCGCATGTTTTCCCAGCAGGCACACAACATCATAAGGCATTAATATTAGGTTAGATTTAGGTCATGATGTCAGGTGACCGAAATTCAATGTCTAGCCAGCGTCTAAGGACAATGATATTTTGACATCCAATAACAACATCAAATTACATTGATATTTGGTTGATTTTAGATTGTGTTGGAAAGTGACCAAAATCCAATGTCTGGAAGATGTCATAGTGGTAAACGTCCACACAACATCAATGTGTAACATCATTAGATGTGTTAAATCATGATTATTTGGTTGATTTTAGGTTGAACATTGGACATTAATGTCTGCCTGACGTTGGGTTCTGACATCAACCTGATTTTCATTTCCAAACAAAATCCAATGTCCCCACGTCAACGTGCAACGTCAATATGACATCATGTTGATGTTCTGTGCCTGCAGGGTTTGGACTGTGGGCATCCAGAGGAAACCTACTTGAACACAGCGAGAACATTTCAACTCTTCACAGAAATGCTAACTGGCCCAGTCCGGACTCGAACCAGCGACCTTCTTGTTGTGAGGCGACAGTGCTAACCACTGAGCCACCGTGCCACTCTTGTTGACATTTTATTTTTTACAATTACATTTAAATTAATGAAATATGCTGCCTTCATGTATGCAATCAATTGTAGATTTAACCTGGACTCCAAAATGCTACGTCGTGTCTACCTATGTGTATCTTTGCAATATTGTAAAACATAAAAGGCAGGTTTTGTGGCTTTAGACAGTCTAATCTCGTTCAGAAACGCATTTCTTCATTACACCCTCTAACAGTCAGTATAATCTGCTTAATAATCAGTATGGCTAAAGCCGAGTCAGGATGATGGATAGTTTGAATGCATATATCAACTATGCCAAGTACACTATGAAGAAACAATGCCTCTCTGATCTGGGCATCACGCCAGACTAAAACTGAGTCATCAGCAAATCATTTATGGAAGCAGGCTACTGTATTCCTATTAAAGTCTGTTGTAAAATTTAGCTGGAAAACTCTCAACTTATCATCATAAAGCATCAGCCTATGTAAGCTGCCAACATCCTATTACAGGAATGACACTGATTCACCCCAGCGAAGAAAGATGGACGTTTACAATAGTGACCCGAATCCATGTCATTGATTAAACCCGGAGAGGTTTCATCTGATAGGTTTTTACTGGACCTGGTGATGGACGGGAAACAAATATTACTATCTGGGTCACATGATACTGAAGCCACGCTTGAATTGCTTAGGCAGGTTTATTTATATTGCTCATCTGACCTCTTGGTAATATTGACTTTCCTCCTTGGTCTCTCAAAATGACATTTATTTGACAGGTTGACACACGATACTGCTTACGACACTTTATTTAATCAGTGCTGACCTATTTATTTAATAAACCTTTTAGGATATTTGTTAGTAATACAACCATGTGTTCCTTTTCCAATGACTACTTTCTGTCTCCGCTGAACATGAGTATTGGCCTGCTGCCCCGTCTCTCGGCTCTGCTTGTAAAATCAATATAAACAGTATAAAAACAATATGAAAGTGAGGATATCATTGATCTGATGGAAATATCCCAATATCCCTTTTATGTTTAAGACGCTGAGGTTTTATTCTAAGTGTGGAGAAACATTCAGTTCTGCCCAAACACATTCTCTTTATAAATATATACTTGGAAGAGAACGATTGTAAATAATGTATTTTCAGGGACAAAAAGAATCCAAAGGACTTCTGGATGCCTCAAGTCTAAGTTGCATTCTTGGTAACTTAGCATTTTTTTCTTTGCAGACCTGTTCTCTGTTTTACTCACCCTCATGACATCTGCTCAACTTTCTTCCAGGGAACTCAAAAGGTGAATATTTTAAGATCATTCTTTTCAATACAATCAAAGTGAATGAGTTTTAAGGCTGTCAAAGTTACCAAAAAGCTGTAGAACGGCAACAAAAAAAAGTGGTTTATAAGTCAAATAAAAATAAAGGTTCACTCACTTGACTTCAAGGTTTCCTGAGGTATCGACTCTAATAAAATAAAAAAAAACTCTTTTTTTTTTTAAAAATGTGAATATCAATTTATCATTCTAAAGAAACCTTTTCAAATATAAATAAACAATTGTGGACTGGATATGTTTCACTAGTCTTAAAGGGTTAGTTCACCCCAAAAATGAAAATACTGTAATTAATTACTCAGCTTCATGTTTTTTTTTGGCACAAGAAACAGTTCTTGGAGCTTTGTATGATTACATATGAACATGTCACATGGGCATACCTGTCAGCAGTGGAATGTGAAAATAAGGGATATGCCCACCATAATAAGGAACCCCCCCCCCCCCCCCCCCACCAATAAAAATCTAAATGTGTTCGTCTGGAGCTGTTTCATTGTAAATAAACAGTTAAACGGTCAGTAATATGTTTTATTATCATTATTAAAAATATATATTATTTAGAAAAGTATACATTAGCAGCAAATAAATTAGCAAACAGTTCAGCATATTAAAATTTATAGCTATTATAACGAAATAGAATCAAGTTATCAAATCTCATTAATCTTTTCCTCACTGTACGTATAACACATTCTGATTAAAGAGCAACGAATGAATCACATTTATTTGGATTTTTTGTTTGATTACATTTAATAACAGAGGTGTCACTTTAAAAATGCACAGATCTAACATTATAATCTGGCCCAGATTAAGAATTCAGAGGCCCCTGGGCACAATGTCTTGTAGCCCCCCCCACCCCCCCCTACCTGGCCGCACCCTTGTAGTTGAATTAAAAAAATAAGATTAATATCATATTTTTTAATAAAATTAATCTATAATGTATTGTCCGCATTTTTTAAATAAATGATATAAAGTACATATATTTCTAGTCTACAAAGATTTAACTTATTTTTAAAGCATTTAAAGCAAACTTTGAAAAAATGTACTAATACAACTAAATTAATGGATTTGAATACACTTGTTCAGGTTCACTGAAGCAGTACTAAAATTTATATTTAAGGGTAGTTTTAATTTATAACTTCTATAAATCTGAGTCTTCCGTAATACACACACTTATTAATGATTCCTACTTGTCTTCCTCGTGATGAAGAGTAGGCAAAATCTGATATGTAGTGGGAAAAAAAAGAAGAATGAGTTCATCAGATGCTGGATTCGAACCGGATTCTTGATCGATCGTGTCAAAACATGTTGCCATGCGCTTTTTGAGCTACACCACTCACGCTGCTGCAATCTAACGGCAATGGGCAGGAATCACTCAACTAGCTCATTCCAACGCGGTGTGCTATTTGCACTTAGCCTAAATAGACACTACAAAATCACATATTATGTGTGTATTTCCCCAAGTGTGCACGGGCCCCTGGGCCTGTGCCCATAATGGCCATTGGTAAATCCGGCCCTGATTATAATGAAAGCATTCAATTGCTTTCCTAACTGTTTATGCTCATTTAGGACAAAATTAGTTGTGTTTTCAGGAACATCTTTGGATATTATTATTATGTGTATATGAAAACCCAAACTTTCGCTCTGCTTCAAATCGTGTGTATGTTACAGAATCCGTTTGGGAAACGTTTGTTTATTTATCACTATGAAGCGCATCAGCTGACAGTCACGCACTGCTATATGACTGTTTTGAGGATTGCATAGAAGGGGAGGTGGCACCTGTAATGAAAAGGAAGGGAATCCTGCCGTTTTTATATTTATTTCAAAGTGTTTTCATGCCTAAATAAAGCAAAAGCACAGAACAGATTAACATTTAAGAGCTAGGGGCAGCCCCTGGTGGTTCGGCAGTATGGTTTGCGTATAGGGAGGCTTGGCTCTTTAATGTTTATTGCCAACCTTCAGAGAAAGACAAAAAAAAAAAACGGGAGAAATATGGGAAAATACCTTTACGGGATGATAGCGGGGTAGAACAGTAAAATATGGGAGAATCCCAGGAAAAAACGAGAGGGTTGACAGGTATGCGCATGGGATGTTTTGAAAATGCTTTTGGTTTCTTTCAGGGTGCAAAATATATATTGATGATTGGGGGTTTGAGGGATATTGAGTGGTTCTCAATGACATTTGTGATATTAAATAAACGATGACAGGTTTGCTTTCCTGCACCTGTTAATGGATGAAAGACTGCACATGCTTTTTATTTTACTGTTTTACTTCCATGTGCGAGCCAGTGTATAATAAAATACAAACTATGCATCTAGTTTTACAGATACCCACAACACCTTTTTTAAAGAAACATGTTTTGTGAACACTTACACTGTCTGTTAGTGGTCTAGATTAGCCGGTTTCAAACCGATAATTGAATATTTTTGGTGCAAACATGCATTACAGAGGTGGTCAAATGTATATTGAAGTTATCTATTATTTTAATTATTAATATTATTTAAGACACAGATCAGAGCAAACTATGTCTTAACTGTTAAAGGGCAGACCCCTACATACATCTTATTTTGATGTCCTTCAGGGGGATCAAGCGTTAATTAGGGGGGTCAAACCCCTCCAAACCCACCAGTAATTTGCTGCTTTTTTGGACTTTCAACATTTCTCTACCGTTGCTGTCTATGTATGATGGGGGAGCTCCTGGATTTCAGCTAAAATATCTTAATTTGTGATCCAAAGATGAAAAATGTCTCATGGGATTGGAATGACATGAGGAATAAAGAGGACTAAAGACCCTAATATATAGTACTAATGTACAACGTGTTGTTCATTTAAAAAAAAAAAATCAGGCCAAAACAAAGTTCATTCAGAGTGTGTTTCAGAAAATAGAAAACAGATCAAATGCTTTCCTTATTGCTGTTTTCTCACTGCTGTCTCTCTGTTATATACAGTGGCGGCTGGTCAATAGAGGGCGCTGGGGCGCCGCCTCCTTCAAGTTAGACCCCTTTAATATGTTAATATTTATTATCACAAATATTAATTAATAAATTGATTTAATTATAACATTCTAACATTTATTGTAGTCATACTAACATTTATTGAAAAAAAAATGTATGAACAATATTTTTTCATTTGTGTGCGGGGCGCCGGACAAATGAGTGTCTATGTAGGTACACAAACTTTTGCAATGCACGTGATATGACAATAAGCTCTAATTGGTCAGTTTTAAATTGTCCTTGGGGCGCAGCGCTCTGCGTCCCGAACCCTCCCATTTTTGTTGTTAGAACGAATCATATTTGTTTTTATATGATTGGCCTTATGTGATTGGACCATTCTCACTTAGACCGTTCAGCACCAGCTTGTCTGTGCCGACCTTTAATCATAGTGAAAGCAAGTGCAATTTCTCGAGATGAAGGAAAATTCCGTTGTATCTTTGCAAAGATATCCGTTTACACGGCGTTTGGATGAAGAAAAAAAAAAAATCAAGAAACTTGGACCAGATCGACCTTCTTTGCAAATTCACCAGTAGTCAAGTGATCGCGGGCGTGCTTACACTCGGGGCTTTTCCAGCACTTGTCATGACAAACGGAGTTGGCTGGCAGGTTGTGATGTAAGTCATGCCTTTACTGTTTTCCGTGTTTGCTGTTTCAAACAGCATGACGCAAGAGAGGCTGAATGCATTGGCCATGCTTTCAATAGAGAAGAGACTGGTGACTGAGATGACTGACTTTAACCAAAAGGTTATTGAGAAATTTGCAAGCCAGAAAGAAAGGAGAGCAAAATTAATTTTTAAGTAGTGCTACTGGCCAGTGATTAGGCAACATTTATGTGTGTGTTTGTGTGTGTGTTTACTGATTATCTTGATTACTTCATTACTGATAATAAACCCAAATTGAACTGAAATGAACTGATTTGTGATGCATTTATTGTATGCTTTAGTCATAATTTTGTTTTTTGATACATCACCTGAAAAATGGCTTTTACACTCTTACTTTACCAACAGTTAGACTTTTTTCTGGTGTTTGATTCCCCCCCCCCCCCAATATAATATTTTCCCAGAGATGGGTTGCAGCTGGAAGGCCATCCGTGGCGTAAAAACGTGCTGGATAAGTTGGCGGTTCATACCGCTGTGGCGACCCCAGATTAATAAAGGGAATAAGCCGAAAAGAAAATGAATGAATGAATGAATAATATAATATATAAAAATTATGTGTTTTTACATTTAAAAAAGACTAAATATACAAATATACCAGGGACGTAATACTTAAACAAATAATTAACAAATCTCCCTGTTATACAATCTGAAGCTACACTCTGCGACTGACATGCTTTAGAGAATATCTGAAGTGTAGCGTTTCTCTTTTCACATATTACTGACCTTTTCCCACTTTGACTGTAAATATGTTATCAGGATTTTATACGGTTTTTGACATTTAGCAGATGCTTTTTATGCAAAGTGACTCACAGTTCACTTAGTAAAGGGCTGGTCCTCCAGGAGCAGCCTGAGGTTAAGTAGCTTGCTCAAGGGAACAATGGTGACAGTTCATGAATCAGCCTTTCGGGGACCCAGAGCTTTAATCGCTAGGCAACTATCACCATAGACAGCATTCGGCTCTCGATTTTCTTAAAATCACTGTCAAAATGACATTGTCCATTCTCTGTGTGCATGGCTGAGGACAGAGCTAATACCCTTTGAGTGCACAAAGACGTGAAGACTACTGAAATGTAAAAAGCAGTGAAGAATTAAATGGCCTTTTCTACATCTGTATGGATCCCTCAAAACTTTATGCCAGGTAATATCCCACAGGATTGTGTTACAGTTTTGATTTTGAACTATTTTGTTATTTTGATAGTCCCATTAGACATTTCATCGACTGTCAGTCAATTTGCAACAATGTCAACTATCTCTCATTGTAATATTAGTAGAGTTTCTGCTTAAATGAAAATAAAAAAAAAGAATAACTAATGTTAATTTATCACCTTTAGGCCATCCGAGATATACTGCAGGTGCCTTTTTTACTTCAGTAGAAATGTAAGGACCAAATTTGCTGACACTGAGACCTTTGTGATTGATAAATTGTAAATCAACGGCTACCAGCACTTTCAGAGAGAAAAAAACATACACATTTTAATTTTGTGCTGGTACATTCAATATTTCAGTAGGATAGTTGCAACCAGGGATCATTCTGAAAACATATAAAACGCTATTCTGGAGAGCGCCAAATATGTCCCAGGAGCTACGTACTTTTTGCCGTTTTTGATTTGTGAATCCACCAGAGGCCGCTGTGTATGCTTTTTGAGATCTCAAATTTCTCTTACAAGTGCCATTTGCACCTGCTGTTCTCACGTAAATCCACCAGAGGCTGCTGCCGACTGACTGACTGACTGAATGAATGACCAACTGACTGACTGACTGAATGACCGACTGACTGACTGACTGACTGACTGACCAATCGACTGATCCACCCTTCTCCTTCTCCTCCTAGTGTTTTCAAAAGCACCGATTAAATGGCCCACCCACTTCCCTAAACTCAACCAACAGTTTTAAAAAGCAATCCAGAAAAAGAAAAGCCCACGTCTGATTTTTACCATGTTTTTAAATTTTACCACATTCTCACCCTGTTATTTACTTGTTTATTTTGTTTTTTATTAGCTTTTTGTTTTGTTTTTGTCTTACCCTCTTTCTGGAACCATTCTTCACCAGACTCGAACCCCGTCGTTGAGGTCAACTCCTCTCTGCATCTTAAGCCCACGGACATACATGGCAAGCTACTGGACAAACTGGTAACAGTGGAAAAGCCATCCATACGGAGGTAAGCGATCAGCTGGTAAGCGCAAAAAGGAATGGCATCAAACCGCCCCGTAGAATTCGTTTTAAAATCGTACTTCTGGTTACATATTTCGCGATCTCCAGGAATGTATATAGGGCTACGCTTTCAGAATGAGCCTATGTTGGATAGTTAGATAGTAATTCAATTGCATACAGCTGTAATACCATGACATTTCCTAAATGTGTTTATATTGTATCTTGAAATTGCTATTTATTAACATTGTCAAACATAAAATACATCTAAGTATATCAACTGTAAATGGCCATAATTGTGAAAATGACTGCAAACATTATAGATGACATTTCATTAAATGGTTTTTACTATGCATTAAAAATGATATAAATGATATTATAAAATGCATATTCATAATTTTTTTTAATTAGTTATTGTTTCTAAGTCTTGTTTTGCAATGAAATTAACTGAAAATTGATCTATTTAATATTTGTAATTGTATTTACAATAGCAGGTTTTGTGGTTGTCTGTGAACTAATACATTTTCACATTCATTAACATTTCATTTTCATTTCCTGATAACATGACAGATCTGTTTATTCATAGATTGTGATTCCAGTGATGGCTGTATAGGATTAAAGTGTATTCAAAAATGGTCACATTTTACAACAAGGCTGTATTAGTTATTCATTCATTCATTTTCCTTCAACTTATTCCTTTTATTCATCAGGGGTCACCACAGCGGAATGAACCACCAACTTACCCAGCATATGTTTTACACTGCGGATGCCTTTCCAGCTGCAAGTCAGTACTGGGAAACATCCACACTCATTCACACACATACACTATGGCCAATTTAGTTTATTCAATTCACCTATAGCGTCTTTGAGCTGTGGGGGGAAACCGGAGCACCGGGAGGTAACCCACACAAACACGGAGAGAACATGCAAACTCCACACAGAAATGACTCGAACCAGCGACCTTCTAGCTGTGAGGTGACAGTGCTAACTACTGAGCCACAGTGTCATCCGGCTGTATTAGTTAATGTATTTATTAACACAAACAAACAATACACAATATATTTATTACAGTATTTATTCATCCTTGTTAATATTAATGAAAATAAAGTTGTTTATTGTTAGTTCATGTTAACCCACAGTGCATTAACTAATGGTAACAAGCATGAATTTGGACTTTAATAATGCATTAGTAAATGTTGAACTATAATAAATCTGCACTAGTATTGTTCATTCTTAGTTTATTAAATAGAGTATCTAAAATAACTGTTGACATCTTACTGAATTGAGGGCTGCACGGTGGCGGATTGGGTAGCACGTTCGCCTCACAGCAAGAAGGTTGCTGGTTCGAGCCTCGGCTGGGTCAGTTGGCATTTCTGTGTGGAGTTTGCATGTTCTCCCCGTGTTCGCGTGGGGTTCCTCCGGGTGCTCCGGTTTCCCCCACAAGTCCAAAGACATGCGGTACAGGTGAATTGGGTAGGCTAAATTGTCAGTAGTGTATGTGTGTGAATGAGTGTGTATGGATGTTTCCCAGGGATGGGTTGCAGCTGGAAGGGCATCCGCTGCGTAAAAAATATGCTGGATAAGTTGGCGGTTCAGTCGACTGTGGCGAGACGGATTAATAAAAGTACTAAGCCGAAAAGAAAATGATTGAATGAATGAATCTTACTGAATTGTTATGTGTTATTATTTTCACAATTCAGAATGTGCTTTATCTTCCAGTATATGCCGCTTTCATGTACTGTATATCTGTTGGCATTTAGAGTTTTAAAAACAACATTTTTATTAAGGTGAACTTGTCAACCTTTTCTGCTACCCTTAACCATAAACGTATCTACTGTAATAAGAGAAATGTAATCTCATCATATTTTCTAAAACTGATCATGTACTTTTCAATTATTTATCAATTTAATCATATTAATTGACCTCACAGCTCTCTGTAATTGCATAATTACCATATGATATAATTTATTTAACAACATGTATTGTTCTACACTCTCTAATTGCAGCCCAATACTGCAATTTCTATTTTAATATAGTTACATAAGTAAACAGCAAAGAAGACAACGTGAGGTGTCATGTAACCTAAATATGATACATGTTTGAGCAGAACTGCACTTTTTACTGTGGACTGGGTTGAAGATGAAGATTTATAGAAAGGACAGTGAAGCAGAGAATTTGGGCTGAAGAGGGCTTGATGTGGGATGGACACTCTGATTGAAACCACTGCCAGTTCGTGATGGCTTATCAAAGCATGATGCCTAAACCACTCAAGCATTTTGTGCAATGAAGCATTTTTTTTGCGACGACTGCTGACAGGTAGATATAGAGATTTACTAATTCAATCTCTAGTGGCAAGCACAAAATATTAAGTTTATGGGTGCTTGGGGACCATTAATATGAGAGTGTGTAATGTTATTCAGGTTATGTGGTTATAAAAACGTCAATCTGAAATGCTGAAATAAATTTCTGAAGTATCAGGGGAATGATAGGATGTCAGACTGGTCACGTGTTGTTGAAAACTCTTTACTGGTGAAGTGAGGGCAGCACTGTGCTTATTCTGAAAGGTCTAAAAGGTCATGTTTCAATCCCACTTGGGTAAAAGTAAGTGGTTCTATGAACTGATGGAGGACAGACTTCAGGAAGCGTAGAAGAATTTGTCTCGTCACTTGAGAATCCAGTGTTATTCTACAGTAGGTGGTGTAAACAGGGTCTCACTGTATATACTCAATGTATATACTATAAATAATGAAAAATTCAAAACCTAAACCCTGTAAAATTGAATGCAATTAATGATATAAATAGATTTCTGAAGCATGTAATATTTCATTATAAACATAATTTGTGGCAAAACTGTGAATTTATTACACTGCACGTCTTTAATGGCAGTTACCATCCACCTATTTTATGTAAATTTTAGGGATATTAAAAAATGCTGGATGGGAAATGCCAATATATGTGCATATATTCTAGAAATGCACAAAACATGTCAACTAGGTCTGATTTTTAACATTTATTTATTTATTTATTTATTATTTTGCAATATTGTGAGCCTCTTGCCACTCTGAGGCAAAACTATAAAAAAATGAATGTGTTACTGTGAATAAAAAAAAAATATCTAGGGCTCTATTTTAATGATTTAGGTGCAAAGTCTAAAGCGGATGGTGCAAAAGCATTAAGGTCGTGTCCAAATCTACTTTTGCTACTTTAAGGAGGGAAAAATGTGCTCTGTGCCCTGGCGCATGATCTAACAGGGTTGTGCTTAATCTCTGAATGAGTTATGGGTGTGTTTTGAGCATAACGTGCATTAAACAAATTATCTTCCATTCCCTTTAAGAGTCAGCTGTGTCACGCCATGGCACATTTACTATTTATGTAGGACTTTGTAAGTAGAAAAACTGAATGCTCAACTAGTGAGAAAACAATTAAACAGACCATCTGCAGCACAATGATAAAGAACAAGCCTCCTCCATTCGGCCTTTTTACTCACCGTTCGGCCTTTTTACTTTCTCTTTCTTTTTACTTTTACGCTTTACTCTTTTACTTTCGTGGATTAGAAAAGGGTGGAAACTCACTCCACTTAAGACATCCATTACCTCAATATTTAATTTTGTTTGTTAAGTGCAAAGATTTGTTTTAAAACTATTTCTAAATTCAGTTTTAACTTCCAGCAAACGAATAAATGAACAATAATAATAATGAAGTGGTCATAGAGTCATATCCAAACACACGTCCTATTTGTATGACCCGTAAGGTGATGCATACGTCTCCAAAAACTGATAGACGGACAAATTTAAACTTGTTTTTATTAAAATAATTATAAATATGCATATAATAAATAGTACTGCTAATAATAATAATAACATTATACAAATGCAAATAAATTAATCAACTGAAAAAGTCCCCTGAGATGAGGCATGGAGGCAGTGGATTTTATATTTATGTAGAAAATTATATTTTTGTAACATTTTAATTCATACATTTTTTTCACATGTAAAGATATTTGTCTATTGCTGTACATCCTGTGTGTGCTAAGCAATGTGTAAGCGTTTGGACCTGCATAGGTGCATAACTAACACGCTTTGCGCTGGACTTTAGACCAGATTTTACTTGTTCAATGGTGTGGTTCAGTTCCTCAAAATAGCAACACGCCAACAATGCACCTTTACACACCTCCTTTTTAGACAAGCACACCCATAAGTCCACAAAGTGGTACAAATGGATTTGCTATTTAAACAACGTGGCGCGAAACATGAAAATTACTGTTGCGCTGGTCTGAAAATAGCAACAAATCACAGCACATCATCTTGTGCCTTATTGCGCCGGGTGTATGATAGGGCCCCTAAAGGTGGTTTGCCAAGTTGTAATATGTATAATTGATAAATAATCCCAGTTGGAAATGATTTAATTATTTTGAAAATATGGGATGGAAACAGTAGAGTGAACAGTTTATTCACAATTGT
This sequence comes from Danio kyathit, assembly GCA_903798195.1. Classification (NCBI taxonomy): domain Eukaryota; kingdom Metazoa; phylum Chordata; class Actinopteri; order Cypriniformes; family Danionidae; genus Danio; species Danio kyathit. The sequence continues at coordinate 45,056,582 of LR812527.1, read as the reverse complement.
TTATACGATGCTCTAATTTGCACTTTCTAAAACTAAATAAAATTTAAATTTGCAGCTTTGAATAGAAACTTATACTGACCCTTTAAACCAATTTCTCTACTCATTTGCAAGGTCATTTTGAACCAGTTTCCCAGTACTGGGTTGTGGCTGGAAGGACATCCGCTGGGTAAAACATACGCTGGAAAAGTTGGTGGCTTATTCTGCTGTGGTGACCCCAGATAAATAATGGACTAAGCCGAAGGAAAATGAATAAACAAATTTTGAATTAGTAAAGGTTTTAATCCAGTGATTTAGCAAGCAAAAGCAGAGGACGTATAGAGGCTGCATACACTTTTTAAGATTTCTCTTGTGAGTGCCATGCATGCCTGCTCTTCTCGCAAAAATTCACCAGAGACCGATGTCGACTCACTGACTGACTGATTGACCGACCCATCCTCACACACAAACACACCCTTCCCTAAACCCAGCCGATAGTGTTTTAAAAAGCACCGATTGATCAGCACCTACCCACTTCCCTAAACCCAACCGACAGTGTTTTCAAAAGCAATCCTGTTTTCTGAAACCGTTCTTCACCAGACTTGAACCCCATCATTGGGGTCAACTCTGCTCACCATCTCAAATCTGCCAATGTACCATGAGAGGCACTGGACAAACAGCGGAAAAAGCCATCCACAAGGTGGTAAGCGGTCAGCTGGTAAGCACAAAAGGAACTGTGTCAACCACCTTGTAGCATTCATTTTAAAGACGAAATGCGTTCCCATACGTTCCTCTGGCTGCATAATTTGCGATCTCCAGAAATATATTTAGGGCTATGTTTTCAGATTAAGCCTTTTCATTATGTAAATTGTAATCAGTAACTTGTAAATACTTAGCACTGAATGTAGTTCTATAGTAATCTGTTACTCTAATTTGGCAAAAAATGTAGTTACCTGATATAACCTAAAATAAAATATAGTTACCTGATTTTTACCTAATACACCAGTGTTCCATTGCATCACCATACAACAACAACACTATCATTGTGTTGCTTCCAACCCTAAAATCTGTCTCAAATCAATCCTGCAGTTATGAAGTCCAGGATCCAACAGAGCTGTCGAGATGAAACTGTGGAGGGGACAAAGGCTATGAAGGGTCACGAAAAGCCTTCTGAGCAACATGAAGTCGAACAAAATAGAAAATTTGTGGCACAACTCAGGATCAAACCTTCAAGTGAAATTGAGCAACAGGACAAAGAGGGCAATTGTCAGAAAAGGGTCCAAGAGGGCAGCGATACAACAACAAAATAGAAACTATCCAGATGTCAACAATCTTTTTGACGCTTTACAGACTGAACCTCTTTGAGAGAGTGGCTGGAAAATAGAGAGTTTGCTAGAAATCATTTTAAAGCCTGCTGGAAGAAAATATAATTAGACTAAATTAGAGCTGTGTGGTTTTTACGTGAAGTATTTTATTTGGAGTAAGCCAAAGAGTATTGAATACCTAACACCCTCTGAGCATGATCAATAAAGTCATATTATTACTGATTAGCCTAACAAATATACAGTTTTTATATCGTTAAACATGATTCTGGTATTACAGGTATGCATGTGAAAATGTTAATTACAATATGCACTGTGCAATATTTACAGCATTTTTATTAGAACTGTCAATCAATTATTAATTATATACAGTTAAAGTCAGAATTATTACCCCCCCCCCCTTGAATTTTTTTTGATATTTCCCAAATGATGCTTAACAGAACAAGGACATTTTCACAGTATGTCTGATATACATTTTTTTTTTCTGGAGAAAGTCTTATTTGTTTTATTTTGGCTAGAATAAAAGCAGTTTTTAATTTTTTTTAAAAACATTTTATGGTCAAAATTATTAGCCCCTTTAAGATATTCTTTAAGATATTTTTATAATTAACCTAGTTAAGCCTTTAAATATCGCTTTAGACTGTATAGAAGTGTCTTGAAAAATATCTAGTCAAATATTATTTACTGTCATCATGGCAAAGATAAAATAAATCAGTTATTAGAAATAAGTTATTATAACTTTTATGTTTAGAAATGTGTTGAAAAAAAAATTATCTCCTGTAAACAGAAATTAGAAAAAAAAAATAAACAGGGGGGCTAATAATTCTGACTTAAACCGTGTATACTGCATGTATATGTATTATATATATATATATATATATATATATATATATATATATATATATATATATATATATATATATATATATATATATATATATATATATAATTTTATGGGTTTTAAAATTAATTGTGTGAAATTGTAAAATGTTGCCTCACAGCAAGAAGGTCATTGGTTCAAGTACCAGCTGGGTCAGTGGGCATTTCTGTGTGGAGTTTGCATGTTCTCCCCGCGTTCGCGTGGGTTTCCTCCGGGTGCTTCGATTTCCCCCACAGTCCAAAATCATGCAGTGTAAGTGAATTGTATAAACTAAATTGTCCGTAGTGTACAAGTCTGTGTGAGTAAATGAGAGAGTGTGGGTATTTCCCAGCACTGAGGGTTCATAAGTAGATATAGACAAGGTTTGAGAAGTGGGGAGGACACAAGATTGTGGAAAATGTTTTCGATTTATATCCCATTTTTTGCATTTACATATATTTAGGGATATGGTGATATAAAATCCAAGGGAAAATAGGGTGATTGAACTAAATTAATTTCAAACGAACCTAAAAATGTGAAATTAAAAATAAATAAATAAATAAATTTTATGATCTGTAAGTGCAGAATAACTATTTTGTAATATAATATCAACTGCAGATAGCAAAATTAATATTGAAGCAAATTATATAAAAATGTTGATCATTATTTTTTAATTGTAAACAAAAGAAATTTGGTAACACTACAATAACAGTACGTAAATAATGATGTGTTAATATGTAAACAAAACATTATTATGAATTAATGATGAGTTAAGAAACACACTAATCATGAACTAACTTTAACTACAACATGAGGCATATGAGTTCATTTACGAATAATGGCTACCTTAATTACTTGTCAGTACATGTTGTTAATTAATGTATTAATTAACATTTAAGTTTAAGCTTAATGTAATAAACATGAACTCATGAGCTGTTAATGTATTATTATGTCATGACTTTACTTGAAGTGGCACATCACCATGAACTCATCCTTAACTACTCATGAACTCCTGTGTTTAAACTGTTGATGATGTTCAAAACACTTTTCCATTATTATTCAGTGTAAACACACTAGACGGACGTTCATAAGGAGTTCATGAGTAGTTAAGAATCGGTTAATGATGATGGGCCCCTTCCAATAAAGTCATGATATGATTATACAGTAACATATCATATGTTCATGATGGTTAAATTAAGCATAAACTAATGTGGTAACTAATACTTTAATTAACAAACAAGCATGTACTAACAAGTAATTAAGTGTAACTAATGGAGGAAGATCAAACAGATGCATTTCATTAATACATACATTTTTTAAACAGCCCCCAGAAACTCACCCCACCGGGAGGTCACATGTCACATACCCAAGCGTCGAATTGCCACGATACCAATCTTGATAGGTGAGCTTCAAAGACTTTCACACACACGTGAAAAGAACTGGACTTTTATTTTATTAGCTATTTCTATATTCTACAATGTAGGTAATGCTGTCGTGTGTATGTTCATGTTCTTGTTCACAGGTAGATTGCTATGTCTGTGCTAAAAAGTGCTTATTGATGATTTACTGGAAGTATGTCAATCTTCTTTTTATTAAAACTCTTAGAAGTATTGCTTAATAACTAACACTCAAATACCATCACATAAGTGTTTGATATGTGTGCACAGCTAATGTGGTTTAGAGAACAACTGTATGCATTGTATTTTGGTACTTGTAACACATGTTGAGATTAAAAAAATCTTTAACACTTCTCTATGAAAACTACTTACCAAGCATATGTAAATCACAAGCCTTAAGCCTTGTTTATACTCGATGCGTCCGCTAGTTCGCTTGAGTGCGCGCATCGAATCTGACGTCATCGCGGAGTTTGCGGATGTTCGCTTTGGGTGCGCGCGACCTCATTTCAGCTGGCGGTGCGCATGGCATTGTTTAAGACTTGAGCGAAGAGTGCCACGGCGCTGCGTTTGGTTTGAGTTGAATATGAACCACTTTGAAGAGATTTTGTCTGAAACAGTACGACTGTACAGACATCTTTATGATCCGTGATCATAGAGATAACCAGATGATCAATAATTCTTGGCTAAAAATTGCAACAGCAGTGGGAAAGAAGGAATGTTTTTGTTAAAAGGTTTGGAAAAACCTGAGGGTTAAGTTTGTTAAAGCCAAAAGAGGCCATGGTAAAAGTGGAGACCCAGGTACACAATTACAGAAATATGCTTTTACAGGTTTTACACTGATATATATATATATATATATATATATATATATATATATATATATATATATATATATATATATATATATATATATATATATATATATATATATATATATATATATATATATATACACATACAGTATATATATACAGTTTTAATTTAACAATTTAATAGCTACAATTAAGGAACAAATTATTTCTTTGATAACTGGAAAGGAATATATGAACCTATCAGTTTACAATATACTGAAGCCCTGTTTCTCTAGGCTTTATTGGTGATAATGGTCAGGAATGTTGGACCATTATTGCCTTTTCAGCATAAGTATAGGACAGAAACTAGCCAGACAGTAATGTGTGAATTGTGAAGCGGGCTAAATCTAAAAAAAAAAAAAAAAAACATCTGTATTTTTAAGTGTGTTTTTTTTTTTTTTTTTTTTTTTGGCTTTTATTCTTGCTATAATAAAAATATATTTGTAGAACAACCCATTCTGTTGTCATTGATATTTTAATCAACTTTGATAGGTAAAACTGTCCGAGATATGAACAAAAGCAAGTGATGCATCTAAGTTTGATTTAAAAAAATCTTGAATGGTTATAAAAATTCTTATAATTATCAAAATAATTTAGAAAAACAATAACAATTGTTTGTTTAAAATCTTGAATGCTATTAATGATATGACGTAGTTCCGGAAACTTTCTACTTTTCTGTTTATCTGTCTGACTTTACGGTCAGTTTCTTTTGACTGCCCCCTGTCGTTTTAAAGAATATCACAACGGCAAATGTGGCAAGTATAAAAGCCTCGTCCGTTTCGCAAGGTGCGCGTGCAGTCAGCGGAGGTGCCCAATGTGGCGCCAGGCGAAAGTATAACTCCAGCTTTACACAAAGAGCCATAAAACTGGCTAGAAGGCAACGTCCCATTGGCTAACAACCCCTGAGTTTATTACATCAACAAACCTATTTAAGAAACTGAACCTCTTTTACGGCCACTCTTATGTCACATCTCTCTCTTGCCTCTTTACGTTCTTCAACTCTTCAGTTGGTCCATTCAAAATGTGACCCAGGTTTTAGGCCTCGCTCAAGCTGAGGCCAGGCTTCAGCCTTTATAACTCTTCAGAGACTTTCAGTACCAAGCCAAGTCTCTATTCTGGATAATTTTAACTCATCATAACCTCTCTGGAATGCTGATCAACTGATCACAATGAAGAAGGATAACCACTCATCAGAAACTTCCAGGCCAGCACACACACTGCGTAAGCCATGCGAGTTTGATCAGATATGCTAGTTTATCACGTCCTTTGTTAAAACAAGGTGATTCAGTTTTCTTTGATGATTGGTTTTAGGGTGTTGATGTTGAATTTGCAACTCTCCCTCTCTCTCTCTCTCTCTCTCTCTTTCCTCATGGGGCCTTTTTAGCCCTGTTCTATTGTCTTTCTCTCTCTCTCTCTCTCTCTTATATATGCATGCTTGTAAATAGATGTGTGTCTGTACCTATTTGTTACCATTATTAAACGTTTGAGCACACGCGGATTGCTTGTTTTTTACACACAGAACAAGCTATTTGAACTCAAAGATAAAGCAACGTGTTGTACTAATCTGTTAATGTAGTAAGATTAAGGCCACTGAGATCTCAAATTCCTCCTGCAAGTGCCATTTGCGCCTGCTGTTCTCGCGTAAATCCACCCGAGACCGTTGTCGACTGACTGACACACCCTCCTCCTTCCCTAAACTCAACCAATAGTGTTGTCAAAAGCACCGATTGACCCGCCCACCCACTTCCCTAAACCCAATGGACAGTTTTAAAAAGCAATCCAGAAAAAGAAAATCCCTTGCTTGATTTTTACGACGTTTTCTGATTTTACCACATTCTCACCGTTATTAACTTGTTTGTTACATTTTTTTGGATTCTGTTTTTGTCTTACCTGCTTTCTGGAACTGTTCTTCACCAGACTCGAACCCCTTCGTCGGGGTCAACTCTTCTCTGCATCTCAAGTCCGCGGACGTACATGGCGAGCTACTGAACAAACTGGTAACAGCTGGAAGGCCATCCATTCTGAGGTAAACGGTCAGCTGGTAAGCAAGAAAAGAAACCATTAGACCATTAGATTCATAAAGATGAAATGCAAGCATACTGTACGTACTTCTGGCTACATAATTCGCAATCTCCAGAAATGTATATAGGTCTACGCTTTCAGAATGAGTCTATGTTGCAAAAGAACTAAACTGAACTGTGAAAAACTGAAGCAGTTTCTGTTTACTAGAACTTCATCTGTTAAGCTGCTTTGACACAATCTACATTGTAAAAGCACAACAAAAATAAAGATGAATTGAATAATGAAATATTCTTCTAAATAAAAATCCTAAACTGTCAGTAGGTGGTGGAGCATTTTTCTCTTATTCATTCATTCTGTTCAATTAAACAGCTCAAAATGCAGATTCCTTGCATTTAAAACTGCAACAAATAATTTCCCTCATAACACATTAGATTAAACTGTTCAACGGACAACCACAATATTCATATAATAACATGGAACTATGCTGAATACATATTCTGAGGATATTTTAGGAGAAATCCAGGATATTGCAGCACCGGATATTCATCAGCACAGACTTTTAACAAGTCTCCTTACGTGCCATCTGCCTCATTAACCTTGCTATGGTCCTCGATTGCAAAATTGGCCAGCCTTAAAAAATCAATATGCTGGACTGAAGGGGAAGAAAAGTGGAATTTTTGAGAGCTTTGCTGCCGAACTGACAGCTACCATTTAGGAAATAGAGTAACTGCTCAACCCTTTGTCCTGAACTTCTTAATTACAGTAATCATGTGTAATTAGACAATGGCGTCTTAAATATTCATGCAACGTTTAACTTTGACACCATCCCAATATCTTTTAATCACTGGCAGGCATTCAGACGATGCTGAGTGATTTTTTATGTTTTGATCCGAGAACAGTTTTCCTCTCCTTGAGCCTTGGTTTTGAGATGCAGAAACTAAGTGAACAGATGTTTTCAGGGCTTTTTTTTGACCTGTTGATCATTTGCTTTGTTCTGAAACAGCAAATAATAGCAATGTTACAATTTCTTGTTATTTTTGTTCACTTGCACAATTATGGCAAAGTTGTAAACATTCTTATGTGCACCTGTTTATGTTCTGTCTCCTCTGGCTTATCGTGGCTTTCATGGTAGCTGTTGTAATTGCTTTATTGTTTTGAGCAAGAATTACGCCTTCATCAGTGTATTGCATGTGTTGAGCTAAACAAATATCAGGCATTTCGGTTTGTCTCTGCTCCAAGTTCTGCTTCAGTTTGTCACAACTCTTTTAATAATTTATTTAAAGAGGCATTAGCAAAACAAACACTGCTGCATTTCATGAATTGTTAACTCATCATATCTTTTGATAATGACTGGTTTGTTGAATAAAATAAGATATTTTGAAGAATGTTGGAAACCTGTAACCATTAATAACAACCCAGGCTCATACTGATTACGTACACCTATATACATTTCTGGAGAGAGCAAAATACGTCTCAGGAGCTACATTTATTTATTTATTTTTTGCAGTTTTTGTTTTCACGAATCCACTGGTTTCGCGAGGCTGTTGTGTACGCTTTTTCAGATCTCTTCAGTTCTCAAATTTCTCTCACGAGTGCCATTCGCTTCTTCTGTTCTCACATAAATCCACCAGAGGCCGCTGTCGACTTTCTGAATGACCAACCAACTGATCGTCTGATCCACCCTCCTTACCTAAACCGAACCAATCGTGTTTTTAAAAGCATACCACCCACATCCCTAAACCCAACCACAGTGTTTTAAAAAGCAATCCAGTAAAAGAAAAGCCCTCAACTGATTTTATCAGGTTTTCAGATTTTACCACATTCTTACCCTGTTATTTACCTGTTAATTTTATTTTTTAGCTTTTGTTTTTGTCTTACCTGCTTTCTGGAATCTTTCTTTACCTGACTCAAACCCTTTTGTCACGGTCAACTTCGCTCTGTGTCTCAATTCTGCCAACGTACATGGCGAGCTACTGAACAAACTGGTAACAGTGGTAAAGCCGTCCATACGGAGGTAATCGGTTAGCTGGTAAGCGTGAAAAGTCATACCGCCCCGTTACGGTATAATTCTATAATTCATACTTACTAATATTATAATTCATAAGATCTCCAGAAATGTACATAGGACTATGTTTTCAAAATGAGCCTATATGTTGATTAATAACCATGGTAGGAATGAGGAAGTCAATGATGGCAGAATTTTAATGTTTGTGTTGACAAGTTAACTTAATTTTCATAATTATGCATATAGTTTATTTACCTAATAATTTTAAAGCAACAGGTTTACATTTTTAATTTTAAATACAGTCAACTAATCTCTTGTACAGTGTGCATGCCTAAATAAACCAAATTTACAAAAATGTGACACAACAAATTCATACTCTGGTACTTATTTCTGTCAACTTGGAAAGATAACTATCAAAGGGTTCTATTTGCAATTTCTGATGAATTCTTTTTAAAAATTTTAGTTTTCAATTGATAATTTCTGTACATGTTCTGGCATTTAAATTTTAGAGTTAAAAAAATAAGTTGATTGATTAATAGGGGTGTTTTTTTTCAATTGATACATTTTGGTCAACACAGGCTCAGTGTGAATACATACCCCCGTCTACATTTCTGGAGAGCGCAAATTATGTAGCCAGAGGAACCTATGGCTGCATTTCGTCTTTAAAACAAACACTACGGGGCGGTGTGATGCCGTCAACGGCTTCTGTTCCTTTTCGTGCTACCAGCTGACCACTTACCTCTGTGTGGATGGCTTTTCCGTTGTTGCCAGTTTGCCCAGTGGCTCGCCATGTACGTTGGTGGACTTGGAAGGTGGAGCAGAGTTGACCGTGACAACAGGGTCTGGCAAAAAAACTGTCCCAGAAAGCAGGTAAAACAAAAACAAAACACAGATAACATAGTGAGAACATGGTAAGATCAGAAAACGTGGTAAAAACCAAGTGGTCGCGAGGGCTTTTCTTTTTCTGGATTGCTTTTGAAAACGCTGTTAGTTGAGTTTAGAGAAGGGGGTGGGGGGGTTTATCAGTTGGTCTGTCGGTCAGACAGTGACCTCTGGTGGATTTATGTGAGAAGGGCAGTCGCGAATGGCACTCGCGAGAGAAATTTCAGTGGATTCACGAAAACAAAAACTGCAAAAAACGTAGCTCCTGGGATGTATTTTGCACCCTCTTGAAATGTATAAAGGGGTATGTATCCACAATGAGCCTGGGTTAAATTTTGTTCATATAATGGAATTTAAATTTTGGATTTTTTTAAAAGTAAATAGTTTGATTAATGATTGTAACTAATTATGTTCTGTTCAAAGTATCACAGTAAAATATTGTAAAAATATTTCATGCATGTAACACAAAACAGTGGAATAATGGCTGCTAAAAATTGAGCTTTGCTATCGCAGATATATTACATTACTATTATAATATTAATATTATTAACACGTTATTATTTACATTTTGTAATTTAAGCTGTAATAAAATTTAACTAATACTTCAATAACTTGTTTTCTCTTTCTAAATTAAATAAATGCAGCCTTGGTGAGCATAAGATATTTATTGCAAAACATTTGAAAAACAATGCTAAATCCTCAAATTAAATTCCAAAAAGTACCAGCAGCAGGAACATGTTTTCTTGTTTTGTGTTTTAAGAGAATGAGCTGAAGAACTCTGTTGAAATTGTTTTATTTATTTAAGAGGATGATCCCGTTTCAATTTCAGCTACCGCAACAGGATTGGGGTCTGTTGTTGTTGACTGAACTTGAGTAAATCCATCTCTTTGATCACTGATCTGTGTGACCAGATGCTCAGGTTACAGGAGCGAAAGCTGAACCCTTGAGAGATCAAAGACAAACAATCCCTCCCTCATCTGAAGCAGTAAACCTACTGAATTAAGTGTCCAGATTAACTCAACCTCTGCTATACGGATAGGTGTCCCGCAGCGTGGGAGGCTCCACTGTCAGGGTAAATGTTTCAACACCCATATAAAGTAAGCAAGGTCGAATTCTGCTTTGAAAAATTACTTTAGACTTTTTTTTCTTGCGATGACTTGCCTTGCTGATATTAATTATTGGTATGTAGCATTTCTTACATTACATCATTATGCAGCTCTTGATTCTTGAATCGCAGTCATAGCATTAAGTGATTAATAATGTTACAAATATGTGACCCTGGACTTGGATTTAGTGATTTGGGGGGCCAAACAGTCCTAATGCACCCTTTGTATTTTTATTTATATTTAATTTATTTATATTACTTTTTTTTCTTCTTTTCTATGTTTTATGATTTTGTTTCTTAATGAAAGCTCTACATGTTAAATTATTTTATTTTCTTAAAATGAATTCAAAAGTGAAAATAATAAATCAAGTTTTTATTTTTAAAACTAAACCTTTACCTGATTTGACTACTGAACTGCTCCATGATTGGGGGGACAAATTTGCGTAGATTTAATAATTAACATTCAAATTTTATTTGTTAGACCCTCACCATACAAAATAGGATCAAAAACAATGCTATATTTATAGGTATAATTTATACTTTTAGGCATTTATTGGGACCCTTCAGATTTCCTGGGTCCCTAAGCGGCTGCTTGCTTCACTTATTGGGTAAATCTGCCTCTGCCTGGACCACAAAATCATTTTTGACTCAAAGTCATTTTTTAGAAATTGAGATTTATACATAATCTGCAAAGCTGAATAAATAAGCTTTCAACTGATGTATACTTCAATATTTAGCTGACATACAACTATCTGGAGGTTTCAAAATGATCAAAGTACTGAGAAAAATCACATTTAAAGTTGACCAAATTCTTAGCTATAGTTATTACTAATAATAATAACACATTTTTGATTTATTTACAGTTGGAAATCTACAAAATGCCTTCAAGTAACATGAACTTTATTTAATATTCTAATGATTTTTGACCCATTTGATAGAAATTTAATTTATTTTGCCTAAAATATACCCGTGCAACATAAGACAGGTTTTGTGGTTCAGGTATATTATATTATATTATATTATATTATATTATATTATATTATATTATATTATATTATATTATATTATATTATAATTTATTATATTATAATTATATTATATTTAAATTATATTATACTTATATTATGTTATAATTATATTATAATTATGGCGACGCAGTGGCGCAGTAGGTAGTGCTGTCGCCTCACAGCAAGAACGTCGCTGGGTCGCAGGTTCGAACCTCGGCTGGGTCAGTTGGCGTTTCTGTGTGGAGTTTGCATGTTGCATGTTCGCGTGGGTTTCCTCCGGGTGCTCCGGTTTCCCCCACAGTCCAAAGACATGCGGAATTGGGTAGCTAAATTGTCTGTAGTGAATGAGTGTGTGGATGTTTCCCAGAGATGGGTTGCGGCGGCATCCGCTGTGTAAAAATGAGCTGGATAAGTTGGCAGTTCATTCCGCTGTGGCGACCCCAGATTAATAAAGGGACTAAGCCGACAAGAAAATTAATTAATTATAATTTATTATATTATATTAAATTATTGAACATTTGCAGAAAATGACAGTAGGCCAATATGAAATATTCCATGTTTTATTTAAAAGAATCATTGATTATAAACGATAAAAATGTACATGTGCCATGTAACCCTTATGACAACAATACACTGATTTTGCTTTACACATTCTTTGCATGCGTTTTACCTTTAGAACTGAATATGATTTCATTTAAACACAACCTTTAAGCTAACTTTTTGGTTAAGAATATTGGTGATAGAAAGTAAAATTCCTTTTACTTGTTACTACTCTGCAAAAATCACCCAATCTATATAAGTGCTTGAAAACAACTAATTTTGGCAAATTTATAGATTTAACTTGATTTGACTGTGTTATGTGAACTTTAACAAGGATCCAAAAGTTAAACTAAAAGAACTTTCGTAAACTGTACAGAAGTTCATCAAGTAAGTTTGACTAAAGGCTGGAGCAGATTTTTTTTGTGTTGCTTCTGCAGTAGTCCTGCAGTACTAGTATTGACTAGCTACCAATACAAGTAAGCAAGTTACCTACACTAGGTAAAAGTTAGCTGTATCTGCTCAAAATTGGTGAACTAATTTGCTTCTTAAATTTAAGGCAATCAGGTTCCACATATTTATATAAGTTTAATAAGTATAATATTATATATATATATATATATATATATATATATATATATATATATATATATATATATATATATATATATATACATATAAGTAAACTCAACTAGTTGACAAATCTGCAAGATATGTAAAAAACTTAAAAGAGAGGAAGATCATGTGCTATATTGTACAGTTGAAGTCAGAATTATTAGCCCCCCTTTGGATTTTTTTTTCTTTTTTAAATATTTCCCAAATGATGTTTAACAGAGCAAGGAAATTTTCACAGTATGTCTCATAATATTTTTTCTTCTGTGGAAAGTCTTATTTGTTTTATTTCTACTAGAATAAAAGCAGTTATTATTTTTTCCGACATTATTTTATGTCCAAAATTATTAGCCCCTTTAAGCTAGATTTTTTTTTCGATAGTCTACTGAACAAACCATTGTTATACAATAACTTACCCAATTACCCTAACCTGCCTAGTTAACCTAATTAACCTAGTTAAGCCTTAAATGTCACTTTAAGCTGTATAGAAGTATCTTGAAAAATATCTAGTCAAATATTATTTACTGTCATCATGGCAAAGATAAAATAAATCAGTTATTAAAAAATGAGTTATTAAAACTATTATGTTTAGAAATGTGTTGAAAAAATCTTTTCTCCGTTAAACAAAAATTGGGGGAAAAAATAAACGGGTTAATAATTCAGGGGGGCTAATAATTCTGACTTCAACCGTAGCTAATTATGTCAGCAAACTAGCAGATAGAATAAATAATAATGTATTGTTGCAGTATTTGATTATTAATAACAAAAAAAAAATGAAGATAATAAGAAAACAAACATCTACATATTAATATTTATTGTGTAGCTAACTGTGAAATACAAAGTCAGCCTGTCACTTATCACAACACAAACTCCTCCGGCCATAACAATGATGATAATGACCTTTAAAGATATACGATAATGACCGAATGCCTAATTTAAACTTTCCATAAACATTAACCCAGCTAACAAGATCTCTGCACAGCCGCACTCTTTTCCGTGGATCTGTTTCAGCTTTAAAGGGAAATTAGTAAACATATGCTCTCCCTCTCTGCTGACTTAGCAGGGCGACCCATGAGATTTGCGCTTTAGTTTTGTGTGCGATGTATTATCTTAGCAAGGAGAACATATCTGTTGTCAGCCAGGATTTGCAGAGGCGAGGTGGCATCTACGCTATTATGACATCTTGATAACTGTGACATGTCTGAACAATTCTCAAGTTCATGGCTCGCTAGTTTGATAGCAGGAAAAGTCGCTGTATTTGTCTGGGAGCGAAACAGTATGAAGTGGTAAACCTGAGAGATTCGATGCCAATGTGTCAGACTTTAAGTTTGTTTCTCTCTGCAAGCCTCATTGAGCTGAAAAACATGCGCCATGTCCTGGCATTCCTACACAGCTCTCAACTTATGCCCAGTCCGAGAGGAATTTGTTAATAGCGCTATACCCCTGATTGTGAAGCCATCTGTTTCTGAAATAAGTTGTCAGGGGGGAAAACAAGTGAATTTGGGAGTGCTGTAATTTCATGTTTTTCTTTCAATCACTTCTCATACTTAACAATCTAAAGTACAGTAGTTCTAACAGTTACATAATATGATGTGGACTTCACACTGTGTAGTTTGGAAAATGTAAGCGAACTTTTGTTTCACGACGGGACGCTTTTATGAGACACAGATGACCACATCATCCAAAAGACAATCTTGACGACAATGTTGTTTGGTTTTCCTCACTTGGCATCTGTTGTCCCTGGTTTTTATATACCTCACTTCTCCCTTGATGATAAAATAATGGGGGCAATTTTCCACATCAGAGCTTGATTTCCCTGCCCAATCGTCGTGTCTCCAGACTTCCAGTGTAAGAATGAAAGAGCAGGCATACAGGCTGTGCCATGAAAGACCCCTTGCAACATTGGTTTTGCTCAATTACAAAGCAGGATAGATTTGTTATTTTTATATTTATATTAATATAGAAAAATACATTACCCCAAAATTCATCATCATTTATTGACTGGGTCCCACTTTAACTAATACAGTATGTACTTACACTGAAATTAATCATTTGTTACAATGTACTTAATGTGTAAATACATGTTTTTACATTGTATTCATGACTGATTAAATACCTGCATGTGATTACATCTGTAAATCACACTGTTGACCATCCCTTACACTTTAATCCACCCTTACACCTATCCAGCCACCAAACCTGTCCCTAACCCTACCCATATCCCACCTCAAGAGCACCACAAGTGTTCTACTATACATTATTAACAGAGTAAGTACATTGTATTTATTTTTTTAATGCAAGTACATAGTAGTTAATGCCACCTAAATTGAAGGGGGACCATTGACTGTGATAGAATTTCAATCTCATGAGACTTTCTTTTTCTATGGAACATACTGTATATAAGATATTTTGAAAAGCACTTTAATGGAATGTTGTTGCACCCTTATTTCAATATTCCCATATTCATGTTCATGCTTTCATTTTAAAATAATCTCATAGTGACATATTCATATTCCCAAACTCCCATAATCTCAAACTACCATAATTCCATACTCACATCCTCTCCTATTTACATAGTAAATATATTTACATATATTTATAATCCAGATATTCGGTGTGACTTTCATCTGTGGAATAAAGTTCATTCATTCATTCATGCAATCCCAGTTGGAGAATCCCTAAAGTCCCATGCTTTCATATTCATATGCTCCCATTTCCCATATTCTGAATATTTATAATATTCTTATATTCAAAATCTGTAAAAAGAAGATTCTATGTTCCCATCATCTCATGCTTTCATATTCAAACATACCCCATAATTCTACTGTATGTCATATGTAGTCATATTCCCATAGTTCTATATTTCTATACTTTCACATTTTGATAATTTCATATATATATATATATTTTAAGATTTATTTTTGGCCTTTTTGCCTTTATTAGATAGGACAGTATGGAGACAGGAAGCGAACTTGGAGAGAGAGAGGGGGGTAGGGTAGGGAAATGTCCTCGAGCCGGGATTCGAACTCGGGACGCCCTGACATGCTACTGCACCATATGTCAACGCGCTAACCACTAGGCTATTGCGCCGACGATAATTTCATATTTATATGCTCCCACAATCAAATATAATCCCAAAAATTAATTCCCCTACTTCCACATTTCTATTGTTTATCCCCAAATATAAAAAAAAACACAATTCGCTCAAATTCATCATCATTCAATGACACACAATTTCAATCTCACGAGACTTTCTTTTTCTTTGGAACATATATAAGATATTTTGAAAATGAGTTTAATGGAATCAGACATTCAATAATTTCTATGATGATAATCATGCACCCTTATTTTAATACTCTCATATTAATCTTTATACTTTCATATTTACATAATCTCATAGTGACATATTCATATTCCCATTCTCCCATAATCTCAAACTACTTTAATTCCATACTCGCATCCTCCCATCATATTCCCATGCTCACATACTCCTCTATTTAAATAGTTTTATGCTCCCATTATCACAAATACTTTTATAATCCAGCAATCATGTGTGACTTTCGTCTGTGGAATACAGTTCATTCATTCATTCCCAGTTGGAGAATCTTTAAAGTCCCATACTTCCATATTCATATGCTCCCATTTTCCATATCCTAAATATTTATAATATTCTCATATTCAAAATCTGTAAAAGAAATTCATATTCAGATATACCATCATAATTCTATGCAGTCATATTACCATAATTCCATATTTCTATACTTTCATATTTAGATAATTCCATATTCACATGCTCCCACACTCAAATATAATCCCAAATATAATTCCCTCAGCTCCACATTTCTACTGTATGTCCCCAAATATATTTAAAAAAAGGACATTTGCTCCAAAATTCATCATCATTTAATGAGATATAATTTCAATCTCATGAGACATTATTCATATGCTCCCACACTCAAATATTATAACAAATTCGTTTCCATATTTCTTTGTCCCCAAATATACATATTTCCAAACTGCCTTTCTCATACTCCCATCCTCCTTCACATTCCCAAATTCTCATATTTTTATTCTTTCAAAATGCCCATATTCTCAAACTGCCATATTCACATTCCCCTGGGATTGGCAAACTCATTCCTGGAGGGCTAATGTCCTATAAAGTTTTGCTCCAACCCTAAACAAACACGTGTTTAGGTGTTTTAATCAGTGTTGGAGCAAAACTCTGCAGCACACTGGCCCTCCATGATCAACTTTGCGAATCCCTGCCCTATACTGTACTGCCATATTCCCATATTATCAGCCTCCCATATTTCTATACTCCTATATTTCCATGCTCCTCTACTAACACTATTAACATGGTCCCATATTCTAGTACTCTTAAGTACACTTAAAAAATTATTCAAAGATTGGATTTATTTGGGCTGAATTTAATCAAACAAATTAAGTTGAACATTACTAAATTTATTTATTACATTCAACCCATATAAATTGTTTGCAACAATTTTGGAGAAATCCTTTTTATCTGTGTATCATAAGTCCGTGGTCAGTTTTTCTATATTTCTTATCTTATTTAATTTATAAATTATTTCTTATTGTTAATATTTAAGGTCTCAGATGGTTGTTTAAGCATTTCACTTAATGTTGTATATGACTGTGTATGTGACTCATAACATTTTCATTTTGGGGTCTAATGCTGTTTTGGACCAATTTGACTTGTGTTAAAGGGATACATAGTTCACCCAAAAATATAAATTCTGGCATCACTTAGGCCCAATCCCAATTCTACCCCTTAGCCCTTCCCCTTACCCCTCGTTTTGCGCGTTCCCGTCAAGGGGTAGTGGTGTCCCAATTCTCTTTAGCTTGAAGGCGCAGGGCTAAGGGCAGGGGTATACACCCCTTCGAACGAAGATTTTTCAGGAGCACACTCGAAACGGAGGGGTAAGAAAATTTCCCAGAATACACCTGCCACAACGGCAGTTTCATTGCACCCGGAAGTAAGGAGATCCACAATTTAGTATTTTTTGTCATTATTACGAATTTTTACGACAAACAAACACGTTTTAATGCATTCATAACCGGGTTCATGTTTTACCATCATGCTTTTAAAAAAAAAAAAAGCAAAAAAAAAAAAAAAACCCGCTAAATTTCGCGATCTATAATCCATAATCATAACTCTTGTACAGCAGTCCCACAACATTCTGACACTCGAATACCCTGTCAGAGCAGTCTAGTGGCTGAAAATGAGCTTTTTTCAGTTTCTGGGATAATGTTTATGTTGTTTTTTGTGTTTACATAGATGAATACGGCCACTGTGTAAATGCACAGTACAGTTACGATCTTATTGTCACATTAGATTGTTATGATAACATAATAGATCCCTTTAGTGATTTCCTGATGATAAACACCAAAAAATAACACAACTGGAATAACTACATCAGTCCTGATCGTCTGATCTCATGTGATGCAAGAGATCGCGATGACATATGATGACGTGTGCAGGTGCTAAAGTGCTTTCCCAATTCTTAGGGGTAAGTTTTGAAGCCCTTCCTCTTAACCCTCCATTGTAAGGGCCAAGGGGAAGGGGTAGGGGTACAAAAATAGAATTGGGATTGGGCCTTACTCACCTTTCGCTTGTTCCATACCTGTTTGACTCATTTTCCGCTGTTAAACACAACCAAAGATATTTTTTAAGAAAACTTTTTTTCCTGCTATAAAAGTCAACGTCTACAGGTTTTCAGTTTCTGCATAATATTTTCTTGTCATAATATCTTCTTCAACAGATGAAAGAAATTCATAAAGGTTTGGAACCACTTGAGAGTGAGTAAATGTTTTTTTTTTTTGGTGAACCTTTAACATTTTCTATCTTTCCTCAATACAAATAATTATACCTTTAGCTTATTTTTTGGTTCTTGTCTGTGTTTTGACATTTCAGTTAAACAGAAAACATTTTTCTGGACTTGTGAAAGCATAATAAATGATTGAGAGCAAAACGCTTCCCCTTTTATTTGAACAGCGCAGGCCTCACAGAATGAGGTCTATCTCCTGGAGTGCAGTGGGATTGTAGGCTTCTCTTGGATCTTTGGATATTTCTAGAATCATGAAGGCACAGTTCACCAAAGGGTAAGGCTTGGCTGTCAGTGGATATTATTCGCCAGGGCTAAGGTTGCAGTTTATGACTACACTGCAGCAGTATGCACACAGAACAGATGTTCATCACAGCATCTAAAAGGCACATGGGAAAACCAATAAAGGATTTCAAAGCAGCCACTCAGCAGGGGTCTATGAACAAACAGTCTGGTGCTGGAAAGAAAGATGGAGTGAGGAAAGCTGCCAGCTGATCAAATTTAACTAGGTTATTACTGTTATCAGTGTGCTGCATCAAAATGAGACCAACCTACACTGTTCTGCAGTGATTTTCACATCATAAAATTGACTTTGCGTGACCTCAGGTGGAAGTTTTAATGAGATGGATATCAACCAAGTATACTGATTTCATTTGAATTGATTAGCGACAAAAAAGAAGCTTTTTGGAGAACAAACTTCTCCTTTCACAGAATCAGAACACATTTTTGGCTGTGAACATTGTGAGTGAGTTTAAAAACCTTTGGCATGTTTTTTGGGACAATTATCTAAAGTTTAAGTTCTTGAAATAAGCTTATATAAAACACAATTTAGATTCAGGGCTAGAGGTTTGACCCAGAACCCGTTCACTGAACATCTAATGCATATTGATTATATGTAGTCTTACATTACTCATATACAAAACTTTTTCTGTTTCAAGTAAATACATTGTTTTCATTTGTTAGGCATGCAATCAAAACCCAATGCATTATTTGATCATTTCAGTTTTTTTTTATATAATAATATTTCACACTTACAGATATTTGCCAGAATAAAATATGCATATTTGTTGTGCTGTCCTGGAAGAGGGCTCTGAGCTCGGAAAGACACCCTCGTGTTATTCCCCTTATCAAGATAGAGAGAGATAGCCCGACTCCAGAACGCTCCACCCTCAGATTTAAGTAGGTATCGGGATTAATAGTGTGGAGTTGGGGTGGTGGAGGGATGCTGAAGTCAGGAGAACATGGAGGTATGACGTGTTTGACTATTTATAGGGGTTTGGTCTTGAGCTGATTGGATAATAGAATGATTGTCTGTGATGAATTAGCCTCGTCAAAGACTGATCGTGCTCCTCCCCAATGTGTTTATAAAACATCACATAAAGTGATGTTCTGCAGCATTCAGTTACAGTAAGAGTACTGTACGATTCCATTCTATCAGCCCAACGATGAAATCCGATAAATGGTCGAAGGTTAAATGTGTGTAAGCCTATTTAGCACTTCTGAAAAGCGTTCTGTTATTTATTAGAATTTATTTATATTTGTTTTTAACTCCGAATTCAATTTGACTTCAATTTTAAGTGACTCAAATTTAGACTTTTTTTAATTTAGTGTTTTGATTTGTATATCTGATCCCATACTCTTCAGTTATACGTTCATTAGAGATCCAATGCCACACAGTTTTTACACCTCAGGGTTTACGTGTTTTTCATGGACAGGATCTCGACATTCTGAATTTAGTCAGAGGATGCAGGGTTAACTAATACTCAATTCACTGAATGTTGTACTGTATATGACCGTGTATGTGACTCATTTTAATTTTGGGTCTAATGCTGTTTTGAACCAATTTGACTTGTATTAAAAGGATACAGTAGCCACAAATATTAATTCTGTCATCATTTACTCACCTTTCACTTGTTCCATACCTGTTCAACTTCCTTTCCGCTGTTAAACAATACCAAAGATAACTTTTAGGAAAGCTGAAAACCTGTAACCATTGACTTCACATTTTTCATTCATGAATCAGTTTAGTGTTTTGATTTGTATATCTGATCCCATACTCTTCAGTTATACGTTCATTAGGGAACCAATGCCGCAGAGTTTTCACACCCCGAGGTTTACTTGTTTCTCACGGACAGGATCTTGACATTCTGAATTTAGTCAGAGGATGCAGGGTTAACTAATACCCAATTAGTCCGATTGCCTCCTGCTCACTTGTACTAAAAGTGTAGTTAATTTAGTATTTCCATAGAACCAGAAATAGAATAATCTCCGAGCTGAAGTGCTGACTGCTCCAAACAGTCTTGTGCAATTTGTATGGATATCATGTCTTTTCTCTTGAGTTTTTTTCCCTTCACTTTCACCAATTGGTGAAGTTTGTTCCTCGCCGCTTTTGCCACTGGCTTGCATGGTTCAGGACTTGTGGAGCTGTGCATCGATGGATTTGCTCTTCAGTGTTTGGACTCTCAGCAGTGAAAATTAAACCACACTGAACTAAACTGAACTTCAACTCTGAAAACTGGACTGACACTGTTTCAATTTACTATAATCGTCTATGTTAAGCTGCTTTGACACAATCTACATTGTAAAAGTGCTATAGAAATAAAGATGAATTGAATTGACTCATGTACACAGATCAAGGTAGCACCAGCCTCCACATAATCTACTGGAAATAAAAGATTTCAGGAGAAGTCGGAATGCATCAAAACTTAACACGTTATTTTCCAGATGAAAGTGTATCATGCTAATTACAGAATCAAACAATAAAAGCCAATTCAGACGTAAATACAACATCAATTACTCAAAGATAAATCTAAGAGTATAGATGGAAGTCCAAATTATGCATAGTGTTAAGCTTGAGAGCTCTTCACTATGGGCGTGTCTGGATACAGATTTGCAACTCCGAGACATTTCGTCCCTCTCTTTAAATACCCTATGAGAGCAATGAATGGTTCTTTTGTTAAAGTTAACCAGTGACTTAGAGATTTACTCATCTGTTGGGATTTTTACTCATCTGACCTGAGTATTTATCAATACCAGAGAGAAAGTAAAGTTTTGGAAAGACGGCAAGAAGGTGTCAAAGTCTATCCTGGGCCTTTTTCTTCAGATTCAAGAGTTTTTGTTTTATTACATGCCACATTTAAGTCTGAGTAAAATCCATCCCTACAGTACAAAAGCAATAGGTATTTAAACAGTATGTGAATAATAATACTGTAGATCATGCATCATTGTACATTGATTTTTGAATCAATGATTGGTGGATTGGTTATAGTTTGTAATATAGGTGCCATCACATGTTTTAAGATATTTATAGTGTTTTTCATGAGTCACTTAAATGGATACTGTGGTTAATTTACGTGCCAGTTAAATGGGTTCATAAGTTGCAGTTCACCACTCAACTGAGTTTACATTTTCCATTTGGTCAAACACATTTGAACTTAAGCTTATGCTATCAGAAAAAAACAAAAAAAAAACACCTTCAGGGGTACTACAGGGGTTTTGACTGGGGCAGTTTATGTTCCATCTCTCAAAATGTTGCATTTTAAAGTAGTAAAATATACCCTTAGGGGAAAATCTTACTCTGCTTTCTGACACCTGTTCAAGTGCCACCAATAAAACAGGTCATTGAACTTTACACACTTATTGAACTTAACTTAACAAACACTAGACAGAATTTTAAAGTTTTAGACCAAATTAGGCTTTCTACCCCTCTCATTTTTGAAGCTTTCATCGTTTACTTTTCTGAGAGTACTTTGAAGCTTACATGAAACATTCTCCACAAAGTGTTGTATAAGGGTTACTTGGCTACTAATTTAACGGTTCATACTGTCTCACTAATCTAAGGTACTACATTGCACCCTTTAGGGGAAGTACTATATGGTACAGCCCAAGTGACAAGCTGTTGAACTAAACTCTTTTTTATGCACATTTATTTAAAGTTATTTAATGTTATTTTTGCATTAATTTGCAAGACCAGGAGAGTGAGACTTTTTTCTTAATTTTTAGTCTATTCAAATTGAATGCACTGAAGTGGTCACCTGTTGGCACTTAAATTATTCTCATTCGTTTTTGCATCTTACGTTACAGCATTAACCCAATTACAAGGTCTCCATTCCATGTAAAGCCTCAGGCTCTCTATTGGCTTAAATCTGAGCATAATAATAGGACCTGGATGGTAATTTATTGCATCCAGAAAGAACAATTTCTCTTCAGCAGAGCAGATGTTTTCTGCATTTAGTGGTAATAGTTTTTCTCATCATGGTTTGAGATGTTTTTTTTATAACCTTTGCCTGGGCAGTAATGTAGCCTATAATATCATTATACATTACTGTATTACTTTCTAGTAAACATTATGATGTCAGAGGTTGTCAACCACACACTCTAAAATATATATATACATTAATTAATAATTACATTAAAGGGGATGTATTACGCAAAAATCACTTTTATAAGGGGTTTAAACAAAGTTGTGTGGCCACAGTGTGTGAATATAGCCAGCCTCTAATGGTAAAAAATGGCAGCCCTGAGAGAGAAGCAGCCGTCCACCATACCATACCTGCTGAAGATAATGTCAACAACTAATCATAAATGTGGAGTTTTAGGATTCACAAATAAAAACTGGAATCTCCATACTGCCTTCTAATGAGACGCTTCCTTTCACATGCTCGTTTTTTCACAGAGATAAGGTTAGTCCTGTTTTGATTCTGCTACTATTCTGATGCACAGGCAACTGTAGCCCCGCCTTTTTTTTTTTTCAAAAGAGCACAATCTCATTTGAATTTAAAGTGACAGTCACCAAAACGACACAATTTGGATCAAAGTTTAAAAAAGGCAGTTTCAAAGAATTATAAAAATATCAGTGGGGTATTTTGAGCTGAAACTTCATATACACACTCTAAGTTTATCAGAAATTAATTTTTACATAAAAATAATAAGTCCTAATAAGTCCCCTTAAATGTGTATTTTAGAGAAATTGTTTGTAACTTATGATTCACAAGTGCTCATTTTCTCTTATACTGTATAATTTATGTTTCCCAGTGTTGGGTTGGGGCTGGAAGGGCATCCGCTGTGTAAAACATATGCTGGATAAGTTGGCGGTTCATTCCACTGTGGCGACCCCTAATTAATAAAAATGAACGAATGTATAATTTATTGTTGGAAATGTAACTTTAAAATTTAACTAACATACTTTAATTGACATATTTAGTATTTGATATTATTTCGGTCATGTGGTCAGTGCCAATATCCTAGTGGTTAATGTGTCAACACATGGCACTACAGTGTTCATGGCGACCAGAGTTCGATTTCTGACTTGAGGTCCTTTGCCGATCCTTCCTCTCTCTCTCTGCTACCCATACATTCCTGTCTATAATCTCCCACTGTCTTAAAAACTCAGTTGTCCTTTTCCATTAAAGGGGTGGTCCATTACGATATCATATTTTAAACTTTAGTTGATGTGTAATGTAGTTGTGTGAACCTAAACAACATCTCTGAATGTAATATGCTTGAAGTTCAATGCAAAGGGAGACTTTGGCTTTTACAGAGTCAGCTTAGCAAAGACTACAGCGAACGAAGTTTGGGGACTACAAAAAATACATCTGGGTTAGTGAGATAATAAGGGATTCTGGTTATGCGCATTCACCACACGCACACACCCTGCACATCGCAGGCGTGTGACCAGAGGCGCTGTAATGTTATAGCAGAGAAAGCTAAAATGCGTCCAAACGCTGTTATTTCCACAGAGCTTGTTCTGTTTCTGTATTTGGGCTTCTAAAGGACACTACACAAAGAGAGAAGTGCTTACAGTTTAATTTTAATTATGTTAGAGAGAATTTAAAAATATATATATAGCTAGCATTTGACAAAGGACAACTTCCAGAATCTCTTCCAGTTCAGTGCTGGATTCGGCTAAAAACTCCAACCGACGAAGCTCTGAATTGTGAGCCACAACCTGTAAGTATTTTTATTTTTTAAAATTGATCAACTACATGCACAGCTTCTAGAGTTAATGGTACTGTATGTTGTAGCAAGGACGTAAACAAGGACGTCAACAATGGGAAATGCTGTTTGGCACCGTTAACAATTTAGCTACAAATTCCTATTTATCAGTCAAACCCCTGTAAACACCGACAATCTTCAGCTGTGCTGCAGTGTCTCTCTATGCGGCCACTTTCCCTGCATTCTACATCTCAAATAACAAACTGGAAACAGATATGTTTCATATTACTTACACATGCTTATTCTGAATATATGTGAAAGACACTTGGCAGATTTTATTTTAGAGAGCAGGCATGAAGTTTAGATGTGTCCTCTTCATTTTTCTGTCTGATTCAGGCAGCTAACACTGCCAACAGCTGCTCTGACTGACAGTGTTTACACAGCGCAAAAGCACGTGCTTGTAGGGGCATGACGTAGTGACGTGGAGCCAATCCGCGAATCACAGCAAGTTATGTTAGCTAACCAATCAGAGCCTCTTGAGGGCGGGCCTTTCAGAGGAACTAGTAAATATGACAGTCGTTTTCATGTTAGCTGAGTAGCTGTATATAATCAAAGATATATGAATAAATGTTCTACAAGTGAAGCATGAGCACACATTACTTTGCATCTTATAAACACAACCAAGCCTTAAATTTACACTGTGTACCACCCTTTTAAAGGTGAAACCCCCCTAAAAATAATTACCTATATTATATTTTTATAGGTTTTGTCATGTAAATTTCAGTACAAAAACTGTAATGAGCCACTGCTACTTTCTAAAGATTTATTTTTAGAGGGCATAGAACTACAGTCATTTTGTTGCTTTTTTTGCCTTGTTTCTGGGCATGTTGTTTTCTATATTATTTTAAGTATTATTTCTCAGCGGAAGTAAAATTTCAAATCAAAGCGCAATTTCACATCCACATTTTTATTCACTTGATTAATATACTTCTGTTTACTTCATAAAATATTCAACTACAAGACTACTAATGCATAATCATGCCTAATAATAACTATAAAATGTTTTATGATAATAGTTGTAATTCTCATTAGTTAAATGCAAATAAAAAATGCCCCATTATTTATAGCTTTTCCCCCAGCAAACATGAATGGTTTATGAAACTGTCTGACCTGATTTCTTATGTGAAATGGAATATGACGACAGGAATAGCACCCCAAATGGCCTTAAACTTCACCATGATAAAGTGTGTCTGCCTTCAAATCCACCCCACTTGAGTCTCTCTCTCCATTTGCCCTTTAATAGCACAGAAAAATAAGGAACTGTGGGTATGAATTAGATCCCATAACCAAGATGAATGAATGAACTGCCATTTACCATTGCCAAGGCATGAAGTTCTCATATTCCACATCAATTAAGCACAGTGGGAAGAAAAAGCAGGGAATAAGTGGAAAACTGTGCTGCAGAGAAGGGCTCGCAGCTTTGTTCATTCATTATTCAGCTGAATCTAATAAACAAATAGGCTGACAATGCATTTTCAGACTTCTGACTTTCAGAAGGAGTGACATTTATATATTCTGTAGGGCTTTTTCTAAATAACCTGCTAACTAGATTAATTAGTTTTTAATTAGAATGCTTTCTAATATGTGACTCTGAACCACAAAATATGTTTTATACATCATTTTATATAACGATATTTGGCTGAAATACACCTATCCGTAACTCTGGAATCTGAGGGTTAAACATATTGAGAAAATTGCTGTAATTATTATCCAAATTAAGCTCTTTGCAATGCATATAACTATTTCAAAATTAAGCTTTGATATATTTACTATTGGGAAGTTACCTGGGCCACATATGTCTCATATTTCTAGCAAATGCAAGTTAAGCAATATCAAAGCAACTGCAACAGTTTATTTTATTTTATTGCTGAATAGCATGATTACAAATGTGATCAACACAGGCTCATTCTGAAAACGTAGTCCCATGGACGTTTCTGGAGACCGCGAATTATTTAGCCAGATGTATGTAAGGCTGCGTTTAATTTTTTTAAGCGAACACTACTGGGCGGTATGACGCTGTTCCATTTGGTGCTAACCGGCTGACCGCTTACCTCCATGTGGAGCCCTTTCATCGTGTACGTCGGCGGACTTAAGGCGCAGAGAGGAGTTGACAACAACGACGGTGGCCGAGTTCGAGTCCGGGGAAGAGCGGTTCCAGAAATCAGGTAAGACAAAAACAGAATCCAAAAAATAAAATGAACAAGTGAACAACAGGCTGAGAATGTGGTAAAATCCAAAAAGGTGGTAAAAATCATATGAGGGCTTTTCTTTTTCTGGACGCCTTTTGTAAACCCTTGGTTGGGTTTAGGGAAGTATGTGGGTGGACGGGTCAATTGGTAAAATTGGTTGGGTTTAGGTAAGGAGGAGGGGTGGGTCAGTCGATCGGTCGGTCGCCCAGTCAATCATTCAGTCAGACAGACAGACAGACAGACAGACAGACAGACGACAGCGGCCTCTGGTGGGTTTACGCGAGAACAGCGTGGGCGTGAACGGCACTCGCGAGAGACATTTGAGATACGAAAAACGCACACATCGGCCTCTTGCGGATTCATGAAAACAAAAACAGCAAAAATACGTACCTCCCGGGACGTATTTCGCGGTCTCCAGAAACGTCCACGGGACTACGTTTTCAGAATGAGCCTGGGTTGAATGTGATGTTGAATCTATACAACAGTTCAGTACATAATAATCCAATAAGTTTATTATCCTGAAATTCTATTAAGCTGTTTGATCGAATTATATGATTTAATGACTCAAACACTTAAATGACTCATTGATACATTTACCACAACCTATTCGCAGTTTCGGTTTATTATTTGGAGTATTTACTCACATTCACATCAGTTAAATATGTACGAATTTCTCTTTTATGATAGACGTTAAAGACAGAAATGTTGATATCCAAACTGTTGGATCTTCAAACTGTGGGTAGCGCTGTCGCCTCACAGCAAAAAGGTCGCTGGTTCGAGCCCCAGCTGGGTCAGTTGGCATTTCTGTGTGGAGTTTGCATGTTTTCCCCGTGTTCACGTGGGTTTTCTCTGGATGCTCCGGTTTCCCCCACAGTCCAAAGATATGTGGTATAGGTGAATTGAATAAGCTAAACTGGCTGTAGTGTATGTGTGTGAATGTGAGAGTGTATGGGTGTTTCAGAGTGTTGAGTTGCAGCTGGAAGGGTATCTACTGCGTAAAACATATCCTGGATAAGTTGGCGGTTCATTTAACTGTGGCGACCCCTGATTAATAAAGAGACTATGCTGAAAAGAAAATGAATGAATGCATTGTTATTCTATAGGTCAAGGGTCACCAAACTTGTTCCTGGAGGGCTGGTGTCCTGCAGATTTTAGCTCCAACCATAATCAAACATACCTGAACAAGCTAATCAAGGTTTTACTAGGTGTACTTGAAACACCCAGGCAGGTGTGTTGAGGCAAGTTGGAGCTAAACTCAGCAGGAACACCGGCCCTCCAGGACTGTGATTGGTGACCCCTGCTATAGGTGAACAATTTATCCATGAAAGTTGATCCACTGAAAAAAAAAGTTATTTTTATTAATCTTCAATCAAATTATGACTATCTGGATCGCCATTTGGAGTGATGATTTTTCTGTTGACGTCAGTTTGATGACTTCAGCCTTAATATTCTAAACCATGCCCCTCTTACCATTAGTTTGCTACAGGGGAATGCTGCACCAATAAAGCCCCGCCCCCTACTCAATATTCAGTTTCAGTTGGAAGTATACACTACCTGACAAATGTCTTGTCGCCTATCCAAATTTTAGGAACAACAACTAATAACTTGACTTCTAGTTGATCATTTGGTTTCAGAAGTTGCTTATATGAAAAGCAAAGGCCTCTAGATTATGCTTATTTTACCAAAATAAAATATGATCATGCCTTGATTTTTAATTATTTAATTAGGACAGTAAGGTCTGACTTTGCTTAGACAAAAGTCTTGTCACTTAATAGAAATAATGTACAGTATAGAATATAAAGTCATGGTGCAGTGGAAAAATAATTAATATTGTGTATGACTCCCATGAGCTTGGAGGACTGCATCCATACATCTCTACAATGACTCAAATAACTTACTAAAAAAAGTCATCTAGAATAACAAAGAAAGCGTTCTTGCAGGACTCTCAGAGTTCATCAAGATTCTTTGGATTCATCTTGAATGCTTCCTCCTCCATATTACCCCAGATATGCTCAATAATGTTCATTCTGGTGACTGGGCTGGCCAATCCTGGAGCACCTTGACCTTCTTTGCTTTCAGGAACTTTGATATGGAGGCTGAAGTATGAGAAGGAGTGTTATCCTGCTGAAGAATTCACCCTCTCCTGTCTTGATACCTCAGGCTGTTGATGTCGCCATCCACTCCGCAGATCTCTCGCACGCCCCAATACTGAATGTAACCTCAAACCATGATTATTCCTTCACCAAACTTGACTGATTTCTGTGAGAATCTTGGGTCCATTTGGCGTCCAATAGGTCTTTGTGATGATTGAGATGCAGTTCAACAGATGATTCATCTGAGAAATCTACCTTCTGCCACTTTTCCAAATAATCAACTAGAAGTCAAGTTATTATTTGTTGCTCTTACAACTGGAATCAATCTTAAGACTTTTTGTCAGGTAGTGTATCAACATACTGAAATAAAATTTTCTGCAACTTCCAGTTCATACAGGCTTTAAAAGTTAACTAAATCCATTCTTTTATTTTTAAAGTTGCTTTTTAATGTCTATGATTCATGATTAACAATTACCTTATAGGCACAGTTAACAAAATTAAAAAAATTGTCATTGTTTACCCACCCTTCACTTGTTTTGTTTAAGTTTCATATTGTATAATTAATAAGATAAAAAAAAAAATTCTAATCAACTCACAGCCCTAAATTTTTGGTTCTGTCACACATTTGTTATACAAAGCCCCCAGTGAGAATAAAAGCCCTTGTACAATACAGTATGTGATCATCAGTATGGTAGTGGACACTTTGGAGGATCAAGGGGTAATGAGTGAGATCGCAGGTGACCCTGTGGAGCTGCTAATTCAATACGGCTGCTGAATAATCAGCTGCTGATGCTCTTCGATAATGGGAACGCATTTTCTTGTGCCCTTGGCGCCAGCTAAAGCCCTGAGCAGAATACCACACCAGAAAATAGGCTTGATCCCATTTTCAGCTGAATCACAGTGCAGGTCTTACAATGAGAAGCGTCCTCCATGGCTTTTGTGGTCACTGCCTTGGGTGAACATGAGTCACTACCTGAAAACCATTTGTTTTACACATATTTTACTTGTTTGCGCAGAAAAGCCTTTCAGTTTCCCTCATAATACTCGCCTGTAATGCAGGGCAATGAATACACTGACCAGTAATGCACTAGCATTAATGCGACGGACTTGTGCATTTACAATGTTGACATAATGTTCCTCGAGCTGTACCGTGAGGCGGCATTAAGTGGGTTTTATGTATTTGGGTCATGTTTGAGTTCCCCTAATTCCTAATAAATTACCATGACTCTTTCTCACTAGATCACATGATAAATGCCCTCAGTGGTGTGTACCTACAGGGATAAAGGCATGCTAGGACAGTATTTCTTTTGTCAGTTAATAATACTATGTGTAGCAGCTCATTTTGTTTAAGGCAGCAGTGTGGCTTAGTGGTTGAAGATTAGGACTGGCAAAGATAAATTTTTAAACCCTGAACTGCTAGCAATGCCCTTGGGTTTCTTACCTTCAGCTTAGTTCATGTCTTTCACAACTTTACTGTCATTATGCAAGTGTTTTAATATAACTGAGTGGCAGTTAATATACAATGATGAGATTGTTGGTTGTTACAGCATCAGTCTAGGTAGAAATATACAAAGGGCAAAGCATTTCTTCTATTTGTTTAATTAAAAGCAATCATCCATTCATTCATTTTCCTTCGGTTTAGTCTCTATTTCAGAGGTCGCCACCACAGCAGAATGAACCACCAACTATTCCAGCATATGTTTTACACAGCGGATGCCCTTCCAGCCACAACCCAGTATAGGGAAATAAAAGCAATTAACCTTATGGTAATATGCATAGTAATAATAAATTAAATATCACTATTACTTACTTTTTGAGTACTTTTTAATAGACGAGTACTGTTTAGAGCTGGTCAAGATCTGCTTAAAAAAAAAAAAAAAAAAAAAAAAACTTTAATCTTTCAAGTGCCGTCTGAAATTTACATAGAAAATGAAAATTGTTCTCAGCCTCTTTTGTTTCTGTTGAGGTATGTCACTTTTAAGTCCAGGAAAAGGACTTATTCTTTGCCATAAAAGGGAAATTACTGAGCACAGACACAGGAGTCTGATAAAATAATAATAAAATATTATTTTGGTCACACTTTATTTTGATGGTCCGTTAGTTGAATTTAAGATGCATTGCAACTAATTCTCAGTAGATTATAAGTAGGTTGTTAGGTTGGGGTTAGGGTTACGGTTAGTGTAAGTTGACGTGTACTTGCAAAGTTTCTTATAGTCAGTTAAATGTCTGTTGAAGGATTGTTAAATGTCAGTATCAACAGATATTAAGCAGAGAGTCTACTAATACTCAAATGGACCATCAAAATAAAGTGTTACCATTTTAATAAAATTCTCATTTTAGAGAAAAATTTCAAATGGCATTTAGAGGTTTTTGCATTTGAACTCTTCAAATGTCTTTGATTGCTGACAATATTTTGTTTTTTATTTGTGTTTTAGGCATTGTGAATTACTGTACAAAATAGACCTTCCTACTTTTGTGATCAACACAGAGATTTTAATCCCATTTAAATCTATAAACGCTTTCACAAATGTTAAGTGATGAGAACTGTAAATCAAACAATGTTAAGCAAATTAGTCCTGTCTGAATATGGCTGTTGTTGACAGTTAGTTGGCACTAAACTTTATGTTAGTGCCTTACAACCCTTGGTGTGCACCCAGTGTTGTGCAAGTTACTTCCAAACTGTAATACATTACAGATTACTTGTTACTGTTGTTTAAAAGTAATCCCTTACATTACAATATTACTGTCTCAAAGTTGTAATATGTTACATTACTCTTATATTACTTTTTAGTTACTTTCACCAAAATAACTACAGAATTAGAACTTAACATTCTAAAACGACCAAATGTACTGCAGAGCATTTTACATCCAGTAGAAAGCGATATGAAGTAGCAGAATGACTGTGACCTATCCAGGCTACTATAGTATATAATTGGCAACGTGAAGGCTCAAGACAATGCAAGAAAGCATGACAGTCAGATTCACAAATGATCTGTTAAAAGTATAGTAGAGGTAAAGTGGTTATCTGGCAATATCTGTGAATAGCTTGACTATACTCATTAGACATAACAGGCCTATATGTAAACTCAAATGCCATGACAAGATGCAGATTTCTTTTCTTTTCTTATTGTTGCCATTATTGTATTCACTTTAAATTCAAGTGGCTCACAACACAAAACTGTCATGCACAAAGTGAGCATGATGAACATAGCTTTCTTAATATAATGCTTGTGCACCGATTTCCTCTGTTTGTGGACAAAACTGCTTGCGAGCTCTCAAATATACGCTGCTCGCACACAAATTTTCTTGTGCGCTCTCAGTACACTGCTCACTCAGTGAGATTATATGCAGACTGACAATTTGTGTCTTGTGTTTCCTCTTCCTTTCGTGCTTTTTGATATGATTTATATTGGTGCACTATTTATTAACAATAACCAAAATGCTAAAATAGACTTATAAATTTTAATCTAATGAACCATAACATTTTTGGCTGTATGTTATATGATGAGATATTTCCAGTTTTAAACATTTAAAGACAGAGAATAGACGTTGGATGTAAAGAATACGTTTTATTTTAAAAACATTTATTAAACATCTAAAAGATGCACCATACTAATCAAATAAAAAAATTTAAACTACAACGGACAGAAGCAGAAATGTAACTAATAGAAAATAGGGAAAAACTTGATATGGTATTATAGCCTACTGTACTATTCACTCTTCAAATAAATCTCACTATCAATCTCATTTTATCATGGCAACTAAAATAAAGTGAACTAGTCTCTGTTGTCTTCCACATTGTTGATGAGATTGTGGAGGACATTTTCCCGGTCCTCCTCTTCATTTTGAGTAAAAGTTGTTCCACAGGGCCCCTGAACACACATATTGTACAGTGTTTTGAACATAGTAAAGTACTTCAATTAATCTGTTGTGATAATACTATAGTTGCTATGGTAACACAACAAGTGTAATATAAACAAATGACCCAGTGCTGTAGTTTTTTTTTTACAATATAGGGTATATTATACTACAATTCACCACACTTTACTGTAGTGAAACTATACTCTGTATATCATTTTATGAGTTCACTATTCTTAATACTACAGTATGCTGAAGCATTCATTAGCAAGTTGTAAATAATACTAGCCTAAAACATAGACAGTATACCTAACACTCAAAAACACTAGTATTTATTATAGCTTATTTATTATAGTATATATTATAGCTCGCTCGTCTTACATGAATGCGATCTCGACTTGTAATATACTATGCTTACGACATTTGTCAGTGAAATAACGCCATATGCATGTACGTCCATCTCGCGAATGTACTGTTTTCACCTATTTGCCACTTTTCCACTGCGCATTAGGGCTTAACGTTGCTGCGAATCGGGCTGATAGCCCCGGACCTCAAACTCATAGGCTGAAATCATTCCGCATTCAAAGTAAAAAGTTCCATTAACCAGAGGTAGATTAATGACAACACACACGTATGTTCACTCACCACGAACAGGAAATAGAACTGCAATATTTTTTATTTGTTAATGTCTTGCGGACGAAAAGTTTGTTGTAACGCACGCGTTACTGAGCATGTACCGAGTAAAATATTACTGAAAATGTATTAGTAACGCCTTGCACTACTGCGTTACAGGAAAATGTAATACGTTACTGTAATACATTACTTTTGTAACGCATTACTCCCAACACTGTGTGCACCAAACAAGCAGCATGGAGACCACTATGCAAAAAAGGACACAATATTGCAAGATGCAACATGGAAAAAAAAGGGCAGCATACTGTTTTTACTTTCATACAGTCACCATCTTGTCAATTACAGTTCAATTTAGCCACATGAAACGAATGTCTTTGCAGCAGATCTTCATGTTTGTGTTTGATGGAGGAATTTGATCAATTCTGATAAAAAGACCATCACATGTGTGTGTGCACGTTTAAAACAGCACAACATTGTTTTAAATGCTTGTTTAGTTTAAAAAAACTTTAGATTTAAACAAAATTAACCAAGAGAACTGAGCTACAAAGTGGGAACACACATTTAAAGTTCAATGATTCATTTTCTTTTTGGCTTAGTCCCTGTATTAATCTGGGGTCGCCATAGCGGAATGAACCACCAACTTATCCAGCATATGTTTTACGCAGCGGATGGCCTTCCAGCTGCTACCCATCACTGGGAAACACCCATACACTCCCATTTACACACATACACTACTGACAATTTAGCTTACCCAATTTACCTATAGTCCATGTCTTTGGACTTGTGGGGGAAACCGGAGCACCCGGAGGTAACCCACACAAACACAGGGAGAACATGCAAACTCCACATGTAAGTCAACAGTGCTGCCCACTGTGCCACCGCGCCGCCACACACTTAAAGTGTTTCAGAATTATTTTTGACATCACTGGAGATGTCTCCCAGCTTTGTTTAATTGTTAGTTGTCTGTTAAATGAAGAAAAGAGAATAATATAGAGCTGAAATACTGCCAATAAAACAGCATGATCATAGCTCCTTTCACACATCAATGCAATTAATTTGCATTAAATAAATGACGTTCCATCTTTTTACTGGTAAAGCACCATTCACACAACAGTTAAAAACAAAAACAAAACAAACATGCAAAAAAGTTCTGTGACATTGATCAAAATGACCTCTAATGTTGATAGCATTCGAAGGTAGAGGCGGTATGCAGATCATTCATTCATTCATTTTATTTTCGGTTTAGTCCTTTTATTATTCTGGGGTTGCCACAGCGGAATGAACCGCCAACTTATCCAGCATATGTTTTACGCAGCGAATACCCTTCCAGCTGAAACCCATCCCTGGGAAACACCCATACACTCATTCACACACATACACTACGGACAATTTTTTTAGCTTACCCAATTCAGCTGTACCACATCTTTTTACTTGTGGGGGATACCGGAGAACCAGGTGGAAACGAACACGGGGACAACATGCAAACTCCACACAGAAACGCCAACTGACCCAGCCGAGGCTCGAACCAGCAACCTTCTTGTTGTGAGGCGATCGCACAACCTACTGTGCCACCGCGTCACCCAGTATGCAGATAAATTATTTTAAAAAGCAGTGATGTTTACACATATGGTGACACAGAATTCTGTGTGACTAACATGTGTGTGTCAAACTGTGCATCCTCTATGTCTAAATGTTATGCATGGCTAACTCAGAACTTACATTTTATGTCAGCTTGTTCCGTTAGTAATGCTGTTCAGCTTCCACTGCTAATGTTACGATTTCTCATACCAGTGCATTGGAAGAATGAATTTACCAGTATTTTTGATAGGGTCTTGTTTGTATGATCTCTTAACAGTGATTTACCAGTAAAGTCTGTATATGCGAAGAGGGCTATTGCACAGTTTTCAGTTTTAAAAATAATGTCATATTAAGATCAGACTGAGCAGTGATGAGTACTAACCTTTTGAATGCTCCAAATGCAGGATGAAATTACATTCATAATGGCACTGCTTGGAAAAAAGTTACTGCAATACTGAGAAATCTCATCAGGAACACTTAATTTTTCAGGAGCAACAGAAGATTTCATGGAGGAAAAAGCACTGACATTGGCTGCAGTTCTCAGTGGATTTACATTGCCATTGGATACTAATTTGGGTGTGTGCAATTACACTTTCAAATGTGTCCCCAATGGAATGATCGTGCTTGCCATTCATTAGAACCTTGGTGTGGCATTTAGCTTTTTTCTCCCTCTTTTTGTTGCATGGATGTTATCTTCCTTATTTTAGAAGTTTCAAAAGCAAATTTCGATCTGTCAATCAGTACAGCAGATGCTAATTTCTTAATTTTACACAATAAATCTGTAATATAGCATACTATCAGAAGGTAGACATATACCTAAGGTCCAATGAGTATGTCTTTCTTAAAAGTCTAATGCACATACTTTTAAACAACCCAGGCTCATTCTAAAAATGTACCACTATAAACATTTCTTGAGAGCACCAAATACGTCCCAGGAGCTATGTTTTTTGCAGTTTTTGTTTTTCGCAAATCCACCAGAGACCGCTGTGTACGCTTTTTGAGATCTCAAATTTCTCTCGCGAGTGCTGTTCGCGCCTGCTGTTCTCATGTATATCCACCAGAGGGTGCTGTTGACTGACTGACTAATCGATCGACTGATCCACCCTCCTCCTTCCCTAAACCCAACTGATAGTGTTTTCAAAAGCACCGATTGACCAGCACTCACCCACTTCCCTAAACCCAACTGACAGTTTTAAAAAAGCAAACCAGAAAAAAAAGCCCCCGTTTAATTTTTACCATGTTTTCAGATTTTACCACATTCTCACCCTGTTTACTTGTTTATTCTATTTTTTGGCTTCTGTTTTTTCTTACCTGCTTTCTCGAACTATTCTTCACCAGACTCGAGCCCCTTCATTGTGGTCAGCTCCTCTCTGCGTATCAAGTCCACCGACGTACATGGCAAGCTGGAC
This sequence comes from Danio kyathit, assembly GCA_903798195.1. Classification (NCBI taxonomy): domain Eukaryota; kingdom Metazoa; phylum Chordata; class Actinopteri; order Cypriniformes; family Danionidae; genus Danio; species Danio kyathit. The sequence continues at coordinate 45,020,410 of LR812527.1, read as the reverse complement.
AGACTGGACAGCAGGAAAGCCGTCCACATGGATGTAAGCAGTCAGCTGGTAAGTGCGAAAAGGAAAGGCATCATACAATCCTGTAGCATTCATTTTAAAGATGAAATGCAGCCATACGTACTTCTGGCTAATTCGCTCACTCCAGGAAGGTATATAGGGCTACGTTTTTAGAATGAGCCTATGTTGCTTTTAAAGTGTAATCCACTTTATATGGTGTACCAACACAGGGTTTTCCTCAAATGAGCACTAGAACAATTCATCTCTGTACATATAGTGCTAGGGAGCTAAAGATCAGGGTGATGGCAAGGAGACCCTCCAGCCTAAAGGAGTTGAATCTTGTCGCTAAAGATGATGGGCAAAAATACCAGTGGAGACATGCAAAAAGTTGGTCAGCAACTACAGAAAACTTTTGATTGCTGTAATAGCCAACAAAGGCTTTTCTATTGATTATTGAGAAGGGTGTGAATAATTCTAGATATGACTCTTTTTGTAAATAAAAGCTGAGAATTTTTTTTTTTTTTTCACACAACGATGCCTCTTGTACATTCTCTTATTATCTTTTGGAAGAAGCTTATTTGCCAGGGGTGTCAGACTCAGTAGTTCAATTGATTAAAACATTGCATTTTAACGTTGGAGTCTTTGGTTCAAATCCTGCTTATCCTCACCTTCAAACAGGTAAGTGGGCTTGACAAACCACCTGTAGAAACATTTTCTCTTTCAAAAAAAAAAAAAAACTTTAGCACTCTCACTCTAGCACTAAATTATCTGAGGACAAACTAGTTACTTTTTATAACTATCACTTCTTGTGTGTATTGTAGGTGTTGTCACGATACTGGAATTCAGTACCAATCTATACTGAAGTTTTAAAAACGTCCATTTCCTGCTAACATATGAGCGCTGTGGAGCACGTTCTTAAACAGCGCTAATTTGCCATTGTGTTCACATGCTCAACAGAAATGACTGTGATTGGCGGTGAAGGTCATCAGTTTACCGAATTCACCACTGTTTACTGAGTTTAAACACAGATACAGGGACACTGGAGTGTTTTAAAGTCACGTCGATCAGGTTTGTCTATAAACTGACATATGACCGATCCGCTGATGAATCGCTTCTTTAAAACACTCCAGTGTATATGTGGTTACACTCAGTAAACAGTGGTGAGTTCGGTAAACAGATGACCTTCACGGCCAATCACAGTCATTTCTGTTGAGCTCAAATGTTTGCGGGAAATAGACGTTTTTAAAATTTAAGTGTCGATTGGTACCGAATTCCACTATTGTGCAACCCTGGTGTATCATCTCTTCTTGTTAAATAGCAGAATGCCTTTTCAATTGTAAGTTTCTTTGGACAAAAGCGTCTGCTAAATGTCTACATGTAATGTGATGTGGGTATGAATAATATCGGTAACAGTAGCCAGTTCAGCATCACCTTGTGGATAATGTAATTATTGCACAAAACAATTGAACAAGTGCATATGCAAGCTTGCATGTTTGTCATATGTTAGTAAAAAAATCTAACAAAGCCTAATATGAAATGTTACTGTTTTTTTATGTTTTTGTTTTTTTTGGATTGCACAGTTTGATAATTTTAAGACTTTTCAAGATTTTTTTATGGAAATCGATATATTTTTTGATGTTCAATCATGATGATATTTATCACCCACTGAAGCTAAGCAGGGGTGCACCCGGTCAGTTCCTGGATGGGAGACCGCATGGGCGCCCAACCGGTGGTCTGTGTGAGTCCTAATGCCCCAGTATAGTGATGGGGACTCTGTACTACTCAGTGAGCGCCGTCTTTCAGATGAGACCTTAAACCAAGGTGCCGACTCTTTGTGGTCATTAAAAATCCCAGGATGTTCTTCGAAAAAGTGTAAGGGTTTAACCCTGGCATCGTGCCCAAATTTGCCCACTAGCCTATGTCCATCATGGTCTCCTAACCATCCCCATATCTTAATTGGCTTCATTCCTTTGTCTCCTCTCCACCAATCAGCTAGTGTGTGGTGTGGCACAATATGGCTGCCGTTGCGTCATCCAGGTGGATGCTACATACTGGTGGTGGATGAGAAGATTCCCCCATTGCGTAAAGTGCTTTGAGTGTCCAGAAAAGTGCTACTTAAATGTAAGGAATTATTATTATTATAATTATCACTAATAAAAATTATGTTGCGCTAGTCCTGGCTTGTAAATAATTGGCTCATTTTCAATACATGTTGCAATTTCTTCCATTTGTAATTAATATGCGTGAACCGTTGTTGCATAATTCAGATCTTTGATTTGAAGACATTTGGCAAAGATTGTCTTAATATTTATACTTTGTAAGAATAATTATATTTAAAAAAAAATAATAATAATAAAAAAATAAAAATAATAATAATAATAACACATATTCCATATTGTGTAGCCTATATATCACATCTGTGACAAAGTGCTATTAACTTCATTTGTCCTGTGTCAATACATGCTAGCTAGTCTTCTATGGAAGTATGCTTAGGTTTAAAGTGCTTGACACTTAACTCCATTCATTACCTCAGAAGTGTAGAGCTGTGATAGATTACCTAACCATGTTTATTGTGAAAAATAAAGCATTAGGCTGTTACATCACTATGCAAATCCACTCCCTATATGCAAAACACAATTGTGCTGCTGTTGTCATTTATGCATCCGCAAATCACCTCCTAAACAGATGAACAGAAACTCTGGAACTTCATCTGCATGTTAAACAGCTACGGGACATTTGCTACCGTCTTACATCATGCCTTTTCCACAGAGAGGAAATAAAAAATTAAGGTAACATATGGAATAAACTAACATCCACAATAAATTAATGGTGAAAGGTAGACTGGTGAGAAACAAAAGGTTTTTCTAAAGAGACATGTTGATTTATTGTTGGCTTTAGAATGCAGCCCCTTGAGTTAAACTGTAGCAGAGGGGAGTATAAATCACACCCCACCTGAAATATAACAGTCCATTTGGCCTCAGAAGTCACAAATGCAGGCCTTGGTCCTTATGCTCCACTAAATCACTCTGGTTCTCAGCTGGAGAAGGGTTTGTTGGTGCGTTGGTCGGATGAACTTTGTGTTATGTTGAGATGGACTCTGGTTTGGTGCAATCCATCAAGCTGTGTATCCATATGTTGCTCCATCAAAGATGTACTAAATCCAACACTCAAGGGAGTTTGTAATTACTTTACATTTTAGTAAATTATTGGTGAAATTTAGGGGGTGGAATTAAAGGATTCTTTTTTAAAATGCAAATTTGCCACTATTTTGCCAAAATAAAAAAATAAAAATTGAGATGAGTTTGACTAGTTGGCTAATTAGACAAACTGTTGGAGTTTTGATTCTTATTGGTACATTTCTTTATACCAAGTAATGGTCAACATCTGCATATAGAATTAAGACAATATGTTCATATTAAATGTTGGGTTAAATTTAATCTTCACAGCACCGGCTGTTTATCCAGTCGTCACTATCTCCATTGAGTGCATTGTGTCTGACATTGCACCTCTGAGCGATGCAATCTCAGCTTGCATTATAAAGGCTGCATCCAAATACTATTGATCCAGCCACTGCATTTCCTCTAAAAGGCTATTTTTGAATGTTTTTTGATGAAACATTACACTTTCCCATGGCACTAATCATCACAACAAACATCCCAAATTTTGATAGATTTTTCCAAACAGTTGCCTGCTTTTAACATGTAAATCTTTGCCAAAATAAAAATAATAGTCTATTATAATTTTGCAGTGTGAAATTGGGGAAAGCGGGGCACAAAGTAACACTTTTTGGTTGTGTCCAAATAATGAACAAAGTAATAGGGTTAGACAAACCATATTTTTTTACCAACAACACACAAGCCTCTCCTACAAATGAGCACTGAAAGTATGATCGCCGGACCTTTGGTTTCTGTGCTGTATTCCCAAAAGTACTAAGAATGATACTATTTACCCCACCTGCGGGGCATTGTGTAACAGACAGAGGGTTAGTTGTAACATATGCTTAAAAAGTCAGATTTGACACAATTAATTAAATTCAGTTTACTTTAAATAGTATACTAAACAGTACCTAAATCAGTATTTTTATTCTATTTAGCACAGCATGTTTATTTATTTATCTATTGGATAAACACTTCTGGATTGATTTTCATTATTTTCCAGGATTATACAATGTATTTATTTGCATTATTAGCAATACATTTATTTTATATTCTATTAAAAAATATTTTCTATTAAAAACTATTTTTATTTAATAAGTTCCCAACATTACAATGAAAATTCAACAATTATTTAGTTTGTTTAATTGGTGTTTAACAGTGTGTGGCTTATTTGTAACACCATGTTACAACTAACCCTGCTGAGTCATGTTTTCCTCAAAACTGGCTAGCAGTCACTGTGTGTTTTTTTACATTTTTCAAAATGGTTCCATCTTTTAGCCTAGAAGACGGTGATCACAACAATATAAGATTTTACTTACACACTTTCACAGATTTCTTTAAAATAAAAAAAATATCTGGTACTGTATAATAAAAATTATTTTATGCTGAAAATAATTTTTTTTTCAGTGTTTCTCATCCAAATTTCACCAAACTTTCTCAATAATTGGCAGGAAGATGTCTGATGACACTGTGGTAAAAACCTTGGTTACCCTGAGCAAATACCTTAAAACTCTGTATTACATTTTACCCCACATTACTTTGTGCTCTGCGCTCCCCTACTCTTTAACTTGTGTTTTCAAAACTGTAGCTACTACAAGATGGTGTAATTTAAAATAGTTAAAGCAAGCAATCAACATTTTCAGATGATATAATTCAGTAAAACGAGCTGAATCCATCTGGCACAAAACCAATAAGATACCAATTAGGAAATCACAATTCTTTATTTGAGAGAGAGAGAGAGAGAGAGAGAGAACATTTCATCATTGTATTCAAGTGATTTTGCTCTTAATTAATGTTTCATATTTCATTTCCCCACTTTCAATTCCTTAAAACCTGAGATTTGAAGCATGATGCTACAGAATACAATTTAAAAATGTGGTGTCATCACAAGTTTTATATTTATATGCCTAAATAACACACATTTCATGTTTCTGTATTCTTAAGAGTATTCTTTAAGAGTGTAGTTAGTTTCACACGAGGTCACAATGAATACAGACTTTTCCTAGAAGCCATTATGTTCAGAAAATGTTTTTTCCTGCACATACTCTGTGCGTTTCTGATGGGTGTACTATGCAATCCTGGATTAACATCTATGTTGATCCTGGAATGTCATTTTTGTTAGAAAATGTAATCCATACCTAATCACTACCCCTAAACTCAAAACTAACTGCAAATGATTTCTGAAATCAGAGGGGAATAATAGTTTTATACAAACCGAAAAACATAACCCTGAATCTGAGCCTAAGCTTAACATAAACTATAAACCTACTTTAGTTCTGATTGGCTGATTGGAATGTTGTTCCATCCAGGAACATGTCCTACTTGGTGAAATCACATTAACCGTGCATTTCTTGTTCCTTTCTATTTGTTTATTAATGCAAATATCAAAATATAGATATGGATTGTCATTAAAACTTTGCTAAAAACACCACAGCTGGTGGCGGCTTGAGACTTTTAAACAGTTCTGTATACAGTACATTAAAACATATACATAGGTACACATAGTATTGCATGCTTAATTAGCCGCTGTTTCTAGACTGCTATACTTGAAAGTTGACTGTGTGCATTTGTAACCATATATGTATGTGTATATGATGTTCAGTGTCAGTATTTATATATGCAATGGACTTAAGCAGATGATTTTCGCTAAATGAATTCACAACAGAAAAAGCTACCACAGTTTAAAATAATATTGAGTTCAGCATCATTATACACTCCTAGTGATAAAAAGTTGTCACTGGGGTGGTGTCAAATTTAAACTGCATGGTTCTAGTGGCCCAATTTCGATTTTCCTATCCTTCCCATGTGGCACAGATCAAATATGGCTCAGGAAAAAAAAAACAAAAAACACATGGATTCCATAATAATCTGATCGGAAATTCAGGCCTTATTTATATGTGGAAATACATCTACACTGTGTCTCCAAAAAAAAAGCAATAATATATCATACAAAAATAAGACTGCATAGCGTACTACAGGAATAAGAATGACTAATATTTGTACAGCAATAAAAGAACAATCTGTGCATTAAAATAATCCTTTTGGTTACTTTCCTTGGTGATGACGTAATGTTGACGTATTTATTTTTAGCTGCATAAGGCTTACATAAAAATAGTGTTTTCGAATGAAGATAAGAGTTTGATCAAAGGTTTACGAGAACTGAAAGGCTACAGCACTTCATGTTTTCTTTGTTAATTTCCCACTAAAAACTGGACAAAAGGTGGATTGGAATACTTGTTGGCAAAAATTGATTGCACTGAATCAGTATGTTGTGTGGCGGGGAGTGGTCGTCCACGCACTGCCCGTACTTGAAAAAATATCACCACTGTCGAAGACATTGTACTGAGCCAAGATGACGCACCATGCACCTATCGCACTGTCCGACAGATTGCAGGGGACTCTGCCAATTGATGACTCTGATATGTACACATTGCTTTATTTCTGTGTGTGCTAATTTAGTTGGCGAGTAATAAAACATTAAAGCGGTGATATAAATCAGGTGAGGTGGAAAATGTATATACATATCATATAATTTCATTTATTTGCCACCTAAATACAAAATATATTTAAAGTTGGAGTTATTTTGACAAAATTCTGATAGAATAATTTTTTTGAGACACGGTGTATTTAAATCAAATATGTGCATTTGCTCCTGTGGTGTAAACAGGCAGTTTTTCATTTGTCACCTGGATTGCAAGTTGTACGTCAGTGAAAAATGGCATCTAATAACATCAACTCTGATACCGCTATCTTGGAACAGAGCCTTGCATGTGTTCTACCCCCTTAAATTACAAGGACAAAAAACGAATTGTTAGTTAATGCATTTAAGCAGCATGTTAATGAGAGGGAGCGAGAGAGAGAGAGAGAGAGCGCACACAATATCCGATGTGTAAACATATATACAGTATCATGTCAGGGGCGTTGCTAGACCCTATTTACTAGAGCTCGTGCCCCAGTAAAAATCTGCTGTGTTCCGTAAAATCTTCGAGTTACAAGATTGCTCTTTATTATTTATTTAAAAATCATTATAAGGCTTACATTACAGATTAATTAATAAAAGTAGATCATTGAGAAAGTCAGTTAGAAATACTAAGGGCTCACTCGAAACAAAGGCAAAAGAATGAAAGGTAAAGAGTAAGGGGGTCCTGTGTCCCAGTAGAGCTTTACAGTATGTCTAGAAACTCTTCAGTGTGACCATGTGTGGTCAAAAAAAAAAAAAAAAAAAAAAAAAACAACTATTAAAAGAAAATGGCCAAATGTGAACTTTGTCATAAACAATAAAAAAAAATAACTTGTTTTTGAGCAATGGCAAGATAAAGGAGTTTCCAGTGTTAAAGATTTATACATTAATAATATTTTTGCCTCTATTTCACAACTCCTTTTCAGAAATTCGACCTCCCCCTTCATATTTTTTAGGTACCTTCAGGTCAGAAACTATGTCCATCTAAATATTCCAGATTTTGATGTTTTATCTTTAGAAGGTGAATTATTTGATTTATTTTTAAACTCTCCAGATGCTAGGGGCCTAACCTCTTAATTTGCTAATGCTTTTAAAAACAAAACAGATTTTTCTTCTCTTCATTTGAAGGTCGCTTGGGAAGAAGACCTAGGTATTTTAATCTCTGAGACTGATTGGGATCAATGCCTTTTATCCGTTTATTCATGTTCTATAAATTCTAGACACAACCCTATTCAGTACAAAGTACTACACAGACTTCACTATTCTAAAACAAAGCTTGGTAAATTCTATCCCTTGGTTTCCCCCACATGCGACAAGTGTAAAGCTGCCGAGATCTTTTTTGGTCCTGTGTTCAAATTCAGATTTTTTGGCTAGAAATATTTCAGTTCTTTGCTAAGGTTTACAATTATGTTTTACTGCCTGACCCAATGATAGCAATTTTTGGCTGGTCAGATTTTCTGGAGACTCTCAACCGAAATGTACGGTTATCTGTTCAGTATGGCATGATCATTGTTAAAAATGTTATCCTTTGTTTCTGGAAGAAAAATGTTAGGCCTCTTTTTTTGATTGGCTTCTTGGATTCACCTCCACTTTACATTATATCAAATTTTTACACCAGAAGTGGTGTAAAATATGGGATCCAGTCTTTTTTTTTTTTTTAAACACCTAATAGTGTTGTTTAATTTCTGAAGATTTGTAAGTTTTTTTTCTCTCTCTTTACATCCATTGCTGTGTCTTTTTGTAGGTCATTTACAGTATGACTTGTATGTCACCATTTTCCCTTGTTTCATGCTTTATTTGACATTTTGCACAGATTATTGCTTCATGATGGGTGTGTCTGTGTGTTCCTTGTTTTTCTATGACTGCAAAAACTATAATAAAAAATAAAACATATAAAAATATATATAAAATATTTTATATATAAAAGATATAAATAAAAACAATCAATTTGACAAAAGATGCTTGGCAGCAGTGTCAAGAGAGACAGAGAAACAACACGGTTATTAAGCAATGTACACATAAGGAAGATTAAATACACAGAGATCTCTATTATTATCACAGTAGTCAGTCAGCACCCGCTCATTTTTTCAGGTAATGTACCTTTGCAGTGTAGTGTAAATGCAGATACAAGGCACTTTTGAAAAGAATATGTAAGCAGGTTGTGAAACATCTGCAGCGTAACAGTGTATTATAGACCATTTTGAGGGATGTAAACAAAAACAATGGTCCGAACGTATTTCCTGTTTCACATTTTTAATTTCTATAGCTTCTAAGAATCCAAAAAGAACGACATATTGATAAATAATGTTATGATTGCTGTTATGTTATGATTGAATTGCCTCATTACAGCTATGAAATAGTTTGATAACAAGCAGGAAATGTTATACCCCATATATAATATAGTATAGACATAACATTTATAAAGACATTTTCTGCTATAGAGTCCTCTTTGATGCATGATATTTATGTCCATGTCTTGAATTCGCTCAAATATTTCCATCCCATTGTTCCCAAAGGAATAGAATGTCATGCTACATAGAGAATAGTGAATGAGTGGCTTTGGACACGTTTAGATTTCTTCATAGGATGCTTCCAGTAAGACGGCTGTCTGCCTTTTCTATTTGAGTCTTCCAGTAGTCTGTGAGAAGTTACAGAACCAGAAGCTAGTTAGTCAGTGAGTTATCAGACAAGGGCAATTTTCTCTGGTCCCCCTTCTCTAATTGGCGACATGAGGATGGCGCTGCTGGTGTGAAAGAGCGCAGGAGGTCTGTCAGCCTGGAGCGCTGAAGTGAAAACAAAAGAAATTGGGGCGGTTTGTGATAGTGGTCTTGTTTATTATATCCTCTAGCTCACTTTAATATCCCTCTAATTCCTTGCATATTACCAGAAATTACCCAGATTTGTATTCCACATTAAACGGTACACAATTCATTGCAATGCAAATGATGCAATCATAGAGGATTCGTCTAATTATGTGTGAAAAGTAATTCTCCCTAGTTAGGGTGCTCATTTCAAATATCACAATTTGGTCTTTAGAATAAGTTTGTATCGGTTATTGTATAATTTAATGACTTTACAGTCTTGGTTCATTATTTATTCATTTGAACAATAATGCATTATATAACCAATGCTATATTTAGTATAGTTGTTGAATAAATGTGTTGTTCATTGCTAGGACATGTTATCGAATCCATTAACAAATACATTAATATATGTGCAAGACTGGCGTCACGGTGGCGCAGTGGGTAGTATGATCGCCTCACAGCAAAAAGGTCACTGGTTCGAGCCCCAGCTGGGTCAGTTGGCATTTCTGTCGGGAGTTTGCACGTTCTCCCCATGTTCTTGTGGGTTTCCTCCAGGTGCTCCGGTTTCCCCCACAGTCCAAAGACATGTGCTATAGGTGGATTGAATAAGCTAAATTGGCCGTAATGCATGTGTGGGTGTGAATGCAAGAGTGTATGGGTGTTTCCCAGTGCTGGACTGGGGCTGGAAGGGCATCCGCTGCGTAAAACATATGCTGGATAAGTTGGCGGCTCATTCCACTGTGGCGACCCCTGATGAATAAAGGGACTAAGCCGAAAAGAAAATGAATGAATGAATGAATATATTTTTAACCCTAAACCTACCCCAAACAAAACAGTAATTATTGTTGTACAGTAATGTACTCAAAGAAATGCCTATAAAAAGTCATTTGACTCAATTGCGGAGTAGTTGTCCTAAATCGGATCGGAGCATGATTAAATATACTGTGTGTGTGTGATTTATTCTACTGTGGCTCCAAGTTTTAGGAACAAATAGGATATTTCCATTTTTTCCATTTAGGAAAACACTATTAACTAGTAGATAAATTCTGTTTGATCATTTGGTATCAGAAGTGGCTTATATGAAAGGCAAAGGCCTCTAGATTACGCTTATTTTACCAAAAAAAAAAAAAAAAAAATATGATCATGCCTGGAGTTTTAATTATTTAATTAGGACAGTAAGTTTTGACTATGCTTAGACACATGCGCTACAGGGGGATTTTGAATAAGCTAAATTGACCATAGTGTATGTATGTGAAAGATTGTGTATGAGTGTTTCCCACTGTTGGGTTGTGACTGGAAGGGCATCCGCTGCGTAAAACATATGCTGGATAAGTTGGCAGTTCATTTCGCTGTGGCAATCCCTGATTATTTAAGGGACTAAGCCGAAAAGAAAATGATTGAATAAATGTGTAAGACTGCAAGTAAAAACATTAACTGTTGTTAATGTAATGCATTAGAATATGTGCATAAAAACATGTGCATAACTCAGTAGGATAAACTTGTTATTCGATAAGAAAAGATGTGCATAAACTGCAATGGAAACACTTTTTTCGCACAAATTCCAGTATTTGTATTAAAAAAAAGTCATGTGATATTTTTTACAAGAGATCATGTGATGATAAAAATGTATGTGAATGAACAAACCAGCAGGCTGGGCACATTGTAAAACATCTGAAATGTTGTTTTGGTCATTCTAAAACGCCTTAACTCTTTCAGTATTAGTGTTATTATATTATTAATTACCTCCAGAACTGTCAAGAGCGTCTGCGCTCTGCATCTCACGCCTTCAAACGTGTTCATTGCATGTCGGCATTGCCTTCTGAGGTGCAAGTCATTTATTAAATAAAGACAAGATTCACGCAGCTTCTCCTACCACAACAAATTCAATTTTTACTGTTAATATTTGGAGCCAGTTAATCAGGAAGTGTTGATCTTGTTCTCTTTGACTCGTTGGATGGAAACGTTGCTTTATTCGCACGTCATTTATGCGATATTTTAGTTTTGCGCATACATTTAATTTGCATTTTTTGATGGAAACCCTAGTGTTCATTATTGCAGTGTTTCCCAACCCCGTTCCTGGAGGCAAACCAACAGTACGTATTTTGGATGTCTCCCTTATCTGACCCATTCATTTCAGGTTTTGGAATCTCTTTTAATGTTCTGATGAGTTAAATCAGGTGTGTTTGATTAGGGAGATGTTGAAAATGTGTACTGTTGGTGTGCCTTTAGGAACAGGGTTGAGAAACACTGCATGATTGTTCATGTTAACGACTAACAACAATTTAGTTTTAGGTCATCTTATCCAATTAACAAATACATCACTTTATGTACAAGTAAACATTAACTAATTTAGTTGTGGGGCGACACAGTGGCTCAGTGGTTAGCACTGTCGCCTCACAGCAAGAAGGTTGCTGGTTCGAGTCCCGGGTGGGTCAGTTGGCATTTCTGTTTGCATGTTCTCCCCATGTTTGCATGGTTTCCCCCACAGTCCAAAGACATAGATGAATATAGATGAATTGAATAAACTTAATTGTCTATAGTGTATGTGTGTGAATGAGTGTGTATGGATGTTTCTCAGTACTGGGTTGCAGCTGGAAGGGCATCCGTATGTGTAAAACATATGTGGGATAAGTTGGCAGTTCATTCCGCTTTGGCGACCCCCAATGAATAAAGGGACTAAGCCGAAGGAAAAATGAATGAATAATTTTTAGAGATACATTTGAATGTAAGTTAACATTACCAAAGAGAATGAAGTCATTGATTACCACTAGTTCATGTTAACTATTAAATAACCTAACACAATAATATACATTAAGTTAACATTGAAAGAATTAGGTAAAGATTAACAGATGAGTTCACTGTTAATTCATGTTAACTAATGAATTAACTAACATTAACTAATATATTGTATATTGTTACTCATACTTTCATTACAATATCAAAAATGGACCTGTGCTATTTCTGACGCCTCCAAATCTCAGCGAGTGCCAACATAAGCAGTATTCTGGTGATGGGACATCCTATCAGGATTGTTTGAGGACTCGAGGCTTCCCCTTTGAGGATGATAAATTGAAGCGTGGCGGCTGCGGTCGAGCCCACAGCTACTGAATCTCCAGGGTGGTGGGTTGGTGGAAAGCTGATATGTCAGCCCTCCAATCCTCCCAGGTCCTGTGGGACAGAGGAGGAGGAGGGAGAGACTGGGCTTCAGGGAGGGAATTAGTGGCCACCGCGGAAGCTCTGTTGGATATACGCTCCTCTGTTCCACCAATGGGACTGCATATTAATTTCTATGTGGTTGGTTTCAAGTGATGGATCATCCAAACATATGGGGAAGCTGCATGTGCACGGGCATATTTCACTTCAAGGCCCTTTTTGACTTTTCCCATAAATACAAACAACATCTCTGCCAAATTCATCTGCTTTTTTGTGTTCCTGGGTTCTCAGGAGAAAGCAAAAGAAAATATTCTTCGGTCAAGCTTGCAGTCTGTGGCAGTGCACACACATATGCATTAATTCATCTCATTTTAGCATGGCATTCAGATGGTTGGAATGGTTGTGCAAATGAAGTAATATTATTTTATATGGCTAAGCACAAACATGTTTTGTTTCAGGGCATCTCGAATTAACCTTGTCTGGATAGGAATAGCATTCTGCAAAGTGAAGCGTGTACGTACATACTGAGAGGAAAATCTAGAAAAACACCGTCCAGGAGATCATGTACTTGCAAGCATGATTCGACAAGATCTAATAAAATAGCATATCTCTGAAGCAATTTAGCAGTAAATGGAAGAGCACCGTATGCATGAGAACGAATTTGAAAATGTCTTGTCAGTCATTCTGGGAATTCTCAGTTTTTGTTGAAGTCTTTGTATTTTTAGTAAGACTTCTCAATATAAACCAACCCATCCATTCTAAAAACGTACCTCTATATACATTTCTGGTGACCACGAAATACGTCCCAGGAGGTACGTTTTTTTGCAGTTTTTGTTTCTGCAAATCCACGAGAGGCCACTTTGTACGCTTTTTGAGATCTTAAATTTCTCTTGCGAGTGCCATTCACGCCTGCTGTTCTCACATAAACCCACCAGAGGCCGCTGTTGACTGATTGTTTGACTGACTGAATGACTGACTGACCGATCGACTGACCCACCCTCCTTCTTCCCTAAACCCAACCAACAATTTTCAAAAGAAATCCAGAAAAAAAAAGCCCTCACCTGATTTTTACCACGTTTTCAGATTTTACCACAATCTCACCCTGTTATTTACTTATTTAATTTATTAGCTTCTATTTTTGTCTTACCTGCTTTTTGGAACCATTCTTCACCGGACTGGAACCCCGTCATCGTGGTCAACTCCTCTCTGTGTCTCTAGTCCGCCAACGTACATGGCGAGCTAACGGGACAAACTGGTTACAGCGGGAAAGTCGTCCATACACTGTAAAAAAATGATTATCTTACTTATATTTTTTGTCTTGTTTCTAGTCCAAATATCTAAAAATTCTTAAATAAAGAAAAATTTTCTAGACAAGCAAAACATATAGTCTTGTTTTAAGAAATAATATGCCAAAATTAAGAGAGTTTTTCCTTAAAACAAGCAAAATAATCTGCCAATGGAGTGAGCAAAATAATCTCGTCAAAAGAAAAAATAAGATTATTTTGCTCACCCCATTGGCAGATTATTTTGCTTGTTTTAAGGAAAAACTAACTTAATTGTGGCATATTATTTTTTTAAAACAAGACAATATGTTTTGCTTGCCTAGAAAATGCTTCTTGATAGAAGAGGTCAACTGGTAAGAGAGAAAAAAATGGCGCCATACCACCCCGTAGCCTTTGTTTTAAAAAATGAAATGCAGCTATATGTAGCTCTGGCTACATAAATCGCGGTCTCCAGAAACGTATATACTGTAGGGCTACGTTTTCAGAATGAGCCTATGTTGATATGAACACACACAAAATAGATTCTTCAGACGTTCCTTACAGTGATTGGGGTGCCATTACTACTTAGCCAGCGTCAGAACATGGAAGCACTGGGGCTCTGCTTTTGCACATTTTAGTGTTTACGAATAGATTACATCAAAAAGAACATGAGTAATCTTGACAAACTATGCATCAGTCTAAAGCAGGGGTGCCCAAACGGTGTCCTACATGGTTTCGATCGAACCCCAATCAGACATACTTGGGCTAGCTAATCAAGCTTTTAGTAGGCTTGCTAGAAACGTCCTGGCAGGTGTGTTGAGGCAAATTGGAGCTAAACTCTGCAGGACACCGCCTCTCCAGGACCAAGTTTGGACACCCCTGTTCTAAAGCTACAACCCTCAAGCAGTTGTTTTTCAACCGGAAGCTTATGAAGAATGTAATTGCTAAATTTGTGCAAGTTATACAGAAAAACGCTTATTAGATAAGGAGTACATATCATCGGAATAACAATGAGCCAAAACAGCACAAATGTTGAGTATTTTTTGAGACAACTTAATTGTTTTATGTTTAATCCACTTAAAAATGAAAAAAATATATAAGTTAATTAATGCCTTCATGTTGTCCCAACTCAAATTGATTGTGTGGAACCCAGCATTTTTACCACTGCCATACAAGCTGCTAACTCTTCAAAAGTGAATTCAAGCTTCTCTAAATCTCTCTTAGTCTGTTTGTTTAGTTGAGGAGATGATTAAAATACATTTATAAAGACTAATACATGAAGTTAGCTCATATTTGTCTAATATTGCCATTTATTTTTAAAGGGCACCTATTTTACCCCTTTTTCAAGATTGAGGATAAGTCGTTTGTGTCTCCAGAATGTGTCTGTAAAGTTTCAGTTTAAAAAACCCATCAGATTATTTATTATACCTTTCAGAATATTGGATTATCTGCTCTAAACACAATGTAGCTGTTTTTGTTGCTTGTGCTTTTAATGCTGGTTCTCCCCGCCCACCGCTCCCACATGCCTTAATCTCCGCCTCAGCTGCATCAAATAAACAGCACAGTGACAGACATGAAGGAAGCAGATCTCACGTAACAGTTGTGAGAAATACTACAGTAAGAACTTTCCCAATGATTATTTGATGTATTTGTTGTGGAGTTAATTCAAGCCTTTTGATGAGACACACAAAATGTTGTTACAAAGTTCACACACTCACGCATGCATGCACGCACACACACACACACGCACGCACGCACGCACGCACACACACACAGAGCGCGAGAGACGCACCCACACAGCGCACGCGTGATAAAGACGCTAAAATCACTGTAATTCATTACAAACATGCACTGTTTTAAAAACGTTTTAAACCTTTAAAACTCATTCTTGATCACATTTGATGATGATTGATGATCACAGAGAGCTGAACAGATCTTTTAATGCCGGTTGCTTTGCGCACGTCCTGTCTTGTTAATATGATTATACGCGTTACTACAGAGACATGTTAATACGCGGCTGTCAATCAAGTCGGTGGGTGGGGAAACCGCACTCCTACATCACGTTGCGGTTGACCTCAAATTGGAAATGATTTGGATCTAATTTTAACGTCAGGAAATTTTAAAAAAGAGACTTATTGTCTTCATATCACCTCAGTATGACTGTGGACTAGGGTTGGGCGATGTTGACAAATTTGGCATCGTACGATGTCTAATGTGAACATCGGCGATGGACGATGGTATCGTCGTCGTAGGCGGGGTGGGGGTCTTTGTTGTTAAATATCAATTAATTCATAACAAATTTAATAATTGTAGCCTATCGTTTTCACTACCTGACCCACATGGTCTTTGCTTTACCCATGACCAAACCATAAATAAATAAAGTTATACACAAATTACCACCTGTCAATCACCTTTTTTCCGCGGGACTCTGGCATGATCAGGCGGAGCGATCTGTGCCCTTATAATGGCTTTTCCCCACAGCTGGTGGCGGAGACGAGAGTTCGTTTGGAGTTCACTGTAATTTGTATTGTGATTAATGATAACTTCCTTATTTTATTATTATTATGAGGACATAATAACAAGTAAAGATGCTAGAGCTCGACCGTTTTGGTCACACTTGCGCCTGATATTTTATGCGACCTAAAATATGTATTTGAAAGCATTTGTGCTAGTGCATACATTTTTACCGTGCGACCTGTTTTCACTGCAAAATCCTCACCGCGTGTGCTGATTTAGGAGACATTTATGCAGAATGCATCTTTGCACCTAAAGACACCAAACGCAGCGCTCAGGAACAGATTAAAACAGTTGTCATGTGAACTTGCTGAAGTAAAAAAGCCCACAATGCTTTTGTGCTCTTCCTATTGGCCCACTGACCATTGGCTAGAACTGAACGCGAATGGATTGGTTAATATCAGCTGTCAATCACTCAGTCAACACCTTCTGCCTTCACATGACAGGAGCAACAGCCGCGGAAATGTGACGCGCTGAAGATGAGAAAATGAAAATAACACTGACAGATTTAGTTTTAGAATCTACCTAAAGTTAAATAATGGCACATCTTATTCGTGATCATGTGCTGAATGTTAATCCACCATTTACACTTTTCCAAGAGTGGATAAAAGACTTCCAGTGGCTTCAAGTCCGCTATGAAAATAACTAAAGCCATTCACTGTATAGTCTGTGGGACGGGGTTTACAGGTAACAGCGTTTGCCACTGAATCTACACATTTTAAGCGCGAGAGGTATGTATAATCCTCACGATGCTGTCAGCCGTGCAAACAGCAGCTATAAATATAATATAACACAGCTCATGAAAAGACCGTTATTGCTATTAAGATGACATGCAAATAATAAGTTATATATCAATATACATGTGGGGCGGGGCGATGGATCACGATGCCGGCTCAGCATCGTGAAGTTTATCAGCCATCGGCGATGGACGATGACATCGTCTATCGGCCCAACCCTACTGTGGACACACTATACCTACACACACTTCTGTCCAAACAGCTTATAAAAGATGATTTTCATCATAGGTGCTTTTTAATACATCTATGAGTATTATTGTAAAAATAAATGTACAACTAAATGTATCATTTAATATGATCTCATTTAAAAAGCTATAATTGGGTGATACATGCATGTTGCAATGCTTAGTATAAAATATACTGTATATAATATTTTAGCATTATTTTTATTTATCTCAGTGAATCTCATTATCTCATGCACTTTAAGCAGCCACTTAATTAACACCAGGGACTAATTATACAATTAAGTATTGACACCCCCTTTTTTAAAACCATATTTTTACTTTAAAGTACAAGACTGTTGGTAAATGTCCTTGTCCCCTTATTGTGAAGTGATGTATTGATGTTTCCTTATTCCCTATGTCCTTAGAACTGAAAATGTTTGCTTCCTCTGTATTGGAATATCACAGAAAACCCTTCAAAGTCTTATAGTGGAATTAAACATACCCTTTTTCTTATCAGGCAGATCCAGGAACTAAAATGTCTGTCCAAGCCTATGTTAATTATTCAAAAGCACAACATTATAACAAACAGAGATGCTCTTGGTCATTACTGGAGTTATTAGAGTAATGATTCAGTGAGTAAACTTATTAGCTGTTGCTTAGGATTCATGAAAGTCTTCTGTTTATTTATGCTTTCGAATCACACTATAAGGTCCTTGATTTATGCTCAGACACATTTTTATGTTGAACAATGTAACTCTGCAGGTTAGCAGTGACTTGTTTGAAATCAGTTTGAAATATATTGTGTACACAGAAATCCACACAATAACAGAAAAGGTTCTGGCTCATTGCCTGCTTTTGTACTGTGACCAACAAAACAATACATTGTTTCAAACTACTAAAAATGTCTCGCTGAAATGACTCAATATTACATTTTATAAATGAATCAGACTGCATTCTAAATCACATCATTTGTGAATGATTAAAACTTATTTTGCAAGCATAAAAATGATAGTATATTCCCTTTAGCATTAGTGGTTAATTGTTGATAATTTAGTTCACAAGTTTAATTTCACAATTCTCGCTATTAACAAATCATTAACTATGATTTTCAACTCAAACTCATAATTTGCTGCTTATTAATAATTAAAATGTAGTAGTTTAGTTTAGGTATTGTGTAGGATTAGGGATGTAGAATATGTATTTCATAAGTACAGAAAAACAACCAATATCTTAATAATAGACAGTTAATAATGAGCCACTATAGTTAATTATGAGAATCGGTACTTAAATTAAATTAAACATTTTGTTCATCTACTCTTTTAAACTTTGTATTTATTTTAAAAACATTTCTATAAATTTAAACATACAGCGGGGAAAATAAATATTGAACCCATCATGTTTTTTTTTCTGAGAATAGAATTTCAAAAAGAGCTGTTGACATGAAATAAAACAAGATTTTGATAAAAACCCAAACAATACAAACATAAAAATATAACTAACAAAAAAAAATCTGAAAAAAAAGTTGTGTAATAACAATGAAGTGACACGAGGATAACAGACTGAACTACTGAAACTTATTTAATACTTTATATAAAACTTTTTTTGGTGATGCCAGCTTAAAGACACCTCTCATATGGAAAATAAAGTCACATGAATTGCTCAGGTGTGAGTTTTTGACTTCAACAAAGTGTACTTGAGTTTCCTTGGCTGTGTTTTGGATCATTGTCTTGCTGAAATTTCCACCATGGTTTCATCTTCATTCTCCTGGTAATGTAGATGTTGGACAGAAGCAGCTAATATTAATTTACAATAACAAAGGACAGAGGGTTGCTGAAGAATTTCAGCTGATGTCTGGGCTTTCACTGCTTTTCTACACCTCCCTTTCTTCATGTGTTCAATATTTTTCCTCTGCGTCATTTAAATTTATTACTGATTTAGATTTGTTTTTTTTTTGTTTGTTTGTTTGTTTTTTCACCAACATCCAGGGAAAATTTTAAGTCAACAGCTCCTTTAGAAATATGTTTTTCGAGAAAAATGGTGACGTGTTCAATACTTATTTTCCCTGCCATACTACTATAAAATATTTTTTTTGTCTATATAGTAGAGAAATAACTTTAGTTGTAGCCTCAACGTTTCCAACAAATGTTTAAGTGAACACCCTACTGGTAAAAAAAAAAGATGTAACTTGGTGTAATATTCAATATAGTGATTCTAATAGCACAGAAATAACACATTTCATTGTTAACGTCACATTCGCTTTAAATCTTAAGAAAAAACAATGACTAAAAAAAAACAGTACATACTATGTTACTTGTCTTTAAAGGGCAGATCATCTGGACTATTACCTACTCTCTAATTATTGCAAACAACCATCTAATAAAGAACCGATCTTTAAAGCACTGATGCATGCACATTCTAAACCACAGGAACTGAGAAAAAATATATCTAAATTTAACACCCAACATGTTTCAGAAATGAGAGCAGAAAAGCAAGAGACAAAAACATTAAATCTGAAAGAGAAATGACTTTATGAAACAGATGAAAAAAATAGAAAACAACAGGAGATGCTTTGTTACCAAACTGTTAACAAGCTACTTACAAATTACTCACAAGCGCATGCCAAGATTTACAGGTACAATTTGTTCCTGGAAATTATCTTGTAAAGTGAACTCGAAAAACAAGAATGACATAATTTGCCACGGGAAAGTGAACTGTGACATTTCCAGAGTGTGCTTTTCAGCTTCATTCTTATTTCTTGCATTCATTAAATGAAGAATGTTGCCCAGAAGGTGCCATTTCATGCAGTAACACTGTTAGTGGAGGCTGACGATAATAAGAATAATAAATTATTTTGTTATTTGGATATATCACATGGAGCCTGCGTACTGACCTCATTTTATTTATTAAAAAATGTTCTATCACAGTTTATTACCAAACAATAAGCCATTACGATGAAATTATAAGTCCAAGGCACTCGAAAAATAGGTGGAAAAAATTAAAAATCCTTTATTAGCATGGCTATTTATTTTAAAACATTCAGTTCTTACATTTTATAACTCAATAGTCTCATTAAAGAGGATTTAAAATCCACGGCAAGCGAGGCTCTGAGCTTGATGCTAAAGGTGAGGAAAATGCTTCATGGTCTTTTTCCACCAGTTTACCCTTTCCTTTCAACATGTTGAGTGGGGATATAATACTGTGCACAATAAGAAAAAAACAAAACTAATGTAGGTTGCCAAAAGGTTCTAAAACAATGAGGTTTGTAAAGAAGGAATGAAAAGTTAAAGGGAGGTGGTTGCACACACATCTACACCAAAGGCGACATAACCTCAACTCAATGGTCTCATGACTCAATTCAACTCAATATCTAAACGATACAGAAAATAATATATCCAACATAATAAAGTAAACTCAACAGTCATTATTAATTCAGTAATGGAAGAGAGAAAAAATAAAAATAATAATAAGTATTATACAACATATTTCTCAAAAAGTGGTCAGTACAATCAAGTCTTCTGTTTTATTTGACTGTGCAATTAAATGGATGTTGCTTTCCAGAGGCTTTGTGACTACACTGTTAAAAAATACTGGTTGCCTTACATTTTTGAGCTGAATCAAGCTAACCTTATGAGTCCATTAAAGTTATATTATGTTAAACTGACTTAAACTAATAAAATTAAGTTAGAACATGATTAACTTAGTTTAATAAGTTACAATGAACTAAAAACATTCAGTATGTTGTCATGACTAATTGATCATATAATTTTTTTGTGTATTTTGTCTGCAATATTAGTACTTATAAATGGTATATTTCCCTTTTATTTCTCTTTTTTTCCTTACCTCCATTATTTATATTGATTTATTTACTTGTTTATTTATTTTTAAGAATTATTATAATTCTTTATTATTATTTTGCTATTAATAATTTTTTCTTGTATTTATATTTTTTTAAACTATTAGTTAACCTATTTGCTATTAAGGTTTTGATTTGCTTTTGTAAACTTAACCCTGAAACTTTCAATTTTGAAAACTGGACTGAAGCAGTTTCAATTTACTAGAACTTCTATGTTAAGCTTCTTTGACACAATCTACGTTGTAAAATCACTTTATTAATAAAGATGAATTGAATTTGCTTTTGTAGTACATTTGGACTATAACCCATTGGAGATTCTTTGTAAAACTTGCCTCTGATTATGGGCTTTATTTTAATAATCTATGCACAAATTCTAAAGCGCATGGCACAAAAGCATTAAGTGCGTGTCTGAATCCACAATTTTAAGGACAAAAAAAATGCTCTGTGCCCCGGCACATGGTCTAACAGGGTTGTGCTTATTCTCTGAATTAGTTGTCATTAGTTATGAGGTGTGTTTTGACCAATCAGAGTCTCATCTCCCATTCATTTTAAGAGTCAGTTGCATTGCGCCATGGCACATTTACTATTTACATGGCGGACTTTGTAAGTGGAAAAACTGAACGCTTCACTAGCAAAAAAACAGTTAAACAGACCATCTGCAGCACAAGGATAAAGAATGAAACTCCTCCATTCGGCCTCATTACTTTACTTTTACTCTTTACTTTACTCCTTTACTTCCGTGGGTAATGAAACGGTGTTGTACGAACTGCACTGAAGACATCCATTAGCCTACATGTTTAATGTTTTTTGTTAAGCACAAAGATTTGTTTCAAAATTATTATTAAATTCAGTTCTAAATTCCAGCAAATGAATAAATGAACAATATTTATGAAGTGGTCAAAAAAACTGAGTTATATCCAAACACGCGTCCTTTTCTTATGCCCCATATGATGATGCATACCTTTCCAAAGCCCGACAGGTGGACAAATCTAAAGTTGTTTTTATTAAAACGAATGCTAACACTTTATTTTGATGGTCCATTTGAGTATTAGTGGACTGTCTGCTTAATATCTGTTGATACTGCTGCTAAACAGACTTTAACTGACTATAAGAAACTTTGCAAGTACATGTCAACTTACAATAACCCTAACCCCATAATCTAACGAGAATTAGTTGGCATGTAGATGCAATGTAACTTAAATTACCATCAAAATAAACCATGGTAAAATAAACCATCAAAATAAAGTGTGACCAAACAAATATAAATATGCATATAATAAATAATACTGCTAATAATAACATTATACAAATGCAAACTGTCATGAATAAACTGAAAAAGCCCCCCGACATGAAGAAGGCATGAAGGTAGTGGTTTTTATATTTATGTAGAAAATAATAATTTTTGTAACATTTTTGTCCTTTCATTTTTTTTTAACATGTAAAGATATTTGTGTATTGCTGTACATCAATTATGTATTAAGCAACGTGTAAGCATTTGGACCTTCATAGGCGCATAACGAACGCGCTCTGTGCTGAACTTTAGACCAGCTTTTATTTGGTCAATGGTGCAGTCTATTTCGGTTCCTCAAAATAGCAACGCACCAACAACGCGCCTTAACACATCTCCTTTATACTGTAGTCCAGCACATCCGTGTCCACAAAGTGGCGTGAATGGATTTTCTATTTAAACAAAGTGGCACAAAACATAAATATTAGAATTGCGCTGGTCTGAAAATAGCAACAAATCACACCCAAACATATCTTGCACCTTAATGCGCCAGGTGTATGATAGGGCCCTATATACGTCTCCGAAAGCACATTGTACATTCATCTTGATAACTTTAAACAAACATGTCAAAAAATAATAATAAAAATAGATGTTGCTAATAGTGACCACTGTAGGCATGCATTATTAAACTCGCTTTCTTTCTTTTGTTCACTGGTTTAGTGCAGTAAATGTTAAAGTAAGCCGTAACTCAAAGACAGTCAGTTAGAAGACAGGGTTGACAGAGAGAGAAACATGCACACATTTGATCCAAGCACTCAGAGTGTCACAAGAAGTTAGAAAAGCCATCCCTCTGAAGATCATGCCACCAAAGATTAATTGGATCTCTGCTCCTCTGAGTATCACTGATTGCTTTTCAGAAAACACAGGTTTTTATCGCACTGACTCAGGCAGTGCTCCAGACGTTTTCAGGACTGAGGCTTGACAATTATTCTCATCTCTGACTTATTATCTCAGAGTAGCCAAACAAAAAAGGTTTGTCTTTCCTTCCAGCATGCTGCATATTGGGCACATACTGTATATGGAAAATTTCAGTTAATGACAATATTGCAATAGTCGACGCGTTTTGAACTCAATGTCATCAATCATTTATTTATTTATGCTTATTTTTGCTGTATTTTGACAGGTCTTCTAAACAGTCACAGTATAATGAATCGTGAAGTAAGAAAATCCTTAAAAATAAAGTTTCATTAGTTAATGTATTTACTACTAATGAACAATACATGTACAGCATTTATTAATGATAGTTTAGCATTTGCTAATGCATTATTAAAATCCAAATTCATACTGGTGAACGTTAGTTAATGCACTGTGCGTTAACAAGAACAACTTTATTACTATTACCTAATACTGTATTAACAAAGATGAATATATACTGTAATAAATGTATTATATAGGGCTTGTTCATGTTGGTAAATACATTAACTAACATTAACTAATACAATCTTTTTGTAAAGTGTTACCAATGAATCATATGCACCTAAGATTCATGTATAAATGAATCAACATTTTGAATGTGAATCAGGGATCCACATGATTTGTTTGTTCATTTAGAAAAAAGTTCTAAACTGCCGAATGAATCGTATGCGTCTAGAAGATCAACATTGTAATCAATTAAGGATTTTTTTTCATTATCTTATTATTTTTCTTATTATCTCAAAAACACAAAACAGGCACTTTACTCCTTCTAGCACATACTGTCCATATTGGTCACATACTGTACACACAAGAGTTCAGCAAATGACAAAATAATGGAATTTACATTTTTTTTACAGTATTGTGAGTTATTATTATTATTATTATTATTTTTGCCTAATTTTGCTGTATTTTGAAAGTAGTACCAAATGACGCCCCTGTGGAATTAACCACATACGTCTAAAAATCAACATTTTGAATAAATCAGTGATTCAGACTTTTCAAGTCTCTTAAACTCTTATCTTGGGCACATAAACATAACAATTTCGAAATTAAAAATAAATAATTTAGCTCATTTTGAGACTATTTGGGGTTCTAAATGAAGCCACAGTAGAATAAAATCTAAAATTCATTTCTAAGTGAATAAGCATTTTGAACCAATCAATTAAATACGTGATTAAAATGACTAAGTGATTCAAATCAGTCACAGCAACACAATCTGCAAAAAATGTTAACAAGTTAGCAATAATGACAGCAATGCTATCATGTTTAACAGTATTCCTGTAGGTGTGGATAAATCCTATTCACCTTATTCTCTGTGGACGAGCGGGCACAGCCATTTGAGTTATTTTGGCTCGAGACTTCCGGTCTCATTCACTTCTATTCATTTTTATATGTTAAAAACAGCTCGTTCTGCTGCTTGATGTTGCAAACGCATATTTTATTATTATATTATTCTATTTTGTCTGTATAGTCATGCAAACACTTGTTTGTAGAGCAAGTAGTTTGACTGTTTTCTGACGTTTATTATTCCTAGTCATTTCTAGGCAGCTGAATCGGAAGTTCTAAACTAATTGCAAAAACGAGCACACTTCAGCATTAAAGAATAAGGTCAATAGCAGAACTACAATTATTTAATGCATACACTTTATAGTGAAACAAGTGCTGTAGTTTAAATATATTTGAATACCATCTTTGTTTACTCATCCACTTATGTTAGTCCTTGAAAATGACAAATAACATTTTTTAATTTGTCATTTAAAATGTGTCCTGCTTGCCTATCTCAAACTAATGATTTCAAGGTAAAAGAATGGAATAGCAAAACCACAACCCAAAGATAATTATCCTCAGGAGAATTTTTAAATATTCAGATTTTCAAAGGTGAACGTTTTCTTTTTGCAAAGCCGTCATGCTTGTTCACAACACAACATATTCTCCAGAGATTATGTATGTGGTAACATTAGAAACACACAGTAGTTTTACATGTTTCAAACTTTGTTTAATTATTAGCTCATAGCCTACTCTAGCTTGTGAACACAACTCAAAGAACATGAGCAGCATTGGTGTTAGACCTTTACAGATGTAGATGATCACTGCTGGGAAATGACTAAACAGAAATACTGAACAACATTTTTTAGCACTTGCATTAGCTTTGCAGTAACAAAAATCTCATATTTTCTAAAGTTATTCATTTAGTCAACTCTTTAGGGGAAACATATTCAGTTGAGTTCCTGCAAATTATATTTGTTTTGTTGGAAACACTTAAGAAAAGTCTGATCTCCGTACTGCTGTGTAGCTAATATTTTTTCCACAGAGAAATTGTTTCTGCATGTTAAAATGTTTAAAATTATTAATAGCTTAGGTCTTTCCAAGCTCCAGTACAAAAAAATATATAGACATATTGCAGATTTTAACTTCCATGATGTTCCTGTCAGATGTTAGGATGACTTAAGTGTGTTATGTGCATTAACATGCATCAGCTGTATGTACAAACACGACAAGTCAAATGCGATGCTGTACATATAATGTGCTATTTATGTATGCTGACTCAGTAACTAAGCAACAAGCTAAAATGATTTGATAAATGAAGCACCGGCTATATAAATGAGGTAATGTCACCAGTCCACAGCCCAGATATAACTCCAGTATTACATCTATTTCTGTCATTACTACAGATCGAGGGCTCTCTAAATGCTCCCTGTGACTGTAATGTCACTGTAATGAGAGAGCAATAAATCTGATTTTTTTATTGTCTTCAGTAGTGGAAGTCACTATTATGTCAAGCACGGCAACAGGGCAATGCATTTCAACAATAAAAACAATCTCAAAATTTAAGAACAAAAGTAGCCCAATTCTGCGGGAAAACCACAGACTTGGCAACACTGATTGTGTCTGGTTAAAAAATTAATTGGTTTTAGATCTTGATCACAGTTTTGTTTTTATGTAACACTAATATTAAATACACATAGTGAGTGTTTCTTTTTGCATGCAGTGTATTATATTGTTGATTGGCTAGATGCAATCAGCTAGTTCCAATAGCAAAATTATATGATAAAATCAGCCTGATCTCATGAGGAAACGTAACTATATTATGTTTTCTCAGTTTAGTGGTTAATTCGTACAAATTTATACGAGTTCATTTGTATGAAAATGTGCGAGTTTAAAAAGGAGGCGTGGCACCCAACCACGCCCCTAAACTCAACCTTCATTGAGGGATAAGCAAATTGGACTAAATTGTACGAATGAGATCATACAAATTCATACGAATTAGCAACTAAATCAAAAAGTTACGACTTGCCGTGTATGTTGAATAAAACTTACATTGTTTCTACTGTCCTTTTGTGTGTACAGTGGTTATGTTTTAGATTTGGTATTGGCTGTTTATTTTAGATATGCACTGTAAGAAGCAGACCATTTTAAACAGAAACCCTAAAAAGAATTTTAACATTTTAAAGATAAACAACCAGATTTTTAAAATTTTGAGCGTTAAGTGAATTAAAAAGGGTGACATGGTGGCGTAGTGGGTATTGCTGTTGCCTCACAGCAAGAAGGTCGCTGGTTCAAGCCCTGGCTGGGTCAGTTGGCATTTCTGTGTGGAGTTTGCATGTTCTCCCCGTGTTGGTGTGGGTTTTCTCGAGGTGCTCCGGTTTCCCCCAGAGTCCAAAGACATGCGTTAAGTGAATTGGGTAAGCTAAATTGTTCGTAGTGTATGTATGTATGCATGTCCTGGTCCTCCAGGTTGAGGGTTAAGCATTAAGCTAACCCACCTCGCAAAAATTAGATGTTAAGAAACACCAGTATGGGCAGCAAAATATCAACTTCGATATAAATGGGAATAAGTAAATAAGTGAAGTAAAAAGGTAATGAAACAAACATGAATATCAAAATAAGATGTAATCCTAAACTCTGGAAAAAAAAAAGCTGTGAAAATGTATTTATGGTATTTACCATATATATTAATGAAACTTGCATATTTTTATTGTAACCTTTCCTTTTTGGTTGTTAAAATCATGGATATTTTTTTTGCTTTACAGTATACAACCAAAAATAATTGGGGTCATTTTTAAAAATGGCCAAATGTTATGCATATTAGTTAGTCTTTATTACATAGCTGTCTGGAATACTAAGTTTTGATAGGTCAAACATGACACTCTAAGGTTTGTTATTCCGAGATAACAACCGATGAATAAAGCTGCGGTCACACTGCACTTTTCTCTCCATAGACTTCCATTCATACGAACGCAAATGTGTTGTTTGTATTCCGCTGCGTTGGAAAGTTCAGGCTTGGTGAACTCTGACCTGCTAAAACGCATCACATGATTGCGTGATACCAACCGAGGATCAAAACATGACCTCTCTGGACAGGAATTTAAAACATGGACCAATCGCTTGCTTTTTTTAATGTCTAATCATCTTGTTTAATCTCGCCCCTTTTCGCAGCACTGTAGGACAAAATTTCGCAAGCTCAAACTCTAGTGTGACCGCAGCTTAACACAGGCTCATTCAGGAACTTCAAATCACCTTGACTGCCAATGAATACGTTGAAATCCATATACTTACATCTACATTCTTATCTAACAGTTTGTTTGTCAAGTCATATATTTTTAAAGGTTTTTGATTGTTTGATGTTGTCTTCTGAATGATTATTACGTAAGTTAGTATATGCTTTATTCAGCCAGTTTTGTTTCTGTCAGCTTTGCATTTTTGACTGTTTGGCACCATTTTGTGACTGAATAAAGCACACGTTAGTGTATACTCCATCAGCTGTTTTGCTTTTCTCAGCTTTGTGTTTAATTAAAGCATTAATAAACTATTATTGCTCAGAAAAATGTTTTGCGTCTCATTTTTATCTTTTGGGACAAGTAGACGTGCAATAAGTACATCAAGGATGCTTGTTTTTTCAGAATAAAGCCCTTCACTCTTCACTGTAATAAATTCTGGGTTCCACAAGTTTCCTTCATGTTGTCGCAAGACAAATTGATCAAGCTTTAATTTTTTTTTTTTTTTACAAATTTAAGTGGATTGAATATAAAAAAAAAATGTATGTTTTCCACCTGCAAAAAAACAAAAAAAAAAAACAAACAAAAATAAAACAAAATCTTTAAGAATCGTGTTGATTCAGCGCATTTAAATAAAGTAGTTTGAAAAGCAAAAGTGACATTATTCTCTGATAACAACCTCCTGGATGTACTTTATTCATAATTTATTATATGTATTGTCATTAGAAAAAAAAAGTTTAACAAACACTTTGTTGCAATAAATTGAGATATAGGTTACAATTTAATTACAGTGTAATTGTATGCAGATTTTTACACTATTTCCATGTTCTAACAGCAGAAACTTTTTCTGCCTGTCCTGTATTTCACTCAATAATACAGCTATGTTAACACACATCTGATGTTATTTATGGCACTGACAACCTCAGTCTATAAACAAGCACACACTCATAAATTTGCAGTGGTTTTAGTGAAGCTCTACTGCACGAATGAAACACATGCATCTAAGCTTGTTCTGAGTTTTGTGTTATTTCATATATCTTACAGAGAGACAGTTATGAGCTGTGTGTCATCTGAAAGCACTGTCCTCCATCTGGGCTGACCTGGTCAGTTTTGTGATCTAAGAATCGATGGATGAAATCAGGCAAACTTTGATGGTGTCAAATGTGTGAGCAGGAATTCATTATGTTTGGGGTTGCAGTATTATAACAAAATCGTTATTGTTACTTATTGCTTGATGCTGCAATATTGATTAATGCTGTTTTTTTTTATAGAATGCATATAAATGTTAGTGTAGGGCAAGTTATGCAACTAAACATCACTGAAGCTGTCCACAAAGGGAAATGAATCACTTATTTAAAATCATTTAAAAATTCTTAGTCAGTGGAGACTAATCTAAATGCATCTGATTGAGCACTGCAATCATACTGTGTGCAACTATGTGCAAAGCATGTCCTTTTTCTTCTTAAACTCAGAAGTGTCCTTTTTAAAGAGTTTTTTTTTTTCTTTTTCTGCAATAAATCTATGCTATTGGTCACCCTTTACACCTCTCTGTCTCTTTGACAAATATAATTATAAATACAAATACAACAAAAGTGTGATGTCCCTTTTTAATGATGGACAAATTGCACATTTGCTGGTCCTATAACTGCATTTGAGTTTGACACAGAGCCACTTGAGTGATGCAGCTAGCATAAGAAGTATAAAGGGGAGTTCACTCAAAATGTCTTTTTTCCTAATGCGCTATATATTTCTATTGTTTTTAAACATAAACACACGCTTGACGGATGTTTGTGTCCATTTTTCTTGCAACTTTGAAAGTGCTGTGGCTATCATTGTTGATTTATTTTTGGCGCTGTGTGAACTCGCTGCTCATTACTGTCAGTTTCAAAACAGTGGACCAATCATTCATTCATTCATTCATTTTCTTGTCGGCTTTGTCCCTTGCGGGGTCGCCACAGTGGAATGAACCACCAACTTATCCACCACGATTCTACGCAGCGGATGCCCTTCTAGCCGCAACCCATCTCTGGGAATTTCCACACATACACATTCACACTCATACACTACGGACAATTTAGCTTACCCAATTCACCTGCACTGCATGTCTTTGGACTGTGGGGGAAACCGGAGCAGCCGGAGGAAACCCACGCGATCGCAGGGAGAACATGCAAACTCCACACAGAAACGCCAACTGACCCAGCCCAGCCGAGGTTCGAACCTGCGACCCAGCGACGTTCTTGCTGTGAGGCAACAGCACTACCTACTGCGCCACTGCGTTGCCTGTGGACCAATCAGAAACAATAAAATAAAAAAAGAACTCGGGGGCAGGGAAAGAGCTGCAAGTTTCTGTTTACAGGTTTCCAGTGGCTGCGTTTGGACACCCTGATGCTTTATGCTGTATTTTTTTGTTTTTTACTTTTAAACCAAAAGGGTTGCATCTCACGTTTTTGAAGCAAAGATGTGTTTAGTGTGAATGAGCCCTAAACAATTATGCAAAGGTAGGCGGTTGCCTTGGGACCCGAGTATCCCCCATTCCCCATTCAAATACAGAAAAAAGTACATGCTGTACTTTTTTATTGCAAGTTTCCAAACTTTGCTAAAAAGCATCAGAATGCTTAAATCATTAGTGTCAAAAAGAAAGGGCGGGTGCCCCCAAACACCACAACTATTGGACCATTCCATTATTTGCTTCACTGCGTATCTGCAGAACCTCTGAATTGATTGACAGACAGAATGTTCAGAGTAAACCATGGACTGTTAAAACAGAGCTAAAAGAAGGGAAGCTACCCAAGGGTAAATAAATGAGGAGGAAAGGAAAAGAAAAGAAATGAGAGGAAAGCAACAGTAACACATATTTTTTTGTGACATCATTGTGAAACAGTGTAGCTTAAAACAAATGTTTTGACATCTTTGTAGAGAAAAAATATTACTGCGCTGTTTTTATTCCACTATGATATCTAAATTTGCAGTTAGAAAACATAAATTACTCTAGCTAGATTTACTATTTAGACGTGCTACAAAGAATGTGGAATTCTGTTCTTACAACAGTGTAACTACAACAAGAATAACAAAAACTGGAAGCTTACTGTGCCGTTTTTATTCCACTATGATATCTAAATTTGCAGTTAGAAAACATAAATTACTCTAGCTAGATTTACTATTTAGACGTGCTACAAAGAATGTGGAATTCTGTTCTTACAACAGTGTAACTACAACAAGAATAACAAAAACTGGAAGCTTACTGTGCTGTTTTTATTCCACTATGATATCTAAATTTGCAGTTAGAAAACATAAATTACTCTAGATAGATTTACTATTTAGATGCGCTACAAAGGATGCAGGATTCTGTTTTTACAACAGTGTAACTACAACAAGAATAACAAAAACTGAAACCTGAGATATACATTACATATATATTACTTGTACTTTAAAACCATTAAATGTGGGTTTAAATTAATAAATCCATGTAGTTCACTGGTTATGTATTAATATATGTTCATCTGTGGTGCTATTGCCTGCACACAAAATAATCTCCTTCAGTTACCTTGACCTTAGACAGTGGAAAATTTGGGGGTTGGGAGTTGTCCTTTTTTAGTTTCAGCACATAACCCTCAAAAGGTGTGTGCATGGCCCTGAGTGCAACAGAAATGTGTGATTGGTTATTGTCCTCAGCACTGGAAAAACAATGTCTAAATAAACCTAAAACATGTACAAATCTTACATAATTGTTTACAGAAAGCAATGCGACCAATGTGGAGTGTTTTTCATTCTTCTTCTTCTTTTACATTTTTGTACCGTTTTTGTAACAAGTCTAATTTCTAATTTGTGATCTTTATAGGTAAACAAAGGGGTTTAAAAAGTAGTTGATAAAGTGTGTCAGGTTTTAATGAACAAAACAGGCAGACCACTTTCCCCTCCCTGTTCATAGAAAACTTCACTAAGCATTATTTAGTGCATCTGCCATCCAAGGTTAACGTCAGTTTGAAATAACGTCTCAGCTTTTGATTTCTGTCTATTTTATATGTTGTTTTAAAAATTTTTAATGTCCGTTGAGCATTGATAAAATAAATTGTTCATCATATTAAAATGCAGATCATGTAATCTCAATCATTATCGTTTTGTCTGCTTGTAAGCAGCTAAACAGAGTGTAAATAATGTCAACAAACATTACTTTTACCATAGAAAATGCTTTAAAAGGACTACAGAAAAGCATTTTGTGAATATTAAATTACATGGTAACACTAAGTCAACACGTATTACTGATATGAACATATAATGAACAACAGGTTTATTGAAGGATTTATTCGTGTTGTTCATTTTTAGTTCATGTTAATTCATGGCTCATTTACTAACAAGCACAGTGTTTGATTTGAATAATACATTAGTAAATGTTGAATGATTAATAAATGCTGTACAGGCATTTTTCATAGTTTTTTTTTAGCAAATGCTGTACATTAACTTACATTAATTACGTGTCTCGTACAGATTTACAGTTCTGCATATTTAAAATGTTCTGTGTTTTGTACAATATGCACTTTTGAAAATTATTATTTTTCTTTGAAAGCCAAGACAAAATTGAGTAAATATATTGTGAAGGTTTTATTTATGTAATAGTGAAAATTTAGAAAAATAGATGAGGAAAACCTCACAGAGGAAATGTGTTTGGTATTCTGTTATTCATTTATGTAGCTTCAAAATGCAACATTATATTAATTTATACAACAGTTCTGTCTGGTTCTCGATTGGCTGATAGTCTTGCGATATTCTGCAATAACAATAGATCAATAAACTCACTACAGTTTGACAAATATTGCAGCTTTTGGTCATACTGAGCAGAGCAAATATGGTTGATGCTCCGCCACAAGATGGCGACTGAGACCACATAATTAGCCCTTAGAGGAGAAAAACACAGCATAATTTCAAACTACAGCTGATCAAATCACTATAAAACAGGTAAGTGACTTTCCAAGTCGATCTCTCTCTTTTTTGTATGTTGTAGTGCTGTATTTATACCATAGTAATCTGGTAGTGATATCCCGATTGCAACAGAGAAATACTGGAAAATGTCTCTAGACTGATGACATTTCCTGCCTTTTAGCCTTATAATCTTAAAATGTCATCAAAATCATCTGTTTTGTCATTACTTTAGACATTACGCTACAGAATCATTCAAATACTAGCTCTAAAGTGACGTTGCTGAGTTAGCAATGGTTTCTGCTGTTCTGACATCAGCTGCAGATGTGAATGAATGGCGGAAAAAAGTAGACACAGACACAGAGACACACTCTCATTCACACACATACACTACAGACAATTTTTTTAGCTTACCCAATTCACCTGTACCGCATGTCTTTGGACTGTGGGGGAGACCGGAGCACCCGGAGGAAACCTACGCGAAAGCGGGGAGAACATGCAAACTCCACACAGAAACGCCAACTGACCCAGCCAAGGCTCGAACCAGCGACCTTCTTGCTGTGAGACGACAGCACTACCTACTGCGCCACCGTGTTGCCTATGCACACATCTGCCTGATTTATTTTATATTGCAGTCATCATTCAAACTGTCATGAAAAAACAGTGTTGATGACTGACCTCCCATTGTGCTTCAGTTTTTTTATACCAATTATTTTTAGTCATTTAAAATAGTAGAAACATGTCTGTGAAGGTCAAAGTGAAGCACGCAGATGATAGCCAAGAGCACAGCAATATGTTTTCTGTATTTCTTCCTACTCATTAACTGACCTTCCTTGTGTAGCAAGAATGAAGACAAATTCCTCTCGAGTGAAAAAGCCCCGGAGAGATGTTTACTCGCCAAACTTTGTCACCGTAACAGGACACACCGATGATGTGATTCTGATGTCACTGTTGCAGAGGAGTGTGTGCGTATTGTTTGTCTCTTCAGGGCAAACAATGCATTAATTTGATAGATTAGCATGATGGGGCTATTTAAAAACGGTCATTACTTTGAGATGCATCTTCTTTCCCTTTGAATTGCTTTGAAAGGCTGTTCACACTGGTGTAATTGTAATTCTCAGGACGAAGGGAATATGGATCGCTGCTGTATAGCAGGATAACGTGTGACACAAGACAATAAATCCTGCAGGAATAGTTATTGATTCCGAGCACGGTCTCAATAAGATGCAGACCTTACATGTAACACTGTAACAACAGACAGTCCTTTGCTGATGGACTTCTCTGAAATGAATCGAATACCTTCCTCTATTTGCCATTAGGTGTAATAAATCTGTCAATAAGACTTTCCGGAGAAAACAATAATAATGAACACTGAATACTGTTGTGTAAAGCCTGGTGCCTCAGTGCATTTTGAAAGATATTGAAGTACAATCAGTCAAAATGGAGACTTACAGTTCTGAGAAATTGTTTGTGAACCTTGAGCAACTGTATATCAACACTATGTTAGTAAAGATGAATCATCTATATAGAAAGTCTTAAAAAGGATTTATGGCCCTGAGAGCAAGAAAAAATTACACAACATATAGACATGAAATAAATTCAAGGAGGGTGAAAGAGAGGATGTGTGCCTTTGGAAAACTGTTGTCCATTTGCTACAACAAGGATTTGAACAGCTAATTAATTATAATTATTATTACAAACAAAAATAAATAAATATTAGCCTATATACTCTCACCGCCCACATTTTTAGGTACACCTTACTAGTACCGGGTTGGACCCTCTTTTGCCTTCAGAACTCCATTACACCTTCGTGACATAGCTTCAACAAAGTACTGGAAATATTCCCCAAAGAGATTTTGGTCCATATTGACATAATAGCATCACACAG
This sequence comes from Danio kyathit, assembly GCA_903798195.1. Taxonomy (NCBI): domain Eukaryota; kingdom Metazoa; phylum Chordata; class Actinopteri; order Cypriniformes; family Danionidae; genus Danio; species Danio kyathit. The sequence continues at coordinate 44,985,750 of LR812527.1, read as the reverse complement.
TTGCTGTAGATTTCCCAGATCCCATTCCACTACATCCCAAACGTGCTCTATTGGATTAGGATCTGGTGACTGTGGAAGCCATTTGAGTACAGTGAACTCATTGTCATGTTCAAGAAACCAGCCTGAGATGATTCGTGCTTTATGACATGGGGCGTTATCCTGCTGGAAGTAGCCATAGGAAGATGGGTACACTGTGGTCATAAAGGGATGGACATGGTCAGCAACAACACTCACTTAGGCTGTGGCATTGACTAGATGCTCAGTTGGTACTAATGGACCCCAAAGTGTGTCAAGAAAAGGTTCCCCACACCATTACAACACCACCACCAGCCTGAACCTTTGATACAAGGCAGGATAGATCCATGCTTTCATGTTGTTGATGCCAAATGGTGACCCTACCATCCGGAACTTGCAGCAGAAATCGAGACTTATCAGACCAGGCAACGTTTTTCCAATCTTATATTGTCCAAATTTGGTGAGCCTGTGCAAATTGTAGCCTCTGTTTTCTGTTCTTAGCTGACAAGAGTGGCACCCGGTGTGGTCATTTGCTGCTGTAGCCCATCTGCCTCAAGGTTGGACGTGCTGTGCATTCAGAGATGCTCTTCTGCATACCTCGGTTGTAACCGAGGTAACAAGGCATTTGCGCCCACAGAACTGCCGCTCACTGGATATTTTCGTTTTTTTTTCGGACCATTCTCTGTAAATCCTAAAGATGGTTGTGTGTGAAAATCCCAGTAGATCAGCAGTTTCTGAAATACTCAGACCAGCCCGTCTGGCACCAACAACCATGCCACATTCAAAGTCACTTAAATCACCTTTCTTCCCCATTCTGATGCTCTGTTTGAACTGCAGCAGATCGTCTTGACCATGTCTACATGCCTAAATGCATTGAGTTGCTGCCATGTAATTGGCTGATTAGAAATTTGCGTTAACGAGCAGAAGTGGCCTAATAAAGTGGCAGCTGAGTGTAGTTTACCCAAAGTTTTCAGTTTGTAGTTTTTAGTTGCTATTATTCAATTTATGAAATAACATTGTTTAAGAATGTATTAATCTCTTCTACATTAACCCCCAGGAGTCTAAGAGTGTTTGGGGCCATGGAGAAGTTTTGACATGCAATGACATTTGTGCTGTTTTCAGTATCTTAAAAATATATTAAGGGCTAAAGTGTGATAACACTGTAAACAGCACAAGCTGGGCTACAATAATACTGTTATGCGTTTACGCTCTGGTGGTGAATGGGTTTTATAACAGATTTATGCACTTTTAGAATCTTCAAAAAATAGACACAGAATTATGTAGCATGGAAAGCCAAGATAAATTTAAAACTACTCAGACTGCATTTGTCTGCCAAAAGAAAATCATATACACTGAGAATGGCTTGAGGGTGAGTAAATTTTAATTTTTGGGTGAACTATTCCTTTAACATGCAATCGCTGAATCAGTATTTCAACCACAGAAACATCTTCAAAGGTATGACATCACTGTGGGGATTAGGGCTGCACGATATTGGAAAAATCTGACATTGTGATATTTAGTTTTTCTGCAATATATATTGTGATATCAATATAATTTCACCTGATGACTTGGATAGTTCTAGTTTGAAAGATTTAATTCATTTAGATAGATTGGGATGATTGAGTCTTTTTCTATGCAGTGCATTTGCATAAATTATAATAATGAGCCAAACAATCATTATATTTACTGTTACATCTTTAATTATATAGCCTATTTAATATTGATAAAGGGCAAAAATTAAAGCAAACACAAAAATACAGCATGTAGTGCAATGACTGAAGGCCATGATGTATGACAGTTTTTAAAAGTACAACTTGTACTAGTGAACAGAAACCTTTCTGAATGCCTGTAAGACTCTGCTAGCAAACGTAATGACATGATTACTGCTGCATGTTATAGTACTGTTGAAGATGAACATGAAGAAAAAGCTTTGGGATGAGCCAGTGTCCCTGAGGGGTGCCAACATTCAGCATCTCACATGCTCTTGTGCATTTTCATTCCATTTTTATCCTCACAGAGGAGTGACTCATGATTGAAGGACTGGTTAAAACAGTTCCTGTTATATAACATACATTATGAATATGGAATATTATATACAGTATATATATATTTTTTGGAATAAAAATTATTATAGGGAATGAGGATATCTATTATACATTCCAGTAGGAAAAGATGGAGAAGTCAAAATTCTGGCAGTAACAAGTACAGTAAGAAATGAGAGGACTGCAGGGATTAGAAATTTAAAGGTGACCTATTATGCAAAAATCACTTTCATAAGGTGTTTAAACACAGCATAATGTGTAAATATAGCCAGCCGCTAATGATAAAAATAAATAATTCTATTTTTTATAATCACGGTTCATAAAAACAGTCTGCAGTAACATTTGATTGACATTTTCCCTTTGTACGTGTCATCAGAGAGGAAAAGTCTCGTCCATTAATGACAATCTCTCCCTGATTACCATAAATAGCCCATTTTTATTCTGCTACTATGGCATAGGCATTTTTTGTTCCACCCTCATTTCAAAAAATAGGTCTTGGACCACAAGACCTATTTAATTTAAATTTAAAGAGACAGTCACCAAAACTGCACTATTTGGATCAAAGCCTAAAAGTGGCGTTTTCAATGAGTTTTAAAACATTATTTACACATTTTTTTACACACTCTAGGGTAGGGCTGGGTGATAAAATCGATATCGGATTTTATTGACTGAACACCATTGTCAAAAAAAAGTTCAGTATGAAGTTTCGTTATGAGCACTATAGTTTTGAAAATGTGGCTGCTGAACGTGTGCCTTGGAAGCAATGCTAATAAGCTCAGGGTGTAAGTTTGTCATTTCCAATAGAGACGCACAACTTGGACAAAGCACACATGGGGCTCTATTTTAATGATCTAGGTGCAAAGCCTGAAGCGCAGAGCGCAAAAGCATTAAGGGCGTGTCCGAATCCACTTTTTAGGGACAGAAAAATACCCTGTGCACCGCGGCGCATAGTCTAACAGGGTTGAGCTTATTCTGTTAATGAGTTATGGGTGTGTTTTCAGCATAAACCAATCAGAGTCTCATTTCCCATTCCCTTTAAAAGTCAGTTGTGTCGCGCCATGGTGCATTTGCTATTTACATGGCTAATTTTGTAAGTGGAAAAACTGAACGCTTCATTAGCGAGATAACAGTTAAACAGACCATCTGCAGCGAGAGAATGAGCCTCCATTTGACCTTTCCTTTAACTTTCTCTCTTTTGTGGATAAGGAAATGTGTTGTACGCACAGACATTCATTAGCCTACATAATTAATTTCGTTTTGTAAAGCGCAAAGATTTGTTTCAAAACTATTACGAAATTCAGTTCTAATTTCCAGCAATCAAATAAATGAACAATAATAATGAAGTGTGGTGAAAAAACTGAGTTATATCCAAATACACTTGCTATGCCCCATATGGTCCAAAACCTGGAAGGTGGACAAATCTAAGCTTGTTTTTATTAAAACGAATATAAATATGCATTTAATAAATAATACTACTACTAATAATAACATTATACTAGGCATGGGCTGGTATAAGATTCTGACGGTATGATAACCTTGGATAAAAATATCACGGTTTCACGGTATTGTGATTCCTGCTCTAAAATATATTCTTTTTAAATGTCTGTGTAAAAAACTAAGTTTTTTCCCCTTTGAACACAATATATTTTATTTTGAGAAACATTTATAATATTTTGGAGCAGTAAACGTGCCAGGCTAAATAATGAAAATGAATCATTGACTTCTGCTGTCTTCATTAGCTTAAAAAAACACAGATTTACTTACAATTTAAAATGGCATCTTTGGATATCTTTTCTGCTGTAGATGCTGTTGTTAAAAAAATCTAAATCAAAAAATCTTACACATACCTTAGGAACGGTATTAGAGAAAATTTTGGCTGTATGATAACCTTGACTTTTCCAAACCACGGTATACCTTGAAAACGGTTATCGTCCCATGCCTACATTATACAAAAGCAAATAATCATGAATAAACTGAAAAAGCCCCCTGAGATGAAGGCATGAGGGCAGTTTTTATATTTATGTAGAAAGGAATCATTTTTGTAATATTTTAATCCTTTAATTCTTTTTTATTTGTAAAGATATTTGCGTATTGCTGTACATCCTGCATGTTTTAAGCAATGTGTAAGCGAGGCGAACAACTAACGAGCACTGCGCTGAACTTTAGACCTGCTTTCAGCTGGTCTATTGAACAGTCTATTTTAGTTCCTCAAAATAGCAACGCGTCAACAATGCGCCTTAACACACCTCTTTTCTAGACCGAAACACCCATGAGTCAACAAAGTGGGGCAAATGGATTTGGGATTTAAACAACATGGCGAAAAACAGGAAAATTGCTGTTGCGTTGGTCTGAAAATAGCAACATGTCGTGAAAACACGTCTTGCGCCTTATTGCGCCGGGTGTATGATAGGGCCCATGCCCCATGGTGTCCAATGTGACGCGCGAGCGTTTTCCAGGTACACCTACTGCACCACCGCGTCACCCCTTTTAGTAATGTTGGTAAATAAAATAAAGTGGTTAAATAATGATAAATCCTAATATTCCTAAATGTATTGTTAAAAAAAATTCAATAATTATTTATATCAAATGATATGAAACATGATATTGTGATTTATTTTATTTTTTTTTTTTGGCAATAATCGCTCAGCCCTACTCTAGGGACATTTGAGACTTATTTAACATATTTATAAAAAGGGGCATCTTTCTGATTTCTTTCAAGCAATCAGACTCTGCCAAAATGTACTATCCACAGTCCATATGTCACAAAGTGCACATCATCAGGTATATATCTTTTAAGACATGATTAATAGTTGCTTTTAAGGAAATCAAAGGCTGAGACTGTTATTTTATTGGAGTTCTTTGCTTTCAAGGCCTTTATTCTGATGGCATGGTACTATTATGAGGCCAAAAAAAATCCATCTGCATTCAGATTGTTCATAAAACACACTCAAACAATCCAGTTGAGTGAAACAACACAGAAACTATAGTGTTATTCTTTTTTCTTTGTAATCTAATGAGAAGTAGACATGAAAAAGTAGGTATTGACTGTAATGTGCAGGAGACAACCAGAGCTTTGTGCTGATGCACTAATTCTTCAATCGAATTACTTCAATTCACTCAAAAGACACTGCTATTGATTGTGGTATATGGTTCAATAAACACGGTTTCAATGCTGTGGTAGAGCTGTTTTTTCACCTTTGGAAAAGCTATCTTCATATATAGCATTATAAAATATGATCTGGATTTAATTGACAGTTTTATAGTATTCTAGTCAGATTTGCTGCATGTAGTCTATTGACATCAACATTAAAATCTATATTTGATTTATTGTAACATTTACTATATCATAACTTTGCACATTAAGCATGATATATTGTATAGTTTTGGATAAACTGCAGTCATACACTCACCGGCCACTTTATTAGGTATACCTGTCCAACTGCTCGTTAACGCAAATTTCTTATCAACCAATCACATGGCAGCAACTCAATTCATTTAGGCATGTAGACGATTTGCTGCAGTTCAAACAGAGCGTCAGAATGGGGAAGAAAGGTGATTTAAGTGACTTTGAACGTGGCATGGTTGTTGGTGCCAGACGGGCTGGTCTGAGTATTTCAGAAACTGCTGATCTACTGGGATTTTCACGCACAACCATCTCTAGAGTTTACAAAGAACAGCCAGAAAAAGAGAAAGGATCCAGTGAGCATAAATGCCTTGTTGATGCCAGAGGTAAGAGGAGAATGGCCAGTCTGGTTCCAGCTGATAGAATCAGAATCAGAAAGAGCTTTATTGCCGGGTATGTTAAGACATACGAGGAATTTGTTTTCGTGACAGAGCTTCTGCAGTGCAACAGAATTACAGACAGGACTAAAAAACAGACAATAAATATATTTTAAAAAGTGAATGCAAATATACAAATTGACAAGTGTATGTACAGCTATATTACTATATACAACATAATATGCGCAGCTGTTATGTGCAAATTGGCATGTAAAGTGTGTTGTTAAATAAGTGTATGTGTGTCTAAAAAAAAGTGTATAACAGGTAGTGATGTTGGTTCCACAAATATTATCATCAAGTGTTCATAAGATGGATTGCCTGAGGGAAGAAACTGTTTCTGTGTCAGGCTGTTCTGGTGCGCAGTGCACTGTAGCGTCTACCAGAAGGTAAAAGTTCAAACAGGCAGTGTGCTGGGTGTGAGGGGTCCAGAGTGATTTTGGCAGCCCTTCTGCTCGCTCTGGATAAGTACAGTTCTTGGAGAGTAGGGAGGGATGTACCAATGATTCGCTCAGCAGTCCGAACTATTCGACGTAGTCTTCGGAGGTCGGATTTGGTAGCTGAGCTAAACCAAACAGTTATTGATGTGCAGATGACTGATTCAATGATGGAGGTGTAGAACTGTTTCAGCAGCTCCTTTGGGAGGTTGAACTTCCTCAGCTGACGAAGTACAGCCTCTGTTGAGCTTTTTTGACAATGGAGTCAATGTGAGTGTCCCACTTCAGGTCCTGAGAGATGGTGGTGCCCAGGAACCTGAATGACTTCACTGCTGCCACAATGCTGTCCATGATGCTCAGTGGGGGGAGAGCAGCGGGGTTTCTCCTGAAGTCCACTATCATCTCCACTGTTTTGAGCGTGTTCAGCTCTAGGTTGTTGTGACTGCACCAGACAGCCAACTCCTTAACCTCCTGTCTGTAAGCAGACTCGTCACCGTCCTGAAGGAGGCCGATAAATGTGGTGTCGTCTGCAAACTTTAGGAGCTTGACAGAGGAGTCTTTCGAAGTGCAGTCATTCGTGTACAGGGAGAAGAGCAGTGGGGAGAGGACACACCCCTGGGGGGCGCCAGTGCTGATTGTGCGGGTACTGGATGAGAATTTGCCCAGCTTCACCAGCTGCTGCCTGTAAGTTAGGAAGTTGTTGATCCACTGACATACAGAGGTGGGCACGGAGAGCTGAGTTAATTTGGGCAGGAGAAGTTTTAGGATGATAGTGTTAAAAGCTGAGCTGAAGTCAACAAACAAGATCCTCACATAGGTCCCCGGTCTGTCTAGGTGTTGCAGAACATAATGCAGTCCCATATTGACTGCATCATCTACAGACCTGTTTGCTCTGTAGGCAAACTGAAGAGAGTCCAGTGAGGGTTCAGTGATGTCCTTCAGGTGGGCCAGCACCAGTTTTTCAAAAGACTTCATGACCACAGATGTCAGCGTCACCGGTCTGTAGTCATTTAGTCCTGTGAGTTTGGGTTTCTTTGGTATGGGAATGATGATGGAGCGTTTGAAGCTCAATCCAATAGAGCACCTTTGGGATGTGGTGGAAAGGAAGATTCACATCATGGATGTGCAGCTGACAAATCTCCAGCAACTCTGTGATGCTATCATGTAAATATAGACGAAAATCTCTGAGGAATATTTCCAGTACCTTGAATCTATGCCACGAAGAATTAAGGCAGTTCTGAAGGCAAAAGGGGGTCCATCCCGATACTAGTAAGTACCTAATAAAGTGGCTGGTGAGTGTATGTGTCTCTCTATTTTCAGATCAAACAATTGCACTGGAAAACCGATGCTTGTTACAAGGCTTAATTATGTATAAGCTTACAGACATAAATAGCACCATGTTACAACAAAGTACAGCGCTGGAATTAGGACCCAAATGCAGGTAATTATACACTGAGAGCTGCAGTTAAACTCAGTAATTGTAGAATATGAGTGCACAACCATCCATCTACATACTGTTCATTTTACCATATAAAAGAAATGCACACATAAACACTTCTCCTGCTGTTAACGTCCATTAACACTTTAAAGGTACAATTTGGAAACTCTGTGCTTTGAAATAAATAACTAAATGTGGGGTCAGTGAATTGGATTTAGCTCAAAACCTTGTGTGTGTGTGTGTGTGTGTGTGTGTGTGTGTGTGTGTGTGTGTGTGTGTGTGTGTGTGTGTGTGTGTGTGTGTGTGTGTGTGTGTTTGTGACATATCAGGACACAAATCTGTATAATGACATAGGTATGACACAGGTATTACAAAAAGGAGGTGAAATATGAGGACATTGGTGACGTCCTCACTTCTCAAAAAGCTTCTAAATCACACAGGATGAGTTTTTTCAGGGAGTAAAGCTGTACACTGTCTCCTGTGATGGTTGGGATTAGGGGTAGGTGGGGTGAGGGCAATATAATATACGGTTTGATCTGTATAAAATGAATGGAAGCCTATGTAATGTTTGTAATGTCAATTTACTGGAGGTCGTTATTTTAAATGCTAAGTTGTTTCAATCCAAATTTCGATAAAGTATGGACAAACCACTGGGTTAAACATAAAAATGTAAAAAGCAAGCTTTTCTATTGGGTTTGTCCATATTTAGCATTTTTGTCCAAATACATTTGCATATTTTAACCCAGCATTATTTGTTTAATTGACTTTGCAACTTGAGTTTCTTTGTAATAAATTGAGAAATGTATAATCTGTAGATTACAAAAAACTACAAGTTAATTTCATAAACATAAAATAGATGACAAAATAGTTAGTAGGGTTACACAATATATCGTTTCAGCATAGATATTGCAATGTGCGCATTCACAATAGTCACACTGCAAGATATGCAATGTTGAGTCTGAATTATAGTTGACCAGGAGCTACAGAATTGTATTTAATCACGGTATTTATATAGAATTCATGATTTATGCCAAATAAATGTTTTTCTTACTAAGATTTTTTTTGTTTCTAGTCCAAATATCTACATTTCAAAGCAAAAACAAACTTATTTTACTTACCCCACTGACAAATAACTTAGCATGTTTTAAAGAAAAAGTCTTAATTTTGAATTATTTTTCTTCTGAAGGTGAAAACGAAGCTATTTTTACTTGCTCTAAGAACGTGATATTTTGACTAGAAACAAAGCAAATTAAAAAAATAATTTATTCACATTGTGATTATCCAATTTTTAGACCTAAATAATGTCAGTCAAATTTGAAAAAGTCAAATAGTGCTATACAAACTATCTTGTGAAACTGTATTCATATCACAATATTTATCAAAAAAAAAGATATCGTAATATCAGACTGTTCCAATATTGTGCAGCCACCATACTTTTCGAATTAATATATACATACTGTATGTATATATATATATATATATATATATATATATATATATATATATATATATATATATATATATATATATATATATATATATATATATATATATATATATATATATGCCCACTGTAAAACCCAACAGTATATATAACAGACATATGGTATCTGGTGCTTTTGTGATTGACGTAATTCAATTGAAATGACATTATTTCATGTTATTTCAGGTAGACTTAACCACTTGGGAATGAAAAAAAAAAGAGTACATTTGAAGACTTTGGTATTCCAGTCGTCGTTCTTGTATTTACTCTATTTTTCTCCAAAGATTGCTCGTGTTTTTATTTAGTTATCATAAGCAAACATGTTTATATTTCAAAGTGGCAAAAACAAACTGTTCCAAGGACAAAAGCTCTGATTGTAGGTCATTTTCTCTAATGGGGATTGTTGATTTTGTCTGAAAATATACACTAAAGACCACTAAAATGTCCTATAGATAACAAAGCAAGAGATAACAGCCTCACATATCGGTGGAGATAAGAGTGTCTGATTGCCCTGAAAGATAATTACTGTGCTTTCACCCTGCATTTCAAGTCGTACTCTCAGCGATGCATAAATATCAGCTCCTTGATGGCAGTGAACATGTCTAGGATGTAAAAAAAAACTGGCTCAAAAACAGACAGACGAAGGATAAAAAGCACATAAAACTAGCTTTGGAAGGTTAGAAGACCACTTCACTGTTTATAATCAAAACACAATATGAAAGGAATGCATAATGTGCTGCCATTGAAGACTAAAACATGGAGGACAAAAGTTTGTGCTTGATATCGATTTAAAAGTGCATTGAAAGCGGAGAGATGAATTGCAGATTTATACATCATCCCTTAGTTGATGTTGCTTAATGTGCCAAGTTTACCAAAAACACACAAAGAACAACAATATTACATACACATTACGGGTTCGACCTCCTTTTGCCTCAATTCTTTGGAACATTTATTGGTGCACGTCAGAGATTTGGTTCATATTGACTTTATTGCGTTACACAGTTGTTGCAGATTTGTTGGCTGCACATCCATGATATGATCTCTCAATCCAACAGTTTCCAAAGCTGCTCAATTGCATTGAGGTCCTGTTTACACTAATACATTTTCATTTTAAAATGCATATGTTTTGCTACAGTTATGCCATCCGTCCACACTACCCCAGAGTTTTCGAGCGCCGAAAACTGAGCTTTTTGGAAACGCTGAAGAGGCTGTTTTCATTTTAAAACGCTGCTGCTCTGTGTCAGTGTGGATTGGAGAAAACGGAGACATCTGAAAACAGAGGCGGGGCTGCAGACATTCGCCTTTCTGATTGGAGCTTTTTCCTCAATATTAAGTAGCCTTCACACAGTTCAGTCTTGCATCCTCTCCTTGTAAGTTCAGACTTCACAAGTTCAGACTTCACGTCGGGTAAATCTTCAAAGGGAACAGTGTACTTTTTAACCTCATTCACATCAGCCAGTCTACGTTGTTTCACTATCTTAACAATGAAATAAAAACGTTATATAAGGAACTGCCTATTTTCATTTTGATATTAACTTAACAGACACCAGAAATGTTGAGGCGTCGTGTAGCTGCATATCTATATGACCTATAACATTACTGCCTTCTTTTATTTTCATTGAAAATACGTAACATACCATCTCTTTTGCTGAATATCAGTTTTAATAATCAATAATGGCCATTATAAAAGTATAACGTAGAATAAGTCTATACAATATAGGAAATAAAGGCAAACAATCAGTCAAATGTGCAGAATCAGCGCAAGCGGTTGCAATAAAATTATTATATTAACTTTGCGCTCAGGCAAAACACATTGTCTGAGAACAAGTGATAGATTCAAAAGACCAAAGTCGGGGAATATGTCGTTAGATATAAACAAGAGGAGTTAAATATCACGTTTAACAAATATAGTAAGATTAGATCCAGTGGTGGATCATTGATGAACAGTCTGACGTGCACAGCTCTCATATGGGTAGATGTGCTTAAAGCACGCTGCAGTGCATGTCAGTGTGTGTGTGTTTGGTCACGTGATGTGCATTTTCAGCGGTGTAGTGTGGTCGGAGAGTTGTTCAGAAACGCTGAGTGAAACGGCAGTGTGGATGCGGATCATTTTCATTCTAAAACTTCATTTTAAAACTAAAACAAATTAGTGTAAACAAGACCTAAGACTGTTGAGGCCATTTGAGTTTAGTGAAGTCACAGCCATGTTCAAGGAAGAGTTTGAGATAAATTGAGCTTTATGACATTGAAGTATTCAACATAAAACTCACTGTGATCATACAAAATGAAGATGATCATCAACAATACTCAAGTAAGCTGTGGTGTTTGAATGATTCTCAACTGGTAAAAGAAAATCCTTTGAAAATCACATATAGATTACCCCACCAATGGATTCATGCTCCATGTTTTTCCACGTATGCCAAATTCTCCCTACTATCTGAATGTTTCTGAAGAATTTGAGACTCAACATATCAGCCAACATTTTCCAAGTTATGTTGTCTAATTTTGGTGAGCAAGTGAGTCAACTACGCAATGTTCAAAGTCACTTAAATCATCTTTCTTTCTTACGTTGATGCTCGGGTTAAACTTCAGCAGATCATCTTAGCCATGTCTACATTGAGTTTGATTGAATTTTTAGATGTTTCCACTGGCGCACATATTTTTATACAATTGGTCAACTAGCTCATATTTTGCACAGCTATATTGATTACTGTATATCATTAGAGCAAAACAGGCTCATTGGAAATACTCGCTTTAGCCTTCTTTCAGCCAATCTTTGTGAAACCGAAAACAAAAAAAACAAAAAACGTAATTCAACAAATCTTTGACTGCAGTTTCTATAGGTAAAACGAACCCCACAGGGCAGTATAATGCAAACAACATTTATTCCTTTTCACACTACTGATAGATTTATTTATTTATTTATTTATTCATTCAATTATTTAACCAGGAATGTCCCACTGAGATACAATATCTCTTCTACCAGGGAGTCCTGGTCAAGACAGGCAGCATAGGACAGAGTTACAAAAAGCACTTGAACCAGTGACAAATCTTAAGGCACTATGATAAACAATATCCAATTGTTTTTAAATATTCAGAGGTGCATGCATATAAAGTATATCTCCGTAATTCAATACTGATAGAAATGTACTCTTAACAAACATTTTCGTTAGTTTCGATAGTTGCAGTATGATACTGTAGTTACAGTATACAGTAATGATATCAACAAACAAATTATTATTGTCAGACAGTTTTTTTTAACAACACCAAATAAATACCACAAAACACATTAGTCATGTCTATAATTTGTAATCACATACATTTGCCTTCTTTTGAACTATCTCCATATGGACAACTTTTTTGGTGTGGTCAGTTCGTGTGGTAACATGCATTGTATTTTGTGAGGCAGCAGGCTCATATTTGACTCTGGTGAATCAAAGATAGACAAAAGAGAGCAATATAATGTACTTTACCCATATGTTTGGTAGGGCTGTGCAATTAATCGAAATTCAGTTTTGATTTCGATTTTGGCTTCTAACGATTATGAAAAAACATTAATCGAGATAAAAAGATTATTGCATCATATACTGCCCCCTTTCCAGTTGTACACATTTGTTGCTCTGCAAAGTTCAGTTTCACGTGAAAATTACTAAAAGCATGAACAGTAATGCAACTTTTGCAGCACGGGATGCGCATCATTCACTGACGTACATTCGAATCATTCAAGCGTGAAAGAGAGCGCATGCCGTTGTGTTTATGCGCTCAGGTTCAGAGACAAGCAGAGCACACATACAGTATCTAAAGTCATCTTAATGTGAGCGCTTTAATGGTCAAATACATGCAAATTTGTGTCAAAATGCGGTGTTTAGTGATTATTCATATTAACCCTCATTTATGTAATAAACAAACAAGTTGAGAATCAAAAAACATGTGAAAGTGAAACCATAAATCAGAACCGTACTGCTCTTAAAGTGACAGCGAGCAATACTCCTGCTGCCGACTGTTTTTATCATTATTAATCAAACAACAAAAGGACAAAAATCAGTCACTGCTCTTGACTGAAGGACTTTTGTAGCTCTAATTAAAGTGTTTTTCTTACAGTGAAGATGCTTAAAGCAGTTTGTTTCATGTTTTTATTCTATTGTATTTATTTCCCCTTCCTTATTTACAGGGAGGAAAATAACTGTATACAATTGAAGTCAGAATTATTAGCAGCCCTTTATATTTTTCCCTCAATTTCTGTTTAACAGAAAGATTTTTTTCAACCCACTTCTAAACATCATAGAGTTAATAAGACATCTACAATAACTGATTTCTTTTATCTTTGCTATGATGACAGTACATAATATTTTACTACATATTTTTCAAAAGTGACATTTAAAGGCTTAATTAGGGTAATTAGGCAAGTCATTGTATAACAATAGTTTCTGCTGCAGACAATCAAAAAAATATATTGCTTAAGGGGGCTAATAATATTGATCTTAAAATAGGTTTAAACATATTTAAACCTGCTTTTGTTCTACCCAAAATAAAACAAATAAGACTTTCTCCAGAAGAAAAAATATGATAGGAAATACTGTGAAAATGTCCTTGCTCTGTTAAACTTAATTTAGGAAATATTTACAAAAAAAAAAAAAAATTCACAGGAGGGCGAACAATTTTGACTTCAACTGTATATCATTTTGAATCATAATTACAATTATGACCAAAATAATCGTGATTATGATTTTTCCCATGATTGAGCAGCACTAATGTTTGGTTTAGAGAACAGTATTGCTTGGGTTTAGGTCAATGGTTTTCTAGGTGTTTTGTACGACAAGCTCCACCTTCTCATGGACATGTAAAAGAAGGGCATAGACCTGAAACATACTGTATATAAATACATACCCTAAGTAACATATTTCAGATTTTTTTTTTAAAAAAAGTAGACTATCTTCTAATGAATTTGTCATCTGAAACATATGCAGAGCAACTTATATTGTTTTGCAAAAAAAGTTGGCTGAATCACATTTCTCCAGTGATTTTGGGCTGCATTAGAAATAATTGTGAACAGTTCTGAACTGCTTGGTGTAAATGATAACTGTGTTTTAGTAGTGTTTAACTTAAGTGAGTGTCTTGGTGTTTTAGTAAGTTTTAGTGAGTGTCTGTTGAGTATTTGCACTCCCAAACAGTGGTCACACCTTCAAAACCCCATCACGTTCATTGTGTTTCGTAGTAAATTATTATATAAGGACAAACGCCCACCGTAGCTTACCTCAACATTTTTTTTTCTATTTGACTCATTGGATTGAAATGGTGCTTTACTTGCAAATATTTTATGTGATATTCCAGTTTTGCACATAAATCCAATTCTATCTTTAGATGGAAACACATCTACTATCATTTTACGAACATGGAGGACCATTTTGAGATGGTGTATGAAAACAACATATAAAACCTATGATTCAGAAATTGGATTGTTGTGTTTCTTAAAAAAACAGTCTTTGTGACAACCAACCCTGATGTGCCTTGAATTACCTCAAAGCAATATTGAACTTTTCGCCACATTTTTCTCATGGGAACGTTCGACTTGCCAACTAAAGTGCCTGGCTGTAAAAGACAGCAAACATGGGCTATTAATCCGCGTGTGCAATCTTGCTATCACTTACAACCAACACCTTTGGCAGTGGCAGTAAATCAAAGACTGCAACACTTCAGTGCCAAATAGTACACACACAGTAAGATGAATACAGCTTGTCCATTGGGGGAACCTCAGCATTCGGCCAGCTTGTTATAGCTGATGAGCAGAGTCTGAGCCTGCTGTGTTTTGATTAAAGAAGTTCAATTGTCAACAGCCAAATGGGCAAAGTAATTATGGATGTTAGCTGATTTTCTCGCTCAGACTCTTGACAGAAGTGTTTCTCCCAAAGCACCAGGCCTGATTGTGACACAGATAATAGGTACATGCGCTGGGAGCTTGAACCTCACTGCATGTATAAAATGGATGGATGTTCTGATGTACTGCTGCGGCGCTCAGAGACTGGCGCTGCTTATTAAAATACTTGGTATATTTTCCTTATGTAATTATATTCCTTCAGCTTTAGAGCCAAATGTCAAATCTTTGTGAAAATTAAATGATTAAAGTAAATATGTAGAATATAAGATACATTTACATGCAGTGGAAATGATGTCAGCTTAATGTAACATCACCCCGTGATTAGATTAAAATGGCTTTTGTTAGCTATTTGCAGTTAACCCACAAAATTGTTTAATAAAACAAATATTTGAAAGATTTATATCTGCTTATGCTAACCAAAGATGATATTGGCTCTCTCAAATTCACATTAAATTGTACGGCTTTGATTACTCCATTAGGAAACAGATGAACTGAAGTGTTTTTTCCCAGTGTGGGTCATGTCGGACAAAGAATATGCCGGACCTGAAGGGCTTTGCCAAGGACAATAGACTGTTTAACTGTTGAGGATACAAGAGATTATCACAAAACAAAACTCGTGCTAGATATAGCAGGCTTTTTTTCAGCCAAAAAGCTGTCCAAAACCTGCCCAAAAAACGCTCAAAATATTAGATTAATATTTAATTTAATTTTAATTTATTTAAATATAAATTGACTGAGTTACTTTAACTGTCATAATTTTTACCATACAGCAACCAACACCAGCAGTCACAGAACCACAACATAACTAGATCACATCGATCACTCCCTATGTATGTACCCATGTATGTTTTACTTTTAAAATGGGGTATAAATTCTTCCCATTTGGCGTTTTAAATTATTTTGAACATAATTAGGTGCTGCTAGTCAATCAGACCACGCTTCTATGTTTGTTCTTGCTGTCAATTGCGGAAAAAAAATCATTGATAAAAGTGTCGAAGGGGAGTCCGAGGAGTTTTGATACAACTTTCCTTCACCTCCTCTTGCGGGTGGGCCCACGTGGACCACCCAATCTGGCAACACTGAACAAAACTTTGAAAACTTTAAATATAAATTTAAAAACTGTTTATTATTATATTATATTATTATATTATATTATATTATATTATATTATATTATATTATATGTAAACTTTTTATGTCAATATTATTAAAATAGGTACATGTATCTAAAAAGTAATTAAATAGGTTTTCCATTGATGTATGGTTTGTTTGGATAGGACAATATTTGGTACATAGGGGTTCATATTACTTAATATGTTCATATATTCAAGTTTTTATTCGTTTACAATTGGAAATCTGCAAAATGTCTTAACAGATGTAATGGAAATATTCTAAAAAAAACACACACATATATATATATATATATATATATATATATATATATATATATATATATATATATATATATATATATATATATATATATATATATATATATAGATGACTCTTATTTGATTTGTTGGCTATTGCTACAAATATACCTGTGCAAATTAAGGTTTTGTTAAGTTAAGTGTTACATATTGTACTATACATTGTATAAAATGATATGACAAAAAGTCTTGACAACACATTTTAATATTACTTTAATTTTAATCAGATTTCAACTAAATTTGTTTAGTTATACAAAGTTCTATTTAATATTAATAGTCAATTTGACTGATGTATGAAGCATTTACTTTACTGAAGTATTATTATATTATATTATATTATATTATATTATATTATATTATATTATATTATATTATATTATGAGCATTTCCAGAAAATAACAGTAGTCCAATACAATATATTCCACGTTTTATATATTACAAATGATTTAGTTTATGGATGTAAAATGTATCCGGACCACAGGTTTTACATTCATCTTACAACACATTTTACCCCACTCAATCCCTAATGTATTTCCTACAACACAAACAACTTTCCATAGCAGCGCTAACATAAAGTTTCCTTGCTTTTCCCCCTCCGTTTTAACTATAATCCTCCTGCATAATAGAAAAAACAAATCCTCCTCCTTTCAAAAACTTGTATTTAAAACATTAATCCTGTTCATTCGACTATGTCTGTACAGCACAAATACTATTATTCTGCAGATGAATGGGGTGAGAGTGTCGAGGACTGAAGATAGGACACATACAGGGATACACATTAGGCATAAAATGAAACAGGCATGTTTACACACAGCTAACATTGCCAGTCAAAATATGCATATCTGTTTACGGCACCTTTATGAACCTGTGAAAAATCGTCTTGGAAAGGAAGTGATCAGCGCCAGATGGTCTGAGTCCGCAGCATCTCTCAGATTGTAAGGCAGGGCTCGCAGTTCGGGATTATTTGTAACAGGTGAGGAAACAAATGACATGAAGCGCTGATTACACAAGCATATTATTTGCATGTTGTTGTTCGTCGGACCGCTGGAGTGTGAAGAGATGAAGCCCCTGCAGCTGCAGTCTGTCAGACACAAGCGATCTGTTAACTGAGTGTGAATCCCTTTACTAGCAGATGCTGAATAAACACAGACTCACCTAAGACACAAGCGGTCACATGTATAATATAATATAATATAATATAATATAATATAATATAATATAATATAATATAATATAATATAATATAATATAATATAATATAATTTCAAAAACTGTTGATAAAATAAAATACAATATAATAAACATACTGCCAGTCTGGAATTATTAATATTTTTTAATTTGAAGTTGCTTTTCCACAACTTATTGAATGGATGGATAGATGGATGGAAGGACGGGTGGATGGACCGATGGATAAATACGCAGATAGATACAGATAGATAGCTACACGGATAGATATACAGTTGAAGTCAGAATTCTTAGCCTGCCTTTAATTTTTGTTTTCTTTTTTAAATATTTCCCAAATGATGTTTAACAGAGCAAGGAAATTTTCACAGTATGTCTGATAATATTTTTTCTTCTGGAGAAAGTCTTATTTGTTTTATTTCAGCTAGAATAAAAGCAGTTTTTAATTTTTTATGAACCATTTCAACAAATCATAATTATTAGCCCCTTTAAGCTATATTTTTTTCGATAGTCTACAGAACAAACCATCGTTGTACAATAACTTGCTTAATTACCCTAACCTGCCTAGTTAACCTAATTATCCTAGTTAAGCCTTTAAATGTCACTTTAAGCTGTATAGAAGTGTCTTGAAAAATATCTAGTAAAATATTATTTACTGTCATCATGGCAAAGATAAAATAAATCAGTAATTAGAAATGAGTTATTAAGACTATTATGTTTAGAAATTAGTTGAAAAAAAAATCTCTCCGTTAAACAGAAATTGGAGAAAAAATAAATAAACAGGGGGGCTAATAATTTAAGGGGGCTAATAATTATGACTTCAACTGTATACACGGAGAGATGGATGGATGGATGGATGGACAGACAGATAGATAGATTTTAAGGATCATTTGACACTTAAGACTGGATTAAAGCCTGCTAAAAATGAATCTTCATATGAATAAATGACGTTTTATGATATATTAAAACTTAATAATGCTATTTGTTAATTCAATTTTTTGCAGTAATAATGCTGCATTTAAAAAAAAAACATTATTTAGTGATCACATTTTCTTTGCCTTCAAAGTTCATTTGCTTAAGCATAAACATACTTTATATAATACTTTATTTTAGGGTGTCCTTGCTACACATTCTGTGTACTTGTATTATAATAATTACAATTAATTATGCATAATTACATGCGACTAACTCCAACTAACCCACATTCTTATGGCGAGTTTCCCCTGGCACGCTGGGAGTGCAGTGTAGCATTTTTAGTTCATTCATATGGAAGTTATGGGATTGAAAGCGGGAGAGAGAAAGCGTTGAGAGCAGCTGAGTATGTCAGAAAGGTTGGGCACTTCTTGACTTCATGCAAATGTCAAGCGGAAAAACACTGAGCAGCGACTAATCCTTTTAAAAAGTAGGCAAGGCAAGATGTTGATGTATGTTCCAGAGTGTTTGTGGAACTGGATTGCGGAGCTGAAATCGCTTACATGTAGGCTACTATGAGAATGTATTCCTTCACACTATCAGTTTACACAAACATCTTCAACGTACGACTGTGTTTATGCATTGATCATTTCTTGCACACTGTAAAAAATGCTGTTCCACACAATTCCTTCATTTCGTCCAACACATTTTTTTTAACATATTTAAGTGGATTGAGTAGAAAACAATTAAGTTGTCATTAAAGAAAATCCTTAAGAATGGTGTTATTTCAACTCATTTTAAATAAGTAGTTTGAAAAAGCAGAAAAAGGCATTTTTGAGTGTACGTGTGACAATGCACATGTGATAAACATTTAAGCATGCTGTCTTCTACCTGATTAAAACAGGCATGCACAGTTCTTAATTTGACACACCCTAGAGCAGTGGCGTTGTCGCATTGCCAGCAGCACCGAGCACAGATTTGACACTGTAGTGGAAACATACCATAACCAACTGTATACACTGTAAAAAAATGTTGGGTTCCACACAATCGATTTGTGTTGGGACAACATGAAGGAATTACAGTAGGTGATTGTTTTCAGAAATATTTTTTTGTTGTGCTGGTTAAAAGTCTCTTAACATTCCAATTAAAGTAAATGATCTAAATGTATTTATATGTATTTTTATTTTCTGGGTAAGGCATAAGACTAAAAAATGTTCATTCAAATAAAATTTGTCGGGCCGACAATTCCCATTCTGATAAGTAGCCCAAACTGTCTGTCGACATGTAGATTTGTACATTTCCGTACCCGATCATGCAGATCCGTCGTTTGCACGTGCACCACGTTCATGTGCACACGAGAGAGAGAGAGAGAGAGAGAGAGAGAGAGAGAGAGAGAGAGAGAGAGAGAGAGAGAGAGAGAGAGAGAGAGAGAGAGAGAGAGAGAGAGAGAGACAGCGGTAAAAACAAATGCTGAATCAAAACTTTTTAAAATCCCGAATCGATATTGGAGTTACTTTTGCACGCTGAAGGAAGGACGACACCATGGCTGAAGTATTTCTTTTAGACAGGTAATGTTCTGTTTTAAAAGTATTTTAGTCACGCAAAGCTGATGTAGATTTTGTTGTTACGAGTGGGTTACATGCACAGAAGTGTTGTTCAGCCACTGAAATCTTCTGCCGAATGATTGCTGTGACTATTTTCAATTTCATAAGGGATCTTTTACAGCATTGATATTGTCGATTTTTATTTAGTTTAACAACAAAACATCAGTAAATAACGCTAAGGCGTCTAGCCTGCTTTACTTAGGTGAAGTTTTATATTCACATTGGTTCATTTTGAACAATGACAACCTGTAACGCGCTCCCTATATTGTTTACCATGCTACTCAGAATATTCGGTCTGAAATAAAATGTAAGTATGGCTAAGTAATAAGTGCAATTCCTGCACGCCGCCGGCCAAGCACTAAGCATACAGTAGTCGCTTTAGGGCAAAGCGTATATGAGAGAGTGAGACCAGCGATCCTCCTTGCATGCATGAAATACTGCACATTATCACAAGTTCTGCTTCCTACACAACTGAAAACGTGCTAGATATAATGCAGTTCTTCGTTGCAAATTGTAGTATTATAAAGTACTATAACTGGCGAATGACATGATCTAGTGGGTTGTCTACTGTCATCTTTAAGGTGCACGTTTGTGATTTCAGGAGGCGTGGCTATGGACGGCAGGGGAGGGACTGTGTTTCAAAGATATTATGCTAATGGATAGCATTTTGGCAAATCACCTACTGCACCTTTAAGTTAACTTATTCGTTTTTACAAATTTAAGTGGATTAAACATAAAACAATTAAGTTGTCCCAAAAAAACCTTATTTTAAATACATCTTTTGACAGGTAATGTACAACATAACTCAAAAGTATATTCTATTTATTGGCAAAAGCTTATGAAGGTGTGGATAACATAACTGCTGTACATTTTGAAGTTATGTAGCGTGACTTTTGCATTGGTCTAAGTCAAACGGATCCCTCTGTGTTTACCTTGTTTGTTTGATCATGTTAACAGGGACTAATTGCTCTCATCTAAACCCACGCTGGCGTCCCCATTAGCTTGACGGAGAACATTCGTTGACTGTCAGAGCAGAACAGCAGTCGGAGCCCCTTCAGGCTTTTCGCCGTTCTCCCATTCCTTTTATTTTTTTCAACTGCAAACAGCCATTTCACCTTGACAAGGATGAGTTGAGTCAGATGAGCAGGGAAAGCTGCTGTTCTACACGGTTAGTATTTTCCCTCAGTGTGCTCAGGTCTCTGCTGATGGGAGCTCAAATCACTCATCCTCAGCTTGAACTTGGAAACCAGCAGGAGTCCTTTGAATCCACCTCCCTTTCATGTGTTTTTTTTCTACTGTTGTCAAACTGCGAGCTGGATTATGACAGTCTTTTCTGTTTGCCAGCAACAGCGTGCATCTGTAATTTGTCATTAGTGAAAGTTTTTTGCTAGTAATTCAAGATATTTGCGAATCGCTCCACAATTATTTATGCAGCAGCACGGGTTTATTGTCATCGTTCATGAATAAATTATGACATTGTCTGCTTGTTTCACAAGAAATAATTCATTTTCAGATTTGTCTTTTGTCCTTTGAGCAAATAGTGATTTTTCCAAACTGTTCCGAAGCTTCAGAGGCAAATTAAGATTTCAAGTAAATGCTATTTGCTAATTGTCATATTGGCAGATAAACCGCACATTTACAAAACATAATTTGCTAAAATTATAGCTTTGACTTTGCAATGCAGTACAAATGTAAACACACATTTATTTTAATGGGGTTTCAAGATCATTTTTCGCTCCATTTCCCTTTTTCTAGAACTACTGCAGGCGTTTCAATCAAAATGTCCATCATCTGAAGTGTTGAAAGTAAAGCCCCCAGTCTGCTTTTAAATCTACCGAGTCTAAGGTGACTGTTTCCACCTCTCCCATCTGGGCCGCACACGGTGGACTCATGCTGACTATTCTGCTCCACCGGACTGCTGGAGAAGAGGGAGATCCATCAAATTCAGTGGGAGGTGAAGCCACAGACAGGGGAAAGACAGATGAGTTTGCTAATCAGTGACACAGGCACATACAGTGTGTCCAGTATTGCCTAAGAATAATGATGGTTCCCCTTAAAGTCGCTGCTGTCTTGCTGTATAAGTAAAAGGATGAAATGGCCAATAAAGGCTTAATTTTGAATCCAATTTATCTCGCATATCAGAATGAAAATTCTCTGCTTCTGAGCTGCAGAGTTATATTGGAGGACTCAAATGGGTTTTAGATTAGGGTTGTCGTTAATAGATACCAGTGCTGGTAAAAAATACCAGGGATGTCCTAAGCTGATCTTGCATAACAGTAATAACATTTTTAACTGATGAAATAGCATTGTGCCTCAAATCAAAAGCTTTTGGGTCTCTGAAAAACAAGAAGAGTAAGGTCTTTTACAAGTGGACATCGGACTAAATGGTATCAGACAAAATTACATTGGATGGCATGGCATCAGACAAGCAGATATCAGACAAAGCGGACTTGGACATCAAAGATTAGACAAAGTACCACCGAATTAAACCGCATCAGACAAACGACAGCAAAACAAACATTATTAGATCATACATGTAAACCCTGTACTTTTTCCCGGTATTCTCACATATATTTGACCATTCTTTCTCACTATCATACCATTTAAATATTTTCTAGTATTGCTCGTGTTTAAATAGTTCCCCATATGTTTTCAAATCCCACCATGCGTAATTAATATGTTTGCTACATACACCTCCACAAAGCATGTTGCCAGTACCGCCGCTCCCTATACGCAGAGTACGCAGGCTGAGTAGGGCCTCAGCTCCGGAAGGGGGCACCATCTCGGACGGTTGCTCAAAAAAACAATATTAACATTTATTTAATAATATTAACACAAACTGAGTGTAAATAAAGTGTATATTGATAATATGTTGTTAAAATAAAAAAAAAATAAAAATCATTTTATGACGAACGCAATAACAAACATGTGACGTAATTTTTTCCGTGTACGCGCATAGACGCGTACGCGCGGCGCGGTCCGGTCCACTGTCTGTGCGGCTGCTAGCAGCAAATATTTATAATTGATGCAAGTTGCAGCTCTATCCCCGGGAAGACAACAGCAGTCTGGAGCCGAGAAGAGAAAAAAAGTGCAAGATGAATCGCGTGGACCATTTTCAGGTAACTTCCATGAATCTGGAAAACATATTTTTGCTTGTTCACTAGTGAGGCTAACGTTTAAACTTCGCCACAACTGCACCAAATCTGCCTTATTTTTTGTTGTTTACGTTCAGTTTATTTGCTTTGCGGCTCTGCATTGTGCTTTAAACTGTGACAGGACATGTTTTATGACTTTTCGCATTTGCCCCTCTTCCCGATGTTGCTGGTAAATACACAAACTCAATTCTTTTAACATCTTGTGCAATTCTTTACAATTCTGTTTGCACACCAGCTACATACACACGCACTGCACAATTATTTCACTGTATGTATTATTTATTATTATATAGTTATTATATTATGTTATATAATTATATATTATATAATTCTTTTCAGTTGTTTATTGTTTTTCAATAAAGTCTCTAGTCTTTACGTCGGTGGATTGGTGTGTTTTAGGCCGTTTTTTCATTTTTGTACATTACTATATGAAATAACAAAACTGACTCATTCTGTAATTTCTGAAAGATCAATAATATAAAACCTAATATTATATAAAAGCATGAATTCATTAATGATTATTTTTTTCTGAATGTTAAAGTTTTTGTTTAAAAACACACTAATTTTAATACACTTTTTAATTCTTAAAAACCTCAAATGTCTTTGATTTATACTGACAGTGAGAGTCAGTGTTTGTCACCATAGATTATAATGCAAGTTAAATCCACATTTTGGTTTTAGTTTAGACACATTATGAAGAGTGCTTGACTAGCTCATTGTTTTAATAGTATGGCATGAGTTTTTCTCTAAATGACTAATTTCTTCTGTATTGTATATGGAGGTTCAATGCTAAAAATTGTCACAAAAGAAGATGAGGTGGCCTGATCCAGCACTGCTCCAGAGGCACCAGCAGCAGCACAGGTACAGACACAGAGGCAGGATGTAACCCTGAGGACCGCCCATCTCAACAGGTACAGAGAGGGTTTTATTCCTTACCTTTTGTAAAGTCTGAAATTGGGAATGCTTCTGCAGAAGACATGTCAGTGTTTACTTTAATGTAAACTATTATTTTGTAATCAGAATCAGAAAGAGCTTTATTGCCAGGTATGTTCACACATACGAGGAATTTGTTTTGGTGACAGAGCTTCTACAGTGCAACAGAATTACAGACAGGATTAAAAAACAGATAATAAAAATATTTTAAAAAGTAGTGAATGCAAATATACAAATTGACAAGTGTATGTACAGGTACATTACTATATACAACATAATATGTGCAGCTGTTATGTGCAAATTGGCATGTAAAGTGTGTTGTTAAATAAGTGTATGTGTGTATAAAAAATGTAAATATTTAAATGTTTAAGTATAATTTTGAGTGTTTAAATGCACATTTATCCATATAAATAAATAAATAAATACATGTTTAAATATATGTTTGTCTGTTTTTGTTCCTCTGTGGGGGCACCACAGTAAAATTTCGCATAGGGCACCCTTTTGGTCAGCAGCGGCCCTGCATGTTGCAGTATACAAAACATTAGCTAAAATCTAGCTGATCTTCTCATATAAACAAGCCTTGCTACCAAATGTGATATAACGACAAGAACTGTGCAAGAGAATTGTTATTATTGTATTGCTCTGTGGCGCGGCATAAAAATGAACAGCGTCCTGAGTCGTGCTGGGCACCGCTGTGTACGTTTAGAATTCTGAAATGCGCTGCGTGGCGCGACGCGGCGCTTCTGGTGTGTGACCCCCTATATCTGCTCTCAGGTCTTGTCTAGACCGCAACTCCCTGCAGCCATAACCAATCAAATATCAAACTACCGCCCAAATACCAGCATAACCAATCAGAACGATTGAAAGTAATTTAATTTTAGAGCCAATCGATCATCGTTTTCATGCTCGATCGTCGCTGATGGGTTCGATTAATCGAATAATTGTGCACATCCCTAATAAGCAGTATCTCTTCTAAATAAAATACTCTTTCATATCCTGTAAATAATAATTTAAACAGTGCATTTCTCGCATCTTCTTTAAACAGATATTTTAATGTAAATAATAATTTTAATGTAATGGAAAATATGCCGTCTCAAAACATCTCTGGCGCAGCTTCCAATCATCGTGGCTGCAAAGTGGCCGCAGAAGTATAAAAAAGACAGGGTCACGTGACTCCACATGTAGTAGGGAAAGTAATTGAAAAAATTGACCTGGAAAAAGTTTGATCGATTATAGGTTTTTAATGTCAATTTTGATTACTTTTCGATTAATCGCCCAGCCCTAAGACACATGCACATAAACATATGCAAAAACCTCTGTCTTCTTGGCGTGTTTTAACTGATTGGGTCTAAAATGAGCATAAACAGTTAGGAAAGTATCAGTTATTTTCAAAGGCCAACAGAGGAAATAGCATCAAACAAAAAAGCACCAAACAGCATCAGACTAAAGGCACCAAACAAAACTGCTTCAGACAAAAAGACACTGAACAAAACTGCTTCAGACAAATAGTTGCAGAATTCAAATGGCATACGATAACATTTCATCAGACAAAAAAGTAACGCATGAAACAAGCATCAAACTGAAGTGTTTCAGACAAGAAGCTACCAATCGAAACAACATCAAACAAGAAGGGACCAAACAAAAAAGGCAACAGGTTTAAAGGCATCAGACAAAAAGCAAACAGACAAAACATCAGACAAAAACTAATAATACAAAATCTCTGACTTAAAGATGTGTTTTGT
The DNA here is from genome assembly GCA_903798195.1 of Danio kyathit. Lineage (NCBI taxonomy): Eukaryota > Metazoa > Chordata > Actinopteri > Cypriniformes > Danionidae > Danio > Danio kyathit. Next base: position 44,959,726 of record LR812527.1, on the reverse strand, counting down.
TTAAAATTATGCTTTTAACAAATTTAGAAGTGTGCCAGGTAGGTTTAAAAAAAATATATATATATATATTATTTAGAATAAGTTTGAGTGTGTCAGATTGATTTGATTTTTTTTTTTTTTTTTTTATTTTGCTTCAGTGGAAAATGAACCTTTCGTATGCATCTGAATATGGTTGTAGCTAGATCAGAAACGGTTGTGGCCGAAAGTTAACGAAAATTATTTATAATATTTATTAAATTTCCCATTACTTGTATTTTATCAATATCAACCCCTACCCCAACCCAAAACCCAACCATCACAGTAATGCTTTTGTTTTTAAAGTCTTGGGTATTTGTTTTTAATGAATACACTTAATAAATAAAGGCAATGAATAACTGGGATCTCAAAAATCTTAATGTTCAACAAGCAAATTAATGCTAATAACAATTAAATAGTGAAGCTAAAATGTATTCATTTATAATTTATCTATAAATTAGATTTAAAACAATGGCATGACCCATAGATGTATTCTTCAACTGAATAAGTAGTGATTTTCAAGTAATTATTCCAGAAAGCTGTCAGTTAATATTAGTGAGTTTTCTCTTTTTATTATCAGAATTGACGTTTGATGTTTACAACATTACAAAGCTATTAAACTAATTAAACTATAAAACTATCTAGGCATCAATGCAATTGAACAACTATCAAGGACACTGAATCACTAATTAAACAACAATATTAATGATTCTATTGTATTTGTATAAATTACTACACCATTTGTAATGCATTTGAAGTTTTTCCTAGAAAATTGTTGTATAAGTGTCGGATTTGCCTTTAAAAAAAATTTATGTTTCTAAAGTTATATAGTGAGGTGAACATACTATACAGTAGATGAAAATATTTTGGATATCTGTATGTATATTAGAGCTGCACGATTAATCGAAAAAAGATTGCGATCTCGATTCGACCCCCTAGACGATCTTAATCCAGCATTTCTACGATTCTGCCTATCATATTTTCAAATTCTGGAGAGAAGCAAAGGCAGTCCCACAAGTCTTCACACTGTTTTACATGCGTTGCTCAACAACGTGGACACCTCTAAATGGTGTTGAAAGAGTCACATACTGTATTTATAAGGCATAATTCACCCAAAAATGAAATTTCTGTCTTCATGTAATGATGTATTCGCGGCCGCGAAATCACACGTGACGTGAGCTGCTGACCGTGAGCTGATACCACAGAGAGGGCGGGCGCGCGCCTGTGAATGAAGTCTACTTTAGTGAACAGAAATAGGTTGTGAATAACAGGTAATAAAGTTGCAAATAACATTCAGTTTGTGGCACAGAGTGATCGTTTGGGAGCTGCGAGGGAAGTATGAACCGCACTTAGCAATGAAAATAAAACCGAAAGCATGCACATCATTTAAACAATCAAATCGCATTTTAGAGTAATGATTAGGACAAGCGTTTATTGTTTTTCTGTCATAGCGAACCTAAAGTGTTGTGCATGAGAATAAATGTTTACCAGTGTCAGTATTACTACTCTAGTCAATATAATGTTGAATATAATGCAAGATAGAATCTGATAATGACAAATGTCTGATTTTACCAGTAGAAAAAATGTTCTAATAATGTTTAATAATGCTGTCAATGACAAATGACAAGCATATGTCTCAAACATAATAATTCAACTTCAAAATTATGAATAGTTGTTTTTTGAGGTCATCACTTTACTGTGCATTAATGACCAGGACATATTTAAAGTCTATTCAAGTCCTCCATTCAAGGTCTATTCAAAATGTAGCATGTTAACCAACAGTAGACCTACACATAACAGTATTATTATTGTTGTTTTATCATATGTTTGAGAAATAACAATAATAATAGGCTACTCATATTAACCTTTGTTTTACATGTACAGAATCGTGAGAAAATCGTGATCTTTATTTTAAGCAAAAGAATCGCGATTCTCATTTTAGCCAGAATCGTGCAGCTCTAATGTACAGTATATACTGTTGAAGTCAAAATTATTAACCCTGTGATTTTTATTTTATTTTTTTAAATATTTCTTAAATGATGTTTACCAGAGCACTGAATTTTTCACAGTATTTCTAATAATGTTTTTTCTTCTGGAGAAAGTCTTTATTTGTTTCATTTCTGGTTGAATTAAAGCAGTTTAAATTAAAAAGAAAAAATATTTTGAGGTCAATATTATTGATACTGGCCCCCTGTAGCATTTTTTTTTTTTCCGATTGGCTACAGAACAAACCTATACAATAACCTGTCTAATTACCCTAATTTGCCTAGTTAGCCTAAAGTCTTTAAATTGCCCTTCAAGCTGAACACGGGTATCTTGAAAATATCTACTAAAATATTACGTACTGTCATCATGGCAAAGATAAAATAAATCAGTTATTAGAAATTATATTTAAAAAATATGATGTTTAGAAATGTGTTGAAAAAAATCTTCTCTCCGTTAAACAGAAATTGTGGAGAAAAAATATACAGGGTGGCTAATAGTTCAGGATGGCTAACAATTCTGACTTCAACTGTATATGTGGAATTTAACTAAACCTCCTTTAAAAATCTAGGATGAGATGACTGTCAGCTGTGAAAAGGTCTTGTTATAGTTATTGATACAGAGTAAGTGGAAATGTTTCATTCTCTCCAGTCTGCGCACATCATCAGCAGAGAAAATAGCCTGTGCATCAATTTCCAGGCAGAGATCTGTTTTAGAGTGAAGGCTGGTTCAATTTGATTGTAAAACTATTGGAAATAAAGCTCCAAAAGATTCTTGTATTCAACAGCTTACTGCAAGAAAAACTATGTGAGATTTGGCAACACTTTACAATATGGTTTGTTGCTAGTTGCATTAACAATTAACAGTAAATTGTTATGTGTTCATTAACAGACCATTTTTTTATGTTAATGAATAAATACCTACAACAGTTCATTGTTCATGTTAGGTCAGGTTCATTAAAGAATATTAAAGCAGAACTATGTACATTTCTATATCTTAATGTCCTTAACGTTTTATCAGTGTTAGAATAGCGTTTACCTAGATCAATTCTGCTGCTGTGACTTCCAGATCTTCCTCCAGCAGTGTTGCCAGATTGGGCGGTTTCCCGCCCAATTGGGCGGTTTTGAATCAAAGTTTGCGGGTAAAAAATATCATAGGCGGGTAGTGGATATTTGGGCGGTATTTAAAAGGTATGCCCGCCTGCCCGCGATCTCCGGTAACCCCCCCCCACTTTTTGTAAAATCGACGCTGTTGGGCGGGTGTTTTCGCATGTCGGCGGGTTTTTGGGCTGGAAAAAGTCAGATACATCTGGCAACACTGTCCTCCAGTCGCCTGAAATCAGCATGCAACTAGGTGAGTGACCAAGTAGACACAGCCCTGCCAACAGAACCATGGATTTAATGTGTAACTTTATAAAAATCTCTATGAGCTGAACGGTGTGATCTACTTTAAAGTCTGCAAAAAATCTAAACGTACTTTTATTATTTTTTTATATGTATATAGTAGTGCTTGTTATAAACAATGTAAATGTGCACTTCTTCACTTCTGCTTACATGGAGAACGCGTCTGTCAGTGTGTGTCTTGTTTCTGGTCTGCCTTTAAGGGAGCCAGTGGTTCAAACAATTATAATTCTCTCTGTAAAATTTAGCACCTCGTTCTCGTCCCATCTTTAAACATCAGAGCGTGCCGACTGTGGACAGTAATCCTTCACACAGGAGTACAAACTAGTTAGCATTCAAACCTACCTACCTACATTTTGTAAGCAACGCCCATCTTCCAACGATCCAGTAGGTTCTCAAAAGAGGAAATCATGCAGTCATTTTTGACTACTTTCAGAAACTGTTTGAATCGTATGTAGCTATATCACGATAGCAGAAAATAACGCAACTTCCATTTCATGCCGAATTATAGGCACAACAAGTCACGTGTTGTTTTTTGTAGCCTATGCAGAGTTAGCTAAAAGCTAACTGTAAGATGAAACTATCAACTGTATTAAAGAACCAACATGAACTGGGTGCCATTTGTGAAACATATGTAATATAGTGGAACACTGACTATTTTACCTGTTTGGGGTACATGGATTCCAAACAAAGTGTCTGCCAGGTTAGTTAACAAATGCATGATGACGATGAGATGTGCTGGCCATGGAGAACAGTTTAGTAACAGGCAATTGTGCTTATCAACCACCAGGGGGAGCCGCGGAAGAAACCTGTGCAGCGATGCTTTAATACATAACTTGACTTAGTAGGCTACATATTGGCATTAAGGTTTACACATGCTACTTAAGTATTTTTATTGTCAGCTGGAGTATCTCTTCATAAAATGAACCTTGCAAAAAAGTGATATCTGCTTTTTTTTTTTTTTTGTAATGTCTTTTATAAAATAAATGAAGGCTACACATGGACTTTTGTGGATAAATCCTACATGTGTTGAAATTTCGGATGGAAAATACTTTGTTGTTTATTGCAAGTTTCCTGTTTTCAAGTATTTTGGCTGTATATACAGTAGTTGTAAACTGTAAAACGTATGCATTGTTAATAAAGGCAAGCTTGATTGTAAAAAAGAAAGGAAAAAAATTGGATTGTTTATAAAATCCTTTGCACTCTTTTATAGTGTATTCATGTGACTCCTGCCACAGTGCTCTATATCTCTGCAGTTCAACAGTACCAGGTGAGTTATCAAGCACATTTACCATCTTAATAAAGCCAAAATAGCCTACATTTAAATTTATGGGCCAAATGTTAAAAAATGTACTTAATCTGAACTACACAGATAAAAGATAATATGCCCCTTCAATGTGTTTTACCACCAATATTGTTCATTTGAGCAGCAATACATGTCACATTTCAAGTATCTTTGTGCTCTGATTCAACAAATGTATAGCATTTAAGGCCAAGTTTACTTCAGTTGTAACCGTTAACTTTGGTCAATCCAACTGCAGGAAGAGGAAGAGAGGAAAAAGAAATGCATCTGCAAGATGTATTTTACAGAGCACTGGAAAACATCTATGTAAAAACATCTGTTCTGTTAAATATCTTTAAAATTTTATGAACATCCAATATCATAAACATACTCAATAAAAATTCTAAATGTCTTCCAGATAATCAACGGCTATGCCTTAATGTCCCACCAGTGATGATATACAGTCATATCGCAGTGCTACGAGTGTGATGCGTTTATACAACAGATCGACGGCATGATCATGTATATAAAAAAAGTACACACAGCCCTGGCAGTGGAACCATGGAAATACTGTATAGAAATCCCTATGAGCGGAATGGTGTGGTCTGCTTTAAAGTCAGGATGAAATCAAGATGTACTTTGTACTGTACAATGGATCAAACAAATATGATATGATTCTGTCTGTAAAATTTAGCACCTAGTTCTTGTCATCATCAAACATCTGAAAACATATTCGAGAGCCAGACAGAACTGGTGTATATATATATATATATATATATATATATATATATATATATATATATATATATATATATATATATATATATATATATATATATATATATATATTTTAATTTAATTTATTTATTTATTTATTTTAATTTATTTATTTTTTTCTCCTGGAAGTGGTCAAACATGCTCAAAATATCCCCCTTTAACCTGTATTTAGCATCATTTGTGATTGGATCAATGGAACATCCTCATACCAAATGTAATTCCAAACGTACACAGAGCACAAACGGCATTCAAAGCTGCTTTTTAAAACCGGCTTGTTTTAGGACTTAAATTCTTCACATAAAGCAACTTTATGTCTCAAAAAAATTCAAGCCTTTGAATGACAAAAGGATGAGTAGAAGATGATGAAATTTTCACTTTTATGTGACTAAACGAGTGATATTTCAGTTAAATACACCAGAAAAAAAGTCACCAAAACACTGAGGTTTCATGTATAGAAAGCTGGTGCTGAATTTTAAGTCGTATCAGTCTTTGAAGTGCTGATGTTCAGAATAGAGACGTTTGACTGTGTCTTGCCTATCATCTCCCCTGCTGTTTTATCTTTCTGCCTGGAGTGAAGGAGATGACACAGCTCCTTACAGGACACTCGCACACTATGTGGCACAGAATCATCACAGCACTTCCCACCACTGCCTATAAGCTATGTTTCCATCATAGCTGTTACATGCTTTGTTGAAAAGAATCATTTGCATATCCAAATAAATGTTTACAGAAATGAAACCTAACCGCATTTAAATCTGACGTGTGCTTTCACAGACCGATTTAAAAGCACGAGTTTGGCCAGCAAAGCGCCATTGATGTGCTTTTCAGTTTCAAATCACCAGCTTTGATTGCAGGTTTGGTATTGGGGTTGTGTTGGTCTGCATTTAGCTTACGGTAAACTGCACCTTTCAGTTCTGTGCGGAAATGAGGCCACCGATCTCCAACAGAGATTCAATCTATGAAACGCTGAATAGGTGCTCATTGTTTGCACAGTTTCTGTCATTTCAGCCAGAGTTGTCACAATGTTGAAGGTCAGCCATTTAGTCTCCACGACAGAGTTTGACACGGCTGTAAGACTTCACAAAGTGACCTGGTTGTGCAACCAAATGTGGCTTTCAAATGAAGTGAAATGAGTATTGTGACTGCTCAAATGTCTGCAGTAAAATGGCCTTGGATGATTTGTAAGGATTATTTAGTTTATAAATAATAATAAATACTGACAGTGCAGGGTTGATTATTTAAAAATTGTATCAGGTTGTTGATTACAGATTATATGATGCAGGTTATAATGAACTTCAGGTTATTTATTTACAAGTGATTAGTAGACTGTGAAAGTAATTAGTTGACTTTAAAAAATGTGAGTAAACTCATTGTTTTAAAATTAAGTAAATGAACAATGTGCATAGTTATAAAAAAAAAAAAACATAACCCCAAAACATAATTTACTTACCCTCAAGCCATCTTCAGTGTGAGTTTGTGTGTCAGTCAAACACAGAGTGGTTTTAAATGTTATTCTGGCTGTTCAATGCTGTATACTGGTTTTGGATGGGGCTTTCAAAAGCATATAAAACAATTAACAACTTCATCAAAGCAAATCAATATGTTTTTGTAACAGAAATATTCATACCTGTCAACATTGGTTTTTAATCACGGAATTTTTTTGTAATTTAACGTCCGTTATTTTATGTTATTTTTTTCAATTACGTAAAATTTATGTAATTTAATGTCCATTATTATTATTTTATTTAATTACGTAAAATTTATGTAATTCAATGTCCGTTTTTTTATGGTTTTTTTTTTAATTACGGAAAATTTCTTTAATTTAACGTTTGTTATTTTATGTTATTATTTTTTCAATTACATAAAATTTATGTAATTTAATGTCCATTATTTTTTTTTTATTACGTAAATTAATGTAATTCAATGTCCGTTATTTTGTTGTTGTTTTTTTTATTACGGAAAATGTATGTAATTTAACGTCTGTTATTTTACTTTTTTTTTCGGCACCCCAGCCTTGTTTACAGATTTTTTTTTACAGTGTAGATACATGTACGTGACATCAAATAAACTTAGTTACTCATTACACTTTAATTTCCGATAGTAAGATGGTCCCTGGCCTAAGAGAACATTAATTTCGATATCGCCAAAAAATGCAATAATATTACTGTGTACAAATCGTCACCAACCGTTGTTCAGAATGTGCGTGCTACCTCATTGCAAGCATACAAGGACCAAATACGTCACTTTCATATGTGAATGAATAGCCGTACATCATGCCTTTAGAGTCTTTTATAGTGTACTTCATGTGACTTTTGCCACAGTGTTCCATATTGCTGTAGTCCAACACTGTACCAGGTAAGTTACCAAGCAAATTTACCATGTTAATCATAATAAATCCATGGACCAAATGGTAAAAATGTACTTAATCTAAACTATAGGGATGTCTTGAGGTAAATAAAATATAATATGCTTCTTTAAAGTGTAAAAGGGAATACACTAATTGGTGTTTAACATCACTATTGTTCATTTTAGCAGCAAACTGCAGGTACACTTTTGTGTACTTTTAATACAGTTGGGCACATTTTTTAATTGAGCCTATGTCACATTTCAACTATCTGCACTTCTATTCAGTAAACATATAGCCTCTAAGGCCAATGTTTCATGAACACCATTCATATATTAGAATAGTTTTCAAAACATATTGTTACACCAAAGACTGGAGTACAGCTTCGTAAAAAGTAAAAAAAAGTATCCATATTTTTGTTTTAATTCTTGATAAGCAGTCAAGATGACTACTAGACATCTTTCAAAAACTTTTATGAACCCTAATTTTTTTTTTTTTTTGTGGAAACTTTACACGTGTTCACACTCATATTCATGCCTTATAATGAACTATTCCCTTTGGCAGGATTCTGCTGTCAAAAACTTCTGAAAGGGACACGAAGACCTTAAAACTTTTTGAAGTTCCTGTCCTGCATTATCACTATATGCTGAAATAAATGTAAGTCTTGGAAGTGCAAGTCAAATCTTTCTTCAGAAGTGCCTTACTGTCCTTAAAGCACCTGTATCTGTCATTTGTATCTGTATGAAATGAAGAACGGGAGATGAAACCGAATAATACGGCAGACACATAGAGTACACTTAATATGAATCTCTTCATTTCCCAAGATAACGTTCAGGCGCTCGCTGAATAATGTATGCAAAAGCATGCATGTCACGAAGATATTAACTAGTGCCGCTAAACAATAGACATCATATTTCAGTCAAGCCTCTAAAGCTTACTTTCATCAAGCCAATCTAGATGTCTTGGGGATTGTTTAACTGGAGAATAACAAACCATGAAGTTGTCATGTGATTTACCTTTTTCATTGTCTAGGACGATGAAAAGGCAAATATCTATTTCCACTTCAGCTCCATCCAGATGAATTGCGTCTTCGGTTATTTCAGATAAGCACAATTGATGGGAGCACCTGAATACGGTGGAGTTGTTAAATGAGAAACATAAATCTGCGTGCCAGTGTGCAGAACGCTCTTCATTGTTACCATGTCTCTTCCTCCCATTATTGATCGCTATAATGAATACTTGGATTCTGACTTACTTTTATTACACTAATGCTGGATTTTTTTTCCTTATGAATAAAACTAGCCAGCTCCATTAAGAAATCGATGTCGGGCTTCACTTGATATCGTCATTAGCAAGCTTTTATCATAACAGCGAAGGAGATAAAGTATGACACCACCGCTCGCTTTCATCAAGTTCAATAACATAAGAAACATTTCTTAGAGAATCAAGAAATGAATCATTTTATCATGGAACTAAATAAGCATGTGAGGCATATTATCCTCAATAGAGCCCACACAAAGATGATAAAGAACACATCAGAGAGCTAATATAGATGCTTTCTTTATGTCTTTATTCAATATATCTGAGGAAATGGTGTGTACGCTCTTAGACTTTGCCTCAATTTTACAGTTATTTAATGCAAAAACTGGAAGTAAAATACTACATATGTTTACAGTTCACTACTGTAATATGCACTGCGGGTCATTTTTAAATTTTTATAGTAACTTACTGCATATTAGAAATTTGCGGTATTCTACTGTAATCAAACTAATCAAGTACTGCTACTGTAGTTGAAGACAAAACTGAGACAATTAATAAAATTTATTAAATTTAATAGTTAATATTAAAAAATAAAGATTGTGTGCTCCTGGTGTAAAATGTAAATACATTACAGTAAAACTACTGTAAAAATGGTCATACTGTTAAAATTAAAATGTGGTAAAGAGCATAAAAAGAAGTTTTTGGTAAGGCTATTTTACTGTAAAAAATGATATTGCGGTAGGGCCCCACTACTGTAAAAAAACATTTACGGGTAAGTTACTGTAAAGGGGAAGTTGCAGTAGCACGTTATGATTTTGCTGAGTACGATGCGATCCTGAATTAACATCTATGTTGATCTTGAAACATCATTTTTGTTCGAAAATGATTTCCCTACCCCTCAACCCAACCATAACTGTGAATTATTCACAAAATCAGAGGGGAATAATAGTTGGATAACAATCATGTAGAAGTGTGTAAACCTAACTGTAAGCCTAAACTTAACATAAACTGTAAACATATCCCTTAATTCTGATTGGCTGATTGGAATGTTGTTCCAGGATCAACATAGATGTTAATCCAGGAACATGTCCAACTTGGTGAAATCAGGTTGGTGGTTGCAGTAACTTGCTGGCAACAGTGCTGCCAGTAAGTTACCGCCAAAATACAATAAAGTATCTAACAGTGTGTCCTTCAGCTTGTGAACTAAGCAGGCTTTAATGAGTCTGTTGAGGAAAAACTTGCCTGGCCATCACAAACCCCAGACCTGATCTCCTATGGGATAAAGTAGGACTGTGAGCCAGAGCTCATCGGCCTACATTAACGCCTGACCTCACTCATGTGTTTAAATGAGAGCAAATTCCCTCAGCCATGTTCCAACAGCTTGTGGGAAAAAAAACATTTCAGAAGAGTAAAGCTCTCATGGAGAGCCACACTTTTTTTTAACCTGAATTCACAAACATTTTGTAAATTCACTAACATTTTGTGGGTTAAATCAGTTCATTCTCACACCAAACTCTTTAAAGTCTCTTGGTGTGACGTTTTAACAGTATTTAAACTTTAAGTGTGCATAGCTATCGAGCCTAAAGGCTGATTTAAGGCCGATTTAAATCATGTTCTAAATAAAAGCAACGACACACGATAGAAGAAATATTTTCCATATGAAAAGGAGTTTTTGTTCTAACTAACACCTGAAATGTATATTTTAGAAACGGCTTCTATTTCTTGCAGCTGAACAACAGGATAAACTGACTCATGTGATTTATTCAGTGTTAAATGCTAATCATGTGAGTTTGAATATCATTTTACATGACGTTTATTACCATACTACTGAAAGCAGCAGCAGATAGTTCACCTCAGATCTTAAAAATAAAATAAACCATGTAAGATTGAACTTTAGAACTGTGACTCAGTGCAAGAAAACAAATATCAGTGATTCAGCATGTTCATTTAATAATATTAAAAAGGTTTGATACGTAATAATTAGATTATAAACCTTACCATTTCGTTAGAGTGCAGTAAGTGCACTATTCTGTGCTTCTGAATGGCTGTATTTAAATTTCTGTCATGTAAATTTCGTCTGGTGCAAACAGCCAAATTGCTTATCACTGTAAATCTCATCACGTAGCGTGTTGTTATGACACAGGGTTACAACGTAACTTGTTCACCTAATGTTTACATTAGTAAAAATTATATTATTTGCTGATTAATAACCACCTCATGTGGAACTCGGATTTTGCATCTCATTTTGGAGTCTGCTACTGTCCGCCGAAGGTTGCATTTCGGTCGAGGTCAGAAACCAAAACAAAAAGATATTCGGCACATAACGCACATTTTCAAAGCAGAATATCTGACTTTAACATAAGCATGTTTTTCAGATAAACAAGAATGTTCATTTGGCATGTTCCATGTATCTGCAAACATATTATGGTATTTTTATGTTTTAGAAGAGTCAAAAACTTATATATATATATATATATATATATATATATATATATATATATATATATATATATATATATATATATATATATATATATATATAGCACCATTAAGTGTGCAGGATATACATTACTTACAAAGCACAAATCAACAAATCCAGACACATTAAATTCTTTTCAAAGGTTTGTCATTTCTATAGAAAATTGAATGGAGAAGGGTAAGAAGTTGCAACCCAATGTTCAATCCAAACTTCCATATACCCAGAAAAAATTATTAACTTGATTTACTACAGGCGAAGCAGTGGCACAATAGGTAGTGCTGTCGCCTCACAGCAAGGTCACTGGTTCGAGCCTCGGCTGGGTCAGTTGTCATTTCTGTGTGGAGTTTGCATGTTCTCCCTGTGTTCATGTGGGTTTCCTCCGGGTGCTCCGCTTTCCCCTACAGTCCAAAGACATGCAGTACAGGTGAATTGGGTAAGCTAAATTGTCCGTAGTGTATGAGTGTGAATGAGTGTGTATGGATGTTTCCCAGAGATGGGTTGCAGCTGGAAGGACCTCCGCTGTGTAAAACATGTGCTGGATAATTTGGCAGTTCATTCCGCTGTGGGGACCCCAGATTAGTAAAGGGACTAAGCTGAAAAGAAAAGGAATGAATGAATGCATGATTTACTACATTTTAGCTACAGTGCTCAGCATAACTGAATACACCCTGATTTTGAAAATGAATATTTGTATTCATTTCTCAGTGAATATAGGCAATGCATTTTGGTGCATTTAAACAAAACAGATTTATTAAACAGATATATTTATTCAAATAATATTTTAGTCATACATAGCCAAACATATTGAGAAATTGAAAGATATTACAATTAAATTCAAGCAAAATATTGCAAAAAACAATTACAACCTACAACATGTTAAGCAAATCGTTCATTTATTTGCTTCTCTTGATTTTTCCTCTTTTTAAAATTTGTATTTAATATTTTTCTATAACATATACATTTGGGTGTACTAGTTTTTGGACCATTATCGTAAGTTATTTTGTAAGATAAGCTCCAGATTTGGCTTCAGTACTGACTAATCTAATGTATATGCACAAATATAATATTGTATAGCTTCCTATTAAAATATTAATTTAAAAGATAGATTTGTGAGGGGTCTACTTATATATGCTGAGCACTGTAAGTGGTTTCAAACTATTTATATGGGCTGAATTTAAACAAACAAATTAAATTTTGTATCGTTCAACTTAATTTGTTTGTTTAAATTCAGTCCATATGAAGGTAAATCAAATTAATAATTTATTTTCAGTGTAGAGCTCAAAATAGCCATTGAAAATATTCATTACACTTATTTTTGAAAATTCTTCAAATAAGCTACTGGGTTAATGTCAAATTAATATCAACCCTGGAAAACTGGAAGAAAAAAAGCATAGAAGATTAAACCATTTAAGTCATACATTATATGTGAGCACTCTGAACATATTCCTTTCTGTACCCATAATATTATAATTCTCCTTAAATAGTTTGCAAACTCCATTTGAGTTCTGCTCTGTTACTGAGTTAAGAACTTTTTTGTATTAAGTTCAGTGAACTTTAAATAATATTGAAGCAATTTGACTATCTGAGGAAATGTAAAACAATGTAAAAGTGGCACAGGCTCTGCGTATAAAGTAAGCTTTAGGTTTATTTATTCACTGCTTACTGCTGGAAGTTCTCATGAATGTAATGAATGCATTTACACTGCAGTTGTTGTCATTAACATTATCATGGCGTGTTGTCATTACTACCATCATTCATTGCAATACTCTCCTGAGGCCTAATAATACACTTTGAGGTCTATCTTATGCACGATTCATCATCTTGAATTTAAAGTCATATTAGGAAAGTGTGACCAAGAAATATGGATTTTGAAAATCTCTAATTTACATTCAGGTAAGTCTTGGGTTGCAATATTCTATGCACAGAGTAATCAGCAGAGTAATCAATTTGGCCATTGCAGAACTGTTTGTTTTTCTTTCTATGAACATTTCTGTTCTGAATTACATACAGCATTCTGCAGATGTGACTGTGCTGTGCATTTTAGTGCATTAAAGCCACGGAAATGATGGAGAATGATCTCTGTTAATTCCAGAAATGCACCCATGGGAAATAGGAAATGAAGGAGCTTTGCACTCAGCATGGAATCGTGCCTTCATTTGGAATTGGCTTTGTTACCTCATTAAAAGGATTTACAGGATTTCACCCCGATAAAGTCACCCGAGTTTAAGACTTATTGTCTTAAAACACAATCCCATACAAAAAAAAAAAGATTTGGGAATTATGTACAGCACCAATGCCAAATGCTTGTCGGAATAAATTAGGCATGAAAAGGTTTTGCTACAGCCACCCAGAAACAGCAATGGCTGATTCACTGTATTCAAGTTTTTTTTATACTGTAGAGGGATACCGTTAACACTGAAACCAAGAGTGAATTTTATTCTCGCTGATTCCTCGGCTGCCAACATATGAGACCCCAACCTCCCAATTTCAAGTTAGTGATTCACATCTCCGACCATCCATCCTTTGACATTTCTGTCCAAGTATAAAGCCGAAAATGTCAGTCAAAGCCAAAGCCATTTTTTTAATGAAGAAGTGAAGCATGAGAGTGAAACAGGACCACCTCTTGAAATGGAAATAAAATGTCTTTATTTTATATTGATTTGCTTTTTCTTTTATATAAAAAAGTACTTACATTTAATACATTTCTTTTCCAAAATACAAGCAGCCAAACGACATATAAATCAAATACAAAATTATAAAATCTGTTGTATCTTATCGTCCCTTCTGAAAGAAACCTGTAGCACGATTGAATTCATAATCTCTAAAATTCCCAGTTCTCTCTGGTATCCATGACATGTCAAGAACGGTCCGCAACCTATACATGATGAACAGGTCGATCTTCTAACAGTGATGAAGTCAATTTTATCAGCTTGAATTTGCTTGATGAAGCCTGTAGTGTGTAGCTGTATTGCTAAGCTCGATAGCTTTAAGCAGGCAAAGTAGCAGAAAAGTAGCATGTCTCACACATAGCCTTCTTTCAAACTACCGAACTGTAGTTTAATGAGCGTAAATGTATACCAGACTGCACTTGCTCAATATTTCCATTCAGCGCTGAGCTATCCCAGCATGCCACTTGGTTGGGTTTCATAAAACATGGTTCATAATTGCAGCATTTTTCTGGGTGGTGGAAATGAAAAATCACTTCATGAAGCAAAAGTAAACAACGCTGGATGTAAACTCGCTTCAATAAGAATTGACTGAAGTCAAGTGGTTGACTTATGTAGCCCTATGTTGTGGAAGAAAAAGCGGTAGGGGGGAAAGGAAAGAATAAAATGTTACATGAGTATAACCAAAACCATTTAATGACACAAATATGGCCTTTCTAGCATAATTAAATAAGATAAATGAGGTTAATACTATACGGGAACGAAAAAACGCTCACAGTGTAATGAGAAGTAAACACTAAAAACTAAAATAAAAAGAAAGGCTAAGCTGTCTTGACGCCCCAAAGGCAGCATACTTAAAATTTAGGAAGAAGTAAACATAAGAAGAAAAAAAAGACCTTGCTGTTGTGATTTTAACTGTCCACAATGTGCAAAATGAGCAGTTTCGTATCACATGTGCAGTACAACAAAACGCTTTTAAAAAATAGATGGACCATTATGACTCCAGATATCGCAACAGATTTAAAGGCGCAATGCTGATGGTGCCGAGAAACCAAATATAAACAAGATATCTGAACCTGATAGGAAATAGAAATTTTTTTTGTTCGTTTTCCTCGTGTTTTATACATTTTGTACATTTAAGTAAAAAAAGAGTACAAAGTGTAGTCAGGCTATGCGGCGGTTTCTCGAATCGTCCCCTCAAGTTTCTTTGGGAGTAGCTCTCTCCTTTCGTCAATGTTGATGACTGGCTTGCGACAGTTCTGACCATCAAGGTACATCTTCGCGTACATCGGGTTGGAGTAGTTCATTGGCTGTTTGGAGAGATAATTGTGAAAACTCATATTTAGATGACCTTTGAACATGTCAGAATTCATATTGAGGGGCTATATGTAAGTATTTGAAATGAATTTATAGCTGAAATGTGAACTTCAAACTGCAGTCTTGCATAGCCAGATCTATATAGTTTATAGGCTCAAATATACTTTTTAATCAAACTATAATAACGGTGTCATTAACCCTTTCACGCATGAGTTTTAAATATTCCACCTGACCCTCCCGCCTGAGTTATTTTATGTCACTGTTACTTAGAATCCATTGCGGTGTAAAGTTCCCATAGTGACACCTTAAGTTTATCACATGACCCACCAGCCCCAACGATCTTTGTATATATCGCATTTTGTTTATTTTTTCCCTTTTCTGTAAATATTGACAAATGTTTTAATTATATTGTGAAATTTCTGATACTCCGATTCTCAAATATGTGATAAAAAATATATTTTGTGTTTTGAATAGCTTAATAATGATCGTATTATTTGTTATATGACAGGTAATTGGCACCTCCGTTGTTGGTAGAATGGATACAGCTGCGTTTAAAATGACTCATTAATTGTATTCTATTAGCTAGATGAGCTCTATTCTATTAGAGTCTAGATGAGATACAGCCAGCGATACTCAGATTATGCTATATTGACATGAGTATCCGCAGCTGTATACCATCTAGACTTCACCCTTTCCTGCAGTGCAGTATAGTCTAGATGGGACACAACTGAGGATACTCACTTCAATATAGCATAATTTTTGTGACACTGTACAACAAATAACATTTTTACATTACCGTGAGGGTTGGGTTTAGGGTTGAGGTGGGGGTAGACGCTAATAAAATACAATTAATGCATAATTTAATAAAAAATATGAATACTTCTCATTAACTTCTGATTGCAGCTGTATCCCTTCTAGCAACAACCACTGGAGAGATCCGAGCTGCTAGATTTATGTCATGTTAATTCATAATTTTCGGCCAAAATACAGGAAGGTAAGCAACTGTTTATCTTGGAGAAAATATTCTAGTAACATAAACAGTGTGTATCTTACGTGAACAAAGCACATCGTCCAGTTATATTAAACAATAATTTGTCAGATTAAAATTTTAGCAGTTGATGACATGCGCTCTGAATGTTCTAATCACACCGGTGTGATTGTACGCTTCAGGGACCAGCCAATGCTGATCACACTGGTGTGATCGTGTGCGTGAAAGGGTTAAATGACATTATCTGTCTCTGAATTGCACAACTTGTGCAAATATATCCATATCACTACTGTTAGATGCGTTCTCAACTGCAGGTTTCTCACTGCTGTCATTTTTTTAATCAGTATATCACATTATATATGATATTTCTAACTTTTCTTTGCTTTTAATCAAATAATAAAAATAAATGAAGAGTTCAGGTGCAAAAACTTCTAAATGCCGTCGAAAATTTTCTTCTAAAATGAGCATTTTTATTAGGCTCCAGTGCTTGGGTTCAGTAATTTCACTTTTATTGCAAAGAATAAGTTCTTTTCATGGATTTCAAAGTGAAATAACTCAACATAAACAATAGAGGCTAAGAATAATACTCATTTTCAATGGAAATTTCAGACGGCACTTAGAGGTTTTTGCTTCTGAACTCTTCAAATACTCAGCAGTAAATATACTACGGCATTCAATCACATTGAGTTTCTTGTACATTATGTGCGTATGAGTTAGAATAAGCAGTGAGTTACCAGTAGTAACAATGAGTTGTCACTAATAACAGGCTTCTGAAATATGCATATAGCCCCTTTAAAGGTAAACTTATATGTAAATAAATAAATAAGCAATAATAAATTCATTAAATAAACCATGTTAAATATACAACAAAAAAGAAATAAAAGTTGGTGCAGGATTTTGAGTAAGTTGATTCAAGGAGTTGCTTACACCGCAAAAAGAGTGTGGTTTGGTGTGCTTCAGTAGTATAATTTGGATTGGGTTTTGAAAAGCACATTTAATCATGCTGATAATGATGTGAGATCAAACCTTTTCAAAACTTTGAATCAACTGAACCAACTACTTTGCAAAATGATTCACTCTTTTGAAGCACTCAAAAACACCATAATGCAATAAAAACTCAGGCCAAATCTAAACAAAAACATCATTTACAGTCCAACAGCAATGTTTTTGTAAGCATGATCTAATGAATGCAATTGACAAATCATCAACTACCATTAAATAATATGTCTGTATAATACTATATAAGTCTGTATAATTACACTAGAATTTTTCAAGACCAGTTAATGACATCCTGGTTTATCTCAATTCACATTTCACAGTAAACAGTAACAGTACACCCGTACTGTTCATACAACAGTGTTGATAAGCTGACATTTCACACTGTACATTCACAAACTCTGAATTAATGTCCTAAACTGCATGTCTGCAGTGTCAAAATCATTAATTGGAGCAAGATGAATGCAGCAGGTCATCTGTATACACAAGTACTCATGTCATCCATTGCTGACCAACTCCATTATCAAGTTTATCCAGATTGGACATTTCTTTTTGGCACCGGAATCATGTTTAAATTTATTGTTCAAATGTCTAGAAATCTATATAAACAATCCAAAATTGCCTTTAAAGAAATAACAGAGGTCATCACCCCCTATTGGCGAACAATTCTAATATATTTGATTTTTTTGATACCGGTACCAAAATGATACTTATAAAATGGCGCTGGTTCCTAAATGGGCATTTGGGCATCAGCGCCAATTTAAAAATAAAGACTAACACTAAAATGATGCAATGAAATACATGTACTGATTCCATCCAGCACACTCCGGTCATATGGATACTGGTGCCGATATGGTTTCGGTACTCAATTCTAGTTAAAGCATAACAAACCCACATCACTTTAACAAACCATCGTGTGACTTTACCAGTTTCATATCTGCTCCAAACTGGTTTTAAACAAAGGATTTACAAAGGTTTTAAAGCTTTTTAAGGCCAGGACACACCAAGCCGATGTTCAATCATCAGTGAGCATCTGTTGGGATACTTTGTTTGGTGTGTTTCACGTTGCCTCTTGTTGGGCTCTTGTCTGAGGGAGTTTGCCCCATTCAGCCTGTAGAATTGCTCTGATTGGTTGTTCAGCTACAAGTCAGAGTGTAAGAACAAAAACTGAATTGAGGAAACTAAGCAAACGATGAAAGTCAAGATTGAACACAAAGAAGCCGGCAGTCATTTCTTTGGATTTCTTAAATATCTGCAACGATATGGATTTTTAGATCAAGACATTGGACTATTAAGTAAAGATCATATGCCATGAAACAATGTTGGGCAGTAGCCTCGCTACAAGTAGTGTTGATACTAGCTTAACTGCATTTCTCAGTAGCGTGGCAGTAGCGTCGCTACTTTCTAAATCAAATACCTTTTCTGTAGCGAAGCTTTTCTAGTCATGTAGTGCAGTAGCGTCCACACACGCTACATTTACCCATCATGGATCAATAAGTGACGGCACTGGCATTCACGGAGCTGTGAGGCCGGTGTCTAGCCGATGAAAGTAAATCCATATGATGGCGAGAATGACGATTTCATCTTTCTTTCTGTTTTACAGTGGTCAACAACAAACCTTTTGGTGCGTTACTGCCACCTCTTGCTCTGGTCAACCAATTAGGCTATAACGAGAAACTTGCTTGATGGAAAGATGACTGAGGGAGAGGAGTTAATTATGAAGCAGGATTCCTCGTGACCATTCCTCGAGAAGTACATGTTAAGATGCAGTAACGCTAATTCTGATGCTGTGCTCAAAAAATACTTTAGTAATTTATAAGTACTATAATGTTTTTGAACTACACAATAGTGAAGTACTCAAATTCATTTGTTGAATATATATAGTTTACTGTAGTAAAGGCTAAAGTATACTATGGTAATTACTATTAGTTCATGATAGTTACTAATAATACTAAATTATGTAGCGTAATTCATTAATGAAGAGTTGTAAATAAATATATAGAATATAATGCTTATTCCTAAATATTTCCCTTTAATATAAATTACTATAGTGTTTTAAATGTGTAACACCTGGTTTTATTGGATTTTTGTTTTTTCTGTTAGATATTATAATTGTTTCTATTAAGTACAGCATATTATTTACAGTAAATAATTGAACTGAATGGAGTCAATGTGAGTGTCCCACTTCAGGTCCTGAGAGATGGTGGTGCCCAGGAACCTGAATGACTCCACTGCTGCCACAATGCTGTCCATGATGCTCAGTGGGGGGAGA
Source organism: Danio kyathit (assembly GCA_903798195.1). Taxonomy (NCBI): domain Eukaryota; kingdom Metazoa; phylum Chordata; class Actinopteri; order Cypriniformes; family Danionidae; genus Danio; species Danio kyathit. Next base: position 44,939,947 of record LR812527.1, on the reverse strand, counting down.
GCAGGGGGGTTTCTCCTAAAGTCCACTATCATCTTCACTCTTTTGACCCTGTTGAGCTCCAGGTTGTTGTGACTGCACCAGACAGCCAGCTCCTTAACCTCCTGTCTGTAAGCAGACTCGTCACCGTCTTGAATGAGGCCAATAAATGTGGTGTCATCTGCAAATTTCAGGAGCTTGACAGATGAGTCTTTTGAAGTGCAGTCATTCGTGTACAGGGAGAAGAGCAGTGGGGAGAGGACACACCCCTGGGGGTGCACCAGTGCTGATTGTGCAGGTACTGGATGAGAATTTTCCCAGCTTCACCAGCTGCTGCCTGTCCGTTAGGAAGCTGTTGATCCACTGATAGACAGAGGTGGGCACGGAGAGCTGAGTTAATTTGGGCAGGAGAAGTTTTGGGATGATAGTGTAAAAGGTGAGCTAAAGTCAACAAACAAGATCCTCACATATGTCCCTGGTCTGTCTAGGTGTTGCAGAACATAATGCAGTCCCATATTGACTGCATCATCTACAGACCTATTTGCTCTGTAGGCAAACTGAAGATAGTCCAGTGAGGGTTCAGTGATGTCCTTCAGGTGGGCCAGCACCAGTTTTTCAAAAGACTTCATGACCACAGATGTCAGCGCCACTGGTCTGTAGTCATTTAGTCCTATAAGTTTGGGTTTCTTTGGTATGGTAATGATGATGGAGTGTTTGAAGCAGGAGGGCACTTCACACAGCTCCAGTGATCTGTAGAAAATCACTGGAGCATATCACTACAGATTTGATTGACTTGGATTTAAGTTCGATTTAAAAATGAAAATTGCAAAAATAGCTAAGATGTAGCTGAGCTACTTTTGCCAATTAGCTTTTAGCTTAGCTTGCTACATTCCCCAGAGGGTAACATTTAGTGTAGTTAAGCTACATTTTAAATAGAGTTGCTAATAGCTTAGCTTACTACATTTTTCAAGTAGCTTGCCCAACACTGCCATGAATATATTTTGTAAATGTCATACCATAAATATATCAAAATATAATTTTTGATTAGTAACGTGAGAACTTATTTTGGACATATTTAAAGGTGACTGTCTCAATATTAGATTTTTTTGACCCTCAGATTCCAGATTCTAATAGTTGTATCTCACCAAAATATTGTCAAGTTTATTTATTATATTTATTAAAGCTTATTTATTCAGCTCTCAGATCATGTGTAAATCTAATTTTCCCAAAGAGTTGACTGGTTTTGCGGAGCAGGGTCACAATTGCAGTTTGTATGTGTGCAGCACTAGATCTGGCTTCCATATGTGGATAGACAATGCAGACTGCTGCCACCTGCAGGTACGGAAAGATACATCCTTTCACAAATCACAGAATGGATGTTCTCATTTCAGTTGGCTGTCATCAAATTAGTGTGATCATGATCAGCTTTTTGGTCCATATGGAACCAGACACAGTCAATGTAAGGGGACAAAGCAATCGGTTTTCGTTGCTCTTTGTTCTTTGACATTGGCTTGGTGTGTCCCGGGCTATAAACAATGCGTTGAAAGCAGCCAAAACTACATGCTGATGTCAGCAAAGGATCATAAATATTTTTACAACCGTCACTCACAACCCCATCAACAACCTCACCTCCTGCATAAATGAACCACTGAAAACAAGAACCACAAAAAAAGATGAGCCATTAAGCCATGCACAAACGATCACAATGACACACATTCATGCCGAACGTCACACCACAACATGTGCAAAAGACGTCATTTAGTATGATCGTGATTGGTTACACAAATAAAGACAAAGGAGCCCGATGTGTTCACCTGTCCAGGTATTACTTCCTTAGGGACAGTGTGAATATTCAGCGTGCAAGGGTCACTGGATTTTACACACCAGCCCTGAAACACACAGAGTCGCCCCAGCATGCGTTTGACATTTAGAACGGCATCGTCACTCAACAACATCAATATAATGCTGAGATTCGGACAGGTTTAGACAGAAACATGTTCAGAGCATGAAACAAACAGTCCGTGTGAAGCAGAAACATTGAGTGGATATTGTTACAGCTGTTATAGCATTGATTTTAAAAGCCATCATTCTTTAGAAACAGATGTCAGAGTTAAAAATATAGCATTTGCAGCTTTTATGAGGTCAGTAAAATAAATAAAAGGTGAAATAAATGGCAGGATTAGCGAATATTGGTTAGAAGATGCAGGCAAAACATAAATGCTGTAAAACTATAGTTAATATTTGACAGGAGAGAACACAAACCTGTTCTTCCTGGATCTACAACACTGTTATTTATGGCTGTGATCATTGAGGAATCTTGTATATGGGTGTAAAAATACACCAACCTTGTGGGGGTCGAGTGTGAAATTTGGTTTGAGTAGACTTCCGGCATCTGCGTGGTTGTCATGGTCCACCTCATACATGTTGTAGGATGGATTGCCGATCTCCACATTAATGCCTCCATTAGTTATAGGCTGCCGTTGTACACGTTTGCCCCTGTGACAGAGATGCACTTGAAATAGCTGAAGATGACTGCACTGTTTTTATGTGCTTTGCATTTTCAAACATGCATTCAAATTTATTAAACAGTCAAATTAGTGTAATTGTAGCTCCAGAAGAAGCATCAGGCCAAAAAAAACTAACCTAAAAAAAGATATATATATATATATATATATATATATATATATATATATATATATATATATATATATATATATATATATATATATAGTCCAAGTCAGAATTATTAGCCCCCCTTTGAATTTTTTTTTCTTTTTTAAATATTTCTCAAATTATGTTTAGCAGAGCAAAGAAATTTTCACAGTATGGCTGATAATATTTTTTCTTCTGGAGAAAGTCTTATTTGTTTTATTTCGGCAAGAATAAAAGCAGTTTTTAATTTTTTAAGAACCATTTTAGGTCAAAATTATTAGCCCCTTTAAGCTATATTTTTTTCCCCGATAGTCTACAGAACAAATTATCATTATACAATGACTTGCCTAATTACCCTAACCTGCCTAGTTAACCTAATTAACCTAGTTAAGCCTTTAAATGTCACTTTAAGCTGAATACTAGTGTCTTGAAAAATATCTAGTAAAATATTATTTACTGTCATCATGGCAAAGATAAAATAAATCGGTTATTAGAAATGAGTTATTAAAACTATTATGTTTAGAAATGTGTTGAAAAAATCTTCTCTCCGTTAAACAGAAATTGGGGGAAAAAAATAAACAGGGGGGCTAATAATTCAGGGGGGCTAATAATTCTGACTTCAATATACAGTATATGTATATATATATATATATATATATATATATATATATATATATATATATATATATATATATATATATATATATATATATATATATAATATAATATAAAAGGTTTTTATGAATGATTAAACATTATCATATCTTATAGGTTTAGTACATGTTAAAATTGGATGACAGGCCTACTTTTATATTTTTCCTCATAACACAAAAAATTCAGCATTTTGTCTACTTAATACTTTCATTATCTGCCACAATAATACAACGTTTGCAGTGTTTTTGCTTAATATAAAGATGTAACTCCAATGTATTATTTTGTTGTCATCTAATTCTATTTTTCAATTTGAATATATTTCTCCTATTTTTTTTTAATTATTACATCTTAAATGATCTGCTTTCATATTTAGACTGTTATTAATGCTTTAATTTGTCACAATAATATAATGCATATAATGTTTTTGACTACCATGTATGAAAAACTTCTATGCACAAAATGTTAGATCACTATAAAAGTTGTTACAAATATACATAAATAAATAAATAAAGGCCTACTGTTATATTATACTTAATAACACAAAAATTCAGCATTTTGTAAGCATTTTGTCTACTTAATACTTTCATTATCTGCCACAATAATTCAACGTTTGCAGTATTTTAACTAATATAAAGATGTAAATCAAATGAATTATTTTGTTGTCATCTAATTCTATTTTTCAATTTGAATATATTTCTCCTAATTTTTTTTAATTACTACATCTTAAATGATCTGCTTTCATATGTGGACTGTTATTAATGCTTCAATTTGTCACAATAATATAATGCATATAATGTTTTTGACTACCATGTATGAAAAACTTCTATGCACAAAATGTTAGATCACTATAAAAGTTGTTACAAATATACATAAATAAATAAATAAAGGCCTACTGTTATATTATACTTAATAACACAAAAATTCAGCATTTTGTAAGCATTTTGTCTACTTAATACTTTCATTATCTGCCACAATAATTCAACGTTTGCAGTATTTTAACTAATATAAAGATGTAAATCAAATGAATTATTTTGTTGTCATCTAATTCTATTTTTCAATTTGAATATATTTCTCCTAATTTTTTTTAATTACTACATCTTAAATGATCTGCTTTCATATGTGGACTGTTATTAATGCTTCAATTTGTCACAATAAGATTGTATATAATGGTTTTGACAACCATGTATGAAAATTACTGGGAACTTTTTTCTAAGAAATTCTCATATATTTACTGTATGCACAACATTTTAAACTACTATAACATTTGTTAAAAATATGCATACATAAAGAAACAAACAAACAAACAAATATAAGAGTGATTCTACTTCAATTTTTTTCAATTTAAAATGTTCACACACAAAACAGTTTTGGATTTGTCTATTTTTGACTTGGATGTATGAAAAAGTAAAAATATTCCTTAAAAAATAAAGTGTCCATAAAATCCCAACACATTAAATATACTAATACAAATAACTAATTATATATAATTATTATTTTATAAGTTTCTTGAAATAATTTACAGGATTACAGATTTTAAAATCATAAAGAATTTCAAATATTTAGATTTTTATTTACTACATAACACATTTGAAGCAGTACCTCTGTCGTCTTCTGCAGATGAAGACACCTGTAACAACTGTGGTGATCAGAATGACCAGCAGGACTAACGGCACAATGATCGCTATACTTCCTGTTTAACAGAAGAAAAAAGAAAAGCCAGAAGCAAGAATCACTATTAAATCCCCAGGTGTCTGTGCAGGTGGAGCAGGAAATTATTAGATACTCCATCACAGTGAAATTAAATAAACACTACTGCAGCTGAAAAAGATATTAAACCAATATTTAACACAAAGCCCAGATGTATATTCAGATGTGTCGTTTGACTGTTCTTTTCATTTGAATAATTCAAGGAGTGAATCTTTATTGAATTAGGAGAGGCGCAGCTCACCTCCGGCTGTGTTGTCGGAGCGGCTGCTCTTTGGCGCCGGTCTTTCGCACTGCGTCCCCGACCAATTAGCTGAACATCTGATTGAAAACAACACAGACACAAAACAGAAGAAACGGGAAATTGTTTACAAATCTAAAACAGTTTTTTATTAAGGCAAATCAGAGTAAATGTAAACAGACAGGCCTAAAAGTACTTAAAGGAACAGTACACCCACAAACAGAAGAATCATCTCATTGTTTTTGTGTATTGAAATCCTTTTTCACCGTGGCTACAATTAATTAATAAAAAAATTATAAAAAAATCTGTAATATAAAGTTGAAGGCAAAGTTAATAGCACTATAACAGAAATTCTTATTTCTTGTTGTTTGGCTGGATTGCAGATATTTTAAAAATATTTTAAAATACATTTTAAAGGTCAATATCATTAGCCCCCCTTAAGATGTTTTTTTTTTTTTTGATTGGCTACAGAACAAACCATTTGCCTACAGTAATTAACTTATTTCCCTAGTTAAGCCTTTAAATTTCCATTTAAACAAGCCGAAAACTACACTAAAAATATGTGTGAATGAACAGTTTCTGTATTTTGTGATTCACAAGTGTTTTCCATTGATTAATGGATGTGAATTGCATCAGGATGTTGATCTCGGCTGTTGACTTTTAACAGTTTATACAAAGTAACATTTATTGACATTTTATTCTTTTGAGATAATATAAAAGAAATAATATATAGGGAAATAAGCCTGTAACATAACAGTTTATTTAAATGTTTTTGTACCGTAATATACAACACCAACCCAAACAATATATCCAGTTGAATTCAAAATTATTAGCCCCCCTGTTTATTTTTCCCCCCAATTTCTGTTTAACAGAGAGAAGATTTTTTCAACACATTTCTAAACATAATAGTTTTGATAACTCATCTCTAATAACCTATTTATTTTATCTTTGCCATGAAGACAGTAAATAATATTTTACTAGATATTTTTCAACACAATTATACAGCTTAAAGTGACATTTAAAGGCTTAACTAGGTTAATTAGGTTAACTAGGCAGGTTAGGGTAATTAGGCAAGTTATTGTATAACAATGGTTTGTTCTGTAGACTATTAAAAAAATATAGCTTAAAGGGGCTAATAATTTTGACCTTAAAATGTTTTTTAACCTTAATGGTTTTATTCTAGCCAAAATAAAACAAATAAGACTTTCTCCAGAAGAAAAAAACATTATCAGACATAGTGTGAAAATGTTGTTGCTCTGTTAAACATCATTTGGGAAATATTTAAAAAATAATAATTCTGACTTCAACTGTATATATATATATGTTATTAAGTCACTTTTTCCAACTTTTTATGGAAAGATCAAGGTGGCATAATGCAATTCAAAAGCAGAAATAAACAGGAAACAGGGAAAATAAAAAAATAAAATATGTAATTATAAAATCGCATTTATAGTGTAGTATCTTGCAAAAATTGTTTTGTTAATAAAAAGGTAATCTATTATGTTTAGAAATGTTTTAAATAAGTTACAGATAATATGTATCTAACTGTTTTATAATTGTTATAAATGTTTAAAAGTACTTGTTATCTGTAATATTTATTGCAAAATATTACTTTAAAATGGGGCAAAAAAAGTGTTCTTTTCTTTTTTTCACAGATTCACAGAGAGTGCCATTCAAATGGTTGTGAAAATAATAAATTTTTTACTTTACTTTTACTCCCAGAGCCATTTTATAACGAAGTTGATATTTAGCCGCACCATGTTGGTGTTTCATAACATCTCATTTTTACGAGGTGGGAGGTTAGCCCAACGCTCAACCTTTAACCTGGGGGACCAGGGCATACATACATACACTATGGACAATTTAGCTTATCCAATTCTTCTATAGCGCATGTCTTTGGACTTGGGGGACACCGGAGCACCCTAAGGAAACCCATGCGAACATGGGAAGAACATGCAAACTCCACACAGAAATGCCAACTGACCCAGCCGAGGCTCAAACCAGAGACTTTCTTGCTGTGAGGCAACAGCGCTATCCACTGAGCCACGATTCCGTCCCATTTAATTAATTACTTGAACTAATTTGTTTACTTACAGAAATGTGTACTTTCACTGATAATTGAAGCATTAAATTGATCGTCTGTTTAGTTAAGTAAAAAAAACAAACAAACATATATTTGACATTATGACTATATTATTTTATGCAAATAGATGCAGCCATGGTGAGCAATAAAGACTTCAAAATAATAAAAAGCTTATAAACTAGGTTATTATATAAACCTGGTTTACAGACAAGAAACTTTGATGATTATGAATTCTTAGTGGACTGCAGGCCTATATTTTAATTATTAATCAAAGTCCTGCATGCATATACTGTCTATGCAACAATATATCTTTAATGTTTTGATTATCATATAAGAAGATGAAAACAAATTATACATATACACACCAAAAAAAGGTATGACTGTACTATGACCAATAAAGCATTATACACTTGCAAAAAGTAAATAGTAAACAAGATATGCATATTTGTTTTTTTTTTGGGTGCACTGTCACTTTAAGAGCAGTCAAATGTGCTGTGCAAACAAACTGCAAACGCTCATTAAATGGCGAGCAGTAAAGCGGAACCAAAGTCATGAATCATCTCATTTGTAAATGGAAGCAGTCCAGCGGGGGTCATGTTTATGATTAAACAGATGTTTGATGTTTGTTTCTCGGCGGATGAAATGAGGGTGAAGACTGGATCATGCACATTAAAATCCCTACACTAAACTACAAACTGAGCCAGGTCACATTTTCTAATTGTTTGACTGTCTTAATTCCTACCCAAGTACAAATAAAACAGTCAAAAACACACAAATTACAATCAAACACAGATCAAAAAAGAGAGGTTTGAGTGGTATGGGATGTTCTTGAGGATCACGGAAAGGATGTAGGTATCATAAAAGTGGATGGATCGAGTCTGGTGGAGATGAAGCGTCTAAATCAGGAGAACAGCAGGACCTACTTGCATCGAGGTTTGTTAAGGGCAGTTATTGTACATATGCCTTCATTCTGACAGTAGTAATCGCATGGATTGGCCAGCTCATCGCAGCGCTGGTTCTTGAACCCTGCCGTGCAGCTGGAACACATGGCAGTGAAATAAGGACAGTCAGATGTAAAATAGCTGTCAACAACCGCAAGGACATGTGCATGGTCTGTAGAGTAAAGCAGCAAGTGTCTGGTCTGTACCGTACGGAATGTGCTTGCTTATACAGTAGTATCATGGACATAATAAAGGTATGTGCAATTCAAGAATATTCACTGCAGCGGTTCAGAATTCCCAGACTGTTAACCTAGGAACTAAAATATATATGTATTTTTTCAGTTATCTATCTGTCTACTGTAACAAATAAACTATTGTGCATCATGTGATCAAATGCATGCATGGCCATGGAATAATGTTATCTCATCTGTTTACAGCTCGTCAGAACCCGAAATTTGGAAAAAACTGATTTTACGTTTAACTTCACCCTAAAGAGCATGAGGTATGTTTCACTGTATCTTTTGTTAGTTTAACGTGTATATTGTTACATTTGCTATGTATGTTTGTAATAAGGCAGCAGAGTTCTCACACTTTAGCTAGCTAAATAAATTAATAAATTAATTAATACAAAAATAAATTAATTATATTGAGGTCTATGAAAGCAGCAATGACAATATTTTTAAACATAGTTTAGTTACTTGTTTTATTTACAATATTAAGTCAAAACATTCTAAAATAGTTGCCCCAAAAAAAACGAATTTTATAATCCATCAAAATGATTTTATTTTATTTTTTTTGGCGGAAATTGATAATTTAGGATGCAACTTCTTACTTAAAAAATATATATATATTTTTTTGCATGTAATTGTATTAATATAACACTTCTTAATAAAAAAGTGTCTAATTTAAATTAAATTAGTTTATATGATTTTGAAAAAATACTAGTCAATGAAATAAACACATTTAACATTAAAAATTTAACATAGAAAATCAATCATTTTGTTATTAAAAATAAATTAAATCTATTATATTTAAAATGTTTTAAAAATGTTACAATTAAATTAATCATTTGTTACAATGTACTTATTGTGCAAATACTTGTTTTTACATTGTTTTTATGATTAATTAATGTAGCTAATGCATGTCATTTGTATTTAATTTCTATAATTACATTTGTAATGACACTGTTGACCATCCCTTACTCTTTAACCCACCCTTAAATTTTCCCAGACCACCAAACCTGTCCCCTTACCCTATACCCATATCTAAGTGTCCTGCAATATATTATGAACACAGTAAGTAAATGTTTATTTAAGTGACTGTTCAATTGTAATATATATATATATATATATATATATATGTGTGTGTGTGTGTTTAGATGTCTTGTTCATCATAGTTACTATTAAAATAATTTATAAATCTGTAATATATATTGTCAAATATTACTATCTATCTATCTATCTATCTATCTATCTATCTATCTATCTATCTATCTATCTATCTATCTATCTATCTATCTATCTATCTATCTATCTATCTATCTATCTATCTATCTATCTATCTATCTATCTATCTATCTATCTATCTATCTATCGTTTGTATTCTAGTAAATTGTATTAATAATAATTATTATTATTATTATTATTATTATTATTATTATTATTACTACTACTACTACTTCATGATGCTTCTTGTCTGAGCATAATAGAAAGAATTTTGCCTTCCCCCAAAATATGCAACTGTTAGGAATTAATTTACATTATATTCATTTAGGTCAACTATCATGACTTCCTGGTAGATACAGTTTCATCATCCCATACATTTCCTGTGACTCAGATCCAGTGAATGAAACTCATTATCAGGACCTCACAAAAATATATAAAAAAGAGAGAGAGAGAATCATTTGCATAGAAATTGATTCCATTCTCTCGATTATGCTAGTCATCGCCACAAATGCCATATAAACTACACCGAGCATTTGATGATTTTCAAAACAACCATTTACAAGTTTGGAGAGTGAATAAAACCGGCAATAATTTAATGCTTGCTAACCACCATGATTCACAGAGCATCCATTATACATGCCTTCTGTCATGAGCTGTGTTTGCTGCTAGTAACATCTGACGGGAAGGAAAAGACTGATGAAATATCTTGCATAGGGCAAAATGATCAGTAACTATAAATAGTTAATAATAGTCAATAATGAAAATCATAATTTTTTTGTTATATTTTTGTTTGTGTGGATCTTCACATATAGACATCAAAAAAAGTGAAGAAATGTCTTATATTTCATGTATGACCATTAATGTTCAAATATGTCATTCATAGAAACAAAAGCACACACTTAAAACATGCCTCTCATCTAGATGTTACAGTTTTTCTCATTTCTCACAACACAATTTTACATTTGCACAACAGTTAATGCATTTCTCAAAACAATTAGTCATTTGTGCACATCATAGTAGCAGTTTCTCATTCCTTCCAACAAATTGCAAATGCTTTAGGACATGCACAAATTGCTTTCATACAACTCTCTGCTGTTTTATAACATTATCATTTGCTTATGTCATATCAGTCAAGTTTAACTAAACTTGTGGATGCTGAATAGTTATTCCATATAAAACTAAAAGTCCTCATTTCATTACTTGAGTCATTACATACAAAAATGTTGAACTAGTTGTCAACACTAGTTTTCAAATGGCTGTGCAAATAGTATATAGTGTTGTCTTGATCATTTTCAGGAAGTGTCAGCACAATCTGAATCTGAAAATCTGAAAAAAATGTACAGAGTAAACCGTCATAATGAAAACATGACAAAGCCATTTGACTATCTTGTTCATAAACAATGGTGTCAGGACTTTTCATCTTGATGGCACTGACACTTTCATTGACATGAATACTTGCTTTTGAGGAATGAGCTATCCATTTTGAGCAAGTGACGTGCTTTTGCAGGTTATCAACTAGGTTTTGCAGTTTGTACTAATTGTTTTGAGAAATGCATTAACTGTTGAGCAAATGTAAATAGTGTTGTGAGAAATGCACCAAAGCCACTGAGAAAAGTCTATGAATCAAATGATCTAAAAAAAAACACAGCGAAAGGTTTCAGATATTTGTCTTTCAAGCACCCTGACTACAAATCCCCTTCAGTGAGTAGTAAAAAAACAGGCTTAAAATCTTTTAACTCTGGCATAAGTGCATGTATACGGTCATAACCTGATGCGGTTATGAAACACATTTTTTATAAATCTAGTTTGGAGCTGAATTTATCTTTTGGACATTCAAATTTGGTCAAATCTGTGCAAAGGACCTGTATTTTTTTATACAGATTCATCAAAAAAAAAAAAAAAACTATAGTAGTTTGAATGGCCATAGACTTGTATACATAGATGCCTCATTAGAGTAGCTGCAGCTTCTATCGGCTGATATACATAAACACGAGTCTGCAACCACAGTTATACTTGTGTATTTTATCTATATTTATATTTATATATTTTATTTGCAATTTTTAACAGATTATTTTAATAAATTAGCACAGTACATTGAGAAAGGTGTTTGCTAACACCGCATAACAAGTTACCCTATAGTTTAAATTACTGTACAATTCAATTACAATACAAAAACAAATAAACAAAAACATTTTCAGCTGTGAAAAAATTATTGATATTTTTTGTTAAGTGGACATGGCTGAAATCATTGAATTGCTGATTCTATGTATACATATCAATTGCATGACAATCAATACTCAAGATGCATAATATTATACACAGAACTGGACAATGTTCAGTGTTGATTTTTTTGTATTAGCATATTTCATAAATGTGCTATAGATGCATTTCACATTGTAAATAATTTCAGCGTTTATCAGTATTTTTTTTTTTTATCAGATGTTGAGATGCTGCAGACTAGACAGAAAGACAGACAGATTTATATATTTACTTTTTGTATTTTATAAATTAAATTAAAACAATATAAAATATACAGTGCTCAGCATATTAAATAGGACATTTAATAGGAAGCCATACAATATTATATTTGTGCATATACATTAATTAGTCAGTACTGAGGCCAAATCTGGAGCTTATCTAACAAAATAACTTAATAATGATCCAAAAACTGGTACACCCAAATTTATATGTTATAGAAAAATTTTATAGAAATAAAAAAAGAGCAAAAATCAAGAGAAGCAAAAAAATAAATAAATTAAAAAAATTAAAAATTTTGTTGAAATTTTGTAAGTTGTAATTTTTTTTTGCAATATTTTGCTTGAACTTAATTGTATTATCTTTCAATTTCTGAATATGTTTGGTGACTAAAATATTATTTAAATAAATATATCTGTTTAATAAATCTGTTTTAAATGCACCAAAATACATTGCCTGTATTCACTGAGAAATGGATAAAAATATTCCTATTTTAAATGGGGTGTACTCAATTATGCTGAGCACAGTATATACAAGCAGAGCCGTGCAAACCATGAAAACCAAGGTTTTGAAACACTTCATTCTCAGACTATTTCCTGCGCAAATAGAGAAATTCTTCAAATCAAAGCGTGAGGGACAAATATTTTTCACCAGTCACAGCTGAGAGCCTTGTGGCCTTACTACCTCTATTATCAACATCCCGAACACATGGTGCTCTGAGAGTGGCCCATGCCTTCATCAGTTCCTGATCTCGCAATACAAAAACGGATTTATACTCAACAAAAACAAATTGTGAGTCTTTCTATATGTATCCATGCCTCCTTGCCAAACCAAACAAGGCAGGACTCCAGCTGTTTGCAGGATGCTGTCCCAATATACACAAGTCCACAGGGTGGACGTCCTGTCAGCAGCTCCGGCACAGTGTGAGCCTAACCTCATCTTTATCAAAATGAAGCTGGAGAAGCTGTTGGACATGACAAAAAAAAACATCTAAGTGAGACCTTTTTTTTCTTTTTAGAAATATTTCCCTTTGATGCCACTGACAATTTTTTATGGCAATCTGTGTTTTATGTATATTATGGTAAAGGAAGCCCTTATGCAGATACTTCTGTGTCTCCTGGGAGCGAAATATAAGACGATCAGAGAAAGTGAAAGTCAGATCGCATGTAAAAATGAAGAGTTATACAACCTACATTTGGCTTAATCTCCTACATTTGCATTTAGTCATTTGGCAGACACTTTCATCCAATAACAATATCTTCATTATCTAGGCTGTGTTCGGTATGTTGATAATAGAGGTGGTAGGACCGTAAAGCTCTATGACCAGTGAAAAATATTTGCCAAGTTTTGATTTGAAAATGTTCTCTATTTGTGCAGGAAATTGGACTGGATCCCTGGTGAACTACATATGCCACCTTAACGAACTACAAATCCCATCAAGCCATTTCACACACACCAGTCGCCGATTACTGCTGATGACACACACAGCTGAAGCTTGTGATCGCTGATCATTTGGTCTATTTATACACCACACACACATCAGTTCATTGCTAAGTCTTTCTTAGCGAGTCTTCTAGCGTTTTGTTTTTGACTTGTTTAGCGTTTTTATGCTGTATGACTGCCTATTTTGACCTCATGTCTGTTTAATGACTACGATTTGGATTGTCCATATGTACCAGCAACTCGTGTCTTGACCATTGCCTGCTTGCATGACTATCCTTATTAAACTGCATTTGGATCCTTATTTTTGTTGTGCCTCAACTCGCTTGCACACATGACAGAAATAGCCAGGGAATTATTCATATCAAAACCTTGGTTTTTATGGTTTGCTTGTAAATATTTTCTAAATATTCTTAAAATTTTGTTAAATAAAAAATACAAAAAGTAAAAATATTTATCTGTTTGTCTGTCAATTCTACAACATCCAATATATGACAAATAAAATAATTGTATTTGTTTTTAAACCATGTAACACTATAATAACACTCTAATACATGACATAATTCTGAATTCCAATTTTAGTATTAGAGTTTTAAATTGGTCTTTTTTTTAACAAAAGAGTGTTATTTCATAAAAATTCATGAATAATTAAATGTTCACATATCTATCCGTCTGTGTTATATAGATGGCTATTTCAACATTATTTTACATGCATTCAGCCTATATGTTGTAGTGTAAGAACCAATCAGCAAGTGCAAGTATTGAGTTTTTGCTCTAGAATATTTAAATTAATAAAACATGCAAGTTTGCAGCATTAAATGTAAAATTGCCACTTTGAACTCAGTATAAATGAACAAAGTTAGCCCATGATGCAGACTGCGGTGGCTGGAGGTGAGCACATATTAGTGAGAAGAGAGAATGCGGCAGCTGACCGGTATTGATAATGTGGGATACAGTGGTCCCTCGCTATAACGCGGTTCACCTTTCGCGGCCTTGCAGTTTCGCAGATTTTTTTGTGTGCGCAATTTGACATGCATTTTTACAACGCATTGTGTTCTGCGTCCTGATTAGCGCATTGTGTTCTCCATCCTAAGTGGCTGTAGACCATTTTCAATCAATCGGTAACACTTTAATTTGATGGTCCATTTGAGTATTAGTAGACTGTCTGCTTAATATCTGTTGATACTGCTGCAGGACAGACATATAACTGACTATAAGAAACTTTGCAAGTACATGTAAATTTAAAACCCTAACCCCAATCCTAACCCCAACCTAACAGTCTACTTATAATCTAATGAGAATTAGTTGGCATGTAGATGCAATGTAACTTAAATTTAACAAACGGACAATCAAAATAAAGTGTGACCAATCAATCTCCTCCATGCAGTTTTCTCCACAACAAACCCCACAATGTCGGGGGGTTTGGAATTCACGAACTGAACTGAAGAGTGCGGGGGGTGGGGGGTGTTGGGTGAGTTGTGCAAACTGAAGAGCAAGGTCGGTTGGCGATCCGGGGACTGTACCAAAAAGCTAAGGACCGGGTGGGGTGGGGGGGAGCGGGAATTCCGGGAGTTTTCCAGGAGACAGAACAAAACGTGAGATGGGTCTGAAATACGGGAGACTCCCGAGAAAAACGTGAGTGTTGGCAGGTATGTTCTGAACATGCTAAGTTACGAAGCTGTAGGGCACCATTACAGAATAAATGCATCTTCGGTTTGTTACATTTGGTTTTAAAGCCTTAAAACATTTGTAATATTCGCAGATTTCAGCTATTGTGGCTTATTTTTAGAAGGTAACTCCCGCGATTGACAAGAAACCACTGTATACACATAATTCAGTCAGATAAAACACTCCAAACTCTCGCTTCAGTGTCAAATGCTAAAAGAAAAAAAAGAATATGCAGTGTATGGCCGTGTGATGCAAACAACTGAATGGTTAATTTTTTTCCATTCCACCCCTGATACCCAAGTATTGTACCATATTCAGCAATATTAACTATATGAAAAAATATATTATAAAAAAAAAGATTTTGAGGCTTGAAGTAATTTGATTTGTAACTGAATGTAGACTTTTAGGCACATAAGAGCTTGGCTAATTATGCCTGTGTGCTTTTTAAGTCTGTCAGACTAAGTGCCAGTGTAGAGTCCCCTGCTGAGGTAATTTTGGGCCCCATTGATCGGAAACTTACAAGTCTCTGACATCTGTATGACTTTTATAAATGAATGCCAAGGCTTCCAAGGCCGTTCGCCGTGTGGCTCTAATAGCTGAGAATTGGAATACGGACAAAAGCAGGCACTTAGTCATTCTTACTGGCAGAAGGGTAGGTTGGTGTCGGGGTCCAGATGACAGGTGCCTCCGTTATAGCAGTAGCCATCACACAACTGGCAGCTGGAGGCGATTCGACCGCTGGTACAGCTGGCAGAACGAGAACAAATTGGGTGAGCTAAAAATGTGACTGTTGCATAAACCTAGGAGTCATTTGTGAGTGGACTTACAGGATAGCCTATAAATAATTGATTGAAATTAGCCTTTGCAACAGAATGAATGTTATAAACGTGGCTGGAGATTTATTGTCCTTGTTATATTTCGCAGATGTAATGGCACAACATCAATTCTGCACTTTGTTCGCTTTAGGGAAACCAAGACTGGGTGATTATTTAGCGTTTATTGATTAAATTGAATGTAATGTTATGCCACAGTTAATTTTTTAAACAAAGAATCATGATTTTGAGATACATACTGTATAGTGTTCCTGAAAAGAGACCAAAATTCTCAGGGTTTCTCTGGATTTATAAAGTGTGGGTTTGAGTAAAATGGTAAAATTAGTTTTAATCAATAAAGGTCTGATAACATGTCTTGCCAATTTCAATTAATAATATTTCCAGAAAATCTAAATGGGTCAGAATTACAAATGTTGTGATTGAAAATCAGTGTTATTACTAGTGCTGGACAAAAATTAATCGCATCAAAAAAAGATTGTTTTGACATAATATACAGTTGAAGTCAGAATTAATAGCCCCACTGAATTATAAGCCCCCCTGTTAATTTTTTCCCAAATTTCTGTTTAACGGAGAGAAGATTTTTTCAACACATTTCTAAACATAATAGTTTTAATAACTCATTTCTAATAACTGATTTATTTTATCTTTGTCATGATGACCGTAAATACTATTTGACTAGATATTTTTCAAGACACTTCTATACAGCTTAAAGTGACATTTAAAGGCTTAACTAGGTTAATTAGGTTAACTAGGCAGGTTGGGGTAATTAGGTAAGTTATTGTATAATGATGGTTTGTTCTGTAGACTATCGAAAAAATATATAGCTTAAAATGGCAAATAATTTAGTCCTCAAAATGGTTTTTAGAAAATTAAAAACTGCTTTTATTCTAGCCGAAATAAAACAAATAAGACTTTCTCCAGAAGAAAAAATATTATCAGACATACTGTGAAAACTTCCTTGCTCTGTTAAACATAATTTGGGAAATATTAAAAAAAAATTTAAAGGGGGGCTAATAATTCTGACTTTAACTGTATTTGTGTGTACTGTGTACATTTATTATGTATATATAAATACACACATGCATGCATATATTTGCGAAAATGTTTATTTATATTTAGATATAAAATATATGTGTATTTAAAATATAAATAAAAATTAAATATATGTGTATATGTGTACGAATATCTATATATGTGTAGATACAAAATATAGATTTAAATATCTGTGTAACAATATTTTTGTATAGTTTTGTTTCTATGTATCGCTGTAACTTAATAGACATATAAAACACACACAAACATATATTATGTCAAAACAAACCTTTAATTTGGATGAATCTTTGCCCAGCACTAGTTATTACACCAAGTATTGATTTCTTAAAACATCTGAGCTTAAAACATTGGTACTGTGTTGTCTAAAACGAACATAAACATGATGCATTTTTGTGCACCAAATATATAATAATAATAATAAAATGAAATAATATATGAGTTTTATACAGTTATGCTTTTAACCCTTTAACTGCTCCGCCAATAAATCAAATTTTGGATTGCATTTCTTAACTCCTAATGTCGCTAGTTTACACACTTAATGCATCTTTTTTCAACACATCCCATCATTTTTAAAATATCAGCCTCTACCAAATGGTTGATACGTCAATTTATGGTAAAAGTACCGGAATTAATACATATACAATGAAAAACCTGAAAATGTGAAGTGTAACACCAATTTATTTAAAAACATAATCAAAATAAATCATTTTGAACATTAAATCATCTTTATTTTTTGAAGTATGCCATAAAATATTTCATGCTTTCTTGTTTTTTTTTAACAATAAAACCAAACAGGATTATGTTTGTTCGATTTTCTTTGCAAACCAACAATTCTGTGTGTGTGTAAACCATTATTTAAACGGAGTGACTATTTGCACTAAGTGTAAATAGCCCGCCTTGTTGGCAGAGGCTATTTACACTAACTCCGCCCACGGTAGGTTTAACCAAGGTCAAAACTGTCGCGACGTGCCTCAATCGGGGTCAAATGCTGGTCAAATTAAGGCGCGAATATTTGAATTTTGCGCGAGCGGAATCATGGGATTGATGATCAGACGTTGGATGTATGCGGTGAAGTGAATCGGAGGAACGCGTTAACCTGCTAATTTCTTGGTAAGTTCTGTTTTTAACTTTATTGCATTTTTATAGTTCTGTTAAATGTTTTTTTTAACGGCCATGGATGTTACAAGTGGTATTATGTGTTTAGTTGGTTATTTCCACATCATGTAGATGGCGTGTCTTGTTTTGTAACATAATAGGGATAATAAGAATCATGATTTGCATTACTGAATTGGCATATTGCTGCGATATACCATCGAAAAAGCTATTTATGTGACACGATGTGTTCTACTTGTATTACTTACAAACACACAATATTGAATGCAACGTAAAATTCATTTCTCAAGTGCATTTTTCTAATCTTTACTGCTGCTATGCTTCCTATTCTAATTTTTGGGCATGTGACCATCTAATTTTTGAGCAAAATTAATTTCATATTATAAGTTTGATTGATTCCTGCGTCCTTATTACTTTTTGATTTTTGCTTCAATGCTTTCCTGGTGAAAAACAGCATATGCTGGGGATGTAGGTGTTGATGCAGGTTTGCTCGTTTTGAGACCAGCACCTAAACATGCCTTACCAGCACAGGCTGTTTTTTATTTATTTATTTATTTTTATACACTCACTTCAATCAATGTGCATAAATTTGGCTTGAGGTTGGAGTTTTGAGATTCACATATTTAGTGAGTGTCTCTAAATTTCAGCATTTGTACACATAACAGGAACAGTATGAGAGATTTCATAAAACCAAGTTAAAAGTGTCAGGTATAGCTTGCCTCTTTTTATATTTTGGCTATTTCAGGAAAAACTAAACTAAAATGATATTTTTCTCTACTAATGGTAGTAAACGATGTTGATGTTTAATTGTTTTTCAGGAAATGAAGAATATACTGTTAAGTATCAGTGTATTGTTAGTTCCAGTTTATCTTTGAATGAATGGAATACTTGGGAAAATTTACAACTGAAAATATTAACATTGCATATTGTGATTTTAAGACTACTAAGTTATTAAACATGTGTCCAAATATTTCTTTTTTTAATACCAAACTGATTTCTGAGTTTGAAAAACTATTATGAGTAAACTATTGTTTATCAATTAAAGTATATATTTTCAACCTTTTCACTTATTAATTCAGTTTATTTCCTCAATAATGAATGTATTTATTACTTTGATGCTGCTATGCATATACATTTATATTATCTATTATTTGTAAATGTTCCAGTATGAGTAAAATAAAAATCTTTATTAAATCTTTTCATGTTACCTGGTAAAAAGTCATCTATAAATGCATCATTAATTTCATCATTATTATTTACTGATCCATTAATGCCTTAAGATGGTGTCATACCGCCACCTACTGGGTGATTTTAATTTAATATCTGTACTACCTTTTATTCAATATTAAGTTAATAATTTCATAATCTAATACTGAATAAAAATGTGTACTGATTGTACTTTAATAACTATTGACCTTGTTTCTTTTTGTTTAGGTTGTTCATGCTTATCTGCACATCCTGGCCTCAAAATCAGAGACTAAAGTGTTTGTCTATCAGTGTTTCCTTGGGCAATTTTGGAGGAAAAGAGACTAAAACATGGATGTATGATAAGGCAAATAATTTATATTGTTTTTTCTCTTTTCCATCTATAATCACTTTGGATATACAAATCTTTTTTAAATCACTTTTTTACAGGTGCAATTTCAGGATTTCCAATGGGCTTTTCTACTAGTGTGCAGGTTCAGTCAACCGTTCTAAGTTGCTTTCAACATTCCAGAGCACAAAGTCTTTCTATCTAATTCACCCAAAAGTACAGCAAGCAACGTGGATTCCTGTTCCATTGGTGGTATGTATTATATGCTATCCTGTGTTCAAGATTTTGTAGTAGTAGTTGGTTTGTGTGTGTTATTCTTAATTGTTGTCCTTTTACTGTAGTGCTGTACAGTGACTCTTTTTCTTTCTAACAGCAATTTCACAACGACATGAGCTTGTTTGTTAATAGAAATCCAGGAGGGCTGGACATCAAGTTCAATTTATGTCATGCTACAAACTGCTGGGTCAAGTTGTGGTGTTTTTCTGCTAATGGTTAGTTGCCAAATAATTGATGATACAATGCAGAATTAAACTTTTTTATTTTTTTTATTGTTTTATTTTAGGGCAACGCAGTGGCACAGTGGGTAGCATGTTCGCCTCACAGCAAGAAGGTCTCTGGGTCGAGCTCGGCTGGGCATTTCTGTGTGGAGTTTGCATGCTCTCCCTGTGTTGGCGTGGGTTTCCTCCAGATGCTCCGGTTTCCCCCACAGTCCAAAGACATGCTCTATAGGTGAATTGGGTAAGCTAAATTGGCCGTAGTGTATGTGAGTGTGTGCAAGAGTGTGTATGGCTGTTTCCCAGTGTTGGGTTGTGGTTGGAAGGGCATCCACTGCGTAAAACATGTGCTGGATAAGTTGGCGGTTCATTCCACTGTGGCGACCCCTGATTAATAAAGGGACTAAGCCGAAAAGAAAATGAATGAATGAATGAACGTTTTACTTTAAAATTAAATCCAAGGTGTGTAGCTGTTTTGGCTCATCTCAGATGAAATGGACAGTTCATCCAACAATGCAAATGTGCTGTTAATTTACTCCTCCTCAGGCCACAAGCTGTAGATTACCTTGTACTCCAGTGGGACAGTAAAACATATTTTTACCCATGGTTCTTGGGGATTCATATGATACAAATTGATGGTCAATATCTTTTGAAAAGTCAAAGGCAAATTAATCACCTACACCTCGGATGGTCTGAGAGTGAGTAAATTAACTAGGTAAACTGCGTTTTTAAATTAGTTTTCACATAAAATGTCACTTGTCTCTATACTTCAGGTTTCCTGTAGACGTCTCTAGTGTTAGTCTAGTTGTAATGGTACTCTACACTGCATGTCTAGACATCTCTTTAGAAAATGTGATCACAAATAATATACAGGAGCATCTCAATATATCAGAATGACATCAAAAAGATGATTACTTACAGTAATTCAATTAAAAAAAGTGAAACTCCTTTATTATCAAGATTTATTGCACACAGACTGATTTATTTCAAGTGTTTATTTATTTTTATTTTTATAATTGTGGTTTACAGCTAATGAAAACTCAATTCAGTATCTCAGAAAATTTGAATACTACTTATGACCAATAAAAAAGAATTTGTAACACAAATGTTGGACTACTGAAAGGTATGAACAAGTACAGCAATCAGTTCTTGTTTTTATGATTTACTTCAGTAATGTGACATGACATGGAGGAAGTCGGTTTATGGCACTGTTGAGGTCTTATGAATCCCAGGTTGCTCTGATAAGAACCTTCAGCTCTTCTGTGTTGTTGGGTCTTGT
Source organism: Danio kyathit (assembly GCA_903798195.1). Classification (NCBI taxonomy): domain Eukaryota; kingdom Metazoa; phylum Chordata; class Actinopteri; order Cypriniformes; family Danionidae; genus Danio; species Danio kyathit. The sequence goes on along the minus strand of LR812527.1, from coordinate 44,918,362 downwards.
GTCTCACATCTTTCTGTTCACTATAGATTATTTGAGTCTTAGATCAGGTGAGTTTGCTGGCCAATCAAATGCAGGCATAGCATGGTCCTTAAACCAGGTGTTAGTACTTTTTGCAGTGTGGACAGGTGTCCAAGTCCTGCTGGAAAAATCAAACCTTTATGGAGATCCTAATTTGATTTTCCAACAGGACTTGGCACCTGTCCACACTGCAAAAAGTATGTGTTTTAAGGCCCAAGGTATCCCTGTATGTGACTGGCCAGCAAGCTCCCCCGACCAAAAACTCTTATGAAAGAAACTATTGTGCATTGTGAAGAAAAATATATGAGACACCAAATTCAACAACACAGAAGAGCTGAAGGCCACTATTAGCGAAACCTGGGCTTCATCAGCAGTGCCACCAACTGTCACATTGCTGGAGTAATTCATGCAAAATAGCCCTGAACAAATATTAAGTGCTGTACATATTCATAGTTCAATATTTCTGTGTTAAATCCTTTTTCTTTTATTGGTCTTAAGTAATATTACAGTTTTCTGAGATTTGATTAGCTGTAAGCCACAGTCATCAAAATAAAAAGAAGTAAACAGAAATATATCAGTCTACGTGTAATAAATCTATGTATGTGTTTCACTTCTTTAATTGAATAACTTAATGTACAACTGTTTTTGATGACATTGTAATTCATTGAGATGCACCTGTAAATTAATGAGAACTTTATATACTTTATATTATTCATTCATTCATTTTCTTGTCGGCTTTGTCCCTTGCGGGGTCGCCACAGCGGAATGAACCGCCAACTTATCCAGCACGATTTTACGCAGCGGATGCCCTTCCAGCCGCAACCCATCTCTGGGAACTTCCACACACACATTCACACTCATACACTATGGACAATTTAGCTTACCCAATTCACCTGTACTGCATGTCTTTGGACTGTGGGGGAAACCGGAGCACCCGGAGGAAACCCACGCGAACCCAGGGAGAACATGCAAACTCCACACAGAAACGCCAACTGACCCAGCCCAGCCGAGGTTCGAACCTGCGACCCAGCGACGTTCTTGCTGTGAGGCAACAGCACTACCTACTGCGCCACTGGGTTGCCCACTTTATATTATACAACTTGATATTACATTTTGACCATTTTCTTAAAGTAACATTAAACTTATGTTGTACAATCTATTGTAGTACTAGTGTACAAACATTTTATAACTTATCACATCATTAGGCAAGCCTTCATCTTGTCATCAAACATCACTGTTGCTTGTGCTGTTGGAAATTCCTAGCTCTCCACTGAAACCGGAGCAGGAACATGTTACAATGTTGTTGGTAGTTTTAATGCAACATAATATGTAGAGACAACTAATTAACAAATAAATCCATTGTTTTATCCCAGAAAGAAAATAAATGAATTCACCCAGCAGAAAGACATAGATGTGTTAAAATAAATTCAACACAAACTTACTGGAAGATTGGAAAGTGAATAAGTGAGTTGTTCATGTGAATGTTGTTTTAGCCTAATTTGCAGAGACAACTACAAGTTAGCCATTCATTTGTTTACTATTGTTTTTGTTTGTTTTTTGATTGTTTTCCAGAATGGAGAGGCCTTGCATCAGACGATGATGCTTTTCATGACAAGAATGACAGAAAATAAATAAATTGTGTTTATTTTAATATGTGTCATGTCTGTTTCTATATAGATTTAATTTATAATGTTTCTATACATTTTAGAACAAATCATACAATCCTAACATTGTTATATCTATAGATGTCTTCAAGGATTGAAAATTAAACTACAGTAATTGATCCTGCACTTTTTTTTACTGATTAGTATATTTTGTTTGTTTAGTTGATAGGTGTAGTGCAACATTTAGGTGTACTTTCCTTCAGCTCTTAGTGCAAATATATCCCTTTTATTAATACAGTTAAATATCATACATGTACCTTCTGCTAACATTTTGTTTAAATGGCATATACTGCTAATACTTAGTGTAAACAGCATCTACCATCTATTAACACTTAAGTGTACTGTAAACAGCATTTACTGTTTATTAATATGTAGTGTAAATACCATCTTATAACTATAATTGACAAAAACAATTATTAAAATTGTTTACACCAAGACTTGCTAAATAAACTATGCTTAATTTTTTAGTGTAAATAGCATCATACTTTTAGTAACACTGCAATAGCGTCTACCTTCTATAAACACATTGTAAATGGCATATACATTCTATAAGCACTGAGTGCAAATAGCATCTCTTGCTATTTGCACTTAGTGTAAATAGCATCTCTTGCTATTTGCACTTAGTGTAAATAGCATCTCTTGCTATTTGCACTTAGTGTAAATAGCATCTCTTGCTATTTGCACTTAGTGTAAATAGCATCGCTTGCTATTTGCACTTAGTGCAAATAGCCGCTGCCATATTTAAAACAGTCATTCTTTAAATGACTTTACCAGTCTTTATTTAAAACAGTTAAAATATGGTCAACCATTTGGTAGAGCAGGCAGTTAAAGGGCTGTTGACTAAAGAATTGTTATATATAAAAATAAATGGGTAACACTTTATAATAACTACACACTATGAACCATTTATTAATGATTAGCATATAGTGAATTCATTATCTGTTAATCATTAACTCTACATTAACAGACGTTAGTAAGCAGTTTATAACTGCAGCTACAAATGCTCTATTCTTGACTTACAACCACATTTATAATGTGCTTAATAACTGTACTTTCATACTTTGTTAATGATTTATTTTTCATTACTAAATTAAGGGTCACACTTTATTTTGACGGTCCGTTTGTTGAATTTAAGTTACATTGCAACTAATTATCATTAGATTATAAGTAGACTGTTAGGTTGGGGTTAGGGTTGGGGTTTGGGTTAGGGTTAGTGTAAGTTGACATGTAATTGCAAAGTTTCTTATAGTCAGTTAAAGGTCTGTTGAAGGACTGTTAAATGTCAGTGTCAACAGATATTAAGTAGACAGTCTACTAATACTCAAATGGACCATCAAAATAAAGTGTTACCAAATTAAGTATTGCATTATTTACAAACCAGTTATTTAAGCATAGTTGGTGTTTTTTAATATCATTCAGAATGAGTTAGTAAATGATTATTAAACTATTAAAATTAGCATTTATAAATCTTATTATTCAGGCATTTATTAATAGTTAATTTGTATGTTAATAAATGCTTTATTAACTCAATTTCATCCAGTTTTGTGACCTAATCTCAAGTGAGGACTATGCTTTATAAATCCCTTATAAATGACAATTAAAGGCTCAGTTCTATTCTAAACAGGAAAAAAGAACACAAACGACATTATTCATTTCTATTCATTTGAAGATACACAAATAAAACTGTATTTAAAAAAAAATATTCTTTGCAACCTTAACTAAAATAAAATAATAATAATAATAATAATAATAATAATAATAATAATAATAATAATAATAATAATTTAACTCCTGTTATTCAGCAATGTTTAAACTTTACAGTCATTTTACTTTTTAGATAAGATTGCAATGATTATTGTTCATACTGAGCCTTTAATTGTCATTTATAAGGGATTTATAAAGCATAAACAGTCCTCACTTTATATTAGGTCACAAAACTGCATGAAGTTGAGTTAATAAAGCATTTATTAACATACAAATTAACTATTAATATATGCCTGAATAATAAGATATATAAACGTTGATTTCAATAGTTTATTAATCATTTACTAACTCATTCTGAATTATCTTAAAAACCATCGACTACTCTTAAATACAACTGGTTTGTTAATAATGCAATACTTAATTTAGTAATAAAAAGTAAATCATTAACAAAGTATGAAAGTACAATTATTAAGCACATTATAAATGTGGTTGTAAGTCAAGAATAGATGATTTGTAGCTGCAGTTATAAACTGCTTACTAACGCTTATTAATGTAGAGTTAATGATTAACAGATAAAGAATTCACTAGATGCTAATGCTTAGTAAATGATTGATAGTGTGTAGTTATTATAAAGTGTTACCCATAAAGGTTATAAATGAATGTTAGAAATAGAACTTTCAAACAGATCCAAATATATTAAGGATATCAAGGATACAAATATCATCTATATGATATTAATTTGCAAGTTAACTATGTATATAATAACTTATATTTGATTGTAACTTTAACTTAATCTGATTGCAATGCAACAATGTGCACATTTTGTAAAGCTGATTTGAAACAATAATTATTGTAAAAAGCGCTATACAAATCAACTGAAATTAAATTGAATTAAACAAATATGAAACAGATTTAGCTTTCTATCATATCTCCCAGTCCTAGGTGAAATGCATAATTTTCATTCAAATACCATTACTAAACCATAAAAAAAGTGTCTTTATTAACAAAAAGCAAACTAACTTGCAAGCCACATCTCCTGTGTCTCCATTAATGATACAGGGGGCTCCGTGGCAGCGCAGGCACTTGTCGACATCACACTTGATTCCTTCATAGCGAGCGGGACACACACATTCCACATGTCCTGAACTGGATAATGTGCAGGCCTTGGAGTTCACACAGTGGTGATGACAGATGTCTGTCACAAAAAAAAAAAAGAAATGGAAAAACACACAAGATATGCCCCTAATTAAGACACGAGGGCACAATCCTTTCATATTATGTTCAAGTTTAATTAGAATTTTACAAAGCTTTAATGAGACTTAATTATCCGCATCAAATATCTACTGGTGCTAAGATGAAAATGTGTCACCCCTTGGGTGCACGGCGCTAAAAATGCATTACGGGGTCCTCAGATTAAATTGTTTTGCAACAAATTATAATAACAAAGACTTCATAACTGCAAACATTTTATCAGCAAAGCACAGAAATACCTCAAGGTTGTTACAGCAACGCTTAGAAAAGCTCTTTGGGCACAGATGGTTCAAATGCTGGCAAATGCCCTTTTCAGCTAAATACAATATTTGCTATCGCTTGGCTTTTTGTTGTTGTTGCCAGTTGAGGAAAGAAAACTTAGCAACTGTTCCAATAAACACAATGTAATGACGTTAAAGTGTCCCTATTATAAATTTGTGTATGCAGTTGTTTGTGAAAATATAGTTATTGTCTATGTGTGATCGTAACACATTTGCATAATGTTAGTTTATGGACTTTATTGGTTACCCACGAACAATGTCTACTTTGGACATCCAACAATAGTCTGTAGCTGAGGCCTGGAAGAGGTTCATGTTGTTGGCATTTCAAGAAGTAAACTGTTAAAGTAAAACTGGTGCCATGTTACCACTGTATCACTGTGCTTATGGCAAGATACTGCAGATGAATAGAGTAAAACAATTAACTAACATGTATCACCATGTACTTCCACAGCAGTTTGATTACATTAAAGGTACGATATGTTGTTTTTCATTCAAATATCCCAAAAAAAAAAAAAAAAACTAGCTAAGTGTTATATATGTTGCTGACTTATGTACTTATACTATCCCAAATGTTTAGAAGAATGTTAAAATCTAGAAAAAAAGGGCAAGTCTAACTATTGACAGGGACTGTCATACACCATCGATTTCCGGGTTTGTTTAATAGAAAACAGAAAAAAGATGCTTTAATTTGTTGTGCATTTTATTAAACTGCACAGAATAGCATTACAACAGAACCTTAAAATGTATTTAGTATGATAAAACATGCCATTTCACATCTCTCCTCAACAAGTACTTCAGCGGTCTCCTCTCACTTTGGCTGTATTTACACTGCAGATCTTGACAGTCAATTCTGATTTTGTGGTTGTATCCCATTTTTTGTTGACCCACTTACATCATCTTTTAAAAATGACTCGTATCCGATTGTCTGTATTTACATGGCACAAGGCAAAATGTGCAATGAGCAAGAAAGAAAGAGCGGGCGCTGACTGACAGCTGATAATAAAAGAGCGATTTAATCTGTTCGCAAGGTAACATTTTTTTATTCTTTTCTTGACAGGTTGTTTTACTTTAGTTATAACAGAAAAGTTCTCATTTGGCCATCTTTTTAAAATCTTGGCTCTTTTAAACCAGTAGGCATCTTAACGTCATTTCCATGGCATGATTTATGCACATGATGTATGCAACAGTTTGAATCTAGCCTATATTGTTTACGTGGCGGACGTTGCGCTCTCTCCCTCTCTCCCTCTCTCTCTCTCTCTCTCTCTCTCTCTCTCATTCTCTCTCATTAACATGCCTAAATACTTATGCTACATGACATTATAAAAGCTTTTTTGTCCTAGTATATAAGATTTATGGTTTGGGATGCTGCAGAAGTCTGTTCCAAAATGAAAGCATCAGAGTTGATGTCATTCGCTATGGTTTTTAATGATGCTTGACTCGCATTGACATGTGAAAGTCTGATCTACCTGCTTACACTGCAAACACGAGGACACAGATCCGATTCATATCGGATAAATTTCTACATATGAACAAGGCCTGAATCTGATTTGAGTAAATCGGAATCCATGTGATTCTTCCTGCTTATATGTACATGGGCCATATCCGATCTGTGCCACATGGGAGAACACAAATCTGAATTGGGTCACTTAAATCATGCAGTGTAAATGCAGCCTTAGACAGCTTTCAGCCTTACTCTACTTTATACTACCATTATAATAAGTTTTGAATACTTTAGCCCATAGGATGTAATGAACACCTTTGTTTGTTGTGAATACACACCCTCTAGTGGTAAAAAAGATATATTGTACCTTTAAAATCTTTTTTCCCTTACAACTTGTGCAAATAAGGCATTATTTAATTTAACATCTGCAAATTTGCATATACTTTTATTACATATTTTTTGGAAAATACAGTTGAACATTGTTGTTTAAGTTTTTCGACATTCAGTCAAAGCAAAGGTTTTTACAGAGGAGATTTTGACAATCTATTTTTGTTGGTTTATAATTAGTAGTTATATATACTGTAGATAGTTTAGTACAATAATAAAGACAGTAAAACATATTTTGTTCATTTTCAGGCTCATTAAATATACAAAAAATGCATAATTAAAATGTAGATGTAAATAAAACTGTAAAGTTTGGTGTATGTAAGTGCTGCAAAGTCATTCATGGCTCAATGCAGAAGAAAAAAAAACTCATTTTGAGAAAACAGACTTTGACAATTTGTCGTCTTGTAATTGAAATCTAGACACAAATCAAGTGTTATAAAAACACATATTAGTGCAAACAAAAATGAATTCCCAAAATATCAAAACTGATGAGAGGGGTCTGGATGCAGACTTGGTGCAGTTGCAAGGTGAGCGGCAGTCTGAGATATGCAGTCTCAAGCCCGTTTAACACTGCAAGCGTGAGCAGAGCGTGAGCAGCGTGTATTTTTTGACATCCATGTTAACAGATAAGAGCTTTCATACTGCATGCAGAAGCAGCGCGTCAGCGCAAGGCGTGAGCGTCGCTGAAGCAGCAGTGCTGCAATAGTTTCGGTGCTGGATCTATTTTTGCTGCGCTGCTCACGTTCAATTAAAGTGACAGTGCAATGATAATGACCAAAAACTCATTGAATGACAGTAAAAAGTAGCAATTTTACCCAATAGCATAGATAATATCCACTGATTTTTATATAGTCAATCAAATGAACTTAAATGATTAAAAACGGCAACAAATATTTATTTAGGTCCGAACTACAAAACCAAATTTAAAACAATTTTTATATTAATTTTTCTTAGTAAGTTGCACACTAGTTTGATCATGTATAAACATCATTATAACTATATTGTATTCAGATTATTATAACTATAGGCCTACATCATCCTGACAATCAAAAGCGGGCCTTGGTACAGATGAAAAGTAAAAAAAAGTGTATTTATAGATAGATAGGTAGCTAAATAGAATAGACAGAGATAGATTGATCTATGCAGCAGCTGCCGATGAGCTGCCCGCTGCAGATGCAGTCAGTATGAAAGGCAAACCCTCATGCTCTGCTTGCGGTGTGAAACAGGTGTCAGCTTGCAATAGGGTATACGTAGAAGTATGCGGAAGGACTTTTAATTTTGCAGTAACCTGGGTCAAGCGCTTCCAGTGAACTGTATGCTGTTACAAAATTGGCACATTTAAGGTCTGTTTTCTTTAAAAATCAATATCTGCCTGATTGATATAAGATATAAAGTGGGTCTCAGATTGTACAAGAATCACTGCACTAAATAAATTTTCCCACGCCATGTCTTTTAAATATGAACATTTATTTTACCCCATTATTTTCAGTGGTGTTTCTGCGCTCGTCTGCTGATCCTGATGGGCGCATGCGTGTAAACGGCTTTTTATCTTGTTTTACGCTTGAACAACTAAATGGATGCTGAAGTCTATTTAACTGATTGTATTTTAATTACATTACAACATCGATGCTGTAAAAGGAACCTTATAAAATTGAAAAAAGTCACAATAACCGTTCACCGAAAGTGTATTAGTGTGGGAAGAAACACTAGCTGTGCATATACCCTATTCCAAGTCTGCATCCAGATGTTATTGAAACTGACAGGCAGTGATTGAAATAAAATAAAACAATCAAATAAAATAAAAATGCTATAAGGATTTAGAATAAGCAATATGCATTGTAATGATATGGAATTAAAGGGGCACAACATTGGTGTTAATCAGCTTCCATGAGAATCAACGACCTGCTGAACTAAAATGTAGTTTTTCATTTCTGCTGCACATAAGCAACCTCTTCCAGGTACAGTACTTACGATAAAGACAGCGGTCGCCGGTATACTCTGCCAAGCAGCGGCACACTGGCTGGTTTCCAGAGCTTACGTCACATGTGCCTCCATTCAGACAGTGATTATCACAGATCCTCCTCTCACAGTTCGGGCCGGTGAAGCCTGTCACACAGCGGCAAGTAGGTTTCCCTGTGATTGGATTAGACAGATTGAGAAGAAATGCGCATAAAATATTCATGCTTGTAACAGCTGTTTAGCACTGTAGCTAACAAGAGGAAAATGTTTTATGCATGTTTTGTTCTTTTACTACAAAAACTCGCCGAGAACGTGAGCGAATGCTGAAAGCTATTTTCAGCAGAATCTATGAGAAAGTACAACAAGCAGTTTATATATCATTGAAGTTAACTTGAAATATTGGTCCTAATGTGAAGCCTGTATAAAAACAGCTTCAACATCAAACAAATGAACTGCTTTAGTGTAAAATGCCTAGAAAAAGGGTAATATACTCTTTTTTCTCCAGAAACCTTTTTATAATTTAGATAATTAACATTTTATTTTATTTCTTTGCAGTAAAATGATCATTGCCCAACAGAGCCATGGTCTAATTAAAAACTGCCCTCTCCATTAATAACTTCAACTTTCAAAGTCTGTTACAGATTCATAAAGTAATCTGTGTATCTATAAAATCTGTTTAATCTTCTAAAACCAGATTAAAAAAAATCTAAAACTAACGGCCCTGAGATGCTTTAAAACAATATGCATGTAGAGCAACAATTCCCATGCATTGTAAGCAGGGCTTGACATTAACTTTTTTGATCATTAGCCACTGTAGCTAGTAGATTTCTAACATTACTAGCCACTCGCCATTTTTACTAGCATCACCTTTCTTGTTGGGAAAATATATTTTATATGCATAAATTTGACTTTGACATGCATAAAATGACTTGATTTAGATGTTGTGTTGTGTCCACATGCCTTCTCATTTATTTAACTTCTTGTGTGTATTGTGTCTTAGCTTGCTCAGTGTGCATGAGCAAATGGGTTGTGTCACAATGCAATCAGTTTTTATTTCACATGACTTTTCAGGGCTCAAAATTAATCTCTGACCACACCAAATAGGTATTTGTTAGCCACAATTTTTTAATGTGTCAAACAAGGAAAATATAGCTGTATATGTGCACTTTTTAATTCAACAAAACTTTTCTTTAAAAAAAAACATTACATTTAAAAAAAGAATTATTGTCATGTATCTAAAATATGCACAGTAATCTGTCCTGGCTAAAAGTCCCAGATCACCTGTTAACTACACATAAACAGGGAGTAATCTCCCATTAAAGCAATGTTATTGTAAAAAAAATATATAATTAAACCATATTACCAAAAAAATCTGTAAGCAAAAGAAAGCAGGTGAAACACAGTGTTTAATAATGAAATGATGATCACGTGCACACGGTTAATATAGGCCTGTTAATAATCTGTTCAAAGAATAATTAAAATGAAAGCAGTGACCACTGCTGCTTACAAAAGAATGTGTATTTTAAATCTTGAGCTCTTGAAAGCAGCAGGACTGTGGGTGCACGATCATCACTCTTTGTTCAGTCTATTTCAAAGAGAACCGATCGCACCAGTTGCGCTTCCTCTAGGCACGGTTGCTTTGTGCAAGTAAATGATCATCCTCTCGTTCGGTATTTACCTGCTTTCTTTTGCTCGCGCGAACAGATTTATTTTTGTCAGTCGAGCTGCTTCTAGATTCTCAGATCACATTTGCACGAATATTGGGCCATGCTTATTGTCGAACCCTGCTTTTAAGAAAACTACAATTTAAAAATGATTTCCAACCAGCCAAAGTGGCTAGGAGGTATCTGTCTAACCCGCCAGAGCTGAAATCTACCTGCATTTGGCGGGTGTTAATGTAAAGCCCTGATTGTAAGACTGTACAGTATTCACTTATGGTGGAATTATCTGTTTAGATTAATTCATTCATTCATATTCTTTTCGGCTTAGTCCCTTTATTAATCAGAGGTCGTCACAGTGGAATGAACCGCCAACTTATCCAGCATATGTTTTATGCAGTGGAAGGCCTTCCAGCCACAACTCAACAATGGGAAACACCCATACACTCTCTTGCATTCACACACATACACTGCGGCCAATTTAACGTATTCAGTTCACCTATAGTGCATGTCTTTGGACTGTGGGGGAAACCCACACTAAATTTTATATTGAGATAATCTTCTAAATGTTTTATGATTGGAGTCAGATAAAACGAAAGATAAATATATTAAACCACCTCATATTCAAATTGGAGTCAGATATGAGATAAATTTGAAGTAAATCAACATTGTACACTGGAAAGACCGAACAGGCAGAGAACCTTCATCCACCAGTGGATACCTCCATTGGGCCTACTGGGTGGATTCTTACAATATCATTTAACTCCTAAAACAATCCAGAATACATTAACATCTAGAATCAACAGAAAAACTAAATGTCTGCTACATAAACATCATAAGTTTTGTGAAAAAAATGCCCAAAATGTCAACACCATCAGATATTGTTAAATCTTGAAAATAAAACACAATGCAAATCTTGAAAAAAAGCTTTTGAAACAATAAGATGCTCAAATTCTATGAATTTGATAGTTAAAATGATTACAAATGCAGGCAGGCCCGGATTAAGAATTCAGAGGCCCCTGGGCACGATGTCTTGTAGGGCCCCCTACAAGGCCGTACCCCTATAGTTGAAATAAAAATAAGATTAATATAATATTTTTAAAATAAAGTTAATTTATAATATTTTGCCCACATTTTTTAAATAAATGACATAGAACATATATTTATAGTCAACAAAGATTTACCTAATTTTAAAAGCATTTAAAGCACACTTTGATAAAAAAAAAAATCCTAATATAACTAGTGAAAATTAATGGTTTTTAATATACTTGTTCAAGTTCACTGAAACAATACTAAAAATTTATATTTAAGGGTATTTTTAATGTATAAATTCTACAAACTTATAATGCATAATTTGGATATAACACCTCTCCAATCCAGTTCTATGAATCTGCGCCTTCCATAATACACACACTGATTAATGATTCCTACTTTCTCCCTCGTGATGAAGAAGAGTAGGCAAAAAGCACTTGATTATAAAGCTGAAAGTATCCGAAATCACACACACTGTACCAGTTCTCTCCTGTCTCTCTCCTCTTCAGGGGCTTTTTCTGTCTCTCTCTCCATGAGGTCGGAGAATATGGGTGAAGCAGGGCGACTAACATTGTAAATACAGATTAATTATATTAAGATGTCGCTAACATTCAACACCAGGTGGAAAATAACTGTTTATAGAATATTTATTATTCTTATTATCCTTATTAAATACCATGTGACTCATTTTATATACTTTAAATTTTTAAACAAAAACATTTTCTTTCTATTGAAAATAAATGTATTTCCAATCTGATATGTAATGGGGGAAAAAAGAAGAACGTGTTTATCAGACGCTGGATTCGAACCGAGTTCATGATCGATCGCCTCAAAACATGTTACCATGCGCTTTACAAGCTACGCCACTCCCACCTGCTGTCTACTGCGCTCTTTAGTTATGTTGTCTCTGTCGATCAAACGGCGCTGGCGGGAAGCATTCAACTAGCTTATTCCAACGAGGTGCACTATTTGCACTTAGCCTAAATAGACACTCCAAAATTAGCTTTTTTTCCCTCCTCGCAGGGGCCCCAAATGCGCATGGGCCCCTGGGCCTGTGCCCATAATGCCCATTGGTTAATCCGGCCCTGAATGCAGGTTTTCATTACCACTGTCAGATGTGTCAACTCTGTCAGAATGGTCACCACCATCAGATGAATAATTTGATAATAATTACTTTGGTCACACTTTATTTCGATGGTCCGTTTGTTAAATATAAGTTACACTGCATCTACATGTCAATTAATTATTAATAGATTATAAGTAGACTGTTAGGTTGGGGTTAGGGTTGGGGTTAGTGTAAGTTGACATGTACTTGCGAAGTTTCTTATAGTCAGTTAAATGTCTGTTGAAGGACTGTTAAATGTCAGTATCAACAGATATTAAGTAGACAGTCTACTAATACTCAAATGGACCATCAAAATAAAGTGTTACCATTACTTTTCTTATTTTCTGTTTGTTAACTGTTGGTCACATGTAAACACGAAGGGTAACACTTTATTTTGATGGTCCATTTGAGCAGACTGTGATGGTCCATTTGAGTAGCTTAATATCTGCTGATACTGCTCCTTCAACCGACATTTAACTGACTATAAGAAACCTTCCAAGTACATGTCAACTTACATTAACCCTAACCCCAACCTAACAGTCTGCTTATAATCTAATGAGAATTAGTTGGCATGTAGATGAATTGTAACTTAAATTCAACAAACAGACCATCAAAAAAAGTGACCAAATGTATTTATCTGCTAACATGAGAATGTATTTTGAAATATGTTTGTTTATCTGTTTGAAATATTGGTTGAAATATCTGTTTAATGCCAACAAGGTATGGTAAAAAGCATGTTTTTGTTGTATCGAAGCATATCTCAGTAGCTAAGTAAAGTACATGCAAGGTACAAAAATGTAGGTTCGTTTGTCTCAGTAAAAGTTTTTTTATTTTCAATTCTGCAGTCAGTTTCGTCCAACTTCTCAAGAATCAGTTAAAAGCAGAGCAGCCACTCATTAACTACCTTTATTTTAATAATGAAAACTACATCTAGCTCTGCCGTTAACAATCACCAGAACAAATGATGAGATACATCAAACTTTAGAGGATTCTGATGTTGAGAATAATTGCTTTGTTGCATGCCTCATCAGTCATTTGATTGGTTATGATAGATGAAGCTGTAATATGACACTTGACTAATTTTAATTGAGGTGCAGACACAACACAACACTCAGTTGATTTTGTCATTAGCAATTTTTGTACGTTTGTACATTTGGGACCAAAGTGCTCAATTTTAAATGAATACCTTACGAAAGTGGATCAGTGGAACATTAGCATACAAACCAGAGGCCATGTGCCCTTTCAATAATTTTACAAACCTTAATACTAATAGCACACAGTCACCCACACACAAAAACAATGCATTTTCATTGAAATATGCCTTTCTTTTAAATATTTGTTTAAAAAAGGAACTCTATAGATATTGGGCACACAATATTTTGCAGTAGCTTCATGCAGTATAACTCCAAGACATTATGGTAACACTTTCTATGAAGCTCATGCTTAATTATTCATATCTCTGTTTATAATTATCATACAATAAATGTATCTATAATAACACAATGATCATTATATTGTATTATAATGACAGTTATAGCTACAATAATTATAGTTATAGCTATACAGTTAGATACAAATATAGCTCTAATAATAGTAATACTAATTACTTAAAGCCATCAATAATGCATTTCTAAAAGTTAGTAACTGTAGTATGATTCACAAGTAGGTAGTATGATGATATAGCTATACAGTTATATACAATTATAGCTCTAATAATAGTAATACTAATTACTTAAAGCCATTAATGATGCATTTCTAAAGGTTAGTAACTGTAGTATGAATCACAATCCGTATTTATCAAAAATATAAAACCATTAATTTATTTGGCGGAACAAAATCTGGTAACTTACTTAAATTGAAAAGCATCACTTATAAGTATTAATTACACTATTGTACATGTAGCCAGGGCTTGACACTAACTTTTTTGATCACCAGCCACTGTGGCTAGTAGTTTTTAACTTTACTAGCCACTCGACATTTTAACTTGCCACAATTTTGTTGTTAGAAAATATATTTTATATGCATAAATTTGACTTTGGCATGCTAAAATTACTTGACTTAAATTTTGTGTTATGTTCACATGCTTCCTTGTTAATTTACGTTTTTTTGTGTGTGTCTATGACCTTGCTCAATGAGCATGAACAAATGGGTTGTGGTTTCATAGTATCGCATTGCAATTCATTTTATTTAACATGACTTTTTAGTGCTCAACACTAAGGATTTAACTATTTTTTTCACTGGCCACAGAAAACTAATTATTTCCTTGCCACAAATTTCAAACAATGCGTCAAAACAAGCAAAATATAACTTTTTATTCAATAAAAAATATTCTTAAAAAACAACTGACATTAAAAAAAAAAAAAAACTTGTGTGTTCTCGTGTATCTAAAACTATACACAGTAGCCTGTCGTGGCTGAAGGTCCCACATCACCAGTTAACTATAAATAAATGGGAAGTTAATCTCCTATTAGAGCAATGTTATTGTAAAGGATAGTAATTAAACCATATTAATAAAAATAACTGCAAGCAAAAGAAAGCCAGTGAAAAATGAAAGGATGATAGCACGCACACGGTTAATGCAATAATAATCTGTTCAAAGAATGGTTAAAGCGAAAGTGGCAACCGCTGCTGCTTACATAAATTCTCGAGCTCTTGAAAGTAGCAGGATTGTGCATGCATGAGCACCGCTTCTTTCCAGTCTATTTCAAAGAGAAACGATTGCACCAGTTTCTCGATTCCAAGATCACATTTGCGCACATATTGACAAACGGTCTAACACTAAAATTCTAATCTTTAATGACAAGCCAGCACTGGCAATTTAAAAATTATTTTCAACCAGCCGAAGTGTCTTGTTGGGGTGTCTGTTTAACCCGCCAAAGGTGAAATCAACCCGCATTTGGTAGGTTGACGGGTGTTAATGTCAAGCCCTGCATGTAGCTATACTTGTCATTATAATACAGTACACGGTATGTTGTGTCTTGATAGATACATTTACAGAATTGTTATGACTGATTCTAAATAATTATAAGCAAAGTTATAATTCATTATGAGCATGTACTCCAGAAAGTGTTACTAAAATTATTATCAATCTTTTTTCTGCACATGACTATTGCATTTTTTTAATTATGGGTTGCACTCGCAGTTTGTGGAACTTTCATTCAAATAAATATAGAATAATAATAATATAAATAAATATATCAATTTAAATTATAAGCCTGAGCTATAAATAATCCATATACATAGTGAAAAGAGGTATGTTTGAGTTTAATATTGTGTTATTTTTTCCATCATGAAAATAACATTACGCTTGCTATTTTAATGTGACATTAGTATAACCAAGCATATCACAGAAAAAGCTCTTTTGACATCACAGTGTTCCCTACAGTACAGTTACATCCCACATGCATCAATTATGTTGCTGTGAAAAGGCTTGTTTAGAATTTGGGGTTCATGATCTGCTGAAAGTAATTTGTTAATTCTAATAAGTTTCTTTTTAGTGTTCAATGGATGAACTGTCAGGTAAATAATGACACCTCAGTGTACCCAGATAAAAAAAGATGCTTTCATATTGATTCAATCCTTGGTTGAACACAAAATAAAATATATTGAAGAATGCTAGTTGCTGACACGCATCTACTCCCATAGTAGGACAGAAAATACTATGGAAGTCAGTGGGTCCCAGCAACCAGCATTTTCCAAAATATATTCTTTTGTGTTCAACAGAAGAAAAAAACTTGAACAGGCTTTAAACAGGTGAAGACAATTCTTACTTTTAAGTGAACTATCCCTTTTAAGTAACTCCCGCAATTCACACAAGCATCATAGAGGTAGAAAATGCGGGCAAGTCTATTTAAATAGTTATTTTTTCCATAAATATCTCAAACTGTCTGAGGCAAAGATTCAGTCATGCATTGAAATACAGAAAGCTAAGTTTCTTACCAAGAGGTGAGCCAGTGCACGTGCCTCCGTTTAAGCAGTAATCTGCACAATGGTTGACTTCACAGCGTTCCCCAGAGAAATTAGGCCAGCAGTAACAGCGCCAGTCTCCTTTTTCGTTGGCCATGCAGCGCCCTCCATTCTCACAGGCAGGTCGGCACAGCTCACCTTTACCATTTTGAAATAATATGTATTATTCCATATATATATGACTTGATATTTCTATTTCTATTGCTATTTCAGAACCCCCACAATGAATTAAATAAAACAATCGGCTTAGCAAAGAACAAAGGAAAGTTTATAGCCCTACAGTGAAGTGAGGCTTCAGACCTGAGACAATGGGGTCAATACAAGAGCCATTGACCAAGGTCTTCCCCTCTGGACAAGTACAGCTGGCCCCGGTTGGATTGAGCAAGCACATAAATTCACAGGTCATCCGTAGACAAGGGTTGGCCACTGAATTCAAAACAGATAAAGTGGACTTTTTACTTGGAAAGTACAATAACATTTGCAACAATTTTTGCAACTCTTTGCAAACTTTTTTATAGACAAAAATATATTTCTAAATGTAGAGAGTCTTCATTTATATGACAAACCAGCCTATAATAAACCAGTAGATGAGGTCAAATAAACCATGCATACAAATTTGCATTATCTTAATAATCAGTTATAGTATGAGATAACGTGACTTGTTTTGACTAAAATGCTTAGACACTTAACTGACTAAAACAGACAAGTTGCAAAATATGACAAAACAACAACAACAACAAAACTATGAAGTACATTGACACAGGACTAAAACAGAAAACAAACAAAACATCTGACACACGACTAAAACTATGACTAAAACAAAAAGCAAAACAAAATATCTGGGGTCCATTCTTCGTACGTGGATTACTCAATTACCTGGATTTGGTTATTGACGATTTGACATGATCCAGGATCGTTTCATTCTTCAAAACTCATCCAAGAGTTGTTGTCATAGCAACAGGTCTGGTAGCTCAAACCAGGTTTATTTCATATAAACAGCATTAGATCGGGTCTTTTTAAACAAAGGTAATACTGAAAGTATGTACCAAATGCTGATATTTTTTTATAGTAGTAATTATACACACTTGGAAAAATGGTAAAAATAAATAAATAAATAAATTATATAAATATATATATATATATATATATATATATATATATATATATAATATATATATATATATATATATATATATATACATATATATATACATATATATATACATATATATATATATATATATATATATATATATATATATATATATATATATATATATATATATATATATAAATACATATATATATATATATATACATATATATATATATATATATATATATATATATATATATATATAAATACATATATATATATATATATATATATATATATATATATATATATATATATATATATATATATATATATATATATATATATATATATATATATATATATATATATATATATATATATATATATATGCAATCTGCACTCTGAAATGAAAGTACAAAAACAGTCACAAGAGTGGTTCTCCCCAAGTGGTTCAAGGAGAACATTTATTAATATGGACTTTTAGATACAAACACGTACTAAGAAACTTAAATAGGCTACTATAATAAAGAAATTCTGCTCTAAATGTAAAACTAAATAAATTGCTAAATACTCTTGACACGTGAAAGTGTAAAGCAGGTCGCACACCAGAAGCACCGCTCGGCGATGCACAGCGCCATGCATTTCAGAATTCTAAACATAGGTTTCTATCAGGGTACACACACCGGTGCTGCAAGTTGGCGGCTGTCCGCGGCGCCTCAGGACACTGTTCATATTTCTGCCGCGCCATAGAGCGCCATCTAATTAGTTTCATTTTAAATAGCATGCGTATGTGCGCGTCTGGTGTGCAATACATTCAACTGTCATGTGCGCGCCGTGTCGCGGCGCTTTGCTTTGCCGTCAGCCAATCGTTGCATTGCTGATCATGATTTCGAGGATCGATAAATCTGTCTTTCACAACACATGCAGCTATCTCAGATCAGTTCATCCTGACATTTTAATCTGATTCGCGAACTTGTTTGAAGAAACAAATTAGCAAAAGATCAGTTATCAGGATTAAAAGATCCACGATTTGCCAAATCATATTAGATCATTTAAGCAAGGTACGAAGAACGAACCCCTGGACTAAACCAAAAAACAAACAAACATCTGACACAAGACAAAACAAAGCAAAATAAAAAAACAAAACATCTGATACAGGACTAAAACAAAACAAAGCATTTACCACATGACTAAAACGGAGACAAAAACAGAAAAGCAAAGCAGAACAAAGCAAAACAGAGCAAAATAAAGCAAAGCAAAAGATCTGACACAAACTAAAACTAAAGACAAAAAAAAAAAACATTTGGTACAAGACTAAAACTAAGACACAAAAGCAAAACAAACAACAACAACAAAAAAAAAACAATACAAAACAAAGCAAAGCAAAACTTCTTACACAAGACCAAAAAATTGACAGAATTAAAACTAACAAATCAAAAACAAAACATATGACACAGGATTAAAACAAAACAAAACATTTAACAGAGGATTAAAACAAAACAAAAAACAAAACATTGGTCACAGGATTAAAAAAACAAAAAAAAAAACAAAAAAAAAACAATACATTTTACAGAGGATTAAAACAAAACAAAGCAAAACAAAAAACAAAACATTTGACACAGAATTAAAACAAAACAAAAAACAAAACATTGGTCACAGGATTAAAACAAAAAACAAAACAAAACAAAAAACAAAACGAAACAAAACATTTTACAGAGGATTAAAACAAAACAAAACAAAACAAAACAAAAAACAAAACATTTGTAACAGAATTACAACAAAACAAAAAACAAAACATTGGTCACAGGATTAAAACAAAAAAACAAAACAAACAACACAACACAAAACAAAACAAAACAACAAAAAATTTGACACAGGATTAAAACAAAACAACAGAACAAAACAAAAAACAAACATTTCACAGAGGATTAAAACAAAACAATACAAAACAAAAAACTAGAGATTTGACATAGAATTAAAACAAAACAAAACAAAACATTTGACACAGGATTAAAACAAAACAAAACAAAACAAAACAAAATAAAACATTTGACACAGGATTAAAACAAAACAAAACATTTGACACAGGATTAAAACAAAACAAAACATTTAACACAGGATTAAAACAAAACAAAACAAAACATTTGACACAGGATTAAAACAAAACAAGACAAAACATTTGACACAGGATAAAAATAAAAAAAAAACACAGGATTAAAGATTAAAACAAAGCAAAATAAAACAAAACACAAAACAAAATAAAACAAAACACAAAACAAAATAAAACAAAACACAAACCAAAACCAAAGGGGGGCATTGATATAAAGCCTTATCAAACTTGAACATGAAGTATATCATGTTTGATGATCAACATCCTGTATTATTTGATGATCAACATACTCTAAAGCTTAAGCCCTGTGTTTCACTCTGCATTTGTTAAAATATGGTTCAGGGCCTATTTTGTACTTTATTCATAAAAAGTGCCATCTACAATCATTTCAGTTTAGCCATTGAACTGGTGGCTTAAAAGCAGCAGATCTGAAAGTCGCAGTTCAAAGATGTGGGGAACATCTTTATCAATCTTCAGTGTTTTGCTGAGGACATCAAACCTAAACTTTTAGCTTTTGCTGGCAGTGCACAAGTCTCTCCAGCAGGCTAGATCTCTGACTTTAATGAGTCAGTGGGATCTGGTTCAGCTGTCCCTCACTACAAACCCACCAGAAGAGAAAGATCTTTTGAGGTTGTGAGGTCATTAACACTACCAGATAACAAACAGAAAACCAAGACCAACAGCAGTGGAGGCCAGCTTTAAAGGGGACGGCATTTTAGAGAGCTAACCCACGTGAATGCCATAAATACGATGCATAAGGGAAGGCGAATTAAATGAGTGTTTCATTACTGTACTCATTTTTGAAGAGTGTTTTTTGTATAAATGAGGTGCACAGAACAATAATAAAGAAAACATATGGTCGGCGTAGGTGAAAAATAATGCATGCATTTCTTTTCTCCAACTGTGCTGTAATTGTAAACACAAAAGCACTGGTGATTTACAGACAATTGAAAAGAGATTATGGCTTTCACTTTGGACATACAAACAGAAGACTATAACAATCTAAAAAAAAAAAAAAAACAAGTGCTGAAGCATATTACTCTGACCTTCAAAACATTGCAAAATATATATATTTTTTGAAACAGCAAACCTGAATCTACAGAAACATCTCTTAGGATCCATAAAATTAACCCTAAATCTTTAACACCTATTTTATAATTCTCCATATGTGCAAAAAAAAAGAGGAAAAGCCCTAAATGGAAAACATTATCTTACCATCTTGCTGTTTGAAACGATGAGAGATCAGGACATTTGTTGTTTTTTCAATCCCCAGATCAAGCAGTTCGATTGTTTTTTTGCCATATTTGTGTATTCTGAAAACTTCATTTTTCAGGCCTGTTCCATAAATGTAATCTTCAAAAATGTCTATTCTGTATGGTTGTGATATTCCTGTGTGAGGAAAACACATTAGGCTAAACTGAATCCTCCATAAAACAGTTCAATGGTTAACGATTTCAGGCATACAAGATACATGAATGAAGCAAAATACTATCAGATTTCCTTTCAATTGTTGTTCTCACCTTGCTTGCCATCGATTACCACCAATGTGTCCGAGCCATCGAAACGGACACTGCCAATGACAGAGAGCTCGGCATCGGCCCAATAAACACGCTGGCTGAAGTAATCAATCGCCAACCCTTCAGATAAATGACGAGAAAAAAAGAGTTATTTTCGTAATAATACGACCTTGGGCAGACAGAATGTTGAGAAACTGTACATAATTAAACAGGGGACACATCTATAGAGTTTATACTAAAGGATTATGCTCACAATAAATCAATCCAGAAACAAAAGACATTACTGATCACCAGATACAGTTGACGTCAGAATTATTACCGCCCCTGTATTATTAGCCCCCCAGTTTATTTTTTTCCCCAATTTCTGTTTAACAGAGAGAAGATTTTCCAACACATTTCTAAATATAATAGTTTGTTCTGTAGACTATGGAAAAAATATAGCTTAAAGGGGCTAAAAATTGTGACCTTAAAATGGTGTTTAAAAAATGTAAAACTGCTTTTATTCTAGCAGAAATAAAACAAGTAAGACTTTCTGCAGAAGAAAAAATATTATCAGACATCTTGTGAAAGTTTTCTTGCTCTGTTAAACTTCATTTGGGAAATATTTAAAAAAGAAAAAAAATCCAAAGAGGGGCTAATAATTCTGACTTCAACTGTATGTAATAAAATGAACAAACAGATAAAAAAGCCCAAAACATAATTGTAATATACTGTGAAATAACATGATAAAAACCTGTTAATTGGTTAAGATGTATATAATTGAATAGATTTTAATAATTTATGGTAAAAAAAAACATCCTTAACTGACACTCCCAGCTCGTACACAACTTATGACAGTTCATATTTGATTGCTTTCATTTCAATCATTTTGTTAACAATTAGTTTCAGTTAGGGTTTTAAGTTATATTTTAATTTCTTTAAACAGCGTAAACATGTAATGCTGAAACTATACAATATTTTTGTCTTATGATAATTAATGACGTTTACATGGACATTAGTAATCAAATTATTTGCCTTAATCTGAATAATAATATTGAATGTTCTTTTCATGACCCTGTTTTACATGTTATAGCACATAGATTGAATAACATCATTGCATCACAGCGCTATCCACGTTTCATGTCATTTCGGGTGTTTAATTTTTAATTTTTCAGCTTTAACTGCAGTACGGCACTTTCACTTTCATTCAGGAACATTTCATTCATGCGCCCGTAACAAACTGAGGCATTGGATGCAAGTACGAATTAAGGACTGGTGGAGGAGTGTTGTTTTAATTGAATTTGATACTGCTACTGTGGTCCTTTACTGACTCAATAGGTGCAGAGAATAGTGTCAAACATCCATGTGTGTAAAAAATATCCTATCGCAAAACGCAGCAAAAAGTCCTACATGACGGTAATAGTTAGATTAAGGTGTTTACATGTCTGTAACTGCACTTCAATAATGCGACTAAAATCGGTATACTTCACTTGTCTTAATCTGATTTCTGTTTAGTTTGATTATGACCTTAGCTGGATTAAATTAATCAAAAATCGCTGTTTACATGGTAGACTCTTAATCATAGTATTGTCTTAATTGCATTTAAATTGTATTATTGGTGTCCATGTAAACGTACTCACTGTGACTGATGTGATCAAAATGCCACATTACACTTTAGTTCCCAACACTCAAAAAATATTTTTGCTGCTTGTTCAAACTACTCCGTTAAAATGAGCTGAATCAACACAATTCTTGAGGTTTTTTTTTTTTAGGTCAAATTATTTGTTTTATGTTCAATCCACTTAAATTTGCAAAAACAATTAAGCTAACTTAGTCAATTTGTGTTTGGACAACGTGGAGAAGTTGTGTGGAACCCAGCATTTTTACAGTGAACAAATAGCTGTTTGTCATCTAAAAGAACACCCATGATGTTATTGCAAAGTCAGAGCTAGTCACTAGCTATTCCAAAACCAATCTCTATCCACTATATATTGCACTATATCCAGTATCCGCTAGTATATATCTAGTATCCACTTTATTCCCTACATCCATTCATAACTTTTTATCCATAATCCACTCTGATTTTCACATTCAATGTACACTTGTTAAACTGAAGTTTCCAAAAATCCAACGTGAACCAAAAATAATAAATAACTAATATTCATACACTTGCGCAGGTTCTTGTTGTAGGTTATTTATTATATTAGTTTCATGAATTTGAATATTAGGCTATATGTGCATAATATTGTATTTGCAAACATTTTATGAACAAACAAATGTAAAGGTAATGTTTTATTTAGAAAAATATAATTGAAAACATAAATTATCAGAAATGTCGCTGTCCTCT
Source organism: Danio kyathit (assembly GCA_903798195.1). Lineage (NCBI taxonomy): Eukaryota > Metazoa > Chordata > Actinopteri > Cypriniformes > Danionidae > Danio > Danio kyathit. The sequence continues at coordinate 44,894,844 of LR812527.1, read as the reverse complement.
CCATATGCACCAGACACTTTCTTATAAACACATTCTGGGAAAACACTGTGCAGTTCTGAGTGTGCTTCATGCAAGTGAATTGGTTTAACAAACCACCTGTAGAAAACACTCTTTTCCTCTCTATATGCACCAGACACTTGAATTAAAAACTAAATTAAATGAAATTTTTGGATTAAATATAAATATTATTCTAAATGAATACACAAGTTCATAATCTTTCTCACATGCACTGTCCTACTACACTGAAAAAGATGATTCATTGGATTAACTACATTTTTTGAGGTTAAGTGATTGCAAACAATTTATATGGGCTGAATTTAAACAAACAAAATCATTTGAACATTACTAAATTTAATTTGTTTAAATTCAGCCCATTTGCAACCATTTACTTGAAAAAATCTAATGAACATGATTTGTTTTTTCAATGTATATGCAAAAACTTATAGTATATTGCATTTTCAGCCTAATCTCACAAGGACAAGTAATTGTTTTACGTTTTGTCAGTTTAGTGGCTAATTCGTACAATTTTAAGTTTAGTCATATGAAAATGTAAGATTTTAAAGACGCGTGGCACCAAACCCCACCCTTAACCAGCCATGTAATGTATATGTATATGTATATGTTCAAAAGATTAGTTGAGAACATGGTAGAGGAAAGATTTTGAAGAGCATTGGTAACACGGTTGTTTCAGAGTGCACAAATGGAAAATCTACTTTAACGTATACGAACTGAGAGACATTTCAAAGTGCATTGATTACACGATTAATTCAGCGTGCACAAATGGAAAATCTACTATGTAAAAAATTGTAAGATTGAGTTATATACGTTCGCTAATGTGAGATGATTTTGGCCTTGAATTATTATTATTATTATTTGTTTGTGGAAATTAAGTTTGTTTGGTTTATGATGAGTTTAACTAAAATGTGTTGAAGTTAAAGCTTGTTTGCTTTTTTTTCCCTCCTTTATTAATATATTGATTTGATTGATTGAACACTTGATTTTGGTTTATTTGATTAAATCATGCATTTATTGAAACGTTATATATATATATTTTTATTTAATTAAATTATTTGAGAAACTGTAGTGGGATTTTCTACCCCTGGTGCCCAACCCATTTTATTAGCCACATACCGCTACAGATTTGGCGCCCAACGTGGGGCCCTGAGATATGCTAAATATTTAGTGGTCTTTTGTAATCTTTATTTAATAATGGAAGCTGATAACTTTTATTTTATAAAATTTTATATATATATATTTATATATTTTAAATATAACTTAATTTTCCAGATGCAGCAGATGATAGTTGTGAGGGCCCATCTCATAAAAGTCCTTTTACTCCACAGAACGACCGATCATTATTAAATGAGGATACTGGGTTAGAACAACCATTTCTTGGGGCTCCACTCCTTTCTTCTGAAAATCGAACAGATGATTTAATTGTAATTATTTTACGTTTTGTCAGTTTAGTGGCTAATTCAGACAATTTTGAGTTAAGTCATATGAAAATGTACGATTTTAAAGAGGCGGCGTGGCATCAAACCCCACCCCTAACCAACTATTCAACATTGGGGGATTAGCAAATCAAACTAAATTGTCCGAATGAGATTGCATGAATTCAAATGAATTAGCCACTAAATCAAAAAGTTACGAACTGCTGTGAGATAGCATTGGTTTTATACAACTGTTCTACTCTTACACACCAATGGCCATTGTTGTTTTACGAATCACCACAACACCTACATCAAATAGATCATGCCAAAATCAGGCTGATATGTATAGAGACACTGTAAAAAATTATATGATCAATTAGTCCTGACAGCATCGGTTTTTAGGTCATTGTAACTTATTAAACTAAGTTAATCATGTTCTTACTTAATTTTATATGTTACACAAGCTGTTTTAAGTCAGTTTAGCATAATATAAGTTCAATGGACTCATAAGGTTAATTTGATTCAGCTTAAAAATTTAAGGCAACCAGGATTTTTTTTACAGTGCAGAACATTTCATACGAAGAGTTTTTTCATTCGTCTGCCTCTTGCGAGACATTAGCAAGACTGCAACTATTTTTTACATAATATAAAATTACATATTATAAACAGAACCCTGCTGTTCAGGTCAATATGGGGCTAATCTGAACTTAAGTTGTGCAATAAAAAAACAACAACCACCTCTGCTACAGTGTGGACATATTCAGCACAAAAGCGTCAAATCTGTGTCCTTTAGCTCTTCCTGAAATAAACTCAGCAAAACTTTGCCCCACATTTCTTTGGAGTTTGCATTGCTTGACTCATTATATATTTCCTCTCTTGATTAAAGAGTCGGATGTTGCATTTTTGTTCCTTTTCTAGAGATGATGGATTCCTAAAGCTGCACTGGAGGCGTCATATTGGCCCCTATAAAGGAGGCCATGGTTAAATGTAGCGGTGCTTAGTGTTTCCCTGAGGAACCCGCCTGCAGGCTTACCGAAAGGCACTGCATCTAAAACATTCCCTCAAACGGGGAAATGAGGAAAGTGCTGCGATATACTGAAACAGGATATGAGACCAACAAGCTTCAACACAAATGCATTCAGGCCATGACCTCGTCCCTTTAGAAAGAACCAAAACAACAATCTCTCATTTATCACACTCACAGGAAAAAACAGCTAAGGACTCAAAGGAAAGAGATGGCGTTGAAATACAGTACATGCACATCACATTGGAGAATACAGAAACATACCCGTGGGTCTTCTCAGTTTTTTGTCCAAAAGCACTCGACGCATGGAGCCGTCCATCGCACTCTCCTCTATATGCGAGTGGTCACCTATTACTGACCAATACATCATCCTGAAACAGGTCAAGTTATTATTATAAAGATAAACTTTACGTTAACATCCAACAATATTAATATCATTGCATTGCCCAACGTCCAAAATTAATTTCAGTTAACAAGGAATGTTCTCAGAACTTAGGCTAATGTTATGATCAAACACTATTCATTTTCATAGAGAGACTTATTTTTAGATAAACATTATAGAAATGTTTTGAGCTCTGAGGTTGTTAATTGATTATACATTGGAGAAAATAAGTATTAAACACATCACCATTTTTCTCAGAAAACTGACTTGAAATTTTACCCAGATGTTAGTAACAACAAAAGAAATACATATAAGAAAACAAATTTAATTAGTTTAAAAATTAAGTTATGCGTTATAATTTAAAATGACGCAGGAAAAAAAGTGTTGAACACATAAAGAGAGGGAGGCGTAGAAAGGCAGTGAAAGCCCAGACAGCAGCTGAAATCTCTCAGTAGTTATTCAGCAACCCTCTGCCCTTCCTCAGTGTAAATTAATATCTGCTGCTTCAGACCAACATCTACATTATCAGGATGATGAAGATGAAATGGGTGGACATTTTAACAAGACAAAGATCCAAAACACAGCCAAGAAAACTCTCAAATGCTTTCAGAGAAAGAAAATCAAGCTGTAGAATGGCCCAGCCAATGACCTGACTTAAATCCAATAGAAAATACAAATTAACATATTACTGTACATACTCTGCGCACAAAAAATTTGACATACAGCGGAGTCTGATTTGATAGACGAGACCCACAGAACCATCAAGATTTTTACACTCATATGTAAAATGTATATTTTGTATATATTATGTATATATATGTATATTTACTTCATATGAGAGGCATCTTTAAGCGGCCAAAACCAAAAAAGCCTTTTATCTGAAGTATTATTTAAGTGATTCAGTACTTTCTCCTTGTGTCATTTCATTGTTATTACAAATTAGCTAAACTAATTTTTCAGAAATTTTTTTAATTTTAACTTTTTTTATTTTTATGTTTGGATTGTTTTGATTTTTACTGAAATCTGGTTCAATTTCATGTCAACAGCTCCTGTAGAAATATTATTTCCAGGAAAAAACATGACGTGTTCAATACTTATTTTACCACTATATACAGTATGCTTTTGCTGAAGCCATGTATGTAATAATTACATTAATTTTCAAAACAATCATATTGAATAGGATAAGTTGTGCAACTAAATTAAACTACTAAACTAGAAATCTATTTGTGAGATACTACATCAGTCATGATTTATATATGCATAGTTTGCAATAAATTTAAAATAGATTGTTTATTTAGATACAACCAACTTTACATGTGTAGTTGTATATTTTCTAGTCTTTTTTAGTAGAAATCTGAAGAATACAAAAAACAAAGCTAATTTTGTTAATAACCTTTTTCTGAAAGATTTTTGTTGCATAATTGTCTAATGCTTCACATGTTAGTAGATATTTCAGAATTGTTGGGGCACATTTAGTGCAAAGGTAATGTTTCCATAATATTTACAAAATTGTAAAATTGAATATTCTCTTAACGCTAAATAAATCACACATGCACACACATTACTGTAATATCATATATTATTACTATACAGTAATGCTCAGAAATCAGTGTACAGTGGTCCCTCGCTAACGCGGTTCACCTTTTGTGGGCTCGCAGTTTCACAGATGTTTTTAGTTTAGTTTTTTTTTTTTTTTACAGCGCATTGAGTTCTGCCCCCTAATTGGCTGTAGACCATTGTTAATCAATCTCCTCAGTGTCTTCTGTACAGTACAGAATGCGTTCAGCTTGCTAAATTAACATAAATCTTTGATCGCTAGCAGTGTGAGTTTCAACAATGATGCAAAATGGTTGTAACTGTCTGCAGCAAGATTATCGTAAAGGGGGTCGCACACTGGATGCGCTACGTTATTGTAAACACAGGTTTATATCAAGGTATGCACACTGGCGCCACAAGTCGGCAGCTGTGTGTGGTGCGCAGCTATGACTCAGGACACTGTTCATATTTCTGCCTTGCCACAGAGCACTATCTGAATAATTTAATTTTAAAAAACATCCAAATGTGTGTGTTACTTCCAATTGTCATATGTGCGACCTTCTTTAAGGATGGAGTCTGCTAGTTTTGTGGATGAGTGACTTTAGGAAAAAAAAACATTACGCAGGATGCCAACATTATCCACACAAAAGCTAAAAAGCTTTATGAACCTTTTGCTGACAGCAATAAATGTTTGTGCCTGACAACAGGTTTTGATCTTTGGTTTCATTCTATAATACTGGACTCATTATTCTACAAAATTTTGAACTTTGAGAGTGTTTAAACAAGACAGAAAAGTGTGAAAATGTTAACGCCTGTCTGAGAAAAGTGTATAAAGTGTGTAGTGGGGTTTTACAGCATTAAAACATCTATAATTGTAAAAAATAAAGCAATTACTTAGTGGATTTCACCTATTGCGGGTTATTTTTAGAACATAACTGCCGTGAATAGCAAGGGATCACCGTGACATCAAAAATCAACAAGAAACAACATAAATCAACAAAAATCCATCATTTTAATGTAAAATTTCACATTGTAATAGTCACTTCATTTGTAAATATCGCTTTAAACCCACCATATAAATAATGAAGTGAAAATGGACCCAAATAGTATGGAATCATGCTTTTACCCTTTGACTGGATTGACAGCAATGGCGTAAGGCTCTCCTGCAATGTCGGTTATCAGACGGGTGCAGTTGGGTCCCTTGAGCTGCCCCACATTAATAGAGTATCTAAGTTTGGTCCAGTGAGCTGTGTAATAACTGAACCAGTGCATCCTAGAGTGGTCAGTCCAGTAGATATTTCCAGTCACCCAGTCAGCGGACACATCTCTGGGTCTGCGGAAGTCTGGACACTGCAAAAGTCATCCAGATAACAAGTTGAATCCCATGTGGGCCACCGCATCAAAGAATATTTAAGATTATGAGGATGATAACACGTTTAGGAGAACATTATTCAAAAAAAGCTTGGCTCATTTTTCCAAAGACCATTTTTAGGGGTAGAAGAAGTTATAGTAGGTTTGGACTAAAAATAATACATTTATATTATTATTTAAGGTGAGACACTGCAGGTAAACTTTTTTTAATCATACCTGTTTATTTAAGAAACAGTAAACTGTAAAATGGGTTTGACTTCACTTTAAAAAAAGCGAGTTAATGAACTATGTGGATAATTTAAAAAAAATAAGTTAAGTGAACTTAACAGTTTTGAATTACTACAAAATTACTTTAACTACCCCACTAAGAAAATAAATTTGGATTGCATTTCTTAACTTCTAATGTCGCTAGTTAACGCACTCAATGCATTTTTTTTCAACACATCTTATCATTTCAAAAATATCAGCCTCTACCAAATGGTAGATATGTCGGTTTATGGTAAAAGTACCAGAATTAATACATATACTATAAAAAATTTGAAAATATAAAGTGTAAGAGCAATTTATTTCCAATTTAAGTGTGCCATAAAATATTTCAGATTCTCATTTAACATGCTTTCTTTTTTTCTTTTTTTTTTTTACAATGAAACCAAAAATCAAGTGTAGTAGTGCAACAGGATTATGTTTGTTTGACTTTTTTGTAAACCAACAATGCTGTGTGTGCAAAACATTATTAAAACAGTCATTTTTTAAATTACCTTAATAGTCAATATTTAACAGTCAAAATATGGCAAACCATTTGGTAGAGCAGCAGTCAAAGGGTTAAAGCAAAATCAACTTGTCACTTTTAAAACAATGGATTTACTCACTTTTTTTAAGTAAAAGCTTTTTACAGTGTACAGAAAACCTCCAAAATACACTTATTTAATTTTTTTTTTTCCTGCACGGCACCAAAAAAGTAAGCATCACTTACAGTACAAAGACCAAACTTCACTTTATTCATATATTTTTCTATATTTTTTTTTATAAATATTTGACTGATTATATACACAACCTTTTTTTCTTAATTTTTTTTTGGCTGTTCACAGTATTTTATGAACTATGGAGTGATAAAAAAAGAGACTCCAAAATCACGTTTTGAGTCCAAAAGGAGAAACATTTTTCAGGGTTAGAAATCTATGTAAATTAGCACATAATTAATGCTTCTTTTGAATATGTAAACCTAACATTTTACAAAATTGCAGAAAAACAAAATCTGCCATTCCTAATGTAATTGATCAAAGGGGAAACTATAGTGATAAGCTTTTTTATTTTCATTTTTACTCTATTCACCAGCAGTGTCTAGCCTTAATATTTCATGTAGAAATAAATAAATAAATAAATAAATCACAGGGAAGATCAATATAATATACAGTTTATATACATACTGTAGTTGACATTTGAATTTATAAAATGGTTATAAAATATCAAGTTGTTTTTCAAAAATTGCATAAGTAATTAAAAGAAAAGTGTACACATACCAACCAGAGAGAATGTCAACAGTATTTCTCAGTCAAATTACATTAACTTTTTTAAATAAACCTAACTTGAAAGAAACATCCATAGCATTTCCTGTAAAATATGAGGGTATGCTTCACTCAAGACTCGTGATACTTACTATGATGCCAACATTTGTTTTAGTTTGACTCCTGTTTAGGATGTCTTTGTAAAAAAGTCCACCGGGATTAAATTGAGTAGCCCAGATAAACTTTTGTTGGTGAAACAAAGCATCCATCCCAATGATGCGGGCATTTTCCTCGATGCGAGCATGTACTTTGTGTCCATGGCTCTGGTTAAATGGATACACAAAACTTCGGATTTCAGTGTCATTAGCTATGTAGAGCACTCGATCTTCTGGTCCTGCCCGTTGAGTTATTAATATGCAAAAAAAATGAAAAGTGGCTAAATTCCATTTAGGGTTTGAGACAACAGTTTGACAATTACAGATGCAGATAAATCATTCTAACACAGCAATATGCATTTTAATCAATCAATAATCAGTACTACTGTATGTAGGAAGAGACAATGCACAGTTCTTAAACACAATTATGAATATACATGTACAATAATATAATAATCAATATATAATATAATAATAATCTAGAACAATAACATGTAATTATAAATGTACAATAGATAATCTAGTATAGTACAAATCTAGGCACTGACTGCTAACTCAAGGGAACACTCCACTTTTTTTGGACTTAAACAGTTAAAAAAAATCCCCAAGACTTAAACAGTTGAGCTTTAAATTTTAAATCCAGGTGGCATGGTTACTTAGTGGTTAGCACTGTTGTTTCACAGCTAGAAGGTCACTGGTTTGAATCCTAGCTGGGCCAGTTGGCATTTCTGTATGAAGTTTGCATGTCCCCGTGTTTGTGTGGGTTTCCGAGTGCTCCGGTTTTTCTCACAGTCCAAAGACATGCAGTATGAGTGAATTGGATGAACTAAATTGGCCATAGTGTATGAGTGTGTGAATGTGAGAGTGTATGGGTGTTTACCAGTACTGGGTTGCACCTAGAAGGGCATCCGCTGCGTAAAACATATACCGGAATAGTTGGCGGTTCATTCCGCTGAGGCAACCTCTGATAAATAAGGGACTTAGCTGAAGGAAAATGAATGAATGATTTTCTTTTTAATCCATTCAGCCTATGTCTGGATCTGGCAGGGCCACTTTTAGCTTAGCTTAGCATAAATCATTGAATCGGATTAGACCATTAGCATCTCAGTCAAAAATGAACAACAAAAAAAAGCTTAATAATTTACCTACTTAAAGCTTGACTCTGAAAAAATGAAAAGTCGCTTAATGTCTAGGCTGATATGCATCCCAGGAGTCTCCCGTATTTCAGACCCATCTCTCGCCACCCTCCCGTTTTGTTATTTCTCCAGGAAAACTATGATAATTTCACTCCATAGTACAGTTACTAACACCACAGTACACAGTACCCACTTCTCAACAGTGTTTTTCAGACACCTCACCCCCGAAGCCAACAACAACCCCAAGATTTTCAGGGACAAATATTGGCAGGGAAGGATATGTCACAAGACTATACTCTCATTCGGGCGTAATAATCAAGGAATTATATCACACAGCTCCTGAAAATTGGCTAAGGGTAATTATCACTTTTTTTGTTGCTAATGGTCTAATCCAATACAACGATTTATGCTGAGCTAAGCTAAAAGTTTTCCTGCCAGACCGGGAAATCAGCTGAATAGATTAATAAAAAATGGTAAAATCTGTTTAATGTTAAACTTGTTTAAGTCTAAAGGACTTGTAAAACGAGCCTTGTTTCCAAAAAAGTGGAGTGTTCCTTTAAGTGATTCAAATTCTAAAATAAAATGTCACAGTGAAGGCAAAGGTTAAGTCAATAGAAAATATAGATCCTTACCTTTTGCTATGCAGCTACCATTCATATCCTTATAATTTTTGTCACATGTACATTTGTATGATCCTTTTGTGTTTGTGCAATAGTGAGAGCAAGTGCCGAAATAAAGACACTCATTGATTTCTGCAAAAAAAGAAAACAAAGTTAGTTTTAAAGGAATAATGCTTTCTGGAAAAAGGCTTTTTTGTGGCTGTTTAGACTGTGTGATGTTCACTATGAGGCTTTTTTTTTCCACATGCTGAGTGCTTGGAAATAAAACGTCAGATGTGGTCTGCTCACTGCATCTCATTGATCTTTATTCTCAGCAAAAAACACTATATATGTGAGTGCACAATCCTATTCCTGGAAATGTTCTATTAAATGCAAAGTGTTTTCAGTAGGTTATGCTTTTTTGGGAGCTTAAGCTTAACTTTGGCCTCCGGTTTAGTCTTAGCACACAGAGAGAAACACACTGATCCATGACTAATTTTTTTTTATCCTTGAAAAAAAAATTTAGTTACTTCTAACCAGCTGTGAACCAAAATACAAAGTATGCATACATACAAGTACAGGATTTCTGAATCTCAAAAAAAATAAATAAATAAATAAAAAAACATACAACTACTGACAGGACAGCATTTAGAGCAAAAAAAAAAAAAAAAGGTGGAACATACAAGTATGCAATTTCTGCAAAGCTAGCAACCAGATCTGCCAGAATAATGATTGTCTTCAAACAAGTCAAACATTCCCCCGTCTACGTTATTTGGAAAAATAGGTCCAAATTTGGTTCAGTGGTCAAGTCAAGTGTGTAAGATATTTGTGGTATTTGTCCTGTTAATTGATGTGTATTTATTTATTTATTTTTTTTACTTTTTATTTAAGATTTTAATATATATATATATATATATATATATATATATATATATATACACACACACACAATTTTTTTCAGAGCAACCTTTTCCCCCAACAATTTAACCCCCTACAGATGAGGGAATAAATAAATAAAAATAATGATAATATAATTTTTTTTAAATAAAATAAGAAAATTAATACAAAATAAATAAATAAAGTACTGCCATCATAAATTCTTTTCAGGGTATACATCTGCACATCAAGTCACACTGTTACATTGTAGTTACCTCAGATTCGTGATAGGTTAATTAACCTCTAAATGTAAATATCTAAATATTTTGTCATACTTTTACACCTCTTCAGAAAAAGACTTTAAAAAGTCTTCATTTGTAGACATGCAGTCATTTTTCCATAACATAGACTTGTTTAAGTCTTTGAATCCACTGAGCCACCTTTGGAGAACCTTCTTCCATCCAATGTACTGTTATTATTTTTTTTTTGCAATCAGTGATATCCTATGTGAATTGATTTTTATAAGGGATGTTTACAACTGTTTATTAAAATTGAAACTATATATATTTTAATGAATAATAAAATATTTTATTTAATTCATACATTATATCAAAATACTTCAGTTGACAAAATACCAAAAAGAAATGACTTAAAAAAGATATTAATGTAAACACTTTATTCCTGACAATTTATTTTTGTGAAGTTTGGGGAAATTACATTTAAAACAAATCCTCAAATTTTATGTGGTTAAGTGGATATGTATGTATAAAACAACATTTTACAAAATAAATGAAATTTATACAGTATATCATTCAGAAATGCATTTAAAATAAAATGTTAAAGTATTTAAAAAGTAACATATTAAAAGCACATGAATTCATTAAAACAGCTTCTTGTTTTTTTTTGATCATGGCATTTTCATTAGACACATTGTAATGTGGTGCATTGTCAGCCAATTTACTTCTAACACTAGCTGAGCGATTGCTGCAATGGAGAAAGTCACACACGGATTGCATTTCCGTTTGAAGCCGCTGGTGTCGCAGAAATGCCACATTTCACCTTTAAATTGAAAGTCTAAATTCATATTCCTCCTCAGATAAAGTGGTGAATCATATTTTTTTGAATGCTAACAGACTCAGGAAAGATAGTCTGACAGTACCTTCACACTTTCTGCTTCTGAGATTTCTCTGAAAGCCAGGTTTGCAGTGGCAAATTGCATTTGTGTTTGTATGATTGCACACTGCATCCTCCCCACATGGATTCATCCTCTTTCCACATATGTCTCCATTTGAAGCTAGAAAGAGAGAGAGACAGCTTTGAAGTGACGTTCTTTATACTTACACCCCACTGTCCCAGTGCATTATGGGATTTTTCTTTTTTTTGTGTGTGTTTTGATGCATAGTCACAGGCAACAAATAAAATATGCATAAGAAAAAATCCATATGTGCACCATGTGTCCATGTAATCCACCAAGACTGCCTTTAATCTGACAAGACTGCTTGTTTTTCACAGTGCCCTTCTCTAATATTGGCACCATTGGTAAGAATGAACAAAGAAGCCTGTGAAAAAATGCCATTATTGTTTAACCATTTGATCTTTTGCTCAAAATTATAACAACATGAATCTCTTATTGAGAACAAATCCTTGCAAACACAACAGTTTAAGCATATATATGTTATCATATTGACAAACCACATGTAGAAACACTCCTCTCTTATGCACCTGACACTTTGACAGGCATCGTAACCACCTGGTCGACCTTTTATCCATAGGCTATCATTATTATTTTAATTGCTTAATACTATTTATCAGAGTTGTGTCAGTATATTATCCAATGATGTTCACTATAAATGTACCACAATCATGTTGCACTGCTTGCTTCAACTTTAAATAACTCCTGCACAATATTAAACCTTAAATCCAACCCAGGCTCATTCTGAAAACGTAGTCTCGTGGACGTTTCTGGAGACCGCAAAATACGTCCCAGGAGGTACGTATTTTTGCAGTTTTTGTTTTTGCGAATTCGCGAGAGGCCGCTGTCTGCGCTTCTTTACATCTCAAATTTCTCTCACGAGTGCCGTTCGCGCCCGCTGTTCTCGCGTAAACCCACCTGCTGTCGACCAACTGTCTGTCTGACTGACTGAACGACTAAACAAATGAGTCCGCCGACCAATCGACTGAACCCTTCTTCTCCTTCCCTAAGCCTAACTAATTTTATCGATTGACCCACCCACCCACTTACGTCCCTAAACCCAAAGCCATCCAAAAAAAGAAAACCCCTCGTCTGATTTTTACCACATTTTCGGTTTTTATACATTCTCACCCTGTTGTTCACTTGATTCAGTTTTTGTCTTACTTGATTTCTGGAACCGCTCTTCCCCGGACTCGACCCCTGTCGTCATCGTGGTCAACTCCTCTCTGCGTCTTAAGTCAACCAACGTACACGACGAGCTAACGGGACAAACTTGCGCTGGGAAAGCCCTCCACATGAAGGTGAGCGGTCAGCTGGTAAGCGCGAAAAGCGTAAAGCGTGTCATACCACCCTGTAGCATTTGTTTAAAAAAAATGAAATGAAATGCAAGCCATACGTACCTCCGACTACATACTTCACGGTCTCCAGAAACATCCACGGGACTACGTTTTCAGAATGAGTCTGTGTTGCTTAAATTCCTCTTTTGCACAATATTTACCTTTAATACCTCTCTTGCACAATATCCTGCATGTCTCATGTAAAAGTATTTGTATAGCCTGATTTATGAGTATAATTAGGTATCTTATAGTATATGTTAGTAGCTATGCATAGTTTTTTTTTTAAAATAGCTCTTATGTCCAGTGTTTGTATTTATGATTAATTTATGAAGCACTGTTGTCCTGCGAGACACATGTAGCGGAATGACAATAAAAAGCTCGACTTGACTTACTTTGATAAGTTTAATATACAGTTAAAGTCAAAATTATTAGCCCTCACGTGAATTTCTTTTCCCAAATGATGTTTAACAGAGCATGGAAATTTGCATAGTATTTTCTTTAATATTTCTTCTTCAGGAGAAAGTCTTTATTTGTTTTATTTCAGCTAGAATAAATGCAGCTTTTAATTTTTTAAACATTTTTTTTAAATGTCAATATTATTAGCCCCCTTAGGCAATATAAATTTTTCAATTGTCTACAGAACAAACCACTGTTATACAACAGTGTATAACAGCTTGCCTAATTACCCTGTCTTGCCTAATCAACCTAGTTAAGCCTTTAAATGTCACTTTAAGCTGAATACTATTATCTTGAAAAATATCTAGTAAAATATTATTTACTGTCATAATGGCAAAGATAAAACAAATCAGTTATTAGAAATTATTAAACTATTATGCTTAGAAATGTGTTGAAATAATCTTCTCTCTGTTAAACAGAAATTGGGGAAAATATACAGGGGGACTAATAATTAAGGAGGGCTAATAATTCTGTATATTAAGGATGGGACTGTTCATGGAAAAAAATGAACTGTCACTTTTCTTGTCACATTTTTTTAAAATATAATTTGATGGGTGAGTGAGTGTTTTTGCACCTGACTGGAATATGTGATCCTCTCTCTCTCTCACGTACACGCCTCTATCCGCTTAAGTCGTGACGTATGGAATACTGTTTCCGGGTCCAAGCCGCTACTCATTTGAATTGAGAAAATATTTGTTTATGATACCTTTTTATCTTCTATATTTAGTCATATTTTATATAAAATGGTGTACATAATAGTCTCTGGACCTGCTGCATCACAGACACCAACTTTTTGGCCATCAGATATATATATATATAGAGATGGGTTGCGGCTGGAAGGGCATCCGCTGTGTAAAAATCGTGCTGGATAAGTTGGCGGATCATTCCGCTGTGGCGACCCCGCAAGGGACAAAGCCGACAAGAAAATGAATGAATGAATATATATACGAAAATCACGAAATATATATATATATATATATATATATATTGTGATCGTGATTTTCGTAAGTATTACATTTCTTTTTTAAACGTTTTTTATTACCATTTGACAAATCTCCCCATACGGTTTGATAGAGAAATTGGACCCGGAAGCTGCTTCGGGTGACGTCACACTTAACAAGCGGATTCCGGCTATGGTTACAGCCCACCGCAGTCTATTCTGTCCCATCACAGTTTAACTTTCTTCATTTCTTTAAACACTTTCACAGTTAATGCTTCAGTAAACCACATGCTTCAGGTTACATCAGTTTGAACTATAATGATTTATGCGTTTCTCTCTCAGCTCACAAATGCTTTTTTTAATTTAACATGTTCTAGTGCTGCAACATATAGGCTATAATGTCAGAATACTCATAGTTAACTGTCTGCTAAGTCTAAGTCTAATGAGAAAGTACACATTTATGGAAGATTTTTTTAAATGACGGCAGTTAAAATTAACGTGCTGTCATCATTACCATTAATCAACAACAAATAAGACTAAATTAAAACTCTAATACTAAAATTACACTTTTTAACTTTTTATTACTGTAAATGGTAAGTATTTTATGCTGATGTATTTCTAAACAGTATATATGTGTTATAATAGGGGATTTTTTTTTTTACATTGTAAACCAAATCAAACAAAAAACCAAAAACAACTGTAAGTGTTATGAATCAACTAGGAAAAAGAATGGAGAATTACAGACATTAGTGTTATAATGTAACCAGAATCACCACATATAGTTAAAAAAAAACCTCCACTCTCATTCAAAATCAAACCCAAGTATCTTCACTTTTTAATTAATGAGATGACAGTTGTTAAAAATCAGCTAATATTTTTAGTTTTCAGAAAAATATTACAATTATTAGAAAAACTGATAAAACAATAAAGACTTTTTTTGCTCCACAGTCTTCTTTGCTCATATTCACCAAGAGCGCCTACATTTCGGCAGGGCACTGTAAAAAATCTGGTATAACATGTCATTTGGTAAACACATACAAGCCTTGCAGTCTTGTTCATCTGATCCTCCATCTCCACAGTCATCAAACAGGTCACATTGCAGTTGTGCAGGTATACATTTTCGATTACTACAGGTAAACTCTGCCTTCCCGCAGGGTTTTGGCCTAGTTGACACCGCCTCTGGTTTTGGCCCCATAGAAAAGAGTGAAAAAACACCAGCAACAAGATACATTTTAATCAATACTTCAGCCAAAGAGTATTCAATCAAACTTACTGAGTGATTAATGATCACTACGTATCTGGAAGACCTAGGCATACCAATAAAATCACTAAATTTTAGACTACATTTTTTTATTTGTCAATTAAAAAAAAAAGTATGCCACAAAAGATGGATTTCTCATTGTGCCGGTGAGGATAACAGGATCATCAGGGACTTGTGAATGAGCCTACCGCATTCATCTTCATCTGAGTTGTCCCCACAGTTATCCACATTGTTACAGATTTGATCAAGCCGGAGACACACTCTGTCATTTCTGCAGCGGTATGGCCTTGCTGGAGGACAAGGCAGTTTAGCTAAAAAAAAAAAAGTCAAAGAGAGAGAAAGAAAACAAAATATTACAGAACATGCCTTTTTCTGCATTGTAATGCATGTGACTCTTTTTTTTATTCTAATATAAATATAATATATACCTTAGTAATGTCACAATAAATCATCATAATTGCATCATTATCAATATTATTTTTGTCAAAACTTTGATACGATAACATTCAAGAGTTTTGTGCTATTTCATTTTATTCAGTCTTCAAAATATCTCTTTTAAAAAAATTATTATGGTTTTTACTTTCACATAAAAATTATGCAGCAAAAACTCCAACTCTGTTAACAATAAGAGTCATTAATAATAAATGAGCACTTATGATAATTGATAATGACTGAGAATTGAATCAGAATATTAGCGATTTTTTAAGGATCATGCAACACTGAAAATTTAGCTTTGAATCACCAATAAATGACATATTAGTTATTTTAAATTTAAATTTGCATAATAATACAGTTTTTACTGTAATTTTGATTACATAAATGCAGATTTCTCTTATGATAATGATAGAATATAATATGATATAATACGACAATACAATATAATATAATACACAACTCTACCACTTAAAACAATTAATATCAGAGATAATATAATATAATGGCCTTTCAGCCGCAATGCAGCACTGGGAAACGCTCTCGTCCGCTATTATGTGGCCAATTTAATTCATTCATTTTCCCTTAGGCTCAGTCCCCCATCAATCAGGGGTCGCCACAGCAGAATGAACCGCCAACTTATCCAGCATATGTTTTACGCAGCGGATGCACCTCCAGCTGCAACCCATCACTGGGAAACACCCATACACACTCATTCACTTACATGCACTACAGACAATTTAGCTTACCAAATTCACCTATAGCGCATGTCTTTGGACTTGTGGGGGAAACAAGACATGCGATTCAGGTGAATTGGGTAGGCTAAATTGTCCGTAGTGTATGAGTGTGTATGGATGTTTCCCAGAGATGTGTTGCAGCTGGAAGGGCATACGCTGCATAAAACATGCTGGATAAGTTGGCGGTTCATTCTGCTGTGGCGACCCCGGATTAATAAACGGACTAAGCCGAAAAGAAAATGAATGAGTATAATATAATATAATATAATATAATATAATATAATATAATATAATATAATATAATATAATATAATATAATATAATATAATATAATATAATATAATATAATATACAACTTTCCCACTTGAAACAACTAATATCAGAGATATATTTCTGGTCATGTAGTGCTTTTAATTTGCAATGCAGTCAGTGACCCCTACAAACAGACTGAGTTTAGGATCAAAAAACTCTAAAGAAAGTTTCTTTTTCTTTTTCTTTTTTTGCCAAGCAACAAAAGTCTTTCAGTTCTGAATCAGAGTCCAGTAGGCGAGAAACACCGCGGGTCATGCAGTTCCTCTGAGAGAGATGAATATGTACCACACATGTCGGGGTCTTCATCAGAGTTGTCTCCGCAGTCGTCTTCACCATCGCACACCCACACGTGCAGCTTACACAGCGTGTTATTGCAGATGAACTCGTCGGGGCGACAGAAAAAGGCATCTGCATAAACAAAATTAAACTTCTTTTGAAACTTTAACACGTGGCTATTTTGCAAGGTTATAAAAACCTGAACTAACCATCATATTCCAAACTATTTAGTTAACAGAAAGTCTCAGAAAAGTCATCATTTCTCAAGTGTGTAAATGTATTATGAATCATCTTCATACCATGACTGCAGTTTTCCTCGTCGCTGTGGTCCACACAGTCAAAGATGTCATCGCAGCGCCATCGTTTGGGAACGCAGTGAGCGTGGTTTTTGCACAGAAACTCATCCTCTCTGCACTCCTTGACACAGTCCATCTGGTGTGAGCACAATACCCAAAGCCTAAAATACTCAATTTCAAGAGAAACAGTTTGCTGCACTGATGAAAGTGCAGACCATCTCAGTTTCCATGGAGCTGAACATGAATCTACTATACAAGATGCTCAAGAAAGAATGTGTCTCCAATATGGTGCATATGTTTATCCCACAGTAAATTGCAAACAATATGGCATCAAGTTTTAATTGCCTGTGCGATGCAAATATCATTAAATATAAGCTTCTGGATTCAGATATGATGTCTAGCACTACTTACACCTCACCATAGATATTTACATTAGATGTCGCCTACGCTGTTGTTGTCTATTGGAAGGAATGCATCAAAAAAGCTGCCATTTTAGTACAGGGTAGCGCTCCCTTGAAATGAATGTGGGACCAAGGTGCAGTGGAGGACTGGCCATCCAGAGCCAGAAAAAAAAAAAAAAAAAAAAAAAATTTAAAAAATTTTTTTTTATATATATATATGATATATATGATCTATGATCAGGAGTTTCCCAGTGGTCAGTATGCAAACATTTTTTTAAATTACGAAAATGTTAATTTTTCATCACTTTTCTACATCGATGGATACGTGACCGCACAGGCATTGAGCATTGGTGCTACTTTGCCTTATGGTCAGTGCAATAAGTGACTGTATAATCATCAATACTTGTTTAGCACAAAAGTTTGTAACATACAAAATCGTAAAAAACTAAATCTTACCTATGAAATGTTCTGCCTTTATGCTTTGTTTTCTTTGTTTGCTCATTACTACACCTGTACATAGCGCTACAGTCCAGGATTTTCACATTTCACATCCTTTCCACTGCACACGACAAACAACAAGCGACAGACCTGAAGTCATTCATTTCCAATGGAGAGTAGTCCGGGAGCTACGCGGAGTTCTATCATCTTTGTATGCTGAAAATTCGGATCCAATTTGAGCTGTGGATACGTTGAAATATTTGAACTCCTGCAACTAGACCGGATGTAATGTATTTCAATGTTGTCCAAGCAGGTCCATGTGCGATATGAGAAATACTATTTTTTCTTTTCTTTATTTTTTGAATCAGAAAAAAAATCTTTATGAAAAAATGAGAGAAAAAGAAATGTTGTCTCCACATTCCCTCCAATGATTTTAGTGGTCTATGAGTTTCTAGTATTCCTTCATTCAACCATGGTGAAAGCACGGAGAATAAAGGCTCTTGCTTTTGCACTCCTTTATTTCGGACCCTGCGAGAACAGCTTCTCTCCAATGGTGCACAACAAAACTGAAATTCTGTGTGACTGTATTCCGACAGTCGTCTCTAAATGTCGAATGAGGTGGAAAGGTGGCTTAAGTGCGGTTGAATGACATTTGTCCTGGGAGCACTGTACAAATGTGCCGGCGCTATTGACGCATGCTCAGGGTCCGTATGCGATATCTAGTGTATATATCTATGACACCTCACCAGTACCAGTTTGGAGTTATTACCAGTTTGCTATTAACCCACTTTACCTTAAAAAAAAATCCAGTACACTGAATAAAAATAATGAGTTTCACACAATTGATTTGTGTTGGGACAAAATGAAGAAATTGAGTACAAATTTAAGTTGATCGTAAATGAAACAATTAAGTATTCCCCAAAAAACTCAAGAATTGTGTTGCTTTAGCTCAATTTAAATAAGTAGTCTGAGCAAACAGCAAATGTAACTTTTGGAGTAGATTCAACAAATAGCTGGAAACATTTGAGGTCATATTGACATGAAGGCATCACCCAGTTTAAGTAGATTTGTCAGTAGTACATCTTTGATGTGAATCTCGTGTTCAAGTGTATCCAAATAGTGCTCTATTTGATTGAGATCTGATGAATATGAGTTCCCAGAACTCACTGTCATCTTCAAGAAACTAGTTTCAGATGATTTGGATTTTGTCATATTGTGTGTTTTCCTACTGAAAATAGCCCTTGCTAGATGGGTACACTGAGGTCATAAAGGAATGGATATGATCTGCCACAAGTGCCATTTCAATGTTGCTCAATTGGTACTAAAGGGGCCCAAGATGTTCCAAGACAAAATTCCCTGCACCATTAACACTGGAGCTCCCAGAGTTCTATAACTCAGGTCAATTCTATAATATCAGGTCGTCAATATTGTGTTCCAGATGTGTAAGAAATAGGACAAAATTATCATTTATACCTCAAGTAATTAAGCTTTTAAATTCCTCCTCTCGCAGTAGCAGTTGATGGCCAGTAGACTGGATATTTATTTATATAAATGCCAAATGTGAAATGTCAGTTGTCCCTGTGAGTGTATGCTGGAAATGAAATTTCCCTACGGGGACAAATGAAGTAAACTAACTAACTAACTAACTAACTAACTAACTAACTAACTAACTAACTAACTAACTAACTAACTAACTAACTAACTAACTAACTAACTAACTAACTAACTAACTAACTAACTAACTAACTACTACTATGATGACCATTCACATAAAACCACCAAATTAAATGGTTTTGTCACATCATATTTCCTTTCAAAGCTTTTATTAAGATTTTAGAATTTAGCTTTGAATGCGTGTTGTCATAATTTATGAGGACATTAAATAAAAATACAATATTTTGTTCAAAAATAAATAGTATAATTGTGTACGAGTTACCAAACCGCTCTGAAGGTGTATACCTCACTTTGTCTGGCAAGCGGGAGAGAAAAAAAATGCTATTTTCGAACGTCTGAAAGTAGTTTGAAGTAAAGTTATGTGTTTGTTATCACAAATCTATGTTTTTGTTAACAAATAGTTGCTAGGGAACACAGGCATGCATATTCAAAGGTGCGTGAATGAGTAGCAGATGCAGAAATCAATAACGGTTCATTTAACCATTATGGGTATTCAAGGTAGAAATACTCAGAACTATTTTGTGCTTTGTTATTTTAATAAAAGAACAATGTTAGAAAGAATTATATTTAGGGAAAGTCAGGGTGCTATAGTTATTATATACAGTTGAAGTCAGAATGGTTAGCCCCCTTTGAATTTTTTTTCTTTTTTAAATATTTCCCAAATTATGTTTAACAGAGCAAGGAAATTTTCACAGTATGTCTGATAATATTTTTTCTTCTGGAGAAAGTCTTTTGTTTTATTTTGGCTAGAATAAAAGCAGTTTTTAACTTTTTAAGAAACATTTTAAGGTCAAAATTATTAGCCCCTTTAAGCTATTTTTTTTTGATAGTCTACAGACCAAACCATTATTATACAATAACTTTCCTAATTACCCTAACCTGCATAGTTAACCTAATTAACCTAGTTAAGCCTTTAAATGTCACTTTAAGCTGTATAGAAGTGTCTTGAAAAATATCTAGTAAAATATTATTTACTGTCATCATGGCAAAGATCAAATAAATCAGTTATTAGAAATTAGTTATTAAAACTATTATGTTTAGAAATGTGCTGAAAAAATCTTCTCTTCGTTAAACAGAAAGTGGGGGAAAAATAAACAGGGGTGCTAATAATTCAGGGGTGCTAATAATTCAGGGGGGCTAATAATTCAAGGGGGCTAATAATTCTGACTTCAACTGTAGGTTTTATTTGAATAAAGTTACTAAATTACATCATTTAAATAGGTCAAAAAGACTCCCTCTGTATAGTGTAAAACACCAGCAGCAGCCTAAACTAATACATACCAGGACTGATCCTCACTTTCATGTTGTTTAATTAAATTATGACCCTCATTTTTTCTGGTTAATTTTCAGTTTATACTGATTGACCCGCTTAAATTTGCTTTGATCTGAATTTTCCCCCATGGAGGTTTCATATGGGCTTAAAGCATCTTCCTCAAATATGTTTCTAAAATATCTGTATGTACATCTCTTTGTTTCTGCTCCACTACAGCACTTGTTTGTGAGAGTGGAGCGCTTGATGTAAGGTCTTGCTAGAGAACTGACCTCATCAGAGCTGTCCAGACAGTTGTCATGTCCGTCACACCTCAGGCTGGCAGATACACAGCCTCCGCTGGCACACACATACTCATTCAGAGAGCAGGAGGGAAGCACTGCAAAACAGATGATCGGTAGAAAATAAAACACCCTAAATACAGATATATAGACCATTTCAATGTAATCATGTCATTGGCCATTGAACATTTCCAGCTTGTTATCAAATTATTTCATAACTGTAACAAGAGGCAATTCAATCATAACTTTACGTTAAAACAGCTATCATAACATTATTTATCAATATGTGGCTCTTTTTGGATTCTCGGAAGCTGTAGAAATTAAAAATGTGAAACAGGAAATACGTTGGGACCATTGTTTTTGTTTACAACTCTCAAAATGGTCTATATGCACATATGATGTGTACAGGAAGACTAAGCTTAACCAATTGCTTATACTGTATTATATTTTTGTAATTTAAAGGTGCTTTTTAAGCTAAGATCATGCAAAAAATTTATCTTTTTGTTTTAAATCTGTATCAGGTATCATACTGTAAGTGTTAATGAACAGTGTCAGTGTATTAAATACATATTGCTGTTATAGTTTAGTCATATATTATACAATTTATCTTAAAATTGTATAATATGTTAAAATGTTTTACTAAATTGACATATTCTGATTAATGTGCAAGAAATATTGGATTTGAAATTAGTATGGAACACATTTTATATATAACGCCAAAATGCAGATGATAAAATATTGAGGCTTCTAAATAAGTTCTTAAGTTAAATAAAAAATTAACCAAGTAGCACACACTAGGGAGCTTACAGTTGTGTTTGATGTAAAAACATTTTGGAAAAGAAAAAGTGAGCAACAGAACTTATCCAACTATGTTATCATAAAGCATTTAAAGATGAACTGTTTAGATACTGTCTCTCCATTCAGGTTAATGTGCAGTAATAACTATAAGTAAGCTATTTGTGGAAAGAGTGTAAATAAATATGGCTCAGCTGACCATATTGCTTTGTTCGTTTGAGCAATTCAAGCGCTGGTGGAATCTAAATTAAGGTGTGGAAATAATTAGCAAATTTATGAATTTTTAACAAGCATAGGATTTGAATCACTCATTAAAAGATTAGTTCACCCAAAATTGGAAACTCTGTTATTAATTACTCACCCTCATGTCATTCCACTCCTCTGAGACCTTCATCTTTAGAACATAAATTGTGATATTTTAGATGAAATTGGTGCACTCTCTGACCCTCCATAGAGGGCAATGATACATAGACATTCAAAGTCCAGAAAAGGAAGCAAAAAACACTGTCAAAATGTTCCATGTGACTTCAGTGGTTTAACTGCAATATAAATCTCCAAGAACACTCCAATAATGACAACAGGCAGCAACTTTTTTTTGCATTTGAGTGAACAGCCCAACACACAACCCTGACGCAAAACACATTTGTCAACAATTGTTTTGCTTTTTTTTTTTTTACACAAAAGTGTTCTTGGAGCTTCTTATGATTGCAGTTCAACAATTGAAATCACATGGATTTTTTTGACAAGGTTCCTTTTCTGGACTTTGAACCTCTGGGTTGTTGTGGTCTATGGAATAGAGGTCTGCACGGGACTCATTTTTTAGTCCCGCTACCGCCAGGTTTTATTCCACACCCGACCGCTCCCGCTGTATATTCAGCCATTGCTTACCTGCTTCGAATAATTATTTCGCGACCCAACCATTCCCGCTAACTTTAGATTTGATTTTTAAAATCTCACATTTAAATTGGTTACTACCAAAAGAGAGAGATTATAGATAAAACTGTAGGTTGTGCAAGGATTGCAGGCTAAATGTCAGGTTTCCTAACAGTAAACTGACCATTTTCTTATGCAAGCTGAAGGACAGCGTATCTTCACTTTGCTCTCCTATGTTGGTAAACCCTGCTCTGAGGACCGCTATGCAGATGATGTACGCACAGATGAATGTGCGAAAAAAATGCATGTGCAGAAAGCACTGGTCATGCGTTCAGCATGTGTAACAGTCGTGAGCCCTGGCTGTACCGGTGCTCATTGAGAATGAGGAAATCACAGATATGCTGTTTAGAAATAACGTAGAGACTCTGGAATTAGAGGTGTGAACCTACACTGGTCTCACAGTTCGGTTCAGTTATGATTATCATGCCATCGATTCGGTTCAATTCGGTATCTCGGTGCATCATGGTGCATTGACGATGCTTTCCAAACACAGTTTCTTCACAGCACAACAATTCTTGTCTTAAAATGTATAAATATATTTATATTTATAGACTATTTGTAATACAATTTTGTCTTTTAATACAAACAGTAAGATATATAAACTGTACCTTTAAACAACACGAGCATTTATAGCAAATAAACAAATGTAAATATCCCGCTCGCTTCCTGAGTCCTGTCTACCAAGTTATTTCTTACACCTCTATGATTGGTCACGCGCTCAACAGAAATAGCTGCGATTGGCTCTTACGCGCTGGCGCTCTTCACAGATGAGTGACACTGATAAACGGCAGCGGCGATCACAGCTGATCCATGATAGACGCCTCTGCAGTCCAGAAGTATCAATGTAACAGCCGAGAGGAGAAGAAACTTTACCTCACGTCAACAGGTCAAATGGGCCACAGTGAGAGAGAGAAGAGAAATGGAGTTTGCTTTCCTCGCCATAGTAAGCTACAGTGTTGGGAGTAATGCGTTACAAAAGTAATGTATTACAGTAACATATTACTTTTTCCTGTAACGCAGCAGTGTAAGGCATTACTAATGTATTTTTAGTAATATTTTACTCGGTACATGTTCAGTAACGCGTGCGTTACAACAAACTTTTCGCCCGGAAGACATTAACAAATAAAAATACCGCAGTTCTATTTCTTGTTGGTGGTGAGTGAATATACGTGTGTGTTGTCAATCTCCCTCTGGCTATTGGAACTTTTTACTTTGAAGTTGAAGGCGGAATGATTTCAGCCTATGAGCTCGAGGTCCGGGGCTATTGTCTCAGCCCGGTTCGCAGTAACGTTAAGCCCTAACGCAAAGCGGAAAAGCGGCAAATAGATGAAAATGGCAGAAGACGCCATAGTATTACAAGCCAAGAGCGCATTCGTGTAAGATGAGCGAGCGAACGCGCGGGTGTTTCCTCTGTCTATTTTAGTTATTGTTAATAAATAGTGCACCAATATAAATCATATCAAAAAGCACAAAGAGGGAACACAAGACACAAGTTGTGAGTCTGCATTTAATCTCTCTGAGCGAGCAGTGTACTGAGAGCGCGCAAGAACATTTGTACGTGAGCAGTGCATATTTAAGAGAATGTGAGAAAATTTGCATGCGAGCAGCGTATATTTGAGAGTTCACTAGGAGTTTTGTCCACAAACAGAGGAAATCGGTGCTCGAGCATTATATTGAGAAAGCTGTTCATCATGCTCACTTTGTGCATGACAGTTTTGTGTTGTGAGCCACTTGAATTTAAAGTAAATACAATAATGGCAACAATAACAAGAGAAAAGAAATCTGCATTTTGCCATGGCATTGGAGTTTACATATAGGCCTGTTGTGTCTAATATGAATACAGTCAAGCTATTCACAGATATTGCCAGATAACCACTTTACCTCTACCATACTTTCAACAGATCATTTGTGAATCTGACTGTCATCCTTTCTTGCATTGTCTTGAGCCTTCACGTTGCCAATTATATACTATATTGTTAGTAGCCTGGATAGGTCACAGTCATTCTGCTACATCATATCGCTTTCTACTGGATGTAAAATGCTCTGCAGACCATTTGGTCGTTTTAGAATGTAAAGTTGTAATTCTGTAGTTATTTTGGTGAAAGTAACTAAAAAGTAATATAAGAGTAATGTAACATATTACAATTTTCAGACAGTAATATTGTAATGTAAGGGATTACTTTTAAATAACAGTAACAAGTAATATGTAATGTATTACAGTTTGGAAGTAACTTGCACAACACTGGTAAGCTACGGCAACAAACTGTAGCGCATATGAAATAAATGACGTCAGTACATAATAACCGGTTATGATTATTACTGAACCGATACCAAATTGTTCACGTCTGCAACGCGGTGCACCAAAGAAACAATTAATTTTGACACCCCTATTGGGAATGCTACATTGTTAGCCCGCACACTCCCATTCAAATTACACCAGAGTTACCGACCACTACCGTGTTTTATTCAGAAATTTATTTCCGCGCTGCAAGAAATCTGGTCGGGTTACAGCTGCGGGAATGCAGACCTCTATTATGGAGTGACAGAAAGTTCTCAGATTTCATCTAAAATATATTAATTTATATTCCAAAGATGAATGAAGGTCTCATGGATTGGTTAAGAACAGCATTTTTATTTTTGGGCAAACAAAAGCTTGTCGCCACATACTGGTCATTTTAGTGTTATATTTACTTATACACTTGTCAGGTTATTTATTTTAAATAGTCAAGGTAACAAAAAGAAAACAATAAGAATACATTTGGCATGTTTCTTTGTCTATATACTGTAAACGTTACATCAAATTAAACTTAATATTTAAAAAAATATAATCAAAAACTCTTGAGGTGAAGTGTTGCACCAAAAATGTAATAAAGTTACCTGTTCCGAGGCAGTTTCTCTCATCTTCCCCTGTCTTACAGTCTTCCTGACCATCACACAACCATTTACGGGAGATGCAGAGATTGTTGTGGCACTGAAACTGATCCTCTGCACAGTGAGTCTCGCAGTCCTTCTGAAAAAAAAAAAAAAAAAAAACAATGCAAGGGGGAATTCACTTCGGTGTCAACCAAAACTTCAGTGCATATCATTTTTATTATTTTTGGGCTTGTCACATTTCATCGACAGAAAATCAGGAAAGCCATGACAGAATTTCAAGTTTTGTGAATCAAATGAACAAATAAATAAATTAAAAAATCCACTGTCTTCATGGCTTGCTGAAAAGTCTTCAGGGCTGTTTGCGCCAAGGATGAGAACTATAAATATAACAAAGATATTGCTAAAATATATATTTCTGAACAAAACAAAAACACACTACACCTACAGCATAATGTAGAGAAATTATATTTATATAAAAAACCTGATTGTATTTGAAGAATCTCATCTACCCAACAGTGTTCCTTGCTGTCTTTCAGCCATTAACACACATATATCTTATGTTATCTATATGTTTAAATTCATCTTTACTGTTCTTGAGGCCGTTAATATGGAATGTGGAATACTGTTGTATAAAATCCGAGACTATAAATCGGAAAATCGTTTGGAAATATAAAACATCTGCTATGATTCTAACACTCACTGACCTCATCTGAATTATCAGCACAGTCGTAGTCGCCGTCGCAGCGGAAGCGGGCTGAAATACAGTCCCCATTGGCACAAGCAAAATCCTTATGATTACAGGTCACCGGTTCTGCAGAGAGGAAAAGCACACTGAGGCAGCTAAAATGGCACAGCTACCCGAAGCGTGCCCTGTGAATCTGCCCACACTGAAGGAAAAGTTAGCAGAGGACAGAGTAGAGGCAGCGAGAGCAAATCAAAACCGTTAAAGTGGCCTGCACTTAGACATGCTTTGGCATTGTACCATCTGTTTTCCAAGGTTCTTGCAAGTTTGCCAAGAACTTAAAGAGAGCTATTTGCAGACTAATCAGCAATTAAATGTATAAAAGGGCCATTCGCAAAAAGAGAGTTGGCAGGCTGTAATGGCTAGAAAAACACGTTTGGTGGTCAACAAACACCTGTTAGTATAAACGTATAAACAGTTTGAAATTGGTGGTTGATTAAGCAACATAATGTGTGAAAACGAATCATCAAAGTAAATGCGTCTTGGACACTATATGTGTTATTTATTTATTCAAACACAGGTGTTTTTATCCTTTTTTGTACATATACAGTTGAAGTCAGAAATATTAGCCCTCCTGTATATTTTTTCCTCAATTTCTGTTTAATGAAACAAAAATAAATATATTTTTCAAGATATTCAGTATTCAAGTATCCAACTTAAAGTGCAATTTAAAGACTTAACTAGGTTAGCTAGGTTAATTAGGCAAGTCGTTGTATTAACAGTGGTTTGGTCTGTAGACAATCTGAAAAAAAATATTGCTTAAGGGGGCTAATTATATTAACCTTAAAATGTTTTTTAAAAAATTAAAAACTGCTTTTATTCTAGCTGAAATAAAACAAAAAAGACTTTCTCCAGAAGAAAAAATATTAGCAGAAATACTGTGAAAAATTCCTTGCTCTGTTAAACATAATTTGAGAAATATTTGATAAAGAACTAAAAAATTTACAGGATTTTTTAAATAAAAAAAATTAAGTCTTTAATTGTGTGTCATCTGGATTTATGATTTATGAATGTAATAATGTAATTGGGAAATGCAAATCATAGTAATAATAATCATAATAAATACATTTAAAGACCACTTAAAGGAATAGTACACACACACACAAAAATTACCCAATAATTTACTCACCCTCAAGCCATTCTCAATCTGAGGCAACCTAAATGAATCTGTATGATTCATGTGTATTTTATGGTATTACACAGGTTGCCCCTAGCGGAAAAAAACATTGTATTTTCAAAACATTTCTAAACAGTAATGACATAACAAAGCCTGATTTACTGAAATCACGTGACCTTGTCAATTTGATACATGCTCCGAAACCAGCGATTTGAAACTAAATATATTAGAAGGTAATGGTTTCGAAGATTCATGAAACTGTGTTTCTAAAACAGCCATCACTAATGCCATGTACATGTATGTACCCATAATTTGTCATGTGCTGTATGTCTGCTGTACATAATGTGCATTCGACTACAGCTAGAAAATTGGCAAATTTCTGTTACAAAAACACATTGATCCACTTGATTTAAGCATATAAGACATGCGTTAACCCCATAGTAGAATATGAGAGTTTTACAGTGGATTTATGGCCTTTTGGAAGCTTCAAAATAAAATACGCAACACTATTATACAGCAAGGAAAGGCCAGGAGAGAGAGAAAAAAAATAGACTGTGTTTGTCAGACAGTAAAATCATATGCACCAACTGACGGCTTTAGAGTGAGTAAATTATGAGGTATTTTTCATTTTTGGGTGAATGATTGCTTTCAATATACAGTTGAAGCCAAAATGTTTAACCCTCTTGTGAACATTTTAAATATTCCCCAAATTATGCTTAACAGAGCAAGGAATATTTCACAGCCTTTTCTATAATATTTTTTCTTCTGGAAAAAGTCTAATTTGTTTTATTTCAGCTTGAATAAAAGCAGTTTTTAATTTTTAAATACCATTTAGGGTCAATATTATTAGCCCTCTTAAGCATTGTTTTCAATTGTCTACAGAACAAGCCACCATTATACAATGACTTGCCTACTGTAATTACCCCAACTTACCTAATTAACCTAGTTAAGTCTTTAAATTGACCTATTACTTTTCTGTATTGCTCCAGGACTAATTTCATATAGTTGTTATGAAATAATAAAATGTTTAATGCAGTGCAATTTTTTTTACATTACTCTAGCATTGATACATTTTTTTTTAATTTTGAGCATTATAAACTCTAGATGATGGATAATAAAGCCCAAAGTGTCTTCTTTCCAAAGATACATGAACTGTGAATGTAAACCAAATTATTCAGCAACTGTAATTGTTTTAGTTTGGGATGGTCATTTTTGAGAAGGTGCGTCTGACGGTGAGGGAAAGAAGGACATCGATATAGTCTCAGAAAACTTTTTACAGAAATCTCATTTTGCATGCTATCTTCATCAAATTTTAAATATAAACTCATGAGACACTTGGCTTTCAAGTCATATTTTCTAGGACATTCCATTAATGTTTTCCTGTGTTTGTATATGGAAAAACAAATATTGAACACAATACATTTTTTTTTTCTCATGACTTCATGATGTATAACTTTTTATATTTTTGAGCATGTAACTTCCCCTTTTACCACAGTAAAGCTCAAAGTGTCTTCTTTTCAATAATACCCAATTTGTGTTTGTAGCTTACTGACGTCAAGAACTGTTACTATTTAAAGGTAGGTAAGTGTAAATCCCTAAAAGTGAGTGCTGGCTAACAGGATTAAGCTGAATACTAGTATCCTGAAAATGTCTAGTAAAATATTATTTACTGTCATCATGGCAAAGATAAAATAAATCAGTTATTAGAAATCAGTTATTAAAACTATTATGTTTGAAATGTGTTGAAAAAATCCTCTCTCCATTAAACAGAAATTGTGGAAAAATATACAGGGGGGCTAATAATTCAGGAGGGCTAATACTTATGACTTTAACTGTACATCTTCAAGTTAACTTGGGCTGTCAATTCACATCTACTGCTTTTATGGTGATGTGTTTTTATCCCCTTTAAAAAGTTTGACAGCTTATGATAGCTATAAACTGTTGTTGTATGGAAAGAACATACGGGCTTGAAACACACAAACAAAAAAATGACATGACATAAACACTTAAACAGTTGATCTCTCTGTATGGCAGAGTGGGAAAGATCTGAACTAAACAGACAAACGGTAAACAAACAGACAAAAAAAGCAACTGATCTTCAAACAGCCTGTGCAACTGGCCTCTGAAGATCCCACATGACATTCCTTGACAGTTAAAACAATTTAGTACAAAAAGGGAATGTGGATAAAGCTTTACTCACTGCAGTGCTCCTCATCTGAGTTGTCTCCGCAGTCATTCTGGCTGTCACATCTCCAGTGGTCCGGGATGCAGTTGTTATTCTCACAGCGAAATTCATGAGGTCCGCAGGTCTTTTCATCTTTTTCATCAGACACAAACAAACACACAGATGAAAATGGCTTCAAAAGTGCATGAATATTAATGCGGTGCTAGAGCATTCCGACACGTAATCATCATTTCCTCTGGGTCTGCGGGCCCGGATCTGACACTAAGTTCAAAACATGGCCACACTCGAGAGGCTAACGCACCATAAGATGAGATACCTGACTGTGCTGCTGATAGCTTCCATCTGGAATATCTTCAACACCTGACATGTAACATCAAACATTTCATCACCTGGACACAATCCGCTGCTATCACTGTTTCTGGAAATGCTCAATCGACCTTTTCCCCAGTATGTGTGGTGCAGCGGTGCACCATGAAAACCTTATAATTTCAGATTACGCAAAACTTCTTTGGAAATTTACTGCCTCAGAGCATTTAAGCCAACTAATTACCCTGCAGGCACAGGATGTCAACATGACGTCAGATTGACGTTGTACCCCAATGTCGTGGAACATTTTTGTTTGGAAATGAAAATCGGGTTGACGTCAGAACACAACATCAGGCCAACGTCAATGTCCAATGTCGGACAGACATTGAATTTTGGTTACTTTCCAACGCAACCTAAAAACAATAAAATATCAGCGTCTAATGATGTTATAGCTTGACGTTGTGTGGGCATTACCAATATGATATTTATCAGACGTTGAATTTTGTTTGCCATACCTGACGAATAAATGTCAGTATTTGACATCAATATAATGTTGATTTAAGATGTTGGCTTGACGTCGGATTTTGGTCACTTTTCAACACAACCTAAAATCACCAAAATATCAACGTCATTTCACGTTGTTATTGGACGTCAAAATAGCATTGTCCTTAGTTGCTGGCGACCTAAATCTAACCTAATAGTAATATCTTATGACATTGTGGGTCTACTGGGTAGTATTTTAAGCTAGATCAACTTCATTTTTTTGTACAACAACAACATGTTTGTGACGAGTGGGGCAGCACACAGGTGTCTCTCTACTTGACATATTAAATTAAAACACTTTTTCCCCCTTTCTCGCCACAACCAGACCAATCTTAGAAGGAAATACAACTCTCAGTTACTCTAAGCCAATGGCAAATTCCTTGACTAAAATCTGAATTTCCATAGACTATAATTAATAGAAAAGCAGGCAAATATGTTGAGCATTCTCCCTAGAATGCTAATTTAACACAAAATTTGAAGCAAAATGTAGAGCTTGCATTTTTCAGATGCAGGTTTCCCATAGATATTGGCCACACTGTAAAAAAAAATCATAAACTAACATTTTTCTGTATTTTGTGATTCCTTTTTTAAAAAATGTTTTTTGTGAATTATTTTATGAAATAAAATATTCTTGTGAATATTTTAACTATTCCTCAAATTATGTTAAACAGAGCAATGAATATTTCACAGCATTTCCTATAATATTCCTATAATATTTAATAATTTTAAGAATAAAAGCAATTTTTAATTTTTTAAAACCATTTTAAGGTCAATATTATTAGACATCTAAAGCATTTTTTTTCAATTGTCTACAGAACAAGCCATCACTATACATTGACTTGCCTACTGTAATTACCCCAACTTACCTAATTAGCCTAGTTAAGTCTTTAAATTGACCTATTACTTTTCTGTATTGCTCCAGGACTAATTTCATATATTTGTTATGAAATAATAAAATGTTTAATGCGGTGCAATTTTTTTTTTACATTACTCAAGCATTGATAACTTTTTCATTTTGAGCATTATAAACTCTAAATGATGGATAATAAAGCCCAAAGTGTCTTCTTTCCAAAGATACATGAACTGTGAATGTAGACCAAATTATTCAGCAACTGTAAATGTTTTAGTTTGGGATGGTCATTTTTTAGAAAAGTGCCTCTGACGGTGAGGGAAAGAAGGACACCGATATAGTCTCAGACAACTTTTTACAGAAATCTCATTTTGCATGCTATCTTCATCAAATCTGAAATATAAACTCATGAAACACTTGGCTTTCAAGTCATATTTTTTTCTAGGACATTACATTAATGTTTTCCTGTGTTTGTATATGGAAAAACAAATATTGAACACAATACAATTTTGTGATTAATTTTTTTTTAAATGCTGTTGACTTGCATTATAGGATTTTGATCTTTGCAAATCTCTTCCAGAACATTCCATGACAGTGGGAACAATGAACAATTTAACTTATTGTCAAAAAAGTGGCTAATTCATACAAATTCTAATGATTTCATTCATTTTAAAGAGAGGCGTCCCTCAAACCCCACCCATAAATCTACCCCTTATTGAGGCAAGAGCAAATCGTACTAAAAAACAGGAAAGAGATCATACAAATTAATACTAATTATCCACTAAATCAGAAAGTTCTAAATTGCCATGAGAATGCATTGCCATAACTTCACAAATTAAATATATACTGTAAGCTGTAGGCTGAAGCCTTGCTTATTATGCCTACCTTTTAAACATAATTAACTGATGATCGATAGTAAATTTAACGATACAGAATAAACAAAATGCCATTAAACGTCTACCAAAATGTACAGACACAATTCCAAACATACATGACTACAAAAATACACAATGCAACAGATACTTCTATTCATGCAGTTATTTAAATACTGAGTCATGTAATTATCTTAGGTTTTTTTATTAACTTGGTAATGCAATACTGTTTCTTTTGACAACAGGGCAATATCAAAATCAAACATATTTTGATAATGGCTCCTCGATGCATGAAATTACATACAACGAAATTATTCAAGTTGTGAGAGAATGCAAAAGCTTTGAAATGAGCTTTATTTTTCCTCCAGTTACAATAGCCTGATGGGCAGCCTGGATTAATATTTGGTAGCCCGACTGGAAAACATAATAGCTGTGGCAAGTTGGAATAACAGTTTTACGAGACCTGGTATCAGTGAGGCAAAGTAACATTATTTCTTGTATCTTACTGTACGTTACAACGGCATGGTAGAAATTGGCTATTATGAGCTTTTAAAATAAATGAAATATTACCTAAAGAAAGGTAAAAAAAAATTTATTATTATGATATATAATATATTATTATGATATATAATATATTATATATATATATATATATATATATATATATATATATATATATATATATATATATATATATATATATATATATATATATATATATATATATATATATACTGTATATAGTTGAAGTCAGAATTATTAGCCCCCCTGAATTATTAGCCCCCCTGTTTATCCCCCCCCCCCCCCCCCCCCCCCCCCGATTTCTGTTTAACAGTGTTTCTTCAACACATTTCTAAACATAATAGTTTTAATAACTCATTTCTAATAATTGATTTATTTTATCTTTGCTATGATGACAGTAAATAATATTTGACTAGATATTTTTCAAGACACTTCTATACAGCTTAAAGTGACATTTCAAGGCTTAACTAGGATAATTAGGTTAACTAGGCAGGTTAGGGTAATTAGGCAAGTTATTGTATAACGATGGTTTGTTCTGTAGACAATCGAAAAAATATATAGCTTAAAGGGGCTAATAATTTTGACCTTAAAATGGTAAAAAAAACAAAAACAAAAAAAAACTGCTTTTATTCTAGCCAAAATAAAACAAATTAGACTTTCTCCAAAAGAAAAAATATTATCAGACATACTGTGAAAATTTCCTTGCTCTGTTAAACATCATTTGGGAAATATAAAAAAGAAAAAATCCAAGGGGGGCTAATAATTCTGACTTTAACTATATATACTATATATATATATATATATACTATATATATATATATATATATATATATATATATATATATATATATATATATATATATATATATATATACTATATATACTATATATATATATATATATATATATATATATATATATATATATATATATATATATATATATATATATAATTACACATTAATACACAGTGAAAAAAAAAAATTGTGACTAGTTCAGAAAATACAAAATCATGATTATCCGCTCTATAAATATATTCTTTGCAAAATATTATATAGTTATGGCATGCAATATCATGACAAAGATTGACAAATTATCAGAATAAGAAAAATATAATTATTTGAAAAAAATAGCAAATGAATACAGGCTAAGAGAAGCAAACTGAAATGTGCCAGTTTTCATTAGTGTAAAATAAAAGAGCATCCTAGAAAGTCTCCCATGACATCGTGTTCTGATTAAATATTCACTAATGGGTCACAGGAACATTGCATTTTAATATAATAATAGAATGCTTCTGGAACATGTAGAGATACAGAGGAAAGATTTACTGGTTATTCTTTCACAATATGGGAGGTATTCCTATTTCACAGAAGCCACTGCATCAGATACAGTGATGCATTATCATATACGCACAGAATTTATCCAGTTATTTCATTAAACATTTCTACATTCGATGGGTGCACTGTGGTCCAAAAGGGATGGACATGGTCAGCAACAATACTCAGGTAGGCTGTGGCATTGACACATAGCTCAATTGGTACTAATGGGCCCAAAGTGTGCCAAGAAAATATCCCCCACACCATTACACCACCACCACCACCAACCATTGATACAAGGCAGGATGGATCCAAGCTTTCATGTTGTTGATGCCAAATTCCGACCCTACTATCTGAGTGTCCCACAAAAATCGAGACTCATCAGACCAGGCAACGTTTCTCCAATCTTCTATTGTCCAATTTTGGTGAGTCTGTGTGAACTCTAGCCTGAGTTTCCTGTTCTTAGCTGACAGGAGTGGCACCCGGTGTGGTCTTCTGCTGCTGTAGCCCATCCACCTCAAGGGTTGGACGTGTTGTGCATTCAGAGATGCTCTTCTACATACCTTGATTGTAATGAGTTGTTATTTGAGTTACTGTTGCCTTTCTATCAGCTAGAACCAGTCTGGCCATTCTCCTTTGACCTCTGGCATAAACAAGACATTTGCGCCCACAGAACTGCCGCTCACTGGATATTTTCTCTTTTTTGAACCATTCTCTGGAAACCCTAGAGATGGTTGTGCGTGAAAATCCCAGTAGATCAGGAGTTTCTGAAATAGTCAGACCAGCCTGTCTGACACAACCATGCCACGTTCAAAGTCACTCAAATCACCTTTCTTCCCCATTCTGATACTCGGTTTGAACTGCAGCAGATTGTCTTGACCATGTCTACATGCCTAAATGCATTGTGTTGCTGGTCAAAATTTTGCGTTAACGAGCAGTTGGACAGGTGTACCTTATAAAGTGGCCAGTGAGTGTATATGTATATGAAAATCATCCCACAGAAGTGGCTAATTTGCATGACTGTGCTAAACATCAGTGCTAATATGTCAAATTTTAATTTAGTGCAGACTTTAAAAGTGGGATGTCTCATCTTCAGCCCATATTTGGAACTTTCTCTATTATCAAAAGTGGGCTGGTAAAAATCAATAAAGCTAGCCTGTTATGCTAATAGTACTATTTGACATCAATTACCAAGATAAAGATCTATAATTACTTGCAGGCTGATGTAGATAAAGTTTGTCAGATCTGTAAAATCAATGGTGACACAGAGGAGCCTGTCACACCTCAATTACACAAAGTGACTGTTTTGCTGATCTGTCACTCATTTGAGGAGTTTTCCCTCAGAGTTATTGATAATCCATACAAACATCAGCTATGTTCAGCTATTGCAATCAGACCAATTTTCTCAATCACATAGCGACAATGTAATATTTTCCCTCAGCAACTGTCGAGACATTGATTTCATTTCTTTTGTTGACCTATCCTGTCGATCGTCCCTGCTGTGATGGGTCATTTTGTTATATTTACACTATATATTGAGGACGATTAAGCCTTTAAAGCATTCACTTAAGCTGTGTTCACAAATAAATGGTGAATTTTTTGAGTGATGTGAGGCTAAAAATGAAACAATGTCAGTGTGTAGCATAGCTCTTTAATAAGTCTAATGTTTGAGAGTTAGGCCTTTTTTCAAGGGAGTTAAGTTTAAGGCTCTAATCCAAAAGCATGGGATGCCGACAAACAGTAGACTGCATTCAAAAAATACTTTATAAGTATATTTTTATTTATTTAAATTTTTTTTCTTTTCCGTTCCTTTCCATTTTGTTAAACTTTATAAAAGTTCTTATCTACATAATCACATGATGTAATGTGTTTATTGTCTGGTGGATCACCAGAATAGGGAAGTCCCAGAGTAAAATGAGAAAATTTGACACACTGGTGTTTTGGAATATAGAAAACTCTTTACGCTGTTTTCATCTGTTTTTATATGGTTTGTTTTTATTTTATTTATACTTGTCTCTTTTATTCCTGCTTATGTAAAGCACTTTGAATTGCCACTGTGTATGAAATGTGCTATATAAATAAATTTGCCTTGCCTTGCCTTGCCTAAATTTAAAATGATAATTGCTTTTTGCATTCTAAAGATTGTTTACAAGTTATTGATCTCAATTAATATATATCAATTAATTTACTATGCTGAGCTTGTTTAATAAACAATAAACAAAGTATTCAAAAAATAAGATTTGAGAATGAAATACTTGAAATATGACCCCCCCTGAAACAATGCAATCTGCTGTTAAGTGTGACATCACACAAAGCTGTATCCGGGTCCAAGAGCTCTATAAAACTGTATAGGGAGACTCAACAAATGGTAATAATAAATGTTTACAAAGTGATGTAATACTTCAAAAATCACAATCACAAAATATACAGTTAAAGTCAGAATTATTAGCCCCCCTTTGAATTTTTCTTTCTATTTTTAAATATTTCCCAAATGATGTTTAACAGAGTAAGGAAATTTTCACAGTATGTCTGATAATATTTTTTCTTCTGGAGAAAGTCTTATTTGTTTTATTTCGGCTAGAATAAAAGCAGTTTGAATTTTTTTTAAACTATTATTAGCCCCCTCAAGCTATATTTTTTAAATGTCACTTAAAGCTGTATAGAAATGTCTTGAAAAATATCTAGTCAAATATTATTTACTGTCATCATGGCAAAGATAAAATAAATCAGTTATTAGAAAGTAGTTATTATAACCATTATGTTTAGAAACGTGTTGAAAAAATCTTCTCTCTGCTAAACAGAAACTGGGGAAAAAATGTACGGGGGCTAATAATTCTGACTTCAACTGTATATTCATGCCTAATATCAGATGGCCAGAAAGTGATACATTTTTCATAAATTGTTCAAATATTGGTGTCGGTGATGCAGTCCAGAGACTGTTGTGTACACCATGATTTGATATAAAATTCACTTTAATGTGTGATATGACTCAAAAGTGCTCATAAACAAATATTTTCTCAATTCAAATGAGTAACGGCTTGGACCCGGAAACAGTATTCCATACTTCACGACTTGGACAAGCGGATAATCTATATTGACACTTTTGATCAAGTTAATTTGTCCTTGCTGAAAAGGTATTAATTACTCTAAAACCAATCATACTGACCTACGTCACAGTACAACATTAACTGCAATTATTTTACACTGAAGTAAAATCTATAGAAAAATGTACATATATTTTTATAAATAAGTCCTGAAAAAGTATGACAGCTTTATGCTAGATAAGCTGGCTGTTCATTCCTGCGAATGAATGAATAAATGAATTTCAATTGTAATAAAAAGTAAATTCTTACCAACCTCCAAACTTTGAACTGCCATAATTCATGTTTTCTTTAAGTGAAAAAAAATCCAGTTACAGTTTTAATACAAAATTATTAGCACTCTTGTAAAATTTTTATTCTTGTTTTAAAATATTTCTCAAGTGATGTTTAACTTATTTTCTATTACATTTTTCTCCTGGAGAAATTCATCTGGCTCTATAAAATACAGAAATATTTAACAAATAATTTATTAAATGTCACAGGAAGGCTAATAATTTTGTCATCAAATGTAGTTCTGCCTTTTTAGATGATCGTGTATTTAACCAAGCCACACGCTAAGAAAAAACTCTTGACATTAGAATCAGCTATAAGTAAGGTCTCCTGCTTGCCTTGTGTGATAAACATTAATTACATGCCTTCTTCACCCTATGTCGAGTGCTCCAAAGCTCTCATCTACGAGTTTACAATTTAATCAGCATTCGGTCACAGAAGCCAGATGCCTATAGAAACATCTAGATAAACGTCTACTCTACATACAAATATTTTCAGCACACATCAAATGAGCGGTATGCTAATAAAATGAAGTAAACACCTCTCGCGTTCAATACAGAGCATAGAAAATGACTCGGAGCAAAACCCCCTTCAGAAATTGTTTTGCCGGTGCATCGGCACTTTAAACGTCTGGAACGGCGAGCCGAGGAAGAATGCAATATGTGAGGCCACCGCTGATGTGCCACTGTCAAACTAAATCAGGCATTCAGGCAACAAAACAGGCCCTGGGGAATTGTTACAAGCCACAGCTAATAAAAGCCGAGTGCTTCATGATTAAAGCTGGCCTCACTCCATCAGAGAGATAGAAGACTGCACGAGCATACAGAATTGACATTAGCCCCAATCAGACTTTCAGACGGCTCGGCGCGTGTGGCCGACCGCGGCTGTGATTTGTGAATAATAACTGCGGTTCACTCACCACAATTGGCCTCGTCCGAGCCGTCGGCACAGTCTGGATCTTCGTCGCACACCCAGAGCTTGGAAATGCAATGCATGCTGGCCTTGCACTGGAACTGGTCTGGAGAACATGTGCTTTCAGCTGGAACATTAGAAAGGGAGGAAAGGACAGTGTATAGTGAAGGGCTGTTGTTAAGATTGAGAGTAAAAAATACACATATAGAACTGGGTTGCACTTGTAAAGGTCATTTGTGCATGTGACAGTGATTCAATACAGATAGAATGTATGTGCAATCTTCGGTTTGTGTATGTTAAGACAAGGTCTTTTGCAATTACTAGCCAGAAGAAATCAGGAAATGACAGGCTAGAAATGTTAGTCAAGGCTGGGAGTGAGAAGGTCAAGTGGAGGGGTGACATATGGCTTTTCTTTAAGTACTTTTAAGTATTTTTACATTAAGTTTTTTGTTTCTTTTTGTTGTGTAAAGGTCACATTAACTATAACATCATTTATTTTTACTTTCGCATATAAAGTGTTATTTTGTGTTCCTGAGATGCTATTACAATTTGTATGAATACACTTAATTAGTATTTTAATAGTTAAGAATATATACAGTTGAAGTCAGAATTATTAGCCCCCCTGAATTATTAGCCCCCCTGTTTATTTTTTTCCCCAATTTCTGTTTTAACGGAGAGGATTAACTAGGTTAAGTAGGTTAATCAGGCAGGTTAGGGTAATAAGGCAAGTTATTGTATAACGATGGTTTGTTCTGTAGACTATCGAAAAAATATATAGTTTAAAGAGGCTAATACTTTTGACCTTAAAATGTTTTGACCTTAAAACTAATATTATTCTAGCCGAATTAAAGCAAATAAGACTTTCTCCAGAAGAAAAAATATTATCAGACATACTGTGAAAATTTCCTTGCTCTGTTAAACATTATTGAGGAAATATTTAAAAAAGAAAAAAAGGGGGGCTAATATTTCTGATTGCAACTGTATATAGTCAGATGAATGGGGTCAGTTTTTTTTTAAATGTATTCTGTTTATCAAAGCGGAATTTATTAAATGTAAAAAAAAAAAAAAGTTAAATATTTATTAAAATTTTAAATAACTGCTTTCTTATTGTATGTATCAAATGAAATTATTACTCCAGTCATTAGTGCTTTTATTACTATTACATTAATAATAATAATAATAATAATAACAACAACAACAACAACAACAACAACAACAATAACAATAATAACAATAATAACAATAATAATAATAATAATAATAATAATAATATATTATTATTGAGTGATTTCTTAAAAATAATGTGACTCTGAAGACTGGAGTAATGAAGCTTAAAATTCATCTTTAAAATCACTGGAATAAATTATTAAATTAAATTATAAACTACCTTTGAACAGTTATTTTAAAGTGCAAAAACCTTTCACAATTTTACCATTTGTACTGTATTTTTGATTAAATAAATGCAGCCTTGGTGAGCAGGAGAAGCTTATTTTAAAAAGTCGTACTGACCCTAAACATTTGACTGGTTGTGTATATAGAGTGGAAGAAAAACGTATTCAAAATGTCATGTTTTTTTTTTTTCTGGGAAAAAACCCAAACAATACAAACATTAAAAAAATAAAAATAAATAAAATAAAAAATGTTATTTGTAAAAACAATGAAATGACACAAGAATAATGTACTGAACTACTGAATGTATTGAATACCTTACATAAAAGGCTTTTTTTTGGTGATGGCAATTTTAAGACCCCTCTCATATGGAAAATGAAGTCACATGAATTGCTCAGGTGTGATTTTTTTTATAGACTTTACAGTTTAAAAATCTCCTGATGGTTCTGCAGGTCTCATCTATCAAATCTGATCTTTATTTTGTATTTTCTATTGGATGGGGTATATGCACAGCTAGTGTTTTTCAGCCAATAATAAATTTCCAGTGAAAGCTTAATGTGACTATTTTCAATTACATAAGGTTCCTTTTACAGCATCAATGTTGTAATGTAATTATATTACTATACATTCAGCTAAATAGACTTAAACATTCATTTAGTTGTTCAAGTGTAAAACGAGATGAAAGACAGTGTAAATGCTATTGCTGTCAGGGTCAGCAGGCTAGCACAGAAACTCCATTCAAAATACTGGGGTAATATAAACTGTCATATTTTAAAGACATGGCGGGGGAAAATGGAATTTAATTCATGTCAGGTCTGAGACCCAGTTCATATCATATATCTATCAGGCAGTGAGGATCACTGATTTTAAAAGAAATCAGACCTTAAACGAAGCAATTTTATAATGGAAAGACAATTCACCAGAAGCCCTGGGGCTGGCTGGCTGAAAAACTAAAAGTCCATGTTCATACACCCCATTCAAGTCAGGTAATTGGCTGGGCCATTCTACAGCTTGGTTTTCTTTCTCTGAAAGCATTTGAGAGTTTCCTTGGCTGTGTTTTGGATTATTGTCTTGCTGAAATGTCCACCCCGGTTTCATCTTCATAATACTGGTAATGCAGATGTTGGACTGAAGCAGCAGATAATAATTTACACTGACAAGGGGCAGAGGGTTGCTGAATAACTACTTCAGCTGCTGTCTGGGCTTTCATTGCCCTTCTACACCTCCCTTTCTTCATGTGTTCAATCATTTTTGCATGTGTCATTTTAATTTCATTACACATAACTTACTTTGTAAACTAATCTATATTGTTTTCTTTGCATATATGGATTTCTTTAGTTGTTACACACATCTGGTGAAAAATCCAAGTCAACAGCACCTTTAGAAATACGTTTTCTGAGAAAAAATGGTGATGCATTGAACTTACATACATACATGCATGCATGCATGCATGCATACATACATACATACATACATACATACATACATACATACATACATACATACATACATACATACATACATACATACATACATACATACATACATACATACATACATACATACATACATGCATACATACATGCATGCATACATTTATACATTATTTCTATTGATGCAGTGTGTTCTGTGTAAAACACCATTTAGTTTAAGGTTTTATTTGTTATTGTTTTTTTTTCCAACTCCAGGTGACTTAATTTCTTGTTGACAAGTACTGCTACCTTTTTCAGGAAGGGTTCTTTTTCTCTCAGAATACCTCATCAGAACATGACTAGCCTTATAGCTCCCCAACCAGCCAACTTGTTTGAAGGGATAAAAGCCACATTTGAGATTTGTCAGTTTGGATCATTAAATTCACAGCGGAAAAGTCCAATTTGGCAGAGTTCGAGCAATCCTGTCACAACACCCTTTAGTTTACGAGAACGTGGCCCATTATAGTCAGTGTTTAATGAGGGGAGCAAAAACTGTCATGGCATTGCTTACGGCAGTCCGTCTCATCCTCGCCATCCCCGCAGTCGTCCTGTCCATTGCAGCGCAGGTTCAACGGTATACACTTCTGCTTTCGGCTGCACTTGAACTGGCCTGACAGACAGATGTATGTATCTGCAAGCGGGAAGAGACATTACAGTGAGGAAAACCTGATCAATGCAGCATAAATGAAGTCATAAGATCCAATACGGATGACACCGAGATGATAGCAGAAACAATATTATTCGTGTTAAATGTCTTGAATCTGAAATCAGCTTTGGTCCAATACATCCCCATTATGATCATTAAATGACAAAACACCCTGTACTCTGTTCTAATACTCCTAAAGTGGATATTGATCGCTTGATAGCACTGAGACTCTGTATAATTGAACATTCAGAGACAGCAGCGCTAAAGAAGATTTGCTGCTGATGAAAATTCTTGCCAGATTTTTCTCCCCCTTGCCACATACTTCACAGCAACGCAATTCTAGCAGGGAGTCCCGATAGTCTCACACAGAGACAAAAAGCAATGGATCCGTCGATAAGAACATGGCATTTAAGAGCAGCTTTCTTATGTATTATTCTGCTCACCGCAGTTGGCCTCATCCGAGTTGTCCCCGCAGTCATTCTCTCCATCGCAGATGAAGGGAGGTAAAGCGCAAAGGCCGGTGCCACACTGAAATCGCCCAGGCTGGCATTTGAATTCCGCTGCAAAAAAAAAAAAACAATGATTAACAGTGAACTCCTAAAGATTCGAAGCAATTTGCACATGGGTGTGTATGTGTGTTTTTAAACCCGAGCCGTGTGAGGCTGCCTGAAATTGGCGAGTCAACCCACGTTCCATTATGTCTCTAAAAGCACTTGTACGATATTTAATGCCCCCCTGCCCTTTATCGAACAAACAGAGGTTCCACCTATTAACAGCAGCCATTGGCAGCCTGTCATTTTCTGTTTGTACTGCTCAAGTGAATCACCACAAAGTGAGGCTAGACACAAGCTCAACGGGAAAACAAAATTAAAGAAAATAAGTTCCTTCTTTCTCACAGCTTGAAGGTCAGACTTGTGTGAAGCTGTGAACTACTTCATCTTCATAATGTATGTAACAGTACTTTCATGTGTTACAATCACAGGTCCTTATAACTGATGCAGATGCCAGAAATAACAAAAATAACCAATGAAAACACCCCTTACCTCAAAACTCTGTGCATTATAAGAAAAAGAAAACACAATGTAC
This sequence comes from Danio kyathit, assembly GCA_903798195.1. Lineage (NCBI taxonomy): Eukaryota > Metazoa > Chordata > Actinopteri > Cypriniformes > Danionidae > Danio > Danio kyathit. The sequence goes on along the minus strand of LR812527.1, from coordinate 44,851,596 downwards.
AGTAGAAAGTGTAACATGCATTCTGTAACGTGTTTTTGCGCATCGAGGCTACTTTGAATGAGTCTTATTTACTATACATTAAACGTCAGCTGCGCAACGTCAACAAAAATAATAAGCTATATTGAGATGAGCAATGAATCTCATTCCCAGTATTTGAATGTTTTTATAAATAAATCCCGATGCACCAAAAACTTGTAGTATTTAGAACTGTTGCATTTCATTAGTTGGTGGCACCATTACTTGATTTGGTTAAACAGAATATGTAATATTAATAATATCACTGGTTTAGTGTCTTAGAAATTCCCATTTGAGTTTATAGTAGTGTTTTAAGCTTGGTGTGGGGCAGTGTTGGACAATAACGCGTTAGTAGTAATCAGTGTTGGGGAGTAACTAGTTACATGTAACGGCGTTACATAATTTAAGTACAAAATAAATGTAACAGTAATTTGTTAAAGTTACTGAAAAAAATGTGTACTTAAATTACAGTTACTTATAAAAATGTTAAATATTACAAATGGGGTTACATCTAAAAATTATTTAAAAATCTGGGATATTTTGAATAATATTGATCTGTTGCTTTGCCTGTTTTTGATATGCACGATGCCTTCTGCTAAGGTTATTTATTAAAGCGGTGCTTTTCTGATGCTTTTAATTTGCGGCGCACCATGTCTAATCCTTTTTGCCGCTGAAAAGCATGAGGAAGCATCTGCAGGTATTTAACCTAGCCTTTCTTTGTTTTATAAAAGCAAATGTTTTTTGTTGTTATCGTGAGTGTACAGAAATAAAAACAGACCCTTTCATTTCCAATGATATATTATGACTCACAAAGTTATCGATTTGTGAAATTCAGGGCACCAGCAGACTCCTCTGGCCAAAGCGATATTATCACATTAACAGTGTTGGGCAGTAACTAGCTTAACTACATTTCTCAGTAGCGTGGCGGTAGCGTCGCTATAAATCAAATAGCTTTTCACAGTAGCGAAGCTGTTTTATTAGTCAAGTAAAGCAGTAAATTCAGAAATAACAGTTTGTTGGCAAAAGCCGCTAAACGCCACTTGTCTTTGACAACAAAAGCCGCTATATCCCGAGAACCAATCAGAAGGTGTGAATCGAATCATATGTTTTCAATGTAGCAGCGTGCTGATACGCAGGCTTTATGAGGAGACTGCTTTATTCCGCTTCCTGTCCGACTGTCAGTGAATGACTTCTGGTTTACCACAGCGGAATGAATCGCCACTTACTTCATTTTCTTTTTGGCTTAGTCCCTTTATTATTCCGGGGTCACCACAGCGGAATGAACCAACAACTTATCCAGCACATATTCACAGTAGCGAAGCTGTTTTATTAGTCAAGTAGTGCAGTAAATTCAGAAATAACAGTTTGTTGGCAAAAGCCGCTAAACGCCACTTGTCTTTGACAGCAAAAGCCGCTATATCCCGAGAACCAATCAGAAGGCGCGAATCGAATCATATGTTTTCAATGTAGCAGTGCGCTGATACGCAGGCTTTATGAGGAGACTGTTTTATTCCGCTTCCTGTCCGACTGTCAGTGAATGGCTTCTGGTTTACCACAGCGGAATGAATCGCCACTTACTTCATTTTCTTTTTGGCTTAGTCCCTTTATTATTCCGGGGTCACCACAGCGGAATGAACCAACAACTTATCCAGCACATATTTTACGCAGCGGATGCCCTTCCAGCCACAGCCCATCTCTGGGAAACCGCCACTTACTTGACAGATTTATATATTTTGAATTTTAGATGGTTTGTGTAATGTTTAGTAATTTTATGTTTAGTAAAATAATTTCTAATTGCATCTTTAGTAATTTTTCAACTAAATACACTGTCTTGGTCCGATAGGTGGATTTAGAGGTTTTTGCAAAAAAAAAGCAGAGGTGGATTTAGTTGGTTTTGACATCAAAGAAAATCTACATTGTTAAAAACCAAAGAATTTTATGAAAAAAAGGTATTGTTTACTAGCTGATAACCTTATCATTATCTATAAAATGAAACATCTGAACCTATTTATAGGAGCCTGATAGAAAATGCTCATTTACAAGAAAACATGTCTGATGGATTTAGAGGGTTTTGCATCTGAACTCTTCATATACAGTACACTGTAGTTTACTGTAGTAAAGGCCAAAGTATACTATGGTAATTACTATATTACTATATGATAGTTACTAATAATACTACATTATGTAGTGTAATTTTTTAAAAAGGAGTTATAAATATATATACAATATAATGCTTATTCCTAAAAATTTCCCTTTACTATAAATTACTATAGTATTTTAAATGTGTAACAGCTGGTTTTATTGGATATTTTGTTTTTGCTGTTCATTCATTCATTTTCTTTTCGGCTTAGTCCCTTCATTAATTCAGGGTCACCACAGCGGAATGAACCGCCAACTTGTTTTTGCTGTTATATACTATAATTTGCTTCTGTTTGGTACAGCATATCATTTACAATAAGTAATTGAACTGAACAGTTATACCTCATATGTTTTACTGACAAATTATTGATCACTAAGATATGATTGACTTGGAATGCTTCAATTTAAAAATAAAAATTGCAAAAATAGCTTAGATGTATTTTTAATGCAAATGCCACAAAAATCACCCTGCACAACTATCTCAAATTTTGATTTTGTAATAACAGTAAACTTTTTTTGTTATAAGGTCTGGTTTTGTGGTGGCTGTACTTTAAAATTAAATTAATATAATCTTAATTCAAGTGATGAAGGATTTTGAAATTCTATCAGTAAACAGAGTGCTACTATAAGGTCACACCTGCTTGGTTTAAATGCTTGAAAATTATTTAGTTGAAAATGTCCATTAGAAAACTAAAAGTAATCAAAAAGTAATCAAATGTAATCGGTTACTTTCCTTTTATAAAGTAATTGAAAATGTACACTACTTATTACATCTTAAATAGGGTCATTTGTAATCTGTAATCTATTACATTTCCAAAGTAACCTCCCCAACACTGGTAGTAATGCCAGTGTAATGGTAGTAATATATATTTTTTAAATATATTAACTCTGTTGTCGTTAAAATATGATGCGTTTGTCAGTTACTTGGTAAATTAATTAATTTTGGCTGCAGTCTAGCCTATTAGCCTATCATCTTCCTGTTTACAGTGGCGAAGAATTGTGGGATTGGTCGATCAACTACTGTAAAGAAGACGAGTCAAAGAAGACGGCCAAGAGAGACTGAGTGCACATGACAAGAATCTTGGTCAAGAATCTTGGTGACTCTGGAGTCAGATATGAGTTTCAATAGTCATGTTAAAGCAGTTAGTAAATCAGCATACCATCATCTCAAAAACACTGCAAGAATTAGATGCTTTGTTTCCAGTGAAGACTTAGAGAAACTTGTTCATGCTTTTATCAGCAGCAGGGTGGATTACTTTAACAGCCTCCTCACTGGCCACTGGCTACTGAGAAACCCAGAAATGTGAAAAGGGTCTATAGCAGCTTTTTGGTGCTGAGTTTCACCATATTGATTCTGAATGATAATTTGGATTACTTTTATTTATTTATTTCATAAAGGTTCTGTGTTTGTTGTATATATGGTTGCTAGTTTTCATCCTCAAGCAGCAAAAGAACATGTTTAAGGGTTAAATACAACAACTTTTATAAAGCTGAAGCAACTTTAGTTTTTGCTTTTTTGTTCTGAATACATTATTCAGCTGGTTTATAACCTAGTGATATTTTTATTTTTGTGCTGCTGGTCTGACTTCAATAAATTAGTGTTTAAAAAATGACTTTTTGTTTAAGTCTGTCTAGTGTTTTAGTTGTGAAAATGTAAATGAATTAAAACTGTGAAGTTGATCAACAGTGTATTCTCCAAGCAGCACTTAAGTGACGTTATTAATGGGAGCATTAAAAACGTTCTTTGGAAAACATCTTGTTTACTTTTAACAGTAACCCATTGCTTCTTGGTGTAAATAATTAATAAAGTAATTGAGTTACTTTTTGAATGAAGTAACTAGTAACTGTAACTAGTTACTATTTTTCAGTAACTAGCAGAACACTGGTTTGGGGCCATAAAACTATAAAGTAACAAATAAGTCACTGTTGTTGGACTAAACCTAACTCACACTTGGATAGATAAAGGCCCCATTTACACTAATAAATCCACACTACACCGCTGAAAATGCCCATCACATGACGATACACACACTCTGGCATGCGCTGCAACATATGTGCGTGTCTGAGCTCCAGGCAGTTAGTGGGTGCTTTGAGCACAGAACCCCAGGTGAGAGCTGTGCACATCAGACTTTTCATCAAGAATCTACTGCTGGATCTAATCTCACTATATTTGTTAAACGTTATATTTAACTCATCTTGTTGTCTACTGTATATCTAACGATATATTCCCCAACTTAGGTCTTCTGAATCTATTACTTGTTCTCGAGTAACGTGTTTTGGCTGAGCGCAAAAATAAGTTAATATATTAATTTATGTAACCACTTACACTGATTCTGCACATTTGACTGATTGCTTGCCTTTATTTCCTATAATGTATAAACTTATTGTACGTTATACTTTTATAATGGTCATTATTGATTATTAAAACTAATATTCAGCAAAAGAGACAGGGTATGTTTCGTATTTTCAATGAAAATGAAAGGAGGCAGTAATGTTATACTGTAGGCTCCGTTTTTTTTTATAAATATGCAGACAGTGAGGATGACGGTCATATAAATATGCAGCTACACGATGCCTCAACATTTTGGTGTCTGTTAAGTCGTTAATATCAAAATGAAAATAGGCAGTTCCTTAAATCATGTTTTCATTTATTGTTAAGATAGTGAAACAATGTAGCCAGGATGATGCAAATGACATTATAAACTAGCCTGCACTGTTCCTTTGAAGATTTACCTGACGTGTCCTCTGGAGTTTGTTTTCCATATCAAACTTGGGAAGTCTAAATGTAGAAGAAAAGGATGCATGACTAAACTTTGTGTAGGCTAATTAATTTTGTGGAAAAAAACCCAATCAGATCTGTCTGCAGTCACGCCTCCGTTTTCTAATGAAATTGGCCTCTTCAGCGTTTTCAAAACGCTCCATTTTCAGGGCTCAAAAATTCCAGGGTAGTGGGGATGGAAGGCGTAACCGTAGCAAAACTTATGCGTTTTAAAACGTAAACGTATTAGTTTAAATGAGGCCTGAGGGTTAACAAAGCAGTAGCCAAGTGCTCAAATACCATACAATGTTAAGCGTCAAGAAACACAACATTTAATGGGGGCTCGTCCGGGATCTCTACCCAGCAGTGAAGTGAGAATAAACAAACTAATTTTGCATAAACGAATAAGAAAATAAAAGAAGATCGAGACACAATGATATAAATGTAACAAGTAAAACTTGTAAGAAATTGAATCATTTTGTGCTACTAAAAATAGCACTTCTGACTGAGCAATCCCTTTAGGAGCAAGCTGAAGCCTCTGCCAAGCAGTTGTTCTGAATGAACATGTACGCAGTAATCCAACATGGCTTGTGCTCATCTTCCAGTTTTTGGCTTTCAGCAAATCTGAACATCACAATGTAATTAATATTCATGACCCAAGTTGCAGCACCGAGCAGCTTACAGATCGTCATCTCGAACAACAGAAGAAAAGTAAAGCTGTCTGACATAAAAAAACAGCATTTTTTATATTCATAATTTTCACAAGAAGGTCTCCCTATTAAAATGTGAACGTCAAAAACACAATAGCGCTGACGTTTCAGGAAAGATTTGCTTTTAAGCTTGTCTCATATGAGTGTAACCAAGGCAACTAGGCATATAAAACAAAGTCATACTTCTAAAGAGATTTATAACATGCCCCACACTCTTTTTTGGATTGTTTTCTTCTTAAACCCCTAGTTACGACAATGCATGAATATTGCAAACTGCTCAAAACACAAACAACAGTGCAGGCAGGCAGTGTAGGTTGAGTAACATGAGAAACAAAGCACTCACGACAATCCGCAGGCTCATCAGAGCCATCACCGCAGTCATCAACCGTATCACATTTCCACCAGAATGGGATGCACTCATCCGTTCCACAGCGAAACTGCAAAAAATGCCAATCAGTTATGGGAAGCATAAACTACAGCAATCCTAATGACATGGAATCATCATTTTGGCATGCAGACCTGGCTGGCTGTGCAGTTGGATAGGCATGTCTTGTTATCGGCAGCCAAGTAGAAGTTAGTTGGACAGGCGCATTTGTGACCTCCTCCAGGTGAGAGCAAACATAGGTGGCTACAGCCTCCATTAGCCACTTGACACTGGTGTTTGGGAACTGTCAAATGAGGGTAGACATGAGTTATATTGCAGAGTTATTTATAAAAAAAGTATTGTTATGCCATTCTGTATTCTAATGTAATACAACGAAACATAATATGAAACTTTAATTTAAGGTGACATAGTTCCATGTTCCATGCATTTATTATAGTCATTAAATGAATTATGCCAACATAAATGTAACTAACCCTAAACCTAACCCACATTCTAACCCTAACCATATAGTAATTACAAGCATTTAATTAGTATTACTTAGTAGATAAGTCAATACAGACAGGGCCTTTAGAAATGCACGTCTCAGAGAACAGAATGCCATGACTAAATTGCGGTTCATCGCAGTACTCAGGGAAATTCTCTGACTCAGGAATTACAATACCATTCGGGGCAGCCAAGCTTCATTCTCAGTAGTGGCCAGTTCAGAAGGCGGAGGACTCGATGCCACGGGTGACTGTTTCTCCGTGGAAGGTGGAGGTGTTTTCCCCATGTTTTGTTCATATTTGCTAAAATCTAATACAAAGCTGCACCGGAGATAATTGTTTTGGATAATTCCACCGGCTTATTGTTTTCTGATAAGAGAAATAGTTTCATTTCAGACACAGTATTGGTGACTCGTCACAGCCATGGCTCTAATATAACATTTTTGACTGTATGCCTACATACAATACTTTTCACAGAGCTTAGGTAAATGTTCTTTGATTCGGCTAGTTATCAATAAACTGTTCAAGCCAAAACGAATGGTAAAATACAGGTAGTTATGTCACCTTAAATTAAAGTGTAATCTATTACAAATATTATTAATTTCAATACAATGTTCTTAACACCATAAAAAATATTTGAAGACCCTTTTACTAAAATGTTCTTTGGGGAACAAGAAAAAAGGTTCTTCTTTGACCTATTACATTGATCAAAATACAAAGTAAAGACATTTATTAAGCTTAAAAAAAGTCTTATTTTTAACTTATTATCATGATTAATGTTAATTTGATCTTTCGATTCTTAAACAAGTGCAAGGTTTTCAAAACATTATTACATTAACAATATTTTACAATATTACTGTTTTGTTAAAAACATTTAATACAATCTTACTGACCCCAAAACTTGTCTATTCTAATAAAATGATAAATAAATAATAATTACAAATGTATAATATAATATAATATAATATAATATAATATAATATAATATAATATAATATAATATAATATAATATAATATAATATAATATAATATAATATAGGCAACGCAGTGGCGCAGTAGGTAGTGCTGTTGCCTCACAGCAAGAACATCGCTGGGTCGCAGGTTAGAACCTCGGCTGGGCTGGGTCAGTTGGCGTTTCTGTGTGGAGTTTGCATGTTCTCCCTGCATTTGCGTGGGTTTCCTCCGGGTGCTCCGGTTTCCCCCACAGTCCAAAGACATGCAGTACAGGTGAATTGGGTAAGCTAAATTGTCCGTAGTGTATGAGTGTGAATGTTTGTGTGTGGAAATTCCCAGAGATGGGTTGTGGCATCCGCTGCGTAAAAATCGTGCTGGATAAGTTGGTGGTTCATTCCACTGTGGCGACCCCGCAAGGGACAAAGCCGACAAGAAAATGAATGAATGAATAATATAATATAAGGCGACGCAGTGGCGCAGTAGGTATTGCTGTCGTCAAGAAGGTCGCTGGTTCAAGCCTCGGCTGGGTCAGTTGGCGTTTCTGTGTGGAGTTTGCATGTTCTCCCTGAGTTCGCGTGGGTTTCCTCCGGGTGCTCCGGTTTCCCCCACAGTCCAAAGACATGCGGTACAGGTGAATTGGGTTGGCTAAATTGTTTAAGTGTATGAGTGTGAATGAGTGTGTGTGGATGTTTCCCAGAGCTGGAAGGGCATAAAACGTGTGCTGGATAAGTTGGCGGTTCATTCCGCTGTGGCGACCCCAGATTAATAAAGGGACTAAGCCGAAACGAAAACTAATGAATGAATGAATAATATAATATAATATAATATAATACAAAATAATACATAATAATATAATATAATATAATATAATATAATATAATATAATATAATATAATATAATATAATATAATATAATATAATATAATATAATATAATATAATATACAAAAGAATTCCAGAACAAGATTAACAAATCTGTGTAAGAGTGAGTATATAATGACATTGTTTTAATTTTGGGGCAAAGCAAGTGTTAAATTAATATTATATTAATTTGAAACAGTCTCTACCTTCAGGTTGGCGCAGCGGGTGGTAGACAATGACAGACTTAATGGCTTGCCATGAATTTAGGAGTTCGACAGCATTAGCACCAGTGGTCTTATGAGCTCGGCGGAGAGATTTGGACTTCCCGTCAGTCCAATAAATGAAGTCCTCGAACAGCGTGAGCCCCATCACACCCTGGATGTGGTCATGAGGAACTGAGGTAGAGAATATCACACCATGTAACATCATTAAATCTACATTACTTCATATAGAAGTCAATCTCATAATACTAATTCCAAATCAAACCGTTCTCAAGTGAAAAACTATTTAAAAGCATAATTCACTCAAATATAAAACCTAATTACTTATTTACTAATTACTCACCCTCCACTTGTTTCAAACAGGGATGAGTTTCTTCCCCACATAGAAATCCAATATATGGTAATACTTGGAAATTACATACAGTATATGACATGAAAGTTCATATTTGGTATTCACATATATAAAATATGTCATATATGCAACATATATTTTGAAATATTGTAATATATGCCAATATTGTCATATACTGTATGTAATTTGCATATAATTCCATGTATCATTTTTTCTATATGGGTCTGATGAGCACAAATAAGATATTTTTAGCAATATTGGGAGTCAAAAAGTCCCTATTGAGTTCCAATGTAAGGGGAAAGTCAATTTGGACCAAAAAATTATTCAAAATATCTTATTTTGTGCTGATTAGAAGAAATAAACTCATACAAGTAAATGATGGCATGCTTTTAACATTTGTAAATGTAAGTATCATGACAGACTCCTATTATTATTATTATTATAATTATTATTATTACTTGCACAGAGAAGATTGTGGCCTTGCATTGTTATAATGCTAAAAAGCTTTACTGTACTTTTTTCTCTTTAATTCCTCCTTGTTACAGTCTACAATTCTAACAATTGCAAAAATGAGCAAAATTAGGACTCATTTTGTACCCCGGTGCCTCTGAGAACCGTCCATGTTGGCAAAAAGGATGTGATTATCATCAGCCCAGTAGATCCTCTTGTTTGTGTAGTCAATGGTTAAAGCCGAAGGGCTGTAGATCTCTTTGTTCACAATCACACTTTGGCCTTGGCCGTCCATGCCAACGCGACCCACGTGAGGATTTTCACAGCAGTCAATCCAGAACACATACCTGCGGGACAGAGAGTGACCCTCATTCATGAACTTCATATAACGTGAGACACAATCTCATCACTGTTGTTTCCAGCAGAGATTAGACACGTCCCATTGTGGGACGTACAGTCTCCCAGGACTGATGGTGAAAAGTAGACAATATTTTGAATCAGAAAAGGAAGCAGCTGTACCCGGTTTGAGCATCCAGTGCCAGGTCTGTGGGGTTTTTCAGGCCCGAACTCACTAAAATGGTAGGGTATAAGCCATTGGATTTGGAGACTTCCAACGTTTTTCTTTCTACATCGCACCAGTACAAGTTCTTCCCGATCCAGTCCACGGCCAGCGCACTTGGTACAGCTGTTCGGTGAACAATCTAAAGCAAACAAGGTGGATTCAGATCAGTTACTGCAATCTTGTCATGTAATACCACTGCAATCAGCAAGCTGGAGTTTTGTTAAGAAAAAAATAAATAAAATGTCCAGCAAAAAAGTAAAATTCAGTCATTATTTACCCAATTGCATGTTCCTACAACCATATATGACTTCTTTTGTGGTGGAACACAAAGGTAGAAATTCTGAGTAATTTTCCTCGCTTTTTTATGTAATTTCAATGGTGATAGACTTACTTTCAAAACAGGATACAAATCACCAAAAAAGTCTCCTAAAGAGATAGCCCAGCAGGCACACAACATCATAAGATGTTATTTTAGGTTAGATTTAGGTCATCACGTCAGGTGACCAAAAATTCAATGTCTAGCTGACATTGGGTTCTGATGTCAACCCGATTTTCATTTCCAAACAAAATCCAACATCCCCACAACATTGGGGTAAAACATCAAGATGATGTCATGTTGATGTCCTGTGCCTGCAGGGAGTTCACCGAAAATTGACACTTCTGTCATCATTTACTCACCCTTTACTCATTTCAAACCTGTATAAGTTTTTTTCGCCTGTGGAACACAAAAATATGGGGTTACGTAAGGGTAATATTTTCTGCAAAAAGCTGAAAACCTATAAATACTGACTGCCATAGTTTTGTTTTTCCTATTATGGAGGTCAATGGTTACATGTTTTCAGCTTTCTTCAAAATACCTTCCTTTGTGTTCAACAGAATAAAGAAACTCATTAAGGTTTAGAACTGCTTGAGGAAGAGTAAATAGTAAGTGCATTTAAATTTGTGAAAGAATTATCCCTTGAAATATAGTCTGCCAAGTGTCTTAAATATAGTCTGCCATGAAATGTGTAAACTGAATAGTGATTCATTGAAATAATCCAAAACAAAAGAATGACTCGTGCGGTCTGCTTAACAAAAGTCTGTTTCTATTTATCGTAACTGCGCAGAAAATAGTGACCAGTTGCAAAAACATGTCCACTATGTTAAGACCGCCAACCTGATTTTACCAAGCAGGACATGTTCCTGGACTAACATCTATGTTAATCCTGGAACAACATTCTAATCAGTCAATCAGAATTAAGGCATACGTTTACAGTTTATGTTAAGTTTAGGCTTACAGTTATGCACTTCTGCATGATTCCCATGTAGTAAAGAATTCTGGCCCAGATTTGGCATAAATCTGGCACAGCAGGCATTCATCCGGCACTGACATACAGCATGTGGGCCAAACATGGCCCTGGTTTGAGGTGGCAGCGTCTTTAGGGCTGCACACAATACTTGGGCCAGATGTAAATTGTAGTATTTGGCCCAGATGTTAATAATTAATATGTGGGCCATGCAGGTTTGGCCTATCTTGACCCACATTTAAAATACATTTTCATTATTTTCAAATAAAGAAAATAAATTCTACCCATCAGGTCGCTTCAAAAAAAGCACGCCCATAGCATGCCTAAAGCGCAATTATTCATGGGTTTATTAATTTCATTGCAGTCGTGACACCAACATATCTGGCCGAGTTCAGGCTCAGTTATTGGTTATTAACTTGCCTGAGACTTGGCTCAGATACGGTCCATGTTTGACCCTTGTCTGGAAGCCAGACTTGGTTCAGTCATGTACCGTAATTCACTGCGGCATGTGGGCCAAGCAAAAGCTGATTGTGTGGGCCAGAGCTGGTCCAGAGATATTTTGCTACAGTATGTGGGTTGTTAGCCAACTGTTATTCCCCTCTGATTTTGGGAATAATGTACATTTATGATCAGGTTTAAGAGTATGCAATAGGTATGGATCACATTTTTTGAACAAAAAAATTATGTTCCAGGATCAACATAGATGTTAATCCAAGATCTCATCGTACTTGGCAAAATCATGACATGCATGTTAAGACTGTGTGTCCTAAAATGACACACTATTCACTTACTATATATGATTATTCAACTTCCACTCAACTGTCCAACTGTGCTTGGACTTTCAGCAATGAAAATTAAACCACACTGAACTGAATTAAACTGAACTTCATCTCTGAAAACTGGACTGACACAGTTTCAATATACTAGAACTTCTATTTTAAGCAGCTTTGAAACAATCTACATTGTAAAAGTGCTATAAAATAATAATGAATTAAATTGAACTGTCAATGTTTTTATTATTATATATTTTTTTCATTAATTGACCGTGTGAATACTTACTAGTTAAGCTTAAAAAACTCACATATTAATAATAACGGCTTCCCAATGTACAAAATTCACATATAGTTGTTGGAAACAGAATTTCTTACATAATGCACTTTTAATTAATAATACTAAATCCATTAACTTGAAAGTCTAAGCAGTTACTACAACCAACCCCAGAACATCAATCTTTTGTGTGGAACAGTAAAAAAGATTTAGCATTTACATTTAATAAGAGTGAATAAACCATCAAACATATCCAGAATAATCTATTCCTTTAAATGTGCTATTCCATCTGTTTAGTGCAGTGTCTGGTGCTAATATTGCATTGTGTACTTATAAAACAAACGTCGTCATCAAAACATAGGGGACGTCTGCAAGCTGTCATTGAAAGACATGATGTGCTTTGAGATTTTCTCTATTATCATCATCTTCTGACAGGACATATATAACTGTGCCAATTGACAAGACCGCCCCTTCAGCAGTAATTTCAGCAAAGCCGAGCTTGAAAAATTCTCTGAAATGTCAATGATTGAGGAACATTTCCCCAATCAGGAAAGTGCCTCCAGATGAGGGGATGAGAGGAAACATTAATATTCTGAGAGGGAAAGAAAGAGCTTCTGGTATTCTAGTGATCTGGTCCATCTCTGATTTGAAGGATCGCCTTGTATGAAAATGAAGGCTTACTGCTTTAAAATGTCAACAACTGAATACATCAACATCGAATGTGCACATGATCAATGATTCTCACAACATCTGCATTTATGCATGAATGCTAAAATCACTTTTTAGACCTAACTGAAGGGTTTTGTGTGTCCTAAACGATGGCTTCCAACTTTCATTCCAGAATTTACAAAACACATAGCTAAAACAGATGACCGAAATAATTGACAGTTGTATGGAGTGATTCTGTATTTCCGAGGCTATATAGCATAGAAACTTTGGTCCATTATATATTAACAGACAAAATCCCTTATTGAATCACACCAAAGGCAATGCTTGAGGCATCGAGCCAAATGTGTTCCAGTGCAACATTTAATCATTATATTACACTGATCAAACCCATGGTGCATTGTTTCCAGAATCCAAACATTTGTTGCCAGCGGGTATCTTATCACTGGCTTTTTGCAAGTGCAAAATAATGCATGAAAAATCTGTTAAAAATAAAATATACTGATTATGCAGTAATTTGTATGCAGGCTTTAACTGTCATAAAAAAAAAAAAAAAAAAAAAAAAAACTGTAAATTGTAACTTTTCCCTATTCATTAAGGTCATGCCAAGAGTTTACAATCAATTATTTGTAATAAACAATAATTACTCATTACTTTAATAATAGATCGGTTGCAACAATAATTAAGATTTTACAAAATAATAATAATAATAATAATAATAATAATAATAATAATAATACTACTACTACTACTAATAATAATAATATATATATATATATATATATATATATATATATATATATATATATATATATATATATATATATATATATATATATATAAATAAATAAATAAATAAATAAATAAATAAATAAATAAATAAATAAATAAATAAAACTGTTAAAACTGTTTTACTGAGCTTAAATGAAATAATAAAAAATAACGCACATCATCTACAGTATGCTTTAGCTTTTTGTTGTATTTGTCAATTTTTTAAATCACTTTTTATTGTAAATGTTGAAAAATAATCCCTATACATTTATTATTTTCAACAGATCTTCTGTAAATACTGATACTGCATCTATAGCATTATCCATATTTCTCATTAAAACAAACCCAATTACAAAACTCTATGTCTAAAGAACAACTTCAACTCGTGACTGAGACACTGTGGTGGCAATCATAGGCATTCAACTTGTAAGCACAATCTTGATTTGTCTAGAGTGCACTATAAGTGCAATACAATCCTTACTAGGGAAGACAACATGCTCTGTGCAAAAGTATAACGATCAGTCCAAACGTACACTACACAGGCAAATGCAGACTACAGTTTAGCCACATAAAGGAAGAATGGATCTGAATGTATGTCTTAAGAATTGAACTTTTTAAAATAAAATTTACACTGTAGGATTAAAAACTTGAATAAACATACTGTTTTCATGCTTGCCTTTAAAAGCAAATGGACTGTCAGCACCGATAAGCAAAATGGCAGATAAATAAACAATAAAAAATAAAAAAATAAATAAAAATCAAATGAACTGCTGTCCCGTTTCCAAATGAGCCTTTGCAATTCTGAAATAATTTATATCTGATATTTTGCGACATGAATGTTCCTGGAAGATGAAGAATTGCTTGAACTTTTTAATGAAGAATTAACTTTAAACTTCAAGTTTTATATATGTTTATTTTAATCCATTCTTAAATCTCACAGTCGCTAATGAATAAAACTGAATAAAACTTCAAAGATATTTTTTAGCCATTTTTTGTCAAATTCTGTCCATTTTATCAAGCAATTCGAACATTCAATTGAATCCATTCATTTTCTTTTCGGCCATTAATCTGGGGTCACCACAGCAAAATGAACCACCAACATTCCAATTAAAGAACAAAATAAACATCAAAGCTGTAAGCAGTGATGAAAGGGACCTCGCAGAGAACAGTGGACAATAATAATATAAGCTGATAGATAAAAAAAACCTGAGAAAAATCACTGATTTATGCCAAACTTCCTTCTGTAAGCAGTTGACGGTATGACTTTAACTCAATATTGACATGTAGATGTCTTCAGGAGAGGAATCTCATTGAACATGTGAATTTTCAGGCAGATCAGACATTGTGCGGCTGAGTTATCAGTACTTCCTCATCCATTGCGATACACTGATGTTTGTCAGTCCGCTACGGACACTCCCTTTGATGAAAATTCTAGATCTTCACAATATAACATCACAAATGCCTTTAGATTAAACTAATGGAACATGGATTCGATCTGATAAATTTTCTAGGAGGAATTTGTTACAGTGTAAAACATGTCATTTTCTGTTGCCAGCAGGTGGCGCTATGACTTTAACTGGATATTGGCATGTAAATGTGTTCAGGTTAGGACGCTTAAATTAAATGTGTGGATTTTGAGACCGATAATGACAGTGGATGCTTGAGTTATAACAACTTTATTTTTTATGGTGAAACATCAAAGGCTGTCACGGAAACACTCTGATAAAATAATTTTGGATAACAATATCCAATTTCGTTGTTGATCTGATAAAATCCCTAGGACGAGTTATTAAAGTATAACGCCTGGAAATGCCAAAAACTGCACTTTTTTGGCAGAGGAATTTAAAAATTCATGTTTTATTTGAGATTTCGCTCAAGAGACTTTTTTGTAAGTATTGGCATGTTTGATGTGTGTGCCAATTTTCATATGTGCGCATGAAACATAGCTTGGGGGCCACCCCGTCAAAAGTGCATAAGTAGTGCTGTTGAGTCATTTTGCCACCCCCACTTATGAAATCTATAACAAATGTAATTTTCGCATGTGAAAAGTTTTGTGAGTTTTTGAGCATGTTTAGACCCTCAAAAATGCGATTCATCCATGAGAAGAAGAAGAACCACCACCCGTGCTCAGCCCCTAATGAATTAACTGCTTGGATCTTATGTAGCTCAATCAGAAATTAAAAAATATTTGAGAAAACAGCTTATAAAACACATAACATCACATTGCTTTTGTTTTTTATGTAGTATAGTTCATCACAAAAACATTTGTATCAGGGCGTACTCACACTATGTACAGTTGCGTTGAACCGGGCCAAAGCACGCTTGTCCCCCCTCCCGTCTCCCCCAAAGGCCCGCACTCACATTACATTCGGGCCTGGGCACGCTTCCATCAACGATGACGCGCTGTTCAGTTTAGGAAGAGAAGCGCTTTCGCTCAGCACAGTGGAGATTTTTTTAGTTATATCGTTTAAGTCGTTTGATATGCGGTGACACGCAGTCAAATATTTCGCCGAACAGATCAGCTCACTCATGAAGTCCTCGTGCTGCAGGAATTAAGAGGTTTGCTAAAGGTGCAGTTGTCGTGCAGTGAGGGGTTTGCGTCTTTAATAAACTACGACAGTTTGCGTTCATTGAACAGCACGAATGAGTAATTAATCCATATGATACAGTCCCTTAAAAGTCTTGTCTCACTTTCAGTTTCGGGCTCGGGCACGCTTGCACTCACACTGCAAGCTTACCGCGCCTGAGCCCAAGTGAACCGTGCTCTGGCCCACCTCTTCCAACCGGTCCAGGGCCGGCCAAGTGAACCGTGCTTGAGCCCAGTTCAGAGCACTCACACTTCTCAAACAATCTGGGAAACGGGCCTGGGCACGGTTCGGATAGCATAGTGTGAGTACGTCCTTAGTGTAATAAAGTTCCCACATGTAGACTACATCATTAGTTGTGATTTATTTTGTCAGTGACAATTTGTTAGTAAACCATTGTTTAAAAAAAAAAAATGTTGTGTACTATTACACACTTACTTAAATGTGCTAAATATTCTAATGGCCCTAATTTGGATTGCAGAGTGTAGAAATTAGATAAATAAAACCCCAGGGTGACCTTCACAATGAGTCAAAATCCTACCATTGTCTCCAACATTGTAGGAGAAAAAAATAAATACCGCCACCAAATAGTGAATTAATAAAATCATCAATTAAATTGCTCCTCTGCAATGGAGCTGCATCATTATATCCCCAGCTAATGATGAGTAAAGGTCTCCTACCCAATCTAAACATATTGTACCAGCTTGCATTGTCTCTATTTCCAAAATCCTGAAGATTACACCCACGAATGCTAATGAATTTGAAATGGCTTTAGCTTGTGCTGAGCAGGGGTGATAAATCAGGAGGGGGCAACACTGTGTAATGAAGCCAAATGAGGCTCTTGGCCCCTGCAATGAAGCTAATGAGATGGGGAAAAGTGTTGCTCAGCAGGTACGCGGCGGAGATGTGCATCTAAGCGCTAACCATGTGACCTTAATGAGTCCCTCAAATAATGCTAAAATGAGCGTTCAAATTTATGGCTGTGCGGCCGCAGATGTCTAACATTCAGATGTTGACTTTGGACCTCTTTATCGCATGCCTGTTGCTAACAGTTTGACTTATTGGTAGGGATGCTCAGATTGATTGACCAATCGCCCAATAATCACTTCTTAATATTCAATTGGCAGTCTTTAAACTTATAATAACAAATCTCATGTTGACAACATGAGAAGATGCACACCTGCTGTTAAATCAGATATGCCCCTCTTCTAAAACTCTTTCTGCCTTGTGTTAAATAATAATATTAATCTTGATTGCACAATGAGGTACAATACATCTTTATTAACTAACTATCTAGCCAATCAGCATTAACAGAAGTGTCTCTTAAGTCCTGAAAACATGCAATGACCATACAGGTTCCTTGAGTCTCTTCGTTCTTCCTCAGTACTATTTCAGTGGTTGTTGCCAGATTTCACTAAAAAAAGCACATCAGTTCAGTTTTTATGCTTTAGGGGGGAAATTACCCTCCGACTAAATAAGCAGACATGGCAAATCACAAGAATAAGTGTAAATTATCAACATCCAAACATAAAATGCAGAAAGCCCAATGAATTATGTAATATTTATGTATTTATTTTATTTATACATTTAGATGTTATGATAAATTGGTGGATAAATTATGTGACCCTTGACCACAAAACCAGTCTTTTATTGCATGGACATGAGGGAATAGCCACAAATACACAGAGTCAAAATTATTGATTTTTACTTTACGCCAAAATCATTAGAATATTAAATAAACTTTTAGTCACCATGCTCAAAAAATTTGGAATAGTCTCCCAAATGAAGTGAAAGAATCCCCCAGCATTCATGTTATTAAAAAGCGTGTTAAGACGCACCTTTTTAAAATTGCATGTGAATATAACAGTATGTGGAGTGTATGCATTTTATGTATATATGTACAGTTGAAGTCAGAATTATTAGCCCCCACTGATTTTTTTTTCTTTTTTAAATATTTCCCAAATGATGTTTAACAGAGCAAGGACATTTTCACAGTATGTCTGATAATATTTTTTCCTCTGGAGAAAGTCTTATTTGTTTTATTTCTGCTAGAATAAAAGCAGTTTTTAAATTTTTTAAAAGACATTTTAAGGTCAAAATTATTAGCCCCTTTAAGCTACAGTATATATTTTTCCGATAGTCTACAGAACAAACCATCTTTATACAATAATTTGCCTAATTACCCTAACCTGCCTAGTTAACCTAATTAACCTAGTTAAGCCTTTAAATGTCACTTTAAGCTGTATAGAAGTGTCTTGAAAAATTTCAGTTTTTTACTGTCATCATGGCAACGATAAAAGAAATCAGTTATTAGAGATGAGTTATTAAAATATTATGTTTAGAAATCTGTCAAAAAAAATCTTCTCCGTTAAACAGAAATTAGGAAAAAAAATAAACTAATAATTCAGGGGGGCTAATAATTCTGACTTCAACTGTATATTGTGTAGGTGTATGTATGCATGCATGTGTGCATGTATATGCATGTGTAAGGACTATTGTGGGTGTGTGTGATTGTGTAGATATATGCATATATGCGTGTACAGTACATGCATGCTTTTATCTGAGTATATATTTGTTGTTTATTTTGCTTTATTTGTCCATACATTTGTTTATTTGGTTTATTTTACAATGCTTGTTTGTTTGTTGTTTGTGAAGCGCTTTGAGTTGCATCTATGTAGGAAAAGTGCTATACAAATAAAATGTATTATCATTTTTTATTACTAAATGTCGTGTTCCATGAAGAATTTAGTGAATTTGGTTTTAAATTTGAAATAGTAATAACTTTAAAGGTAATATTTTCAATAATTAGATGGGTTTTTTTACCCTCAGAATCTTATTGCTGCCAAATATTGTACTTTCCCAATAAGCCACACATCAATGGAAAGCTTATTTATTCAGAAATTGTCAGTATCCAAAAACTGGCCTTTATGACTGGTTTTGTGGTCCAAGATATATAACAAATAAAATATCATTAAATATGAATTTTATCAAACTATAAATAACTTATAGCTTATAATAACTTATAATAACTCATGACTCTATATATCATACTATCATATATCATTCTATCATTATAGTATTGTAGGGTCTTTCCTCATTAGCTTCTGTTTTAAAGGGGTGGTCCACTACGATATCATATTTATACTTTAGTTGATGTGTTATGTAGCTGTGTGAACATAAACAACATCTCTAAATGTAATACACCCAAAGTTCAATGCAAAGGGAGACATTGGCTTTTACAGAGTTAGCTAAACAAAGACTACAGTGAGCGAAGTTTGGGGCCTACAAAAAATACATCTGGGTTAATGAAATCATAAACCTTTCTGGTTCCGTGCATACAAACCACGCAGCGAAGGGGCGTCACCAGAGACACTGTAATGTTATAGCAGAGAAAGCTAAAATGCCATCCAAATGCTGCTATTTCCACAGAGCTTCTTCTGTTTCTGTATTTGGGGTTCCAAAGGACACAACGTAAAGACAGAAGTGCTTACAATTTAGGATTTTTAGCATTTGACAAAGGAGAACTTCCAGAATCTCTCCCAGTTCAGTGCTGGATTCGGCTAAAAATTCCTTAAAGAAGGAGCAGCTCCAACCATAATAGAGGAAGCTGTGGATTGTGAGCCTATGTTATAGCAAGGACGTAAACAAGGACGTAAACAATGGGAAATGATGTTTGGCACCAATAGCAATTTAGTTAAAATTCACATTTATCTGTCAAACCCCTGTAAACATCCACAATCTTCACCAGCACTGCAGTGTCTCTCTATGCGGCCGCTTTCCATGCGTTCTACATCTCAAATAACAAACTCGCAAAAGATATGTGAATGTTTCATATTACTTACACATGCTTATTCCGAATATATGTAAAATACACTTGTCAGATTTTATTTTAGAGAGCAGGCCTGAGGTTCACATGTGTCCTCTTATCTTCTGTCTGATTCAGGCTCAACTGACAGTATTTACACAATGGCAAAGCACAAGCTAGGAGAGGTGTGACACTTCCTGGTCTGCGAATTACAGCACATTATGTTAGCTGAGCAATCAGAGCCTTTTGAGAGCGGGCTTTTGGAGGAACCAGGGAATATGACAGTCGTTTTCATGTTATTTGAGTAGCTTTATACAATCAAACCAAGATATATGAACAAAATAACGTGATATTTTACAAACGAAGCATGCGCACACATTGATTTGCACCCCATTAACACAACCAAGCCTTAAAACACACTCTGGACCACCCCTTTAAAACAAATAAAAACTGTTCACTGCAAGTCCGCTTAAAAAGAAATCCTAAAAAAAGATCATTTATTTATGTGTGCTGTTTCTGTGGGGCATGTACTGTATACAACTTATTATATTGTTTACAATTGAAGTTTCTGGTAGCTTCTAATCAATGTAATGCATTAATGCTGAATAAAAGCATTAATATATCAGAAACAAAAATGCTGACTGGATGATCCATATGAATAATGCAACATAATAAAATGAAGGCTTCAAGCTGATCCCATTATCAGTGATCTGAATTAGTATCATCTAACACTGTTTCCAAAAATCTCCATCAAAAAATCCTTATTGGAGCACACTTACACATTATCATTGTTTACAGTCCTTGGTGGCTCACAATAATTAAGAAGGGAAAGAAAACGTACCTTAAGGTCGCTACCATTCAAGCGGATTCGGTTTATCCTCCGGCCACTGGGTCTGCTGGAGTCGATCCAGTAAATGAACTCCTTCTTGTAGTCAAAGTCTAAGCTGATAATGTTGTTGAGGCCCTACAGAAGAGCGAAGGAAACACAACACAGAGGTGAATTAGACAGACTGCACAACAAATGTGACTGTTAGCGCAGTCAGCATGATGCATTAGCCGGGTAAAGGCCACAGTCAGCACACATAGATCAAACTATCCAAAAGAAAAAACAAGAATAAGATGTTTCGCATTTGTTCTTCTGTTCAATTAGCTGCGGGGCTTAATTAGCCACTTCCGCATATGCGTATGTATCTCGACAGGATCTGGCAAAGGATGTACTTGAGATGTGAAATATACAGAGAAAGCATTTCTTTTGATTTCTGTTGGTCGTATTGATTTTGGAAAAGAGCACAGTGGATGAGAATCCACTGAGAATCCAGGGAAGCAGTTGAGAAGGAACGCTGAGGGTACATTCGTTACTGTCATGTTCATGTCAGGCTGCTGTCACTCAGTCTGGCGTTTACTAGCCCTTCTCTTCCTTCAGCGTTGGCTGTTAAGATTTGGGTGACGGGCATGATGACAGATGAAGAAAAGCTCTGATACCCTCATCAGATCATCAGCACTGCGAGACCTCAAAAAAAGACCTTTAGTCTTATCTTGTGGGCAGAAACTCTAAGCTTATCGTAGGGACGCAAACAAGATGTGTTTTTTTCATGAGACATTTGTGATAACAAAAAAGAGAGATCCATACAGGTCAAATACTGTAGGCCCGGAGCATTTATAGCAAGGTAGAAATGTGCAGTCTGTAGATATTTAATATTTCCAAATGGATTTTTCTACCTGTAAAAAAAACAAATAAACTTGCTAATAGGAGTTGCAATGTTGGTTTTATTATAGTGAAAATATTGGATCAGATATATTTTCAGATTTTTAGGCTCATCGAGGCAGCAGTTATTAGATCAAAACAAAAAATTAATGCTGTAAAATTGGAATTTAAAATTTAATAAATAATAAAAAGTATAATATAACGAAAATTTGTGGGCGTCACGTTGGCGCAGTGGGTAGCACAATTGCCTCAGAGCAAGAAAGTCGCCGGTTCAAGCCAGTTGGCATTTCTGTGTGGAGTTTGCATGTTCTACCTGTGTTCACGTAGGTTTCCTCCGGTTGCTCCAACGCTATCTCACGGCCAATTCGTAACTTTTTGATTAGTGGCTAATTCGTATGAATTCGTACGATCTAATTCGTACAAATTAGTACGATTTGCCCATCACCCAATGACGGTTGGGGTTAGGGGTGGGGTTAGGTGCCACGCCTCCTTTTTAAAATCGTACATTTTCGTACGACTGAACTCGTACGAATTCGTACGAATTAGCCACTAAACTGACAAAACGTAAAATACTTACGTTTCCTCGTGAGATCAGGCTGGTTGCTCCGGTTTCCCCCACAAGTCCAAAGACATGCGGTACAGGTGAATTGGGTAAATTAAATGTATGTGTGTGAATGACTGTGTATGGATGTTTCCCAGTGATGGGTTGCAGCTGGAAGGGCATCTGCTGCGTAAAACATATGCTGGATAAGTTGGCAGTTCATTCCGTTGTGGCGACCCCTGATTATTAAAGGGATTAAGTCGAAAAGAAAAAATGAATAATAAAAATGTAATTTAGTTTAATTTGAACCCCTTTGGACCCTGTGTCCATAACAATGGACATCACATGTCAGCCCATATTTTTGTGGTTCCTCAGCATTTCATCTAATGTAGATCCTCCAGTCCAAGAGACTGGACGATTGTCATCCAATCAAATGGCGGTAAGGCTCGGCATGTTGTAATCTAAAAAAATGCCACTACACTGAAAAGCAGCATGGCATCACTTCACTCCAGACACAGACGTAAGCCACATTTACAATGTTTTTTTTTAGATTTATTGATATGTTTGCCAATATTTCATAGATTGTATGTAAAAAAAGATGGATTGCACTTACTTATTAAAGTTTAAAATATTTTGTAACATCGCAAGCTTTAGATCAGGATTTTTTCAAATATGTCTGTCCATTAGGATTTACAATGGGTTCAAAATCTGTTACTGAAAGTAAATCTCCAGTAATGTGGATGTACTAATATCCATGTACTAATTAAGTACTGAAACAATTTCATATGCAGAATATACAGATCTTAAAGTTCTTGAACATGCAGTTAAAGTCAGAAAT
Source organism: Danio kyathit (assembly GCA_903798195.1). Lineage (NCBI taxonomy): Eukaryota > Metazoa > Chordata > Actinopteri > Cypriniformes > Danionidae > Danio > Danio kyathit. Next base: position 44,828,463 of record LR812527.1, on the reverse strand, counting down.
ATTAGCCCCCCTGTGAATTTATTTATTTTTTTTTTCTATTTCCCAAATTATGTTTAACAGAGGGGGCAACGCAGTGGCGCAGTAGGTAGTGCTGTTGCCTCACAGCAAGAACGTCGCTGGGTCGAAGGTTAGAACCTCGGCTGGGCTAGGTCAGTTGGCGTTTCTGTGTGGAGTTTGCATGTTCTCCCTGCGTTTGCGTGGGTTTCCTCCGGGTGCTCCGGTTTCCCTCACAGTCCAAAGACATGCAGTACAGGTGAATTGGGTAAGCTAAATTGTCCGTAGTGTATGAGTGTGAATGTGTGTGTGTGTGGAAATTCCCAGAGATGGGTTGCGGCTGGAAGGGCATCCGCTGCGTAAAATCGTGCTGGATAAGTTGGTGGTTCATTCCACTGTGGCGACCCCGCAAGGGACAAAGCCGACAAGAAAATGAATGAATGAATGAATGTTTAACAGAGCAAGGAAAATTTTCACAGTATGTCTGATAATATTTTATCTTCTGGAGAAAGTCTTATTTGTTTTATTTCGGCTAGAATTAAAAAAAAAAATAAACAGGGGTGCTAATAATTCTGTCTTCAACTGTATAGCAGATGGAAATATCTCAGATGTGCACATTATGTGGAGTGATGAGTAAGATGAAGATAAAGTTTGTCATAAACAAGGTGCAATCTATACAACAAAAAGTTAAAGTAAATGTTAAAGTAAATGTTGCAATCTTTGTGATTTTGAAAATAAATTTCAAGATTATGCCAGCAATCATGTATGTTTTTTTTTATTTTTTTTATTCTATGTTGGTATAATGTTCGGGAAGTACAATTGCTCTGACCTGATGTCCATTGAAATGGACAAAAAATATATATACTTAAAGGTTGTTGAATTTTTATTGCTATAATTTGGTCTCGTTTATAAGGAGCCTCAAGAACTGTGAAAACAGACTTTTACATTTTGAACAGGTTTAAGTGTTAATATCTTGCAATCCATAATATAATATAATATAATATAATATAATATAATATAATATAATATAATATAATATAATATAATATAATATAATATAATATAATATAATATATAATAATATTATATAATACAACATAATATAATATATAATATACAGTATTATAATATAATATAATATAACATAGGGTGACGCAGTAGGTAGTGCTGTCGCCTCACAGCAAGAAGGTCGCTGCTACGAGCCTCGGCTGAGTCAGTTGGTGTTTCTGTGTGGAGTTTGCATGTTCTCCCTGCGTTTGCGTGGGTTTCCTCCGGGTGCTCCGGTTTCCCCCACAGTCCAAAGACATGTGGTACAGGTGAATTGGGTGGGCTAAATTGTCCGTAGTGTATGAGTGTGAATGAGAGTGTATGGATGTTTCCCAGAGATGAGTTGCAGCTGGAAGGGCGTCCGCTGTGTAAAACATGTGCTGGATAAGTTGGCGGTTCATTCCGCTGTGGCGACCCCAGATTAATAAAGGGACTAAGCCGAAAAGAATATGAATAAATTAATAACAGAACATAACATGACATGACATGACATGGCATGACATGACATGGCATGACATGACATGACATGACATGACATGACATGACATGACATGACATGACATGACATGACATGACATGACATGACATGACATGACATGACATGACATGACATGACATGACATGACATGACATGACATGACATGACATGACATGACATGACATGACATAACATAACATAACATAACATAACATAACATAACAATAACATAATAATAATATAATATAATATAATATAATATAACATAATATAATATAATTTAATATAATATAATATAATATAATATAATATAACATAATAATATAATATAATATAATATAATATAATATAATATAATATAATATAATATAATATAATATAATATAACATAATAATATAATATAATATAATATAATATAATATAATATAATATATATAATATAATATAATATAATATAATATAATATAATATAATATAAATAATTATACTTTATAATTATACCACTTGATAAAACATGATTTATTATATTACTTATAAATTAGTTATATTATCAACTGCAATCCTGACATTAATAGTTCAACACTGCAGAGATGTTCACTTTATTGCTAAGCCAGCCATTTACAGCAATACCTTGGTAGAGTTCAGATGACAAATAATCTCAGAAACTGTACACTCAGACACTCATTATAACAAAATAAAGTCCTTCAGGGTGATAAAAACGGGCTTCTAATGATCAAGTGACTGTACATTATCTCTTTACATATCGCAATGGCAATGTTTCAAACTGAAGGAGCAGCCAATGCTTTAATTATGGAAACTGTATGGTAGCTCGATAAATAGGTAACTAGCATTCAATGCAGCAAACGAGATCATGCACTGTGCTAGCATGAGATCCACACAGACCTCTGCTGCCGGAAAGAGGCCACAGGGGCCACTCATATTTAAGGGCAAAAGCCTACTTCCTTTTACTCTTATTAAACACAACAGAATAAATGAAAGTGAATGACTGCCGATGAGATTTCCCCATAAAAGGCAAGCGTTTTCCGAGAGCCTATAGACGTTCCTTGGATGACAGCCTCAATTGGTATGAATAATGTAACGAGCGCAGAATTGAGGAAAGTCACATTTCACTTTGAGTCATCATTTTGCTGTTAATGACTGCAGGCCTTTAATGACACCAGCTGTGGATAATAGCATAGGGAAACTCAACTTGCTACACTCAGCCAATCAGAAGTGGTGGTTACATAGAAAATCAAAATGATATTTCATAGAACAAATGCATTGTTGCAAAGAATCGCAAAGCAATTTTCCTCTCTGCAAACAAATGTGATGCTGAACTTTAAAGGCTACATTTTGGGTTTTGCTGATAATAGAACTTTGCTGTAATAAAATGAATGCTTATCATGCATACTATTTAATCAAAGGGCTGCAAAAAATCTAATTGCAATTTATCTGATCAAAAGTGCGATTGCGATTTGAAATACAATTTACTATAATTTCATGAATGAGCTGCAGGTTTCATGTGGTGGTTTTAACAGCATCAAAGAAAGACTAAGCATAATTTCAAAGTATGCTA